>CM057823.1:160572779-161172779 GCA_030068075.1 Paguma larvata
TCCTCATCATGACTTGGGGGAGGGATGCTACTAGTATAAATTGGAAAGCGTAGCGAGCAGGATGTTGCCAACCACTCTCATCCTGGCATGCACAGGGAAGTTCCTCACCAAAAACTATTATCCCGCCCAAACTGTCAATAGTGCCAAGACTGAGAAACCTTGATCTGCTTATGCATTTTCAGTCTTCACATGCATTGTGCGACAAATCCTAAGCATACTTCTCTTGAAAATATATTTGTTTTTTTTCAACAGCTGAAAGCAACAGTTTCTTAATAACCATTGAAGAACGTATTATCCTCAGATGTGAAAATTGTAGAATGAAACACATTTTTTAAAGTATAGTGGAAGAACACGGACTCATACATGTACGCTTGTGTATGTATGTATACACGTAGATATGCCTTTATTTACTGCAGTTGGCAAAGATCGTAGTCAATACGGCTGAGTTTGTAGTGTAAACAATGGCTTGTTTTTTGAAACCTGATCTTTACTAAAAATATGAAAATGGTGTCCCATAGCACTAAAAGATTGCTCGTTGAAGGAAGTAACTTTGGAAAGCTATTGACCACTTCAGGCAGGAAGTCATGTAATATAATTATATCACCTGAGACATTATGCATCTTTTAAAATTCTCTGCAAGGTAGTATCATAGTCTAACCTCAGGAATGCATTTTAACATGCAACAGAGTTAATTTATACTTTCAAAGCAATCCTAAGACCCAAAATACCTCATTTCTGAGTTTAATTGCATTTTCTCTTCTTCTGTGCTCAGTGTAGAAGAAAAACAGCTGGTGCTTGTCCTCTAAAAAAAAAATCTCCCCACACTCTTGAGATCTATTATTAAAAATACTTCAAATGTCTTTTCTTTAAAATCATTCACTTTCTCAAGGCCACATGGAAAGTTTGACGTGTTCTGTTTTTGAAGACTAAGAGTTGGAGTTAATATATAAGAAAAAGCTCCTCAGAAATTCAGCCATCTAATTTATCACTAAAGAGCTCTCTTCTTAATCAAACTAGTCCCGTTTACTAAAAGCTCTACTTTCCAAAATGAAATCACTTCCTAAGCCAAGAACATTTCCTGCAGATGTTGTTGCTAGTGGAAGGGAAACACTGTTTCCTATACCATCCTTCTAGAAATCGTAAGTCCAAAAGTATAGACAATAACCCACAATAGAATATCAATGTAGTTTTCATCACAGTAGGTATAACACAGAAGTGGAACGAATTCAAATATATAGAGACAATTTAAATCAAATTGATTAGCATTTGGATATAATCAGTCATGGGCATGAAATGCTTTTTAATCAGGTAATGACTTCATTAAACATGGTTAATCACACACACCACCTTGAACTCATTTTCTAAACATAGAATTAATTATTCAAATTATAGCAATTAAAACACACCAGTCAATGGCTGGAATCATTTTTAAAACTACCTAGGCAAGCTTGACAAAAAAGAAAAAATCTACTCATCATTTGCAGGAGTTGGAGTGTGCATTGAATACTTAATTCAAGAAAATAGATTTTTGAATCAAATGGTATCATAGGAGTAAAATATAGACAACACTGGGTAGTTATGTTTTAGCCAAATCACAGACTTCAAGAATTAAATAGGTCATAGAGAATATACTTGAATCTTGAAAAAACAACATACTTGGTGTCAATGCATAATACCATTCATTTTTCCAATGTGGTATACTTGTTTGTTTGTTTTCATAGAATAATATTCCACTCAGATAAAGTAGAAATGCATTTTTTTCACTCCACACAAAATCAATAGATCTGTACAGAACACCTACTCAATGCATGATTTTATGATAAGGCCTCCAGATAAACAAAAGTACAGCCTACTTGAGAGATTGTAAGCCCAGTGTGAGATACTAGATATAGTGAAAAAAGCTACATATAATGTGCACTAAACATAGTCAACTGAAGAAGAGGCTCTTGGGCTTTCTTTTTTGAGGCACGCACTTGGAAAACGTATTTTATTTGCAGCTCAACTGAAGAAATTAAATTGGATTCAGTTTCATTGTATTCTCCACATGGTTGTTCTTGAGCACTCTGGCACTGAGTAGAATAGTTTATTTCCTGACTTTGCTCATTTATATATTCACTAAGAAAAGGTTTGGCATGGTCCAACAGACATCTAGGAAATGCACTGGAGTGTATTGTTTTACATTTACCCTCTGTTTCAGAGCTTTTCTTCACAGCAACTTAAGAACAGTACTTATTTTGTGTAATATTTGCCCTTTTTAATAACTTGGTGTACGCTACAATTAGCCCACACTTAATTCAATATCCCAACTGTTAGTGGACATTACAATATTATGTATCTGGAATTGTTACGATTTTTTTTCAAACATTAATTAAAAAGGCTGGCATATCTATAGATCTGGCATTTATACAGGTATGTATAGAAGTATCATGATACATCAATAAATTTTACCCTTCAGTTAAAACCCACTGTATAGGGGCACCTGGGTGGCTCAGTTGGTTAAGTGGCCGACTTCAGCTCAGGTCATGATCTCGCAGTCTGTGAGTTCAAGCCCCGCTTCGGGCTCTGTGCTGATGGCTCAGCACCAAACAGGCTCACCTGGAGCCTGTTTTGGATTCTGGGTCTGCCTCTCTCTCTGCCCTTCCCCTGCTCATGCTCTGTCTCTTAAAAACAATAAAACATTAAAAAATTAAAAAAAAAAAACCCACTGTAATAAATATTGCATGGGCAACACAAGGTATACAATTGTCCTATCACTATGTTGCACGCCTGAAACTAAAGTAACATTGTGTGTCAACCATACTTTAATTTTTTTTAAAAAAGGATATCACTTAAAGTGAAAGGAAAAGAAAATAGCATGTGAAAATAATGCTTGCATGTTCACAGGATGAAGTAAGTTTTTGTTGCATAATTCTTAACAGTCTTCGGTATAGCAATCTTTTTCCTGATTCAAATGTCCAAATAAGCAGGCAAGAAATGATCAGCACTTACTTCTGAAGAAGTGATAACTCTTAGCAACATCCCTGTAATTTGTGACATTAAATATATATATCTATATATACTTAGTATATACTTAGTATATATGGATATATATATATACATATTTAATGTATATATATACATACACATATATATATATATATATATATATATAGAGAGAGAGAGAGAGAGAGAGGGAGGACAGACAAGAGACAGAAAGAGAGAGAGGGACTCTTTTTCTAAGGAACATCTAATTTTCACATATTAGTTGAATTTAGAAAATGAGTAGAAGTGTCAAAAATGTGTCCTCATCACAGAATGTTCATTTATGGACATGGGCTAGTCACACAATGTGTTTCAAAATGAACAACTGTTACTAAAAGACATGATAAAAACAATAACAACAGCAACAGCAGCAACAACAGTAATAGAAATTTCAACTCTATTCCATTGTTACTTTTTTAATGAACATTTTAACAATACTGGTTCTTCCAAATGGAATATCTTCATTTGTTTGTGTCCATCTTCAATTTCTTCCATCAATGTTTTATAGGTTTTTGGAGCACAGATCTTTCACTTCTTGGTTAAGTTTATTCCTAGGTATATAAAACATATTGCATCTTTTTGATACAAATGTAAATGGGATTGTTTCCTTAATTTCTCCTTCTGCTACCTCACTATTAGTATCTAGAAATGCAACAGATTTTTGTACACTAATTTTGTATCACCGCTTTTACTTTTTAGCTCAACCTCAGGTATGAATTTTCCGGGAATTAATATGCTCTCTGTGTCTGAACCTGTATTTACAGCGTATCAAGTAATATTATTGACCTGGTAATGTAATTTAATGGAAATTATGCCTCATTATCATAAATTTATAAAATAGCACCGAATAATTTTATTGGAAATTGTTTCTGAAATTACATCATTATAATAACCAAAGAGGAAACAATATAAAAGGAAAGTTCCATCTTCTTGTCCATGTATAACCATATTTTATAAAGGCTGGCTGACATGTCGATATTTTTTGCCTTTGAGGGTAGAATATGAAAATGACAAACGGTAGTTAAAACAAGCAATCCATATCTAAAATCCCACCCTAAAAATTAATGAATTTCATATAAGGTCCACCTGAAATGCTGCCTCTCTCAACCAATATTCCCTGTTTTAGTATCAAAACCACTGTTTCTTCTCTAAATCCTCCATACTAACCGACCCTTTGTTTGTTAATCACTTTTTTTATTACCATGATTTTGATCTTATCTATATATTTTTTCCCAGTAGTGGTTCCAATGGGATGTTTCAAGACTGTCACTGAGAGCTAAAATTTTCAGATGTTGTCATTTAAACTGAAAAGCACTGCCTTATCAATCCCACTGTTGGAAATAGATGTACATACAACTAAATATAACACAATATGATCATGACACAGCATATGTGGTGAGAATACAGGGGGCGTGTACGAGGCGGTGATTTGGGATGGACAGGCCCAGAACGAAGGAGATCTTACTTCTCCTGCCTGTGTCACCTTTCCACTTTGGCAGAGGATAAACAATAGTTTAAAGAAACTTCATTGATAGTTAATTCGTGTGCAATCTGATTGAACCCAAAAGAGTCACAGAAATTTGAATATTGAATTTATAGATGTAGTTGGAGCTCAAAATACTGTGCAGTTTAGAAACTTACTGCATTCTTTCAAATTTTCTTATTTTTAAAATGACTTCGGGGTTGACAACTGGGTGCCTGACTACTGATTTCGGCTCAGGTCACGATCTCACCATCATAAGATTGAGCCCCATGTGGTGCTTCTTGCTTGCGGAGCCTGCTTAGGATTAAGATTCTCTCTCCTCTCTCTCTGCCCCTTCTCTGCTCTCTCTCTCTCTCTCTCTCTAAAATAAACAAAATAAATAAAAATAAATAAAAAATTTAAAAAACGACCCAGTTGTACATATTTTCTTCCTTTTTCCTCATTAGTTCTCTCACGATTCTTCTATTTCCTAGATATCTGTCATCAACAGATATAAACTACTCATATTTACATAATGTCAGCACTCTGATCAGCATTCATTATTCAGTGCAATTAAATATGTCTGAACTCTTCTACAACCCAGTAGGTACGTTACATTCTAGGGAAAAATAATTTTGTCAAAATGTAAAACCCAGATATTGTGTTAACAAAACTTTACAGAATATTTTTTTTAATTTTTAAAATTTATTTTTAAACTTATTTTGGGGAAAGAGAGCTCAAGCAAGGGAGAGATGGAGAGAGAGAAGAGGAGAGAGGATCCAAAGTGGGCTCTGCTCCGACAGCAACCAGCCGGACGTGGACATAGGGCTCAAACTCATGAACCACGAGATCATAATCTGAGCCAAAGTCAGTCCTTCAACTGACTGAGCCACCCAGGAACCGCTATAAAATACTCTTAGATATTGTGTTTATTTATTTGATTGTATGAATCTTAAGAATCATCAAATGTACAAATTCAGCAGACAAATGATAGAAAATTATGTTATAAAATTATTAATTTAAAATGTTTTTAACTTTTACTCATGTTTTGAGAGACAGAGAGAGACAGAGCATGAGCAGGGGAGAGGCAGAGAGAGAGGAATCACAGAATCCGAAGCAGGCTCCAGGCTCTGAGCTGTCAGAAATCATGAACTGTGAGATGATGACCTGAGCCGAAGTCAGAGGCTTAATGGACTGAGCCACCCAGGTGGCCCTAAAGTTATTAATTTTAATGAATACAAGGATTTTTTAAAGGAAAATGTTTTCTGTTTCTTGGATACAGTTAGCACTGATAAACTTTAAAATATTTTTTAACACATGGTTGAAAGCATAAAGGATAATTGACAATGACTTTATATCAACAGGTCCAAAAAATATTCAACAAACATTGCCAATTCATTTTCTCCCTTTTTTTCCAGGATGTAAGTCAAAATATACAAGAACGAACAAAAGGAAGAGTGAAATATAGATGGGTGATAATAACAAAATAATTAAGAATTTTTGAAACATTCAAAAAATAAAATTTAATATTAAAAATGTTCCATAATTTCAAAAAATTTGCTACTGAGTGTTAATTAAAAGTGACACAAGTCATCTAGTTTGTCGGCTTCATCCATACCTTTTCTTTTTTAATTTTTATCCCCACTTGCTGCCATAGAAAATTATCTAAATCCTCACTGGCTGTTTCCAGCAATGTCAAAGTCCTATAATAACCATGGAACTCTGCAAGAGCTTTGTCATATTTGAATCATTCTCAGAATTGCATGTCTCATTGAAATTGAGAAGTACCTTTTCAGAAAAAAAAAAATCAAGCTGCTATATTTAGTAACTACATATCTTCATTCTAAAGTATCATTTTGAAAACCAGAAGCAGTACTTTCTAAAATTTAAAATGAACTGTGGCTCATAATAAATTAAAGTATTAATTATTTTAAATATTTTTCCCTTTCTACACTCTGGAAATAGATAAATGATTGTTCATAGTATATATTTAGGAAGTCACATTTGTGTATTAAAGTTTTTTTTTTCTCTTCGAATGTGTTTGAATTATTGTGCTAAAACACTTCACATTTTCTGAAATTGTTTTCTCATTATTCTCGTCTTGCGTGATAATGTTTATACATCTTAGGTAAATCAAAACCTTTTTTTATCTCTACCTATTAGAACTTATATACATAAATGGTCACTTACTGACAAGAGATGTATCTTCCACCTTCGGTTATAGTTTAATAGAGGCTACTATTCCACAATAGTTATTATTTCCAAATTTAGGGGGATGATGGCGGTGCTCATTGACCTGATTTTGTGGTCAATAAGTAGATATGTTATGGGTAGATACATTCTACCAAAATTCATATTTTGAAGTCCTAGTCCCTAGTACCTTAAAATGTGACTATTTGGAAATGGCTTGGTTAAGCGGATAATTAAATTAAAATGGAATTGTTAAGGGCCTCTGGGTGGCTCCGTCAGTTGGGCATCTGATATCGGCTCAGGTCATGACCTTGCAGTCAGTGAGTTCCAGCCCTGTGTCAGGCTCTGTGCTGACAGCTAGGAGCCTGGAGCCTGCTTCAGATTCTGTGTCTCCCTCTCTCTCTGCTCCTCCCCTCCTCACTCTGTGTCTCTCAAAATTGAATAAACGTTAAAAAAAAATGAAATTGTTAGGGTGGATCCTTCTCCAATATGTCTAGTTTCCCTATAAAGAGAGATTGAGACGCAGACAGGAAGATACAGAGACATGACATAGGCCCCAGAAAAGACGGCCATGTACCAGCCAAGGGGAAAGCCTCAGGAGAAATAACTGTGCCAAAATCTTGATCCTGGATTTGTAGCCTTTAAAACTATGAAAAATAAATTTCTATTGTTAAAGCCATAAGTTTGTGTTACTTTGTTATGGCAGTCCTAACCAACTAAAACAAACAGGAAACGAGAGAAGTAAAAGCCTCTGTATTTATTTATTTTTTTATTATTTTCTTTAACGTTTACTTATTTTTGACGAAGAGAGACAGAGTGTAAGTGGGGGAGATGGGGAGGGAGACACAGAATCCAAAGCAGGCTCCAAGCTCTGAGCTGTTAGCACAGAGCCTGATGCGGAACTCAAACTCACAAGCCATAAATCATGACTTGCGCTGAAGTCGGACGCTTCAGTGAGCCACCCAGGTGCCCCAAAATCCTCTGTATTTAAATGTACTTTTGGGAATTAGTCAATGAAAAATCTGTTGGCCCAATCATCCATTAAAAAAAACTAGTGGTAACTAGTCTTATTGAGGTAAGATAAGATGATATCTTTCATGATATATGTAAATCAAACCATTATACTTTATAGCTTAAACTTATACAACAAAGTACATCAATCATATCTCAATGAAACTGGAAAAAAAAAGATTCTGGGTGAAACTAATCAAAGAGGCTCTCCTGGGCTTGGTATCTCAATGTAACACGGGAGATTCCTTAAATCAGAATTTTACAAACCCAACAAAAACATTTAAAAATAATAACCATTCTTATGGAATTTTTATTAATATATATTTTATTACAGAATTTACCTGAAATGAGTGTATAATGTAATTCTTATAAAAAATAAAAAAGACAAAGAAAAAGAAAGCAAGATAGTACCGCACAGCATGATGGACCATTGCAGAACTGATAAGGCAAGAAGTTAAAAGCCTAGCTAATGGGAGAGTCAACAAAATCAAGTCTTACTCCTCCAGACTTAAAGGATTATAATTCTACCTGGATCAAGAAAGTGAAAAGTAAATAATTTAGAAAAATCATAACCCTAATCAAAAGCAGTCTTGAAGGAGGAGAAAAGAATTCTAAAAAGGGATAAAGACTCATATACATGAAAAATGTTCTTAAAGATATTTTTGAATAAATAAGTGATCTAAAAAATATGATAATAAAGCAAGGCACCTCAGTTTTTCCTAACCAGTTAAATAGTCCCATATTTTTACTTCTACCTAATTCTTTTCCTCTGAAAGGACAATATGATGGGGAAAAAAACACTAAAAAAGAACAAAAGTAAATTAGTATAAAGATACTTTTAAAAAATAAATTATCTCTAGGAGTTAAAAAAATCATTTTAAGTCCCATTGCACAATATTTTCCAAATTCTTTTGTTTATTCTTTAATATTTGAAACAAATTCACTGATATTTGAATAAATTTACTATAAAATTGAGTTCAACTTTCATTAATTATGGTTTTCAAATGCTTACCTCTTCTATAATTTGGATAAAATTTCAATAGAATCTATTACCATTAGTTAAAATTATCAAGATGAGATTTCACTTAAAGTGTTATAGGTCATAAAACCTTAAATATACATAGAAGCTGGGCTTAATTAAATGCTAAGCAACCAGGTTTTATTTTTAATTTATTAACAGAGGATTTGGAAGTTTCCTAGTAAATGATTACTATGATTAGTCAGTAAGCATCCAGGAAACAGAAAAGACTCAAGAAATTTTACCAAAAAGGGATTTAATATAGTAAGTTGCATGCTTACAAAATTTATGAAAAGCTGACTGTTGATTGAAAAGGAGTTGGGAAATGCCAAAGTAACAGGAATACACCACCGAGAACCCAATTGCTTCTAGCACAAAAGCAGGTAATCTGAAACTGCTGAAAATCCTAGACCGGCTGTTTTCCCAAATATCTACCTACCACTGCCAGAAGAGATAACAGATTCCCTACCCTCTGTCTTCCCAATCTCATCCCAATGGCTAAGACCCATTGTATCCTCAATCATTGTCACAAAGTATGCGGACTAGTCATTTAAAATGTAAAGTAGTGCCCACTTCTAGTTCCGTGTCTCCCTCTCTCTCTGCCCCTCCACTGCTCATGCTCTGTCTCTCTCACTCTCGAAAACAAATATGCATTAAAAAATTAAAAATAAAATAAAATAAAATGTTAAGTTGTAACATACATACATTTAAAATGACAACACAAAGCAAAAACCTGTGAAATGTCTCATGTCTCATGTTGTCAGGATCATGTCTGACTTGTCTGTTCCTGACACGTGTGTGGGTTCAAGGAGTCCTCTCCAGCCGGTTTGCATGTGCAAACCCAGAGATTCTGGCAGCTGTCATCTCATTTCCTTCTCTATATTATCCCAGTTTGGTTAAAATAAACTATATCGCAACGATGAAGACAGCAGTAAGTCTTCCTCCAGTGCCAATAATTTTTTCTTCATTGTTACTCTATAGTAATCCCTTTGAGGAAGAAATTAAGGTTAAAAGTGGTCATAAATGTGGCCCTAATGTGATAAAATTGGTGTTATGGAAGAAGAGGAAGAAAGACCGAAGATCTTTGTCTCCGAAGGAACGTGAAGGAAAGGCCATGAGAAGACACAGTGAGAAGGAGAGGTCTACAACCCAGGAAGATGGTCTTCCCCAGAGACTAAATTTGCTGGCACCGATCATGGATGTCTAGCCTCCAGAACTGTGAGAAAATGAATGTTCCTCCTAGGTCTTGGTCATTTCAAGTTTAATCATTCATTCCTCTTATACTTTTCCTCATAAACGCCTTCGCCTCACTCTGTGAGCGCTTTGACGTGTTAAACATCTTTTATTTCACCGAAACATCGTAAAATATAATTTTTGTATGCATATAATTTTCAGAAAGCTTTATTTTTATATATTATTATAAGTCATATAATTTTTTCACTTTGCACACAGTTGTTAAGACCCATCCACGTGTGTGTGCGCATATAAAAAAAGCTTGCTTGTAATTGCTGGATATTATTCTACAGTCTGCTTCCAACAGATGTGGTTCACCCATTTTCCAGAGGTGAACTGCAAGGCTGTGCCTGTTGAAAATATCATGTAAGTATTCAAGTATTCAACTCCTTTTACTTGTCCTCAGGCTTCTTCTATTTCTTTTGGCTTCTTTGCCACCAGAGACCCTTTCTTCATGTCCTAGCCATATCTTTTCCAACTTCCCCGTATTCACAGACGCCCTTTTCAACAGCCTCTGTGAAAATATATTAACTCCCAGATAGATGCAGTCCTATCTAGGCCATCTGCCTCATGCCTTGGCATTTTGTCTTTAATAATAAACAAATCAATCAATGTAGCAATCAGACTTCTCCTAAAAAGCACGTTCAAGCAATTGTGGTTTAAATGGTACTTTTTCCCTCCATATATTTAAATAATGACATTGAAACTTACAAATTCTAATTTAAACTTAAAATGACAAAAACGTTTACAGGCCATACGGCGTGATTAAGAATATATATTCTACCTTACCTTCTACCCGTTACCCTCTCCCACACCCGACACTCCCATGGCTCCCTCCATGAACTCAGTTTTAGCTGAACCCCACTGTGGAATAAAATGGGCAATTTTTGAGTCCTGATTTACATTTCAATCAAATAAAGAAGTGTCATTTTCAGTGGGCCTTGCCAATCCCAGCCTTTACCTTCAATTAAAAGAACTCAAGTAGAGGCTCTTTCTCCTAACAGTCCAAAGCAGAGGACTACAGGCGTTTGGATTTCCTCCTATACATCACTCACCATCGCACATTATCTCCCAGCAACAGCTGGTGACACACAGACACTGCGCCTCTAGGAAAGCTCCCCTCTTCTCCTTTCCATCTGCTTCAGTCCATTTACCTCTGAAATAGCACACTGTTTTAGCTGGTTTGCTTACCGCATCTTATCCACAGTGTAATTTAAATCCTTTCAGTTAAGAGAAGCAGATTTTGCATTTTGAAGCTAGTTTTGCTCTTAAAACTACCTGAGGTTGGAGGTCTTCACAACTTGAGACTCGGTCAGAATTTTTCCATAAGTCGAATAATAGGAAAACATACCGTGCTCACGTTGTCAAAATAAAGTAAGGCTAATATGTACATATGTTTGAAAGGAAAAGTATATTAATTGGATTTCTGAGGTTAAATTTAAATCTAAGTGACCAGTTTTTAGTTTCACTAGAAAACAGCAAGAGTTTGCAATTTTTATGAGGGCTGCTAGATCTCTGTTTCCATGCACCACTGCTCCTGAAGTGGTAGCGGACTCTGGTGAGAATGGAAACAACCATGCCTTCTTTTGCTGCTTCTTCACACTTCCACACTTGGTCTATAAGTCCAGAACATGACTATAATAAGATTTGTTCTTTTTTTATTTATTTTTTCTCTTTTTAAGAGTGTGCTTGTGTGCGTATGTGCTCGTGTGTGACCTCCTTTCCCACAAAGGATGAAAAATATAAGCTCTGAAGTCAAATTGCCAAAGTCTGAAACAAGACCGTCATTTTATGTATCACCTTGGGACACTTATACATGTCTTAAGTCTCAGTTTCTTTATTTAAAAAATGAGGTACCTATTTTATAGAGTTATAAAAGTTTTTTGAATAAAAGGTTTTATTTAAACTGTTTAGCACAGTGTCTATCCCATTGCAAATGATCAAATGTAAGGTAATTTAAGTATGGCAGAAATAATGAGATGTTCTTTTCTTTGGTTTATTTTGATTCTTCTTAGTTTCCTTTTTTTAAATTTTTTTAATGTCTATTTATTTTTGAGACAGAGAAAGAGACAGAGTGCAAATGAAGGAGAGTCAGAGAGAGAGAGGGAAACACAGAATCGGAAGCAGGCTCTAGGCTTTGAGCTGTCGGTACAGAGCCCGACGCAGGACTCAAACTCACAAACCATGAGATCATGACCTGAGCCCAAGTCAGACGTTCAACTGAGCCACCTAGGTGCCACTTTCCTAGTTTTCGAGAAAGAGGAACTTTATCCTTTTTTGTTTTTGGTTTCAGGAAGTGAAAATAATACAATCTTATTTTTCATATTGACATTGTAAGAATTATGCTGTAAGTTTAGGGACTAATTTTTCTCATAAAGCAATAAAACATATGAATAAAAAGTTATGTTTTAAAATGTGTTTATTCATTTTCCTCCCATTCATTTGCATTCGTTTGCACCTTTGTCAAACAGGAAATGAATGTAAAAGTGGAAGCTTATTCTTTTGACTCTCAATTTTATTGCTTGATCTGCATTTCTAACATTATGACAGAACTACACTGTCTTAATATTGATTTATGGTAAGTTTTGAAATTTGGTTTAGTGAGTTCTCCAACATTGTTCTTCTTTGTTATGATTTTTTCCATAATCTTTCCATTATTGAAAATGGGATATTAAAATATCTGTCTATTGTTGAATTGTCTATTTTTCTCTTCAGTTCTCTCAGTTGGTATTTTGTGTATTTTGGAGTCCTGTTAGGTGCATACATGTTTATAATTCTATCTCTTCCTGATTGATTGAAATTTATTATTATGAAAAGTCCCTGTTCCTGTCCTTATTTTTTTGTTTTAGTGTCTATTTTATCTGATATTTACATAACCATACCAGTCTTCTTATGGTTGCTGTTTTCCAAACTTTTATTTTTACTTACAAATGCTTATTTCTTTAGTTTTAAAGAGAAGGTGCAAGCATGGGAGGGTCAGGGAAAGAGAGAGAGAGAGAATCCCAAGCAGGTTCCCCACTGTCAGTGCAGAGCCAGACATGGGATTCAATTTTACAAACTGTGAGATCATGACCTGAGCCAAAGTTGGCTGCTTAACTGACTGAGTCATCCAGGCACGCCAACCTTTTATTTCCAATCTTTCTAGGTGTTTGATTTCTAAAGTGTGACACTTATTGACTGTATATAGTTAAGTCTTTTTTTTAAAAAATCCAATTTATAAACTGCCTTTTGATCAGATTATTTAATCTGCTCACACTTAGTGTTATTATTTATGTAGTTGGACTTACATCTTCTATATTACTTTTTATTTTCTGTATGTCTCAATCATTTTTATTCTTCTATTTCTCCTTAATGTTATTTTGCATTAATTGAATATTTGGTGGTATAATATTTTAATTTCCATAATGTTTTAAATATATCATCTTAGCTATTTTCTTAATAGTTGTTCTAGAGCTTACCATATATATCTCAACTCATCTGTATCTAATTCAGATTTACATTAGCCTAATTCAATGAAATAAAGAAGTGTTTCTCCTATATAGCTCACTTTCTTCTCCGTGTTGTATGCTATTATCCTTATATATATTGCATCAATATATGTTACTAATTCAAAACTAAATTGTTACATGTATTATTTTTTTTTTTTTTTGTCTTTTAAAGAAATACATGGGCCAGGTGGGTGGTTCAGTCAGTTAAGCATAAGACTTTTGATTTTGGCTCAAGTCATGATCCCAGCTTTGTGGGATTGAGCCCCATGTCAGGCTCCCTGCTGAGTGTGGAGCTTGCTTAAGAATCTTTCTCTCTTTCCCTCTTCTCTTCTTTCCCGCTCACACTCTGTGTCTCTCTAAAATAATTTTTAATAGCACAGAGAAGAAAGGAGAGTAAATATATAGAGAATTCATCATTGTTTCCACCTACTTTCTTTGTGTATTTTTGTCAATTATATTACATTTCTTTGTGTTATAACTCCAACAACATAATGTATAGGTAAATAGATACAGATACAGATATACATTCACATACAGGTATCGATAAATATATGTATGGATACGGATATGGATACATATATGCAATTGCTTTTGAAATCAGTTAAGAATAGAAAGGAGATGTAACATGCATTTATAATGACTTTCATAATTACATAATTACTGATATTCTTTGTTTTTGTTTTTGCCGTCATTGTGTTTTAAATTAGTGTGTAAGATCACTTGATTTCAGCCTGAAGAGAATTTAAGTCGCTAATTTTATTGGAGTTCCTTCTTATGTGACAAATCATTTTTCTCTTGCTTTCAGGATTTTCTCTTTTCTTGGTTTTAACATTTCTCTGTGACCTGCCTATGTGTGGATTTCTTTGCTTTTGTCCTACTTAACAGTTCATTGAGTTTCTGGGATGTACAGAATAATGATTTTCATCAAATTTGGAAGGATTTCAGCCTTTGACTTTTGTCCTCCTCCCTTCTCTGTCGTTAACAAATTAAAACTATAAAAGTCAAACAGAAAATACAATAAAGCATAATCCATAACTAAGCTAAAAACAGGAGCAGAATTCATTTCATAATTTTTTAAAGGAGGCACTCTGGTGAATGAAGAAGTAATATGCTAACGAATTTACACAAATAAGCTAGCATGCTGTCACAAAGTAAAATAAGGCAGTTATTGAATAAATATGATTCATTAAAACAAAGAACATAAAACATTTATCACGAAGCTAATGAATTTTTATTTTGAAAAGATAAGAAAAGTGATTAAGTCTACAAGCTAAAAGTGAACTACACAGCTAGCTACTAGATTATTATATTAATCCTTTTCTCAGCCAGCTAAAAAAAAAAAAAAAACTTTCAGAAGACACAAAATAAGAAGATAATTGAGAAAAAATCATCAAACATTTAATAGCAAGAATATGAAAACTGAAATGGATCCCTTTCCAAATGACTGAAAGTACTAAGAATGCAGGCTTCTCGTTTTTCTAAGCTTTTAGCATTTAATATAACCAGGATCAGATGAGGAAAATAATTTATTCTCTACTTTCCAAAGAATGCAATTATAAAAGATCAAAGGTTCTATTTAAATACAGTGACATGAGAGGAGACCTTGGGGGAAAATGATAGCGTGGAAGAACCCTAAAATCACCTCCTCCCACGGATACACCGAGCTAACACACACACCAGAGTAAACAGCCTAGAAAACAACCCAAAGACTGACTGGAAGGACTCTCTGCAGCTAAATGGAAAGAAGAGGCCACAATGAAGAGGGCAGGAAGGGCTAAGATGTCGTCAGGAGCCAGACTGACCTGCAGAACTGTCCTCAGTGGGGAGGGATTCCACGAGCACAGAGTGGGGAGAGGAGCCGACTCCATACAGGTATTCCAGGCATGAAGGTCCGCACTGGGAAGAAGACTTTCCTTAACATTTGGCTTTGAAAACCAGAGAGGTCTAATTTCATGAGTTATTAGAATCGGTAGGTCTTTACACTTGGAACTTTAAAAATAATTGGGCTCAGCTCAGGAAGAGCTGGAAGGCGGTAAGAAACCTTGTCTTAACAGCACAGGAGCACCTGGGTGGCTCAGTCCGTTAAGCGTCTGACTTCAATTAAGGTCATGATCTCATGGTTCATGAGGTTGGGCTCTGTGTTGACATCTCAGAGCCTGGAGCCTGCTTCGGATTCTGTGGCCCCCTCTCTCTCTGCCCTTCCCCCGCTGATGCTCTGTCTCTGTCTCTTTCTCTCTCAAATAAACATTAACAAAATAAATAAAAAGCTCAACAAACAACCCCACTGATCTACAGCATAGAAATGGCAGTTTGAAAAAATGTCTGGAGTATACAGGAAGGAGATTTATTTACTAAACTCAGAGAATGTGCTGGAGAGGCAGAGACTTCTCCAAGAACAAGAGAGCTGGCAGGTGCCATTTCCGTCCCCCACCGCCAGCCTGTATACGTGGGCACCTGCAGGAACCAGCACAGCATGAAACTCTCCATCTAGTTTGCTAACAACGTGCTCCACCCCCACACTTTTCTGCAGACCCACCCTGTCCAGCCTGGCTTGGGCAGGAGTTTTCCCAGCAGCTGTGGGCCCCTTCCCACAGGGGACCAGTGCGGATCTTGCAGGTACCATGCACCCTGCCCCTCTTTCGTGTTCTCCTGCAAAACCAATCCCTCCAAAATGCCTGTGGCAGGAGTCCATCTAAAGTGACACTACAAGCCTGGCAGTGTGCAAGCAGCCCCAACAGGAGCCAGCACCACTCCAAAGTGACTCCTGCCCTGGGAAAAAGGGAATATAACCACATACCCCAGTCCAACTGTAGCCTCAACAGTGGACTGGAGGCAGACATCGGATCTGACTGCAGGACCCACCCACCATTTAAAGCCTCCCAGGGAAAGCACCCTGCAGTTCAGTGCTATGGCAGCTACTGTAAAGGCCTGATCTGACTCAGCGCAAGCCCAGAACTGGCCCGCTAACAACGCAGGGACGAAACCCTGCCCACAACAGGCAAAGAGAGCCAATGCAGATGACTAACTGGAGGCAAACGTGGCTCAGCCACAAAGCAAGACACACACAACACACATAAGAGACACCCTTGAAACACCAGGTTCTGGCGAACAGGAGATATCGCACTGTCGGGCCCTACAGGACCTTTAACTTCACAAGGCCACTACCTTCAAGAGCAGAAAACATAGCTGACTTTCCTAACACATAGAAACAGACACAGAGAGTTATACAAAATGCAGACACAGAGGAATATTCCCAAAGGAAAGAACAGGACAAAATCACAGCACAAGAACTAAATTCAATGGAGAAAAGTTATATGTGTGACAGGGAATTTAAAGTAATGGTCAAAAAGATACTCAGTAGACTTGAGAAGAGTGGAGGACTTCAGTGAGACTCTTAACAGAGAGATAGAAAACATAAAAAAGAACCAATCAGAGAAGAAAAACTCATTAACTGAAATTAAAAATATACTGGAGGGAATAAATAGGAGACTATAGACATCAGCTGTAGCAACATTTTTCTAGAGGCAAGGGAAACAAACATGTTTTCGAGGCAAGAAAACAAAAGCAAAAATAAACTATTTGGACTACAGCAAAATAAAAACATCTATACAGCAAAGGGAGTAATCAACAAACTAAAAGACAATCTACTGAATGGGAGAAGATAATTGCAAATGACAAATGTGTTAGTATCCAAAATTTATAAAGAACTGACACAACTCAACACCCAAAAACCAAATAATCCAATTCAAAAATGGGCAGAAGACATGAAGACATGAACAGACATTTCTCCAAAAGAGTACACTTACGTGAAAAGCAGAGTAATATATAGAATAGTTGAATCGGTATATTACCCACCTGAAACTAACATAACATTACATGTAATTTATACTGGAATTAATATTTCTTAAAAAAATAAAAATTGATAAATAAATAAATAATAATGAGATGATAATTCTTTAGTACCTAATATTGCCTTTTAATTTAATTCAATTGAATAAATAATTATCAATCCTCTAATATGTTTCAGGTACTATTAAAGAAATTAAGAAAAAGGGAAAGGAGAGGTCAAAAATCTTACAGTTTAAGAAAGGATATATATAAATCTATCATAATAAAATGTAATAAATAAAGCAAATAAATCATTCACAAATTATAGTATCATGAGTGTGTTTATAGATATCATAAGGTTTATAAATACTTCATGAAGATGTGAACTATGTTAAGAAAAATAAATGCAACTTTTCAAATGTACAAGAAGGAAAGAACTTTCCAAAGGACTTAAGAAAAAAGTTTAAGCCAAGAAAATCATCAAGAAGTTGAATGTATGTAAGGATTATGGAGTGGCTGAGAGCAACAAATAACATAGGGGGATATGATCAGGTCAAATGAGCAATCAAAACACAGGTCATGAATAACCTTCAGAAAGACTTCAATTGTACATTAAAAAAGAGTTTCAATGATGAGAAAAAGATATACATGATAACATATCCCATAGCAAACTGACATGATATGATTATCACTTAAAATCTGCTCTGGAAGCAGCACATAAGATTATAAGAGATAAAACTGAAAAAAAGGGACTAGTCAGAGAACTAGTACCATAATTGGAAAAGTGATTGATGATGGTCTGGGATAAAGCTTTAGAATTTTTGCTAAAGGAAAGACAAGAGATGCTACGAGGATAGAAGGAAAAGAACTTATTGACAAACTGTCTGTGAGATTCAGTAGAAAAGGAAGTATATCCAGAATGACTTCCAGTTTTCTGGTTTGGGGTTGTGATGTCTTTAAGGTAAGGAATAAAGAGAAGACAACAAGTGCATTGGGGCAAACGAGAGATAGAATGAGTTTTGCCTAAATATAATCTGCTTTAAATATCTTAGTAAAGTCAAGCAAAGTTTTCATAGGAGAAATGAACAGCTGAATATTCCATGCTGGAGTTCCAGAGGGGTAATCTGGGCTGAAGATTTAGATTTCAATCGGTCAATATGTGCTGACAGACATTTGAAGCTAAGGGAAAGAAACTAGTTATTTACAAAGAATGGAAAGACATTTTTAAATGGAATTTGGGGAAATATTCAGTACATAATAGAAGGATACTAGGGGGGAAGAAAACTATAGACAAGAAGAAACAAACGAAAGAGGAGCACATTGCGTAACAGCAGCCAAAGCAGAATTTTATTTCAAAAGGTACATTAACATAAAAGTATCAAATGCTATAGAAGAAATGTAAAATAAGACAATGGGCTTCTTTTTTTTCCATCGGATCTGTCAATATAAGATATGTTGGTGGATGCTAGAAACCATAATGCAAACGTTGAAGAGACTTTGATATTCAGAAGCAGAGCCAAAGAAAGTAGACAATCTTTATAAGAAGCTTGGTGGTAAATGGAAAAAAACAATCAGTAAGAAAGAAAACGAGAAAGAAGAGTGAAGAAAAAAATGTTATATGCCATGGATTACAGAATGGAAATACAACGTTATATTCCATGGATTACAGAATTGGAAATACAAGTATAATGATAAATTGGAATATTTAGCAAAAGTGTAAGGTACAAATTTTGTAAGATTATGATATTAGAATATTAGAATTTTGAATGATATTTACTGAAAACATTATCTTAACACAAGAATAGAATACATTTTTTGGTTATAACATGGGTCGAGATGAAAGATGTCAGCGGTAAGAAATTGAAGGAATTAAAGCTATTTCCTCTGTGAAGTAAGAGGATTGTGTTGTATTGGATTAAGGTGTCTGTGGTGTTGGAGTTCAGGCTTCTAAAAATTCCTGAAGAAGTAAACTCGCAATTGCTCTAAATGTGGGGGGAAACAGGTGGAAAATAATTAAAATCCTTGTTCATCAGCAATAAGGCTCCAGTAAAAATTTCTAACAATACACATACACTAATCCTAATGAGTGTATATATGTGGTTTTCTTAAGATGAGTTTCTCCAGTGGAGAAACTGGATTATACAGATGAATTTTCCAACAGGGTGCAAAAGAAGGACAAAGAAGCAATAGAAAACTCTTTCTTCTCTTACATGATTTTACTCCCAAGGGATTTACAATTTAGAAGAGAGAATCCAAGTCACCGATGTATAACCTTAGCATCAGATGAAGAGTCTTTGGAAAAGAGAGCAGTGATCTAGACTCTTCTGAGAAAAGGTGAAGGGTAGAATCGTCTAGTGCTGACCAAGTGTGCTTTTAGCTCAGATCTTTAGTTGCTTTGTAGCAGAACGCAACATTATCTAAATCCTCAAGTCCAACAGACATGAAAGGGTAATGTGAGAAGGAAGGTCGGCCTCCTTAAAATCATTACTAAGACGTTCCGTAGGTCAAGTGGAGCAGAGGCAAAGGAAGTTTCCTGTAGCTCTGTCAGTAAGAATAGGAGAAAACATCATTGTAGCCTCCTGGCCTATTTCAGGAATAGAGAGTTATTTTACCTGTGCTCTGGGTTGTTCCACCAATGAGATTTTACCCAGCTGTAAAAGTATCCCCTTTTTATTTGCTTTTTCCCCCAGCACATAAAATATTGTTATTTTTTTAGCCACACTATTCAACTATTACCAATATGCTCACGATTTCCGAAGCTATAATTCCCATCCTGATACTTCTGGGACTCCAGTTCTGAGTGTGAGTGTTTACTTACCCTACCTGAGTATCCCAGATATTTATTCAAACTCAGAATGCCTCAACTGAATATACATTCTCAAATGTGTCCCTCCTCCTGATTTTAAAAATCTCTCTGTTCATTAAAATGCATCTTCTCCATCTAGTCGTTCAAACTGGGAGCTGGAAAGTCTTTCTAACTTGTAATTCTCTCTCAATATCCAATCGATACCAAGTCCCACCCACCTTCGTTGGCATCACAGCTCACAAGCTTCCTTGCCTCTACACGAAGGAATCATCATTTCCTGGAGCCTCCATCCATCCTCATCCTTTCCCAAGAGCAAAATAATCACTCCAAAATGCAAAATGGATTACGTTGTGTGCTCAGTGGCTCATGATGTCCTGTTCAATAAGGATGAAATTCCTTTACATGACCCTTCCTCATCTGTTCCTTGCTCAGTTTTCAAAATCTGCTACATCATGGAGCCATTTACCAGTGGTTTTGCCTAAAGTGAGAACACACAAAAATCCTCGCACTCATGAAGTTTACATTCCAGTGGGAGAGAGAAGAAAGATAACAGCAATAATTGCTATGGAGAACATAGAGCAAGTTTAGGGAAATTGGAGTTTGGGTTTTGGGAGAGATTACAATTATATATAGTGTAGTCAGGGGAGGTGTCACTGAGGTGATATTTATGTAGGGACTAGAAGCGCATGTGAATATAACTTACCAATTTCTCTTACCTTGCACTATTTTTGCACAGTACTTCTCACCTTCTAACATGTATAAATTACTGATTTATTGCAATTATCTCCCTAGAACTAAAGGATAAGCTTCATAAAATATACATATTTGCTGTGTTCATTGATTTCTAGTTCCAGGAATAATATCCATTCCAGCACACAGTGGCCTCTCAATAAATATTTGGTGACTCTTTGTATGACAATGAATTGGACTTCCGCCATATTTGAAGAAAGCATTATGCGAAAACAAAATCTAGGCAATACCCACACTCATATACTGCAAAATAACAGTTTGCCGTGTAAACCCACTGTGAAAAATTTCAAACAGATTCTTGGCTCCATACGTTAGAGCCTTGTGAGTTAACACTGAAGGGTAAAGCCTGAAGCAACAGCAGCTGCAACGGCATATGCAACTTTGCTCCCTGCCTGTTCAGAAGGAGAGAGACAGAAACAGAAAGGAGGGCAGCAAAGATTACACAAATATCCCAGCAGCATAACTGATTTCAGTTTGTAATGAACACTTACATCATCACTATCATTCTAAATATCAGAGGTCTGAGCAGTTAATTTTCCAACGTGAAAGTAATCTGCTCCCATGTTACAACAAAACCTCAGGACTGAATACCTGAGTTCCACGGATGTCTGCTCGGATATGTTTCTGAAATACCTTCCCCACTTTTAGTAATATTTCAAGCTACTGTTTATTGATCGCTAATGACATGCTAGACATAGTTTCATAAGTAATTTTCATAAAATTCCTACAAGGTGGATCTGATTATCTCTATTTTATGGTTGAGAGAACGAGGAGAAAGGTGAAATAAGTTGCTTCGAAATCACATAGTAAAAGGTGTGGTGGAGTTTTCAAGCTGCATCCTGCCAGAATTCACAGCTTATACTTTTAACAAGTATTTTGTATAGACTTGAACCGCAAAAAGAACAGTATCATACCAATCTGTAATTGTATAGAATTGTTTCCTACTTTTTTTTAGGACAAAAATAAATGTTACTGTATTTGAAAGACAGCAAACTTGGCTTCTTGCTTTAAATTTTATTATTTTTTTATAACATTAAGAGCAATCTAACTCCATATAAGCTCAATTTTTTAAGTCTTTGGAATTTCTATTGATTTTAATTTGTTTCGTTTACAACAAAGGGATGCATGCTAATTTAAATGATAAATGTTTAAATTAAAAAAAAGAAAGTAAAATCCCCAACATGCCACCACCCGGAGACAACTACTGTCAATATTTGGTGAGAAATTCTTTATTGTGTATGTACACAAATATATTTACATAAACACATTCATATAAATTTCTGTATTTCTGGAGTTCATAAGGGAAATTTTATTTAATTCCTCCCAATTTGCTATATCCATACAAACCCAATGGTTAACAGAGAAAAATTTAGATATTCATCTTGGAACTAATGTTTAATCTCTTTTCCCTCAGGATTTTATTTTCCCTTGGATGAGTGCCAATCTCTCTTCCAAACTCGTTTCCTTCCATATGAAGTGAAACTAATAAAAAGGATTCTAAGAGAGGGTAATAATGTCCAGCCTTGGCTCTACTAAATGTTTGAATCCAATTTGGTATTCCGGAAGCTTGCTCATGTCACTAATAATGTGTTGCATAGTTGCTAATTCGGTGGTCAATGTAAGCATCAAAATGAAAAACATGTTTGACATTTTCAAGGCTGAGAAAAAGTTAAACCTTTATGAGTATCACTCATCCATACATACAGACCATAGCCTGTAACTTGCGTAGTCTGTATACGTAACTTGTCTGTCTGCCATTTAGAGCCAATTGCCTATTGATTGATCTACCTTAGCAAAGCTTCTTAATGGATAATTCAGACTGTCTATTCAAGTAAAATGTTTGTACTATTACTTAATTCAAAGGACTTTTTTTTTTTTTTTACTGAGTAAATCTGCATGAACATGTCACTTGTTTCTACCTTGTATAATCTTTTGAGTCAAGTCCTGTCTTCCCAAACCTTGTCTTATTTGTATGGTCATCCTACAAATAGAAGAAAAAAATTGTCGATTTTGATGAAAATGGATCTGCTATTTAGTGATTGATTCTCTAACAGGAAAATTGCTCTGGTTTATAGCATTTGCTAATTTCCTTGGCGTAAATACTTCCACCATGGCATATTTCATGCTATAAAGTGACCTCACTGAATGCAGAAATGGGAAGTGATGTGTCATCATATGTCCTTATACAGTATTTTTACCAATTGGAAACAATAGATATAAATAATCTTAGGATCACAGGTAGTACGATGTGAACAAATGATTAGAAAGTGATGAGTTCTGAGTCTTTCTTACTTCTTTTTACTTATATAATTTTTTTTATTGTCAAATTGGTTTCCATACAAACACCCAGTGCTCATCCCAAACCATGACCTGCTCAATGCCCATCACCCATTCTCCCCTCTCCCATACCTGCCGGGGTTGGTCCTTGTTCCGGCGAATCTAGCGGTCCAGGAAGGACGAACGGTTAGGCGAAATGAGGTGAGAGAGCCACGAGAAAGATGGAGTCCGATGACCAAGCAGGCAGCCCTGGGAATTCTGGTGTCTCTGTCTGCTGGTCTCAGTGTCTTTATTTTTAAAGGTAGCGAGTTACATTACAACAATGAGTGACATTCCATAGTTTGATCTCTTTAACAATAATCTGTTTTTACTAGCAAGGTGGCAACTTCCTTAATCTTGTATGTTGGTTTCAGGATAATTAACATATAAATGTAGGGTGGGGAGAGAGAACAGGGTGTTTCCTGCCTTAATGTTAATTATCTGTAAACAGGAGAAATCAGGGCGTTGTTTTGAGGACTATACTTCCAACTACAATGGGGGAGGTGCAACCCATCCCCAGGATGCAATTTTAAGGTTACTTCTCAACCTGTGAGCCCAAAACGGCTCCCAACACATACCCCCCTCAACCCTCGGTTTGTTCTTAGTATTCAAGAGTCTCTTATGTTTTGTCTCCCTCTCTCTGTGTGTCTTTTTTCCTTCCCCTCTTTCCCTCCCACCGGGTTTTCTGTTAAGTCTCCCAAAGTCCACCTATGTGTGGAAACATACGGTATCTGTCTTTCTCTGACTGACTTATTTCACTCAACATAATACCTTCCAGTTCCATCCATGTTGCTACACATGGCCAGATTTCATTCTTTCTCATTGCCGCGTAGTATTCCATTGTGTATATATATATATATATACACAACATCTTCTTTATCCATTCGTCAGCTGATGGACATTTAGTCTCTTTCCATTTTTAGTATAATTTGTTTAATTTTTAAGTTCATATAATTTAATTGTTCAATAAAGTTTTACATTTTTCCCAAAAATTGAATATTTTGCTTTGAGACCTAACAGGGGCCAGCTTTAGTATACCACTGCATAATAGTTTGAAACTTCACCCAACGTGGTAATTTTGTAACAAATCAATTATTTATGGCTTATTATGATATGCTAAGAATTGTGTAAAGTATTGCAGCTATTAGGCTGGTTGGGAATTCAGGAAAATCAGTAGTTATGTAAGAGCAACTCAACTGTTTCTGTTATTCACAGTTCATTGCTAACAGCACTATAAAGTTGTTTAGGTATTTTCTCCTAAGTTACCACTCCTTTCTCTTTGTGATCGTTTTTTCCAATTCCTAGTTTTGAAAGAATAAAAAAAAAATCATTCAACTCCAGCCTTGTCTGTGAAATAAAGTTATTTAATACTTTTGTTTTCATAATGGTTTATTACTGCAGACATTATACATTTTACTAGTGTCTATAATATGTAATTTTATTTTTAAATGGTATTTTCTTATCACATGTTTACTCTAATTTTGTAAGAAAGGGGAGAAAAGGTTAATGGTTTGTACTGATATTAGTCCTAAAACCCAAAGATTTAATATCAAAATCATGACAAGTAATTGATGGGTAATTAATAACTGAATCATTATGGAAAGAAAATGTTGTTCAATTACTGAGCTGTTGATCATTATGAGTCGGAACATATTTAGTATCATTTCATAAAAACTATACTTTATATATGTAAATAAGTCTTTGAAATACAAATTTAATGATCTGCTTGGCTCACTGTCCACTCTATTTATTTCATTAAGTAGGAAACAACTGCTAGATGTCAGTCTCAGGTCTCCTTTGACAGTCAAAGATGTCTCTTTTTGGGTTGGAACCCATCTTTGTTTTGTTTTGTTTTGTTTTTTAGTATATTTGACATTGGGATGACATCAAAATAAAAAGCTTTCACACAGCAAAGGAAGCCATCCACAAAACAAAAAGGCAACCTGCTGAATGGGAGAAGACACTTGCAAATGACATATCTGGTAAGAGGTTAATAGCCAAGATATATTTTTACAAATGTACACAACTCAACACCCAAAAAAATCCAATTAAAAATGGGCAGAGGATCTGAATAGACATTTTTCTAAAGAAGATATACAGATGGCCAACAAATACATGAAAAGATGCTCGACATCACTGATCATCAGGCAAACGCAAATCAAAAACGTCTTTTTTCAGAGAAACCATCAGATCACTACTTGTAAGGTCAACTTAACTCATACCTGGAGGCCAACGGTACTAGTCAAGAGAAACAAGCCCCTGCAGGCCAGAAAGTCAAGGATTCAGCATGATTCTCCTTTGTTCTCATGTTTGAATTGTAGTTCTACCCTAACCTTCAGCTGCTGTCATGTATTCCTGTTCCATAAGTAGTTCCTGTCTCCTCCCTTGAGTCTGAATCTTGTCTTGATTTTCTGTTTGGTACCTTTATTACGTCAGGTCTGACTTTCTCTCTACCCCTAAGGCCCCACTGATATCAGTAGTTCGATTATCAGAACTTCTTTCTATCCATTTACTGAATATTTATTTAGTATCCTCAGTGCCACACACTTTGCTAAATACTAATTATATAGTGGTGAGTAAAATAAACCGTAATATATTGGCCCATCTCATGTCAGCCTTATACCTTTTGCCACTAAGATTGATTGTTTACACCAATAATTATTATTACAGGTTAATTAACAATTGTAATAGTTGCATGGTATAATCACGCACACACTCAAATGTACAAATGCATGCACATACACACACAAACACACACAACAACTAGGAAATCCCTGCATTACCATTTCCATGTTCATTTAGGTATTGATTTATAATAACCTTGAACATGTTAACATGTTAGGTTTGCCTATATGAGAATGTCAGTAGGTTGATAAATATTAATTACATATTTTCTAAACCTGAGTTCAGCCTTTCATTTTATTCAGCCCTAAAGTGTTAATAGAATCACTAGCTTGGTGGTCATTTTGGCAAGAAGTTCAACAATATATGCATTTTAGAATTTTTGTCACTGAATATATTTGGTTAAATTAAAACAATAAACTTCTTAAACAAAAATTATGAATTTCTATGATTCTATATAAAGAAATTATGTGTATTATAATCTTCTGCAGCTGAATATATATATATATATATATTATGTACATATATATATATATGACTAAGGTATATATATTAGACCAAGGATGAGCAAATAGCTCAAACTCATGTACCAAATACTATCCTTGGTGTGTTTTGGCATGGTCTTTGAGCTAAATATAATTTTTATATTTTTATAAAGTTGCAGAAGAGATTTTAAAAAAAAGATATGTCATTAGGACCATGCATGGCCTACAAATTCTAAAATATTTACTATTTCACTTTACAGAAAAAGTGTGCCAACTCTTGATGGAGACTACAAATCAACACTCTTACTCAACAATTCAGGTATCTTGTGTATCCAAATGCTTGTGTTTCTAGGATGCTGTTAAAATCTAAACTATAAACATTAGTTTGTATCCAAAAATGCAAATTTACTAGAAATAGTAAAATGGAGGATAAGTCTCTTTTTTTTCTTTACTGATATTTTTAGTATGTAAAAATGCTCATTCTGGTATCTGTGGATTTTTGTATCTAGTCAAACTGAAGACTTATGGACACTTACAGAAAATAATTTATCCTCTGAATTGTTGAGGGACTTCAAAAAGTGTTCATTTTTCTTGGAAAATTTTAACATAGTAACTTGGTCTAATGAGAGCCTATCCATACCATGTCATTCCTTTTATCTTCATTTATACAATATTGATAGTTATATGTTTTAATGAATATTTCAGTTATTTATTTTTATGGCTCACAGAATGTGGCTAAGGGCCTAGAGAATCATTAATAATGGAAGGGACTCCCTTGCTTTTGTTGAGCTTCCTACGTCAACCTGGCAAAAGCATAATACAACATATGGGTCTCACCACAGGCATTTAAATTCAACCTACTCAGTTTTCTGACACAGCCAGAAGTAGTAGGGAATTCCAAAATTCTAGAGATCTTGATGGAAAAGCATATTCTCACGAGATTACTAAAACACAAATCTTCATATTCATTACAAACATGCCTACCACTATCAATTACTGTCCAGCAACCTGAGAAAACAGAGTACAAGTAAATCATACAGAGTAGCTCTGTACTGAAGTTGATAGAATCTGTGGAAGGTCTCTGGTCCCCAATATTGGGGCCAAATGTCCACATGCATGGTTGACATGGTTCTCCATGTGTAGAAAGTAGGCTAACAATAACTGTTCACTCTGGGGTTGTTTTGAAAAATATGTGTGATTAACTTTCCAATTTTAATAATTATCCTATGGTTATGTAATGGAAGAAAATGAAAGAAAAGCTACATATGAAAATGTATATGAAAGAATGATACTGTGGGGCACCTGGGTGGCTCATTCGGTTAAGCGTCCAACTTCAGCTCAGGTCACGATCTCATGGTTTGTGAGTTTGAGCCCGGCAGTGGGCTCTCTGCTGTCAGTGCAGAGCCCACTTTGACTTCAGATCCTCTAACCCTCTGTCTCTACCCCTCCCTCTCTCTCTCTTTCTCTCTCAAAAGTAAATAAACATTAAAAAAAAAGAATTGTTTTTATGAGTACATTCTGAAATGTTTACAGCTAAAGAGGTATCATGTCTGCAGTTTATTCTCAAATATTTCAGAAAAATATAAATATACACACATTCACATACACATGTATATGTGTTCTGTATTTATCTGTGTGTGTTCCTCCACTATTTTGAACTCTCAAATCCATAGTTTGTACCCATCATCATGACCCGTATCGACCAACATGGCCTTACTATTCTCACCTTTAGAGAGCTTCCTTCCCAACTCTAGGCGCCCGGCTTCACTTTCCTTACAATATTTACTTTAGAAAACTCGTAATTGTAAATTCTTTCTTCCCCTTAGAAATATAAATATGTTCTTGACCTTTGCCAGTTTTACAACCTAAGGACCTGGGAGTCTCCCTTTGAAATGTAATCATCAGAAAACACAGTGTACCTATATTCCCATTTCTGTAGGAGAGTAGGAGTCTAATTTAGATAAGCACCAAACATAGATGGCCTAGTCACATTGGGCAGCCTCCCCTGGCATGTCCTCCAGTACTTACCCATTATATCACTCCAGGGTTTAAAAATCCTCCCACCTCTTGTTTTAGAGCAATTTAATTCAGTCTCTCTCTCCTCTACTGCAATAGCCTTGAATAGTCTTTTTTTTTTTCCTATTTAACTCCATCAGTGCAATTTGTCTTTGATCTCACACACACACACACACACACACACACACACACACACACACAAGGTGGGGAAAAAATGATTAAATGAATACGGTAACATTATCTTTGGGAAACCTGGGTGAACGGCAAACAGGAGCTCTAGTATTTTGCAGCTTTAGACTTTCTGATTTTTTCAAAATAAAAAGCTAAATAATCATGTAAAAATGTGTATGTGCATTCTATAATATCTAGCAAACTATTTGAATGAAAATTCAAATACTAAATTCCAAAAGCACACTCAGGATACGTGTTTCTGATAGCCATATCTAAATTAATCCAATAGCCACACCAAGTTGAGATGTATCTGTTAACGCCATGAATTGCTAAGCAAAGCACTGAGAGATAATTACGGTGTGGCATCACATGTAAATAGTCGTGCTCAAGAAGCTGGAGGCAAATTTTGTTCTTTTGTACAAACGTAAAATTTCTTTTAACTTGAAGACCAATTGGCAATGTAAACTATTTAAAATATTTTACATGAAATTCAAAGGCAGAGATGAAAGGGCTGTGGAGACTTGGAGTTACTCTAATCTTACCAATTATGTAGTCCAGTCTCACACTCAAACAGTAATTTGTTCCATGACATCCTAGGAAGTGACTGTCTTATTCCTGCATAATTACTCCTAACAGCAGGGGTCTCGTCCATTCCAATTCTGGACGTTTTTAATATTAAAAAGAAATCTTACCTTGTCGTAATTTTTACTCATTAGTCTTTGCTCCATCCTCTGAAAAACTTGAAATTAGTTCATATGTATGTCTTTTAAAATATTTAAAACAGCTTTTGTTCATCTTCTCAAGCTAAATATTTCAACTAGTTTTCCTTTAACCACCCTGATCTCTATTTTGGTGTTATTTTTTTTTAATATAGAATACAATATTCAAATTAAATCAAATGGTTGAGACATGATCAGACAAGCACCGAATACCAGAGGTGGCCAAATGATGGTAGTCACATGATCCAGCTACTAGGGACAATAGTGACAGCAACACAAGAGGCAGAGGCAGGTGTCTAGCATGGGTCATGATGATAGAGTCAGCTATGGTATCTGTGGTTCAAAACAAAAGACAGATATCATATGATTTTACACACATATGGAATTTGGTAAACATAACAGATGAACAATAAAGAAAGGGAAGGAAAAATAGGATAAAAACAGAGAGAGAGAGACAAGCCATAAGAGACTCTTAAATACAGAGAACAAACTGAGTGTTGATAGGGGGTGTTAAAAGGGTGACAGGCTCTTAATGGAGGGCACTTTTCAAGTTGAGCACTGGGTGTCATATGTAAGAGATGAATCACTGGGTTCTTCTCCTGAAGCCAAGACTACATTGTAAGTTGACTAATGAGGATAAAAAAAATTTAAAGATTTAAAAACAAAACAAAACAGTGGTTGTGGTGTCTTCACCAAACTCATTCTCTGGAGCAATTCTGTGGTTCCCACTTTCCCCTAACCTCCTTTGTCCCTACCCATTTTTCAAAACTCATGTCCCAACCTCTTTAACCAATCTTTCAGTCAATTCCTTTGCTGCTTGAGCCAGGCAGAGACAGTTTCATTTGCTTAATTCTAAGCACCTTAGTGATATCAATGTTTCTTTTCAACCAATCGTCTGATTATTAAACATTTATTCTATGAATGCTATGTGCTGGGCCAAATGCCATACATATAAATGAGACATGACCCTGGTCCAACTGTCATAATCTCCCTTAAAACCAACCATATGGTTATCATTTATGGATGCATTTAAATATCTTAAGTTTGTTTCTAGTTTCATCTCATATGTTGGAAAGTTATACTCGAGATGTTTTAGTCACAACACCTGTGCACTCTGACCATCAGAGCTCAAACTGGAAACATCTTCTTTCCTGAGTGTGTGTGATGAAGGTAGGGTGTATCAGTAGTCCTAATGTAAGTCTACATGGTTGATGGACAGCAAAGAAAAATACCACGCCTCGTAAATTCTGGGGTCTGAGCTGAGAATCTGATCACAGAAAGAGAGTAATCATAGATTCTGTTATCAAGTGATATGCAGTGGAGCAAATACCTGACACAATTCTTGGAATTAATTCCAGGTCGTTTTGTCACTTAATCAAAGACTAGAGTTAACTTTTTGAGTTTTGTGACCTGACTCATATCTTTAGTCCAAATTTTTGGAGAGTGCTGCTACGCTGAAATATCCTAGACCTTCTGGAAAAGTTCTGACTCTAACGAATGGCACTTGAATTCCACCAACGGTAGTTAAAGAAGATCTAAACTGAGCGGTCCTGTATTAAAGTTAATCTTAATTCAAGGAGCAGGCTCTAATTCTAGTATATTGAAACGAGGCCACTAGATCTGTGTTTATCTTATTTGAATTCTCCTTGGTTTTCTGGAATTCTATCATTTTTCAATTTTATTCCAGTTTAAAATGTGCATTTTTTTTAACTTTTTTTTTTGTTTTTGAGCAAAACTAGCACAGCCATGTGAGTTTGAGCTATTTAAAGAGGTGTAAATAGTAGCACTGGCCCCAAAATAAACACATTAGTCATTTTCTTCCATTAAATTTTAAATAACTAGAATCTATCTAATATGCTATTGAGTTTAGCTGATTAATCATTCTTAATTTAAAGTCTTCAAAAGAGCCTAGCTCTGGGAAAATAAAATAGACTTTTAAATCAGACTAACCTATCTCAGATACTTGTTTGCTGTGAGACTTAGGGAGAAAGTAACTGAACTTCTCTGGATGTTAGGTTCTCACTTGTTTATTAAAATTATTTATGCCATCTCATAGTGGAGTTGAAGGTAATAGACACAATAATGAAAAAGTCAGTCCTAACACAGAGACTGGAAAAGGGTAGAAAGATAAGAAATAAAGTTAATTCCCTTTGTATCACCCTTCCTTTGCCTTTCTGTCTCATTTTTTGCTTCTTTATTCATTTCAATCCCCACTTATTCTTTTCAGCGTAGCTTCCTAACTGTAATTCACGCCTGTTATGGGGGCAGGCAGTGAGTTTAGAAGTCATGGTGTTGTTTAAAGAATTGAAGTAGGGGCACTTGGGTGGCTCAGTCAATTAAGTGTCCGACTTCAACTCAGGTCATGATCTCACAGTTTGTGGGGTCAAAGCCCTCTATCGGGCTCTGTGCTGACAGCTCAGAGCCTGAAGCCTGCTTCAGATTCTGTCTGTCTGTCTGTCTCTCTCTCTCAAAAATAAGTAAACATAAAAAAAAAAAAAGGCAGATCCTATCAACCCTACTTGCTCAAGAATTGCAGTAGAATTGATATATTTAATCATCTCTGTGAAGTAGCAACAAAATTTATTAACAACATACCTGACTATATGTAAGCAAGTTCCTACAACTAAACTGTAATACATATAAGATTTTCTTGTGATCATATTTCTGACATTTCCATTCATTTCATTTAACTTTCTGTTTTTTGGTATGTATTTTGTTTCTTGCTAGGTATCAAAAGTTGAAAAATATTGAGGAGGGAAACTTAAACCAGAGATTTTATTAACATTTGTTTTCATTTTTTATATCCTGTTGAATGAGGAAACTCTACATTATTTGACTTTTGTGTAAGTGTGCTTGCTACTCAATGTTCTATGGATACATAATTTAACATCCAACGGTATGATTCTGTAAACCTTGATTTGCCACAAAGTCCTCCTACACTGAAATATTTTCCAATTTCTGAAACATGTCTGCAGACTCCAGATCCTACTTTCAAGTTGCATTTCATTTAATGGACAATATATTTACTAAATATTAAGAATACTGCTCGACATGCTATCTTTTTTTTCCTCTGTAGCATTTACCTTCTCATTCCTGAGCAGAAAATCTCAAGAATGTGTAAACTGAACACACACCGTTAGCCTGATCCCAAATCCAATGCATTCAGATCTACTATTTTTCTATGCTGCCTTAGGATCTCATTAATAAACAGATCTTCATTTCAATGAAAAGACACGTACATTCCCTTTGCTATACATGTATATATATACATATATATATATATAGCCATCATTCTTCTTCCATCCAATAATCAAAATATTTCAATTATATCAAAAAGGGTCTCTTGAATCCCATTATATTTTTTTCCATCCCTACTGCCTTAGTTCAAGCTTTTTTGACTTTCATATTAACTATAACAATATTCTCCTATTTCACCTCTGTTCCTCAAGTTTCCAAGCCCCAGTCCTTTCTTCAATGAGTAGTGAAAATAGAAAGTCAAGGATTAGTTCATGGAAGGCCTTGAGAGCTCTGTAGACATTATTCTTTAAGCAATGGAGAACATTAAAAGAAGGCAAATTGTTTATGTTATGTTGCTTTTCCCATAATAGATCATCTTTCCTTAAGTATTATTGATTCTATCTATTCTAATTTCTTTATTATGACAGTGAGAGTTGATAGATAATTTCCAGGGCACTTTATGACATATTGGTCATATCTATAAACACAAAAATGAATACTCAAAAGGGAAATTGGAAGGAAAATGACACTACTAATATTTAAAATTGATTTTTTACCTATATCCATATCTATATGTATTTTGCACAGCAACAAAGTCTCTCTACAGTGGTGCAGTGAGCATTTTATAGAGTCATAATTCAGCACATTACAGTTCTATATGCTGTTTCTTATTTTAATAAATTTAAGTTTTTTAAAATTTATTTAATTTGAGAGAGAAAGAGACAGAGTGAGTCGGGGAGAGGTAGAGAGAGAGAGGAAGAGAGAGAATCTCAAGCAGGCTGTGCACTGTCAGCACAGGGCCTGAGGCGGGGCTTGAACCCACGAAACCATGGGATCATGACTTGAGCTTGAAACTGAGAATTGGATGCTTAACTGACTGAGCCACCCAGGTGCCCTGATTTTTTTAAAACTAGGATACGCCTACATGTATAAACTCTTTGAAAATATCAAATAACAAATCTTATTTAAGAAATTAACATAAAAACATGAATTATGAAAAAAATGACTGAAAATTATTCTCAAAAGCCCAAATGAAGTAATGTTTCACAAAATATTGTTATAGTATGTGTGATGGGTAATAAATTAAACTAACTTTTAAAGGTGTTTGAATCAGGGGCACGTGGATGGCTCAGTCAGTTAAGCTTCCAACTTTAGTTCAGGTCATGATCTTCCAGTTCATGAGTTTGAGCCTCACGTTGGGCTCTGTGTGGACAGCTCAGAGCCTGGAGCCTGCTTTGCATTCTGTGTCTCCCTCTTTCTTTCTGCCCCTCCCCTGCTTGTGCTCTGTCTGTCTCTCTCTCTCAAAAATAAATAAAACATTTAGAAAAATAATAATAAAAAAATAAAGTTTTTGAATCAAGAAGATACCCAAAGAGAGGTGTATGAAATGTAGAGAGATATATAAAATTAGACAATTATATTGTGTTTAGATCTTATTCTGTTATGATCTTAAGAACATAAGGGAAAAGTCACAGGGTAGCACATGAGCAATTAAACAGAAAAGAAATAGACAATGTCACTAGTTACACAGGTATAGATTCAGACAGTTTTCAGCCATGGGGAAATATAAGCGTCATTAACAAAAGTTGGGTTAATGGCAATCAGTTTCATGACTATTGATTAGCCATCTTGATAATTAATAGATGATTTATCTATAGTTTATTTCATTCAGTGAATCACATGTAATGATAAAAATTAATACACAATTAGATTTGGTTTTCATAAATCATTTTGATGATTTTCATGTCACCATAAAAAAATCTGATGGAGAAGTTAAAAAATTATCCTTCAAAACAAACTTATTATTGTTAAAATGTATTATTAAAAGTACGTTAAATTATTATTTTTAAAATGATAAATTAGAAGGGCACATCTAAAATATTTAAGTCAATTTTGGCACAAAACCAGTAATTCCTCTTCTGGGTGTACACCCAAAGGAAATGAAATCGCTATCTTAAAGAGATATCTGCACCCCCATGTTGATTGCAGCATTAGTTACAATAAAGCAAGCATGGAAACAACTTACATGTCCACTGAGGGAAGAGTGGATTAAAAAAGGTAGTGTATATAGACAATGGGCTATTATTCAGTCACATGAACATAAAGAATCCTACAACACGGACGAAGTTTGAGGGCATTATGCTAAGTGAAATAAGTCAAATATGAAAAGACAAATACTATCTGATTTAACTTGTATGTGGAATCTAAAAATTGAAAAAAGGAAAGAAAGAAAGAAAGAAAGAAAGAAAGAAAGAAAGAAAGAAAGAAAGAAAGAAAGAAAGAAGGAAAGAGAGAGAGAGAGGGAGGGAGGGAGGAAGGAAGGAAGGAAGGAAGGAAGGAAGGAAGGAAGGAAGGAAGGAAGAAAGAAAGAAAGAGAGAAAGAAAGAGAGAGAGAGAGGGAGGGAGGGAAGGAGGGAGGAAGGAAGGAAGGAAGGAAGGAAGGAAGGAAGGAAGGAAGGAAGGAAGGAAGGAAGAAAGAAAGAAAGAAAGAAAGAAAGAAAGAAAGAAAGAAAGAAAGAAAGGAAGAAAGAAAGAAAAGGAAAACTAGCTCATAGAAACAGGGAACAAATGGGTTGTTACCAGAGGTAAAAGGCGGGGAGTGTGGAAAAAGTCAAGTGAAGATGGTCCAAAGGTACAAACTTCCAGTTATAAGATAAAAAAGATTCTGGGGATATAAAGTACAGCATAGCCGATATAGTTAACAGCACTGTCTTTGTCTATTGAAAGTTGGTAAGAGAAAATATCTTTAAAGTTTTCATCACAAGAAAAAGAATACGGATTATGTGAGGTGATGGCTGTTCAGTAAACTTATTATGGCGATCATTATACAATATATACAATACATGAAACCATTATGTTGTTTCACTAAACTTCTATCATGTTATCTTACATATTATATATTATTATATGTTATATATTGTATGTTATATGATGTCAATTATATCTCTATAAAACTGGCAAAAAATAAATACGAACAATACTCATAAGAACAAAAACCCATAATCAGGGTTTTAGTCTTCATTCATACACAGGCTTTTGAGTTAGTTCATTGCCCCTGTGAACTACATATGGGAGGATGTTTTGCTCACCTTAACTGAAACTTCAATCCAAAACCAAAACCATATTCTGATTTTTTCAAGGCTGGCTTCAGAAATATATAATAAAATATATTTAAAACATTCTTATATACAATACTCTGTTTATCTTTTTTATGGCCATTTTTAACTGCTATCTCTTCATGTTTTCTAGTTCAAAATATTTTAGATAGCTTGGAGAATGTATATTTGTCTAACTGCCTTTTTTTTTTTTTCTAAAAAAGAATCTCTCTGCTCTCGGAGCTTCACAAGTTTCTAAGAGATTATTTTAAGTGACAGAGGAAAACAGTGTTTACTTATTAAGAAAAAAAAAGTCGACAACATTTTTAATGCACTGTACTCATAAGTCAAGATACATTAGAGCTCTTTATGGACAAAATGTGTTAGGACACAGAGTGAAATCTACTTACAGGGAAAATAGAAAGGCCCTGATCTCATTCCTGTTTTTAGTATCTAGTGTTGACATGCCTACATCTACAGTTGGCTGAAATTGCCTCTGGTTGGCAATTACCATGCCTGCCTCTGAAAGTATAAAAACATCAAATTAGCAACAGAATGAACTTCTGACCCCCAAAAGTCATGGTAATAGCTGAAAAGCTGTGCAAGTCTTCACCAGTCTAAATAGCAAGAGTTGCCATTTTGTAGTTCAATATACACAAAAATATTTACATGGGGTGAATTTTTTTAATATAATATTAAAATAATATGAATTATTATCCTCTGGAATCATGAAACAAAGTAGCCATTATGATTTTTTGGTCATCTTTTCATGGCTACCTAAACTTTCTGTCTCATAGGCAATTTTGTTAACTGGTCCCTTTTTGATAGACTATTTTTTGCTATCACATACAATGCTACCAATTATATTTTCAACTCAAAATTTTCTATTGGAGCATAATTAACATACAGTGTCATATTAGTTTCAGGTGTGTAACATATTGATTCCACAATAATTTATCTATGACTTTATTAATTTATTTACTTTAAACATATTTTTTTCAGGAACTAATTTTGGTGTTATGCTTATTAGTAAATTTCAAAGGATAGAAAGTAAGTAATAATATCTTCACATTGTCATCTTTAAATAGAAATTTCTGTAATTATTTATTGAAATTTTAATTGCTCTTGTTTTCCGATTATCGAACCTGTTAGTTTGTTTAAATATAAGCCTTTTCTAACTTCTTCATGGAATGTAACTTTTAGATTAGCCATAACATAATTTTAAAATGTAATAATGCCCTCTAACCATTCCTTTTCCACATCACGGAAGTATTAACAAAGGTATACAGATTGGGGAAGAAAAAAATAAAACTGTCTTTGTAAATGACATTATCATCTATGTAGATATCTGGAAGAATTAACAAAACTCCTGGAACCAATAAGCAATATAACAAGGTTGCAGAATACTAGGTTAATATATAAAAGTCAATCACCTTCCTATATACCAAAAATGAAGGAGTGAAATTTGAAATTAAAACACAGTATCATTTACATTAACACTCCCCAAATAATATACATAAGTATTAATCTAACAAAGTCTGTCCCAGATTTATATGAGAATAGTAAAACTTTGATGAATAAAATCAAAGAAGTAAATCAAAGGAGATATATTCCATGTTTATGGGTAGGAAAATTCAACACTGTCAAGATGTCAATTCTTCCCAACCATATCGATAGATTCCAAGCAATCACAGTTGAAATCTCGGAAAGTTATTGTGTAGATGTAAACAAATTGATTCTAAAATGCATATGGAAAGGGAAAAATGTCAGAATAAGCAACACAATATTGAAGGATAAAAACAAAGTTGGAAAACCGAATTACCCAACTTGAAGATTTACTGTAAAGCTACCACAATCAAGACATTGTAGTATTGCAGAGAAAACAAATAGATCAATATAACAGAATAGAAAAACCAGAAATAGTCACATAAATACAATCAACTCATCTTTAACAAAGGAACAAAGACAATACAATGAAACAAAGATAGTCTTAACAAATACTGCTGAAACAACTGGACCTCCACATGAAAAAACAGGAATCTAGACGCAGGACTCACACCCTTTAAAAATTAACTTAAAAATGGTCACAGATCTATATGTAAAAAAGAAAAACTATAAAGTTCCTAGAAGATAACATAAGAGAAAACTTAGATGACCTTGAGTATGCGGATAACTTATTTAGATATAATGGCAAAAGCATGAACCATGAGACAAATAATTGATTATTTTTGCTTCATTAAAATTAAAATCGGCTCTGCAAAAGACAATGCCAAGAGTAAAAAAAAAATTATAATAAGCCATATGCTGAGAGAAAATATTTGCAAAACACAAATCTGATAAAAGACTATTATCCAAAATATATAAAAGACCTTTTAAAACTCAACAATAAGGAGCGGCACTTGGGTGGCTCAGTCCATTAAGCATCTGACTTATAGACTCCTAGTTTGTCAGTTGGAGCCCTGCAGGCTCTGTGCTGACAGCTCAGAGCCTGGAACCTGCTTTGGATTCTGCATCTCCCTCTCTCTTTGCCACTTCCCCACTTAGAATCTCTCTCTCTCTGTCTCTCAAAATAAATAAACTTTAAAAATTAAAAAAAAAAAACAAAACTCACCGATAAGGAAACAAATAATCCGATTTTAAAAAATGGGTTAAAGTTCTTACCAGACATCTCACCAAAGAAGATATACAGATGGTGAATAAGCGTATGAAAAGACACTTCAATGCAAATTTCAGCAGGAAAATGCAAATCAAAACCACAATAAGGTACCACAACACATCTCTTAGAATGGCTGAAGTCTGGATCACTAACAACACCAAATGCTGGTGAGGAGGCCAAGCACAGAAGCTCCTGTTTATTGCTGGTGCGAATGCAAAATAGCACAGCCACTTTGGAAGACAGTTTCAACTATTTTGTTTCTAAAACTGTGTATACTCTCTTACCATATAATCCTGCCATCATACTTCTTGGTATTCACTCATAGGAGTTAAAATCTTAAGTTCACGCAAAAACCTGCATATGGATGTTTGTGGTAGCTTTATGCAAATTGTCAAAACTTGGAAGCAGCCAATGTGTCCTTCAGTAAATAAGTGGATAAATACACTGCGGTACATTCAGATGATGGAATATTGTTCAGTGCTAAAAAAGAAATGAACTATCAATCCATGAAAAGACATGAAAGAATCTTAAATGCATATTAATAAGGGAAAAAGTCAATCTGAAAAAGCTACATACTGGATGATTCCATGACATCCTGGAGAAGGTAAAACTATGGAGATGGTAAAAAGACCAGTGATTGTCAGGTGTTAGAGAGAGGAGGAGGGATGGATAAGCAAAGCACGGAGGATTTTTAGGGTAATAAAAATACTCTCTATGATACCATAATGATGGATACATGTCATTATACACTTGCATAAACTCATGGAATATATAATACCAACAGTGAAGCTCAATATAAACTATGTACTTTAGGTGATTATGATGTATCAATGTAGGTTCATCAATTGTAACAAATGGACTTCCCTAGTAAGGAATGTTGATAACAGGGGAGATATGTGTGTGTAGGGACAGACAGTATATGGGAAATCTCTATGCATTTCCCTTTAGCTTTGCTATGAATCTAAAACTGCTCTAAAAATAGAGTGTTTAAGGGTGCATAGCTGGCTCAGTCGGTTAAGCATCTGACTGTTAATTTTGGTTCAGGTCATGATTTCATGGTTCCTGAGTTCCAGCCCTGCACTGGGCTCTGCACTGACAGTGTAGAGCCTGCTTGGAATTCTCTGTCTCTCGCTCTCTCTGGTCCTCCCTCTCTTTCTCTCTCTCTCTCTCTAAAATAAATAAACATTTTTAAAAATTTTAATAAAATATAGTGTTAAATAAATACACAATAAAATAGAAAAATGGAATTTCTAATTATGAATTTTCATCATTTAATATTCATTTTCTTCTTCTATAATTCTACTTTGGTGTAAATATTCTCCCTCTTCTTTCCTTCTTTTGCCAGTGTCTTAGTCTGTTTGGGCTGCTATAAGAAAATACCATAGATGGGTGCTTCATAAGCAACAGAAACCTATTTCCCACAGTTCTCAAGGCTGGGAAGTCCAAGATAAGAGATAGGCAGATTTGGTGTCTAACATAACCTGCGTTCTAGTTCATAGATGGCTGCCTTCTTGTTGTGTCGTCACATGGTGGAAGGAGTAAGGATATTTGAGGGGTCACTTTTATAAGGCCATTAATCCTATTCATGAGGGCTTTACCCTCATGACCTAATCTCTTCTGAGAGTGCTCACCCTCAGATACCATCACACTGGAGATTAGGCTTCAACGTATGAATTTTAGGGAACCATATACATTCAGGTTGTAGCATGTGTCCTACCTATTTTATTATAGATTGCGTAATTGGATTTTATTATTCGAGCTAGGTGCAAGAAATGTGAGTCAAGCCTAAGTCAATATTGTCCACATTGTTTTATTAAATGATGGGTGTCTGACGTCTTCTGGTCCTATCACGATTCTCTCAAACATAGTCATTCATCCACATATGTAAATAACGAGGCACGGGAGCATCATGGGACCCTCAGTGGAGCATTCTGCTAAGAATGGAGCCAACACTGAAGAAGGAGAGCTGAGAAAAGGACCACAATTAATGAGGTCCTGGACATGCTAAGTCTGTACCAGTCCAGTTTAGGAACTATACTTTGGTTACAAAGAATACTTTCCTTTGTTTTTAAATACAGTTTGATCAGGGTTTTTCATTACAAAGAAACCATACAGATAATGACATATGAAGATGGTAATGGGAAAAGCATAAATGACAAACGAAAACATTTTACATCAAATTATAACTCCCCCATTTTCTAATTGAGTGACAGTTTCAAGATGTTTAACTTCTCTCTGAGTTTCAATGGACTCATTACAAAATAGAAATAAGCCAATTACAAAGCATCTAGTACAGACAGAATTGACAGGATGGGCTTAGATGGGGTAAGTGTTAATGTGTTCTTGAGCAATTCCACTTTGATAAAAGTGTGTTACAATGGCCTCAAACATATTGGGTCAAAGGAAGGATATGCTAACAGGACTAGTACCTTTATTTGAACACTACTCTGCTTAAAGAACTCCAGGAAGAGGCACCTTAGTGGCTCAGTCTGTTAAGCGTCAGAACTCAGCTCAGATCACTATCTCTTGGTTTGAGAATCTGGGCCCCGCGTGGGGCTTTCTACTCCTGGCATAGAGCCCACTGCAAATCCTGTCTCCCTCCTTCTTTGCCCCACCCCCACTCATGCTCTCTTTCTCTCTCTCTCAAAACTAAATAAACATAACAATAATGAAAAAAACTCCAGGAAAAGAAGCTAGAAAGTCCTAATAGTAATTAAGCAAGGAGATTAGAGTCTGTGTTAGGAAATTCAGTGCAGGAACAGGAATGAAAAGAGACTTGCTGGAAGAATGTATCAAAGACCAGAAAAAAATAATTGATCCTCTAGTTCAGCAAAATAAAGAAATATATTGGCTTAGTTCTACTGAACACTGACATTCTAAATGTTTGTTTTATAAGGAAATAATAAGTTTGGTTTATGGTTCAGGAAGAAATTAATATTTGAGTTATACTAGGTTTCGGAGTTTTGTAAATCTGTGCTTTTCCACCTGGTTTGCAGTTCACAGTTCAGCTAAAGACCTTGCTAAAACATATGAGGCTTTGCTGCACAGCCAAGAGCTACAGAATAGAATAATATATTACAGTGAAATATTAGATTTGTGTTTGGTAGAACAGTGCAGAGGAGCGTAGAGTAGTTGAGATCAGGTTGAGAGTAAAATAAATCAGACAGCATGAATTTGAAAGAAACGCTAACCTAAAAATAGTCATAGGTTTTGCTGTGTTTATATGCTGGTGGGAAAAGAAAAAGTAATACTTCAGACCGTTAAGTTTCTCTCCAACCAGGAACTATGTTTACAAAGATAAAGGAAACTGAGGGGTTGGAAAATGCTTAACAGATATTATAAGAATAAAACCACACGTTTCTTGGAAACCTGTGTAGAGGGAATGATCAAATTACCTAGAATAATAACTCTATCTGTAATATTGATTTGGTTATTTTCAGTGGGTTCTTATACAACTTTTCGTTTCTCTAAAAATAGCTCAAAATCTTGAGGTAGAATGAGAGCAGAACACGGAGTGCAGTGACTTCAGAGGAGTATAGATTTCTGCCCCCAATGTTTCTGCTGTGATTGCAAGCTGCTTAGTTTCTATGTTGCTTTATTCCCTCTACAAACAAGAAAAAAAAGATAATATCCCAGAGATGACTTATGGGTTTGTTTTTTAACAGCAACTAATAAAACATAGGCTGTAAAGCATTTGGAAGCTAATTTGGGGCTAGTGACTAATCATACGTGCTAAGATACCAGGCTACAAAAGAGAACTCGAATGTTCCAGGTATTCACAATGGAAAAAGCCTAATGACACCAGAGTAGCTATAATTCATGAAAAAGACAAAGATCTAAGTTCTGCAAGCCAGAGAAAGATGCAGTAAACATTGTAGGACTTTATTCATTATTAAAATAGGCAAAAATTAAATAGCCAGGGCCTCAAGCTAAGAGCCCTATGGCATTATAAAATGGATTGCAAATTAGTTATTTAGTGTATACTAGACTATCAGAAGAATTAATCTATAATTTACATTAAAGAATTATTCATTTTAATATTTCATCAGGATCTGTGCGAGTCAGATATGCAAATGAAGAAGAAAAAAAGTAATTGTCAGTCCCAATATGTTTCACTACCTCTGTTTCTTTTGTTTTCAGCTTTTTTACATTTGCTTCATCAATACAATCTCTACAATGCCTTGTACTGACCCGGTTCCTGAGCCAATTCTGATTAAGCCAAGATAGCCGTGCTACAATCTGGGAGCCTATAAAATCAAGTCAGGTTCTCGCTTTTTGGTCTATGTTGTTGCCTTGTTTAATATTTTACACAGTCCCTCCCTTGATGGAGACTCCGTTTCAGTAGATTCATCTTTATTGATCACTTACTCCATGTTAAAATCTGTGTTTGTTCTATAAGCTTTTTTTTAGCTTCAAATATTATAAATTGAGTTAATCATATGCGTCAGTTCATGACACTTAATCACCACTGGTCCCTGCAAGGCTCCCTGTTAATTCGTTTCATAAGATTTTTTTCACTCCATCATCTCCTTTCTCAACCTCTTTCCCAGCTACTAAGGGGATGGGAGCCGTGGCTACACAATGCAACAAGTAGGGAGAATGAATGAAACGCAAGTCTTACTCCCATGTATTGTGATGACAATTAATGCAAACTGCAAATCAAATAGGCAAGATTCTTAGTGGTACAGACCCTTAAGAAAAGAAATTTGAGGTCACTGCTACAAACAAGAAGTCATAATCCTCTGAAGTGTTTTCTGAGGACAAACGAAATATGAATTGGTAGTGTAAAATGGAAATTGTCAATATCAGCTACGACCTGATGATCACTTGCAGTAAAGAGGATTAGCAGTTATAGCTGTTTCTTCCTTGTTGTATCTGTGTGTGCGTGTGTGCTATGTGTACACATACGTGTGTGCATATATATGAAAAAAGGCATTTGTATGCATGTAGGTATGCCAATTGTTATTCTTTTTATTTTTTCACTCCTGTTTCTTTATCAAGGATAAAGGATGTTAATGTGTTAACAGTGGTAAACCTTATGTTTCAGTATTTAAGTGAGAAGATATCAAAGTTAGAAAACATCAAAGTGAGAGTATGACTTAGAGGAAGGAACATCATCTCAAGATGAATAAAGTAAGATTTTGCGTCTTCTCTTTTGGGGAGTAGGTCAGCATGTTTTGGGTTTTAGGAGGAACCATTGTGTTAGATTAAAAGTCATTGGGTTTACCTGGAAGTTAAATGTGGCTGAAATGATGCGTATGAACCAAACAGACGAGGCGTAGACCACGGTGGATTGTTCTTTGTAGCTTGGTTATGCTGGAAATTAAATTTTCAAGAATCCCCTTCTTGTATGTCTCCGAATTAAAATTAGCCAAAAGAGAAACTCATGAGTGGTTTGGAATGCATAATAGCAATAGTGACTATAATCCTTAAAAGATACTGGTCAAGTTCAGATGTGGTGACTAACAGATTCCGAGATGTGTGCTGATTTCCCGTTCATCATCACTAAGGTCTCCTCCAAGCTCATCCCTCTCCACAGACGCTGGCCTGTTAACAGCGACCTGAGGCTCACCGCAGTGTACTTGGCTACGGATGCAGCCTACTGCTTCCACACCATTCAAATTAAAATTGTACAGTAGATTCCTACATAAACCTATGACTCTCATGAACCACAAACTCTTTTCTATTAAATGAAGGAAACAGCAGATGCATTTTGAATTCTACTATTCCAATAGTTTAATTTCTCATTAAAAGATTTTTCATGAAGGGGCGCCTGGGTGCCTCAGTCGGTTACGTGTCTGACTTCATGATCTCACTGGTGGGGTTCAAGCCCTGCATCAGGCTCTGTCCTGAAAGCTCAGAGCCAGGACTCCCATTTCAGATTTTGTGTCTCCCTCTCTCTCTGCCCCTCCCCCGCTCCCAATCTGTCTCTCTCTTTCTCCCTGTCAAAAATAAATAAACATTAAAACAAATTCTTTATAAAAGATTTTTCATGAAAAGCCTATGATTCTAGCCAATTGGAGGTCTAGCTCCATTTCTAAGCTAGGCCAGTGCTCTGAGCATTTTGGAAAGCTGGTTTGTTCAACCACTCAAATCCCAGAAGATATTGCTTTATCTCATATTTAATCCTGTTTCTTCAGCTCTCGCTTATCTCCTGATTTCTGACATTGTTCATTGGTCCTCATCACACACTGAATCCTGGGGCTGATCCTGGGCTGTGCTGATATTAGCCCATGGTGCATTGGACTTTTCTCTTTAACTAGGCTGGTGTTTCTCAGTGTGGTCCCAGATCAGCAGCCACGGGAATACCTGGGAATTTTTTAGAGGGGGAAATGCATCTGTCTGATCCCAGACCTGCTAAGTCAAAATCTCTGGGGAAGGAGCGGGGCCATCTGAATTGTAACAATCCCTTCAGGCCTCTCTGATACAATTAAGTTTCAGAACCACTGAACTAGAGTGTGCCATTTTCTCCCTTCATTAACCATTCCTTCTACCTTGTTCCTAACTTCCTGTGTTCCTGTTAGCCCGTGTTCGTGCTATTTGCCCAAAAAGCAGTCACTGTAATAGTATTAATCTACTTACTTAATTAACATTAGTTCTATTAAGAAATAAGTTAGGGAATTTTCTGCAGCCTACTTGATACCTACAATAAATTCTGAGATTAGTTCTTGTTTACATCCTTAATCACATTGTTGCGATGACAAAAACTGTCCAGTTTGTTTTTCACATTATTCCCTGTGGTCTTTTGTATCTTGTCCTTTATTACTTGACTAAATACCTAATTGCTTCTCCTCCTAGAAAATTTTTTTGAATGCTTATGTGGAGTTTTTGCATTCTCTTGATTTGTACATTTCTTCAATTATCTGTTGGTAAGCATGATTATCAATCATTCATTTATGAAGTTATTTATTGTTTATGTCCAAATCCGTACGTACTAAAGGTAGAAGTACAAATGAAAACCTGTTGTCTAGTGCTATTCAGTTCTTAAATGTCTCTTATAATATGAATGCTTTTCACTTAAAATATATTTCTTAAAGTAAGAAAATACGGGGATACCAGCACAACGTTTGCCGTGTAGTGATTAAACACACTGCTCTAACAGTTTCCTTGCATTTCTTAGAGGGAAATGTAACAGTCTTATGGAAGACGTATAATGGTGCTTTTGCTGCTGCACAATGGGGGATCCATTTTAAGCTTGAGATCAAGCGGAAAATGGCTCATTTCATCAAAGAGATTTAAACCACCTCTCCTATCACCCAGTAGCAGAGGCTGGTGATTACAGTAGGAAACGGCCTCTCCCATCCCCAACACACACACACACACACACACACACACACACACACACACACACATACACACACTTCTCAGGTTAGAGAAAACAAGAACTTTAGTATCACACAGCCACTTTCTTTGCAATGTAAAACACATAGCTAGTTTAAAGCAGAAGACATTAAAATGAAAAGAAGTCTTCCGTAACAATCAATTTATAAAAACTCAGTTCTTACCGGACTCAGGGATAGAAGACTTGCTGTGTTTAGTAATGAGTCCCCTGAAGCAAGAAGTGGACATCCCAGCATGGAGATCTTAGAATGAAATAATGGCAAATGATTTGCAAGACGATCCTGGCTCTCCTTGAAGACATCCAGCACCGTGGCTTAGAAATCTTTTGCCAGTGCCTTGGAAAAGCATATCCCTATAATTTTATAGGAAGAACACTGGCACGGCCTTTAATTTCTTATATATTATAGAAGAATCAAATCTAGCTAACTTTCTTATGTATATTTTTATATATTATACAAGAATCAAATATAGCTAACTTTTTATTATCAGAAAATGTGAGTCTCTGTTAGCATATCATTTTGTGGTCTTTTAAAGTCCCATGATAAGCAAATTATCCAAATGCTATTATAAATAATTATGTGACTAGAGTGGAGTCTGTTTTGTTCTTAACAGTTTAATACCTACCCAGCACAAAAATCTCAGGAATTCTACTTAGGCAAAAATTTTACTTTCGTTCAGGAAATGCAAAGTAATTGTCTCCTTCCTTCCATGCACTAAAGTAGATCATCTACTTGGCCTCATGTATTTACCGTTGTAGTGGAAGAAACAGCAAAAAACACTGTGCACAATATAAAGTATAAAATTATTAAGGAAAAATATGAGTCTGAGACTGATGATTATAATGACGGAAGAAGGGTCTAAGTTTGAAAGGCTAACGATGGGAAGAATTTTTATAAAGAAAAACATTGGGCGAAAATCTAAAACAGATTAAGGATTCAGTTATATGAAGGTACGAGAAAGAATGTTCAAAAATAAAATTCCTTTTATAAAGACATATGTTAAGAAATAATATATTTGAGATGACAGAGGGTTAGAAAGATCCTATAAGAAGACCCGTGGATATGGAGCATAAATGACAGAGGTGACCTTGAAGAGAGGACAACTAGATCATACAGATCCTTTTAGGTCAGGTTGGTGTGTGGATTTTTTTTTTAACAGGAATAAGAACCCAATAAGGAATTTTAGACAGGAAGTTACATAACTCTATTTACATTGTCAGCAGATTATTTGGAATCATATATGGGAGAAAAAAGGATGAGTTGGGATTATGGATACCAGCTACAACGCTGGGGCAATAATTCAGAGAAGTTTAGACACTAAGTTGTACAATTCAAATATACAAAATTTGCCTATGTCATAGCATAGATGTCTCAATAAAGAGAACAACAGTTTTGGCAATTATCAATAAAGCTCTATAAATATCCATGGGCAGATTTTTGTGTGGATATAAGTTTTCAGTTTCTTTGGGTTTATCCTAAGGAGTTCCTGGGACGTATGATAAAAGTATGTTTGGTTTTGTAAGAAACTGATAAACTTCTTCCAAAGTAGCTGAAGCATTTCGCATTCCCACCAGCAGTGAATGAGAGTTAATGCCACATCCTCACTGGGATTTAATCATGTCAGCATTCCAGATTTTGGCCAATTTCAGAGTTGTGTCGTGGGATAATTTTCTATCTCAGCTTAAAAATGTCAGAGGGCACAGTAGAAGAGTTTATGGGGAAGGAGAAAAGCGACGTTTACAGAGTAGTTTGGAGATAGCCGACTCTTCTAGAAATCGTATTAGTATACACACTTTCCCATCATGCCCCATGGTCAGTTTTATCCATAATCAGAACCCATTTGGTGACAAGTTTAGTCAATTTATTAAGCTATAATCAAGATACTAGTTAAAATATACATTTAAAATTTGGGCTTCTTATAACTATAAGAAGAAAAGAAGAATGAATTTGGAGGGGGAGTGGGAGGCAATTAGCATCCCCACCTTAAAACTATCTCAAAATCCAGGAAATCAAAATAAAGTCAGCATATTAAATTTAACGATTTTTTTTTTAGCTGAGGAAAGTATATGACCTCTCTCCAAGAGAGACAGGAAGTAATATTCTCCACACATTCTCATAAAAAGGATGTCTGTGCAATGTGATAGAATTGTTCTTAATTATTACTGCATTGATTTTATACAACAATCTTGCAATGTCCTTCAATAAAAACTAATGGAACAATTCAGTAAAAAAACAATTACTCTGAGGTTAAAACGATGAAGGAGATGAGATTTTTAAATATTTTAAATGAACGAGTAAAAGTATTATTGCCCCTAATGCAAAGGTAGAATTATCTTCAAGCACAAATAATGATTATGTTCTTTACTAATGACTGGGAAAATTCACAAGACATAATCTATATTCCATTAATTCACCTCGAAGTTTAGTGGCACATATGCAACTTCCCCTTATTGAGAATTCCTTTAATCTCTTCAATTTTGTAAGATGTGTTTGTATTTATTTCTACTATGGTTTTATTGTACTATATAAGTGCTACTTGTGATTATCAGTATACCTTCGTTTAATGAAATTTATGAAAGACTTAAACAATATCAACCTTTTCTTCATAAATAGTAATATATTTAATGATAATTTTAATGCATATTTCTGCTCTTTCTCTCATTAATCAAATTTAGTTTAGAATGTAAATGCATCTTACGAATATTCTGTTCTCAGTTCCCATTTCAGTAGCTGGCATATTATATGTGCTCAATTGTCGCTTGTTGATTCTGCAAATGAATATACAGTACTATGATGAAAGGATATATTATTTTTTTAATATTTATTTTAGAGAGAGAGAGAGAGAAAGATTGAGCAGGGGAGGGGCAGAAGGAGAGGGAGATAGAAGATCCAAAGCAAAGCTCTGTGCTGACAACAATGTGGGCCTCAAACCCACAAACCATGAGATCACGATCTGAGTCAAAGTCAGACACTTAACCTACTGAGCCACCCAGGCGCCCCGGTGAAAGGATATATTATTTCTGTTAATTTAGATCACGTTAGTTGCTATAAAAAAAAATAAACACCAGTTTATTGCACTACTTTAACAAACTAGAAATTTATTTTCCTTTCAAGTAACTATCCAACGCAGACGTCCTAGTTGGTTGTAAGCTTATTTAATGTATATTATGAGTCGGGAACCCACATCATTCCCATCCTCTCGCTCCACATCTTTCAGCCACCTCAGTGCAGGAGGAGATTCTTCAGGCAATTAAGCCTGAATGCCCTAAAGCATCTATTTTATATAATGAATTAATTTTTTTTCCTAGACATCTAACGTAGTAATAGTTAAATGGATCCTTGGGAGAACTGAGATTAGTCACTCAAACCATTTCCTGTATTGGGTGGGTGTAGCTTAGAGCCCCGGTTGATAAAGACTCAGAATCCTCTGCATCCAGTCTTGGCAGGAGCAAATACCATACAATTTCACTCAGACGTGGGATTTAAGAAACAAAACAAACCACCACCAACAACAACAAAGAGACAAAAATACAGACTCTCTTTTTAAAATAATTTTATTTAATCATTTATTTTAAGAGAGAGAGAGAGAGAGCAGGAGAGGGGCAGAGAGAAAGGGAGAGAATCCCAAACAGGCCTCATGCTGCCAGCGTGGAGCCCAATGTGAGGGTCAAACCCACACACCATGAGGTCATGACTTGAGCCTTGAAACCAAGAGTTGGTTGCTCAACCAACTGAGGCACCCAGGCACCCCCCAAAACACAGACTCTCCACTATAGAGAACAAAGCGGTGGTTGCCAGAGGGGAGGTGGGGGGTGGGGGAAATGGGTGAAATAAGTGAAAGGGATTAAGAGGACACTTGCCGTGATGAGCACTGAATGTATAGAATTGTTGAATCACTACGTTGTACACCTGAAACTATAACACTGTTAAACTGAAATTAAAAAGATAAAAATAAATAAATAAAGATTGAGGAGAGGAGGCCAACCCATTTCTTTCAAGGCTCAGACTACAAGAGAAAAACAAAATTTATACAAACTATGTCAGCAGCAACCTGGCACCTGGCCACAGAGGAGCACTGGCAAAATGGAGTCCCTGGCTTGGCAGTGCCTTATTCAGTGCTATCTCTACACACTGAAAAAGAGGATAGAGATTTGGGTGCAAAGTTCACTGCCTCTCCTTCATTGTCTTGTGTACCATTTCAGTGTAAAAAATATGATATTTATATCTGCTGTTTTGAGCATCTTCTTTGACGAAAGCCTTATACTAGCTCTGTTGTGTAACTTCTTAACAGATTTTATAAGACAATTAGTGTTTGAATCCAGATCTGCCTGCTTGCAATTTCCATAGTTTCTTCTTCCCACAGAGTTGCTAACATAATTAAAAGCCAACACAAAATTTAGAGAAGTATATTTACTAACTTATTTTCCAATGAATTAAGGGGGAAATGCCAATATTCTATTTTAGTGCAAGAACAAGTTGGTGCAATTCATTAGACATTAAAATCTTTGGGAATGTAATTTAAGAAAGAATGATCTACAAGTTGATCAAGAGTGTCAGATGACTTAACGCCCTGATTGGTGAGAGAAAATTTCATAGTTGGTACTCTTTTCGTCATTCTGAAATAACAACAGAGTGTTGCTTTAAAAAAATTCAAATGCCGCAGAATATAAAATAAAAGCACAAAACACCTTACTGTTTCCTGCCAGCTCCCATTTCCTTATTGGACGGTAAAACAAAAGAACATGTGTACACACGTGCACGTATGGGCAGTTGTGCGTCTGACTGCACATATAACAAAAATGGAATAATCTCATGCTCATTATTTGGAACTTTCTTATTTCAGAAGATAGAATGTCTTAAATTTCATCTTGTCATGTCATATATAATTCTATAACATGGATATAAAAATAAATAAGATAATATTATCAGGGATGGAATCTTAAGTAGCTTCTAATTTTCTGTTATGACAATGTATAAATTTGCATCTAACACTATATCTTTAAATATTTCCATGCTGTGCATGTAATTCTCTATTACACATATATGAATGTTCATGAAATAATTCCCTTATCAATTGTTAGTTGCTTCTACTTTTATGTAATGACAATGCTGTCATGGATATGTTTTTAAATATACTTGGTGAAATATACATACACTTGTGTTTAATTTGTTATTACAAGTGAAGTTTCTAAGTCAAGGTACGTACAAGCACTATTTAAACCTACTTATAGATTTGGTCACATTACTCTCTAAAAATACTGTCTCATTCCACCAACATTCATTTCCACATTGTCTCTCCTCTGAATCTTTTTGGATAATTTTCAATAATCTAGTTGGTTAAAAACATGAAATCTTTTTGTTGTTTTAATTGTGTTCATTCCATTACTTGTAAGATCAAACATGTAAGCACTGGCTATTAAATATCCATTTTTGATATCCATGTACTTATTTTCAGTGTTCATATAAAGGCACAAATAAATAGTTTCCTTTTTCCATACATTAACATTTTTCTCAGTTTTCCCTGTGTTTTTTTACCTCTGTTTCTTATGTAAAAATTAAGTATTTGTGTATTCATATCTGTCAATATTTTTCCTTCATGTGTTCTGGACTCTGCTCAGCTTAGGAACCACACTCTAAGATTATAAAAATGACCTTATGTAAGTCTCCTAATATATTTTTGGTTTCAGTTATTCAAACCAGTTCTTCATTTTATCTAGAAATTAATTTCTTTATAATATGTAAAATAGGGATCTATCTTTATTCAAATGGTCAATGCCTATACTAAATCCATCCTTCCCTCCTGATTTAAAATATACCATTATTTTTTTATGTTTATTTATTTATTTTTGAGAGAGAGAGAATGAGAGAACAGGGAAAGGACAGAGAGAGGGAGAGAATCCCAAGCACACTCGTGCTGTCAGCGCAGAGCCCAGCGTAGGGCTCGATCTCACAAATAGTGAGATCATGACCTGAGTCGAAATCAAGAGTCAGAAGCTTAGCCAACTGAGTCACCCAGGCACCCCTAAAATATCATATTTTATGGTATTTGTTCATGTTATCTATTTGTCTATATCTCTGTGATGACCACACTTCTCTAAAAGATCTTAGATTATGTTGTCATTTGATAAGACGTGTCCATCATTATTGTTAGTCTTTTTTATAAAATGGCTTAGCCATGTTCATGAACACATTCATTCACATACGTTTCACAATCGTTTCATAAATTATAACTAATTAAATGGTATTATGGTTGTTATCACAAAGAAATTTTATTTTATTTTATCTTATTTTATCTTATTTTATTTTATTTTATTTATTTTAGAGAGAGTTAGCAGGTGCATGCTCAATTAGGGGAGGAGCCGAGGGAGAGAAAGAGAGAAAGAAAGAGAGAGTATTCCAAGCAGACTCTACACTCAGTGTGGAGCCCAACATCTCATGATCCTGGGATCATGACCTGAGTTGAAATCAAGAGTCAGATGCTCAACTGACTGAGCCACCCAGGCGCCCCCAAAGAATTTTTAGACTATGTTGCTGAGAAGTATTATGTGATGAACATGGTATATTATCTCTTTTTATACTCAAATGTGTTTCAAACTTTTCTTGATGTGTAAGCATATCACAATTTTCTACTACATTTTCTGGTAGGATAATAATGGTATATAAGAAGATAATTAGGGGCACCTAGGTGGCTTAGTCGATTGAGCGTCCAACTTCAACTCAGGTGATGGTCTCACGGTCCATGAGTTCCAGTCCTACATAGGGCTCTGAACTGACAGCTCAGAGCTGGAGCCTGCCTTGGATTCTGTGTCTCCCTCTCTCTCTGCCCCTCTCTCACTCATACTCTGTCTCTCTCTTTCCCAAAAATAAATAAACATTAAAATTTTTTTTAATAATGAATTTTGGACTATTGATCACGTATCTACCTTGTGAGTACATGAATTTACGTTGACTGAGCCTCTCTTACCTACTATATACCATGTCATATGATTTCCTTCTTGAATTCTTTCATTTAATTCTTACCAAAAAAAAAGACAAAAAACAAAACTCAGAAATATTATTATCCGCATTTGAGAGAATGGCAAACTGAGGCTGAAGTGATTATTTTGTGACAACTAGTAGTGCAGGAAGACACAAATCAAATCCAAGTGCACCTGTCTCTGTAGTCGCATCTCTTGACACTAGGCTGTTTTCTAAGTTCTAGTGGTTTTTCATTTATGGTTCATAATTTGTAAGTAGACAGTTATTTCTTTGGCAAATATTTGTGACTTTTGGTTTCTTTTCTTAAGATTTTTTTCCATTTTTTTCTCTCTTGCATAGAATGGAATTTACGGCCTTATTTTTACCAGAAGTTTCACTCGGCTTTTTCCAATATTCCAATATTTCGGAAAGACCAGATTTGTTTGTGAACCCACTCTGAGTTCATTACAATTAAGAAAGTACTTTGGAATCATTTCAAAGTTTTAAGTGTTGTGAGGAAAGATTACCTTTATTAACCGCACAAGATTTCAAGTTTGCAATTTAATTTTGAGTTAAAATTTTATCTCAAAGAACAAATTAAAACTCCCATTAAAATCGGTTTTTTGACTGACTCCACAGGCTTTGACCTGCTCCATAAAGGTAGTACCCCTTCAGAATAATTTTGTGGCTCATTGCTTGCTTTCTAATTTGTAACTTTAAGGTAGTGGAGAAACACTAACCTACCCTGTACATTGACCCCCTCCCCGCCTTTTTATTTTTCTAAAATCTATTTTGGTGTCTTTTAGGCTACTGTCAAAGGTCCTTTTTGGCTTTGCCTACACTGAGAAGGCATTGATAGGAAGAAACGAATATGAGTGATTATATAGCATCAAGAATATTGATAAGCATGTTTTCTTATTTTATCTCAATTATTCTCATTTAATTCTCACAAAAACACTTATGAGATTAGTATTATTTTTCCTATTGCAAGATATCAGACAATTATTTTTATATTCCTTGGTGATTTAATTCCTCCCTTTTAAAAATCAGGGCGGCTACATGTTGGCTTCTCCCTTCATTATCAGTTAGCACATGTGATTTCGTGTAGGTAACTAAAGGCATGAAAAACTAATTTATCTATTTGTAAGTATATTCAGGTAATATTGCTGAGAAGGCCTAGGCTGTGAGTTAGACAAATTTTGTTTCACAGATTAACTCTATCACTTACTTAATAAAGTAAGTGCACATCATCTACTTCTCTGTGCCAGAATTCTTTCAACGGTAAAATGGAAATAATAACACTTATATGATAGTGGTGTGGGAATGATTAAACAAGAAAACTTGTGATATGATGTAACTGCTGAGTTACAACATCTGGTACAGTATACATCAATATGAACTATTGTTAATAATGCTTTTAATGAGTCTAGGGGAAAAATGGAAATATTTACTGATGTCTTAGACTTTTTTCTGAAATATGCCTATTTATTTTTAATTTTTTTAATGTTTATTTTTGAGAGAGAGAGAGAGACAGAGTGTGATCAGGGGAGGGGCAGAGAGACAGACACGCAGAATCTGAAGCAGGCTCCAAGCTCCCAGCTGTCAGCCCAGAGCCTGATGTGGGGCTCAAATTCATGAACTGTGAGATCATGACCTGAGCCATTGAGCCACCCAGTTAAGTCGCCCCTGAAATATGCCTCTGTTTATAAACTGAAAACAGGGGCACCTGGGTAGCTCAGTCAGTTAAGCGTCGGACTTTAGCTCAGGTCATGATCTCACGGGCTCGTGAGTTCGAGACCTGCGACAGCTCTGTTCTGACAGCTCAGAGCCTGGAGGCTGCTTCAGATTCTGTCTCCCTCACTCTCTGTTTCTCCTCTGCTCATGCTCTGTCTCTCAAGAGTAAATAAACCTTAAAAAATTTAATAAAAAAAAAAAAAACCCTGAAAACATCTTTGGGCACCTGGGTGCCTCAGCAGGTTGAGCGTCCAACTCTTGATCTCGGCTGAGGTCATGATCTCACGGTTTGTGAGACTGAGCCCCATGTTGGGCTCTGCGCTGACAGCATGGAACTTTCTTGGGATTCTCTCTCTCCCTATCTCTGCCACTCTCTAGCTCACTTGCACAGTCTTTCTCTCTCTCTCTCTCTTTCTCTCTCTGTCTCAAAATAAATAAATAAACATTAAAAAAATCCTGAAAACCTCTTACAGAAAATAATGTTTTGCTATTAATATTTTTTACCAGTTCAACATAAAACAACAGCAAAGGATATAGTACCTAGGAAGAAAGAGAATTTAAAATCAAGAATTTTCCAAAATGAGAGCTATGGAGTAAAACAATGGCAAACTCTGGGACTCAGGGAGATTTTTCATCAAGAAACTATTGAGGTTTGATTTTTTACTGCCTGGATGTCTAATGCATTTAGTATTGCTTAGAAATATTCCAAACCACAAAACTCTCTAGCAAATGGAATAAACAAATCATTCTTTTTTTTTAAATGTTTAATGGCTCAGTGCTATTGAATGCATATATAATCCAAATTTCATTTAGTTTTAAGTATTTGCCTCAAAAATAATCTCTTTGCCACAGCTATTTGTTCATTTGTGCTTTCTTTCTACACATATTTCATGTCATCTAACTATAAAATTAAGAGATACATTTTAATAAATTATTCAGATATAAATTGCTGTTGCATTTGAAGCAGACAAATGTGATTGATCAGATGCTGCCAGAATGTTATATGGGATATAAAAATTAAATAAATAGAATTTGTAATTGGTGGATCTCATAAAAATTAATTATCTAGATAGATTGAGTATATTAGATTCTAAAAAATCGCCATCTGAAATCAATGTCGTTAAATAATTTATTCTCTTACATGTTTGTCACACTGGCAAAATTTTCTAGCCAGTATTTTAGAAGTGTTGTATTAGAAAATTTAATTTAATTAGAAATTAGAAAATTTCTTGGTGTCCTTGTTTTAAAGCTTCAAAATGAATATTTATCAAACTTTCTTATGTATTTCCTGCATTCTAAAATAAAGTAGCTAGAGAAACACAAATCAAAAAAAAAAATTCACCTTAGGAATTATGGCACATGGATATATGAAAAGCTCAGAGTCCCCTTGGAAAACAAAGACTTATTTTCCAGTCGCAAAGCATGTGGGTCGTCTGGAAACCTCCAGCTGTGGTTATTTAGAGTCGATCTCAGCCTTCAAGGTCATGCTATTCTTGGGCAATCCCCAGACACTAATTGATTAAAGTAGTGGTTTACAAGCCTAGTGGTGTCCACACATGTGGGCCGTCTTCACTCTAGAGCTTTCTCACGCTATAATACCCTTGGTAGGTCTGCACCTTGGCCTCAAGGCTCCTCTGCCCATTCACACTCCATTTCCTTTCCCTGCACTTTCCTTTCACGGATGGAACTCTCCTGTAAACCTGCATTGCTAACTTTTTCTCAGCTTCTGCCTCCTAGACCATCCAATCAAGCTCAGGAATTGAACTCCAATGTTTTGCCGAATACATTATCACATTTGAGAAGTGAAATTGTATTTTCTTAAAACAATGTCTACCATAGCACCCAACCTAAAATCTCCTTGAGTATAACTCCATTTTTTCCCCCAACACTAGAATAACTACACCAGCTTTAGTCATTTGCATGCTGAGTTTGTATCTTCACCTATTATCGATGACCAACCATTTCTCATTAGTGATACTGTGTTATTCACAAGCTGAATGAGGTAATGCAGGAACTTCCAGAACACACATCAAGGCCAACCTGAACAATCGGACTGATGGGTCAAATCTTCACATTAACATTTCAGTGCAGGAAAGATGACTGTTCGTCCCTAGTTGTTCGTCACTCCTACCAATCTTTGTATTTTCTATTTCTTCAGTTACCTTGATAAGGTGTTCATTTGGGGAAAAAGTGTCAACTCTTTTTAGCTGGTAGCTTTGATACTCCCAATATGGAACGCATCCTTGTTCTGAAGGTAGCGACTTCCCTCCCTTTGTGAGAGATAATAAGGAAAGCTTGGTGTTCGTATATAGAATAGTTGGAATATAAATATTTGTGATAGCCACAAAGACAGAGCGTTTCCAGGACCAGAATGTAGTTAAGCATGAATTTCATTCATTCCATATCCTTAGAGACAGAGGGAACCTCTAACTACCATGTGAGTTATAGGAAGAACTAAGCACTCCAGACTTGGTCTGGTTCAGTAATATCAATCCTGGTGACATCGGTCCTGACAAAGAAGTGGGTTGCATTGGAAATGAAATTAATATGAGTAAGCTGAAAATATGTCTAATTTTCCCTACATAGATACATTTTTGCATATAGAGTATTTTTGGACGATGCTCATAATATGCCAATATGGAGTAGTTAATGTTGACGCTGAAACATTCTAGAAGGTTTTAGAAATACTACTGTAGGTCAAGCTGGAGTTAGGTATTTGCTTGTAAAATAATAAAATAAACCCCGTCCTGGTGTGGTGGTGATGACAAGCAAGTGGAAGGATAAGGACATGTGGTGAGGTCACTGCTATTGAACAGAAAGTATAGGACACCACAGGAGGAGGAGCGCATATGACATGCCTGGATGCAGACGTGGGGAATCTGAGCCACTGATGGTTGCTTATAGGAAATGATGACCAAACTGAGAACTGAAGGATGTGAATATAAGGGCTGGGGCAGGAATATTGTGCTATTCCGAGCAGAGGAAGTAAAGACCCACAAGTCAGAGAAAACTTGCTCTTCTCCCCTACTTTCCTGTAGGGGAGATTTCTCTCTAAGTCCCACGGGATAAAGGGAAAGAATGTGATGCACAGTTAGATAAGAAGCGGTCCAGTTCCTCGTTGAATTAGCCTTTATTGTGTGTTGTGCCTGTAGAATGATCATGTAGTCTTCTACCAGTCCTGTGCTGGAAAATGCCTCCTCTGCCTTGAAGCACTAACTCATGTCTCCTCTGTGAAGGCTTTCCTGACATCCGGGACAAGTTTAATAAATTCTTCCACTGTGTTTGGAAGGATAACATGATTTTAGCACAAAGGGAATGAAAAGTTCTATCCATGAACTCTTGCTAGACCACGTTTGTTTGTTTTTTTTTTTCTCTTGGCATTTATTTATTTTGAGAGAAAGAGAGACAGAGCATGAGCAGGGGAAGGCAGAGAGAGAAGGAGACACAGAATCTGAAGCAGGCTCCAGGCTCTGAGCCGTCAGCACAGAGCCTGGCGCGGGGCCCGAACCCATGAGTGAGATCATGACCTGAGCCGAAGTCGGACGCTCAACCAACTGAGCCACCCAGGCGCCCCTAGGGCAGAGTTTTTAACATTGGTGTAAAGGAAGTAGCAGAGCGTACACAATGAGCAGATCTTGTGTCACCTCAGCCCTCTGAGCAGAAAGTGATTCCTTCATCAGAGGGAGCTTCAAAGCATGCTGACAGTGAGTGAAAGGCCGCTGGTCCCTCAGAACCAGGCACAGAATACTCACGCTGGAGAGGCAGAAGCTATAGCAGGAGCGAGTTGCCATTTATAGGAACCATGCAAAACAGCTGGCAATATCAAGCAGCGCTTATTGGAGGAACACATATCCTTCCCCCAAAGTTATTACATGATGATTATTATTTGTATAAACAAGGACAAAGTATTCTGTGATTCAGCAAATGAAAAGAAACAGAAACTAGAAGCCAGCTCCAGAAACAGAAGCCTGTATCTATACACGCGTTTTAATACCCACAAACAAAAGCATGTTGGTACTACAAATGAAAATATATTTTGTATGAGGGCAATTTTTTTGTTGTTGTTCACACTTGTTAAGGATTCTCAACTGCTTCTGGAAATAAGCAACTGGTGATTTCATAGAATATTATTTACTATATGTTCTATGTACAATTGTAAAATTATACATATATATACATAAATATATATTCTAATTACAGAGTTTGCATCTAGTACAAGTGCATTCAGAACAAGAGTTCTTTTTTCTTTTTCCTCAAGAGTTTCTACTCAGAGAATACAAGCCGGTATTGTTCATGTTATCCTACAACATTCTTCCAGAGCAAAGACTCTGTTACTCGACTTTGGAAAAGTCTGATAAGAGCCCCATATACAAGAGGCTACGTTAAGGAAGCCTACTTCAGTTTCCTCAGTATATATACGCATAATATAGTACTTTGCTCATCGCTTTATCTTAGCATTTTTATGTGCAGGTGTACACATAAACGTGCACACACATGTGTGTATATATGTATATGTAATGTACTATTATATACCCACCACTGATATACGAGGTTTTCAGTACAGGGGACTTTATATTACATGACTTTGCAGGTCTAGTATAGGTGTCTCTCATCCTTTTGATAGATGAATTAAAAAATAAATGAATGGATTCATGGCCAAAATTTATTTGGCTTAGGAATGCAGTTGGATTTTAAAGTAGTCTTAAAATAGTATCATTAAATTACGTTTTGAGATATTTAACTTGAATTAGAGGAAGCTGAGTGTTGAGACGTCATCAGTGAGAAATCAGGCATTGCAGACGACCGCGGGGGGATCTCTGACAGTTATGCAGAATGGCAGCTGACAGAGCGTATCGTGTTAGCTCACTCACATAGCAGAGAATAAAATGCTTCTTTGTCTTGCCATATTTCTATCCCTGAGGTGTGTCCTATGATATTTTTTGGGGGAGTAAGGACAAGAAGCAGAGATTAAAGAAGTCCTATAAAGAAGACTGTATTGAAGGTGTCAGGGTAATTCGTGAATACAATTCTTTATACAATATACCTCTGAAATATCTGTAAATCTGCTTTTCAATGGAATATTTTCATAACTGGGTCATGTTATAAATGTAGTAAAGATCTTACAAGATGAATAAATTCCTTTCGTGAATTCCCTTGCAAAGTGAATAATTAATTCTTTATTTGCTATATATGTTTTGAGTTTCCTGAAGAGAAGAAAATCGTGTATATTCAAATGCCTTCTGGGGGCAAATTTTCCACCTATCTAGAAAGAAACAATATACACCAGAATTAAAATATTGGGCAAAAGCCAATCTCACCCTATCTGGCAACGAGGAAATAACTCCACTCCCATTTAAAAAGAAATACTTATAAAAGTATGTTAAGTGGCGTGTATATGCATAAACCACATAAAATGTAGAACAACAACAGAAATACAATAATTTACATAACAACTTTCCTCTAAAGAGTTTCAAGTGCTCTCTCGTGTATTATCTCATTTAACCTTAGCTTCTACCGTGCTTGGGAAGCAACTGAATTTACTGCCTACAAAATATTATGAATTCCCAGTTCTCTCTACACATCTTGAAATAGAATAGCTTAAATTAGACAAGAACTTTATATGCTCGCTTAAAAGTTGAATCTAGGCTATGGATATTGTTATCACCACAAGGCTGAAAATCACTTGTTTTAAGATAGGAACTCCTACAATCTATAGCTAACCTAGAAAAGATTACAAATAGTTGCAGGAAAACCATGAGTTTCTTGATTAAGGCAACACCACTTTTAACCAGGCCACAAGCCAGAAGCAGAAGCCGCTAGTGATTTGACAGATTACACTATTGGTGTAAGTTTAAGAAAGCAATGGCTCCTTAGTCTAAGACATTAGTCTTGTTTTCTCAAATGTTCATTTCCTCTTAATCTACTCTATCAATGTCTATTCTTACTTCCATAGTGTCCCATCCAATAGCCAGTCATTCTTTTAAAATGAAAGTTACAAAAGAGTGCCTGGGTGGCTCAGTCGGCTGAACGTCCAACTGTTGATTTTTGGCTCAGGTCACGATCTCACCGTTCATGAGATCAAGACCGTGTCAGTCTCTGCATTGACAGTGTGGAGCTGCTTGGGATTCTCTCTCTCCCACTTTCTCTGCTCCTCCCCTGAGTGCTCTCTCTCAAAATAAATAAATAAACATATAAAAATAATTAAAGTTACAGGCTGTTTTTTTTGGAATTTGTTAGAGGCACTAAGATATTATAAATATGATATGGTAAAGTTAGAAACCAGACCTCTCTTCCTTTGTGAGCTTACCATGTTCATCTTTTCTTTTCTCAAATATGCTCGTTGTAACATGATGCAGGATTTTTGGATTTACTCTTCCCTCTGACTGGATCTCTTTTTTGCCTGGAATTTACAGAGCTCTTCCTTACCCTTACTTCATTTAGATCTTTGCTCAAAAACCACTTCCTGGGGCGCCTGGGTGGCTCAGTCGGGTGAGCGTCCAACTTCGGCTCAGGTCATGATCTCATGGTCTGTGAGTTCGAGCCCTGCGTCGGGCTCTGTGCTGATGGCTCAGAGCCTGGAACCTGCTTCGGATTCTGTGTCTCCCTCTCTCTCTGCCCTTCTCCTGCTCATGCTCTGTCTCTATGTCTCAAAAATAAATAAACGTTAAAAAAATATTAAAAAAAAAAAACACTTCCTCACAAAATCCTTTATTGAACACTGTATTTAAACAAGAATCCGCCCCTTCTCTACAAAACCAGCCACTAGGACTCATACTTCCCTTACCTTTCCTTTGTAATTGAGCACTGTGGTGCTTAGAACAAATGCTCAGTATACAGTAAGGGCTCAATGTACATTTGATGAGTGAAAGAATGAACACATCTAAACAAACATTGCTCACTTGGAATTATTTCACCTAGTAAGTCATAGAGGTATTCCTAATTAGACATTACTCTTCTGAATTTGTTCAGACAATCTGGTTTATCAATATAGGATTTTTAGAAGCAAACAGAATATGTTATATAAAAAAAGTAATATGAATGAATGAAAAATTATTATGCACCCTAAGATATTTTGCACTTTCACTGAAAATGGTATTGCACTTCAGAATCTAACCCCAAAAGAAAAAGTTGATTTGATTCTGTCTCAGTAATATCCCCCTAAGCCAGTGGAATTTAATTGGGAGGATAATAAAATATCTTGAATTGCTAATTAAAAATATGTAAGTTTTTTTCCCAAAATGTATTTCAGCCAATACCTTAAAATAAGATGCATTCAAAATCAGTGAACACGGCTATAAGATTAAGAACTGGAGCCAGAGACTCAGAATATTTAATGTTATAAAGAATCTTTGGTCCAAATCCTTCACTTTAAAAATGAGTAAATAGAGAGTTAGCACAGCTTGTGGAAGGTTACACAACAGTTAAGCGATAAGTTCGTGTTTTAACAGAGAATGAAAAATCAACAGTTTTTCAATAACATTTATGTTGAAAAGGTTTTTCAAATCCAAAATTTCTGACATAACATTTTGTTACATGTCCTGATGTTATTTGAAAATCCCTGAGATATCAAAATGAAAATTCCACAGGAAAGGAAGTTCCACCAGCTTAATTTATTAGAGCAAATTTATAGCATGTCTTCTCATCTAAAAATATTTATTTATATGATGATTTTTAAAATTTTTCAGATATTGTATTTTAATTTCTAGAATATCTTATTTATTTATTTATTTATATTTTTTATTTGCATCCATTATCCTTCACTAACCTAAAGAAAGAAGACTTTTCTTGTCTATGTTTTTTGTTGTTGTTAACACACTTAGCAAAGACTTTTCACTTGCTCAATGTCCCCAACTTTTGGTGATTCAGTTTGAGATTTTTTGACTTTACCATGGTGTGAAAGTGATACACAATCAGTAAAAACCATACTTTGAATTTTGAATTTCTTTCTTTTCCTAGGATATCGATGGGCAAACTGAGCAGCAGCAAGGAGCGTCAAGTTCTGGTCGCCTATGATCATGAGGGTAAACAACCGATACCCATATAACCTGTTTCTTCACTTTCAGTACAGTATTCAATTACATGAGATATTCAACGCTGTATCATAATTACTTTTTTAAAGGTAAGCCCCAACATGTGGCTTGAACTCACAACGCTGAGATCAAGACCTGAGCTGAGTTCAAACGCTGGACACTTAACAGATTGAGCCACCCAAGCGCCCCTCAACACTGTACTATAAAACAGATTTTGTGTTAGATGATTTTGCCCAACTGTAGGCCAATGTAAGTGTTCTGAGTACATTTAAGGTAAGACTAAGCTATGATGTTTGGTAGATAATGGGACACAACTCTACTATAAACTAAGACACATTTGTATTTCTGTCTCTTAGCTAGAAAGGTAAGTGCGTACCTTAGTATGCCTGAGAAGACGCACTGAGGGCTAACTGCTTCTGGACAACCCCAAAGAAATAAGTTAGCTAAATAAATAAAAATTAGAAATCTTGCTAATGCCACAATAAATATGTAGGTAAGTTTACTTGAAGCAAATCGATATTTTGAATTAGTTTTTCTAAATTTTAGTCTTAGCGTATGTCAAGTTTTCTGACCAGATTTCAAAAACCTCATGAGTAATCTCTTAAATGATTATATATCTATGTGTATATTTGACAAATATTATTATTTCATTTACCTTCCAATGTTAGCACCATTACTATTGAAAAATACTTGTCCCAGTACTTGCCAACGTGAAAATCAAACTAGTTTTCACAAAATTTTAAAAAATACATTAAGTAAATTATTTTTAAATAATCATGACAAATATAAATGACTTACTTCAATGACTCAAGTGTTCACAGTATCTTCTGTGTTTCTGATGGGAAGCATAATGTTATCTTTAACTTGTCTCTGCTACAAAGAAAACCTCCTGTTAGATTCGTATCTTGGTATCCACAGGTCTGTGCTAACCCTCCTTCTTCTGATAAAAGGTCCTACTCTCCCGGTCACACAAATGGTAAATGTCCCAAAGGAGGCCCATTATAATGTGTAATATGACTTAATGACTGATCCAAGTAATGCTCAGTGCCCCACCAAGGGCTGATCAGCCTCTCCTTTCATCTGGTTGATAGGCTAGAAGTACTTGAGCAAAGAGCTATGTGTTGTGTCAGTCACTGCCATGAGACTGTCCATTTATGTTAGTAGAAAATAAAGCCGACAGAGAGGCAGAAACACAGTCATCTGAATAATATTTAATTTATTTTTTCTTAGTCTTCCCAGAGACCAGTTACACATCTACACTGTTCAAGGTTTCTAAATATAAACAGTTAACTATTTCATTCGATTATACCACAATAAAGAACTTAAGTTTCTCTGCATAACACAAGAATGAAGTCCAACAACATCTATTCTGATTCTACAACCCATTCTTAAAACTGCTCCCCAACTCCCAGTTCCCCATCTCAGCCTCTTCCTCCTATGAACAGAATGACAATTTCAAATCCTCGTTGATTTTAGATTAGGTCTCTTTCAGTGATGATTTATAACCCTTCACTTACCCCTCTCCTTCAGTGACAAATTCCTTTATCCATTTATCATTAAAATAGAGAGATATAAAGATATATAAAGGCAAATTAATAGAATTTTGTGTACTTACAAAAAATCTACAATTTTGTTCTTATATTCTTTTATAAAAGCCTGCAAGGTAAATTTTTTCATATGTGTCCATGCCAGCCTTTAGTCATTAATAGATGGAATAAGACCCTCTCGAGTTGTTCGTTTCTTTTTGTTTCTACCCAAAACTTGTCAACAACTTGGATCATTTGGTTAAACAACATTCCATGAGCTTGTATAAATAAACACCACTTTGATGTCCCTTTTCTAAAAGAAAATGTCATAAATTATCCCTCTAAATTTTATTAATTGGAAAAAAAAAGAGACACAAATGAACAATAACTGAAAGCTCTCTTGTAAAAAAGTGAAGACAATGAAAGCACTTTTATGTATCGTATTTTAAGAGAATGATCCACTACTACCTTTTAAGTAAATTGGATTTTGTAAATTATTTTTATTTTCACAAATGATCTTAATTTTTGCCTATTCATAAAACGAAGATAAAGATAATGCTCCTAATAATATACGTGGACGGTTTGCTGGCTTTAAAACTTGTCAAACTATTCAAAACAGCCCACTTACCTCTCTTACTTTCAAGGTTAAAGCAGTTAGGTTTTCTCCACAGTACTGTTGCAACCTACTGGGATATTAGGATTGGCTAAAACTAGTTTGTTATGCATCAAAATATAGACATTTTTATGATAATTAATTTATTTTGAAGGAATTAGAGGAATTCCATTTTTATCCTTGTAATCACTATCATTTGCTTTGCTGTATCTTTTTTCTCTGGGTGAATTAAAAGAACTTGAAGTAAGAACAGCATCCTTGGAATTAAGCAGACTGTAATCTGCCTTTTTTTTTTTTCCCCAGCCCCAGTCCATAGAGAAGAACTCTTTTTGGGACCTAATGGTTGTGCTGCATATGAATTATTGAGAAGCTTTTACTTCCTTAAAAAAATTTAGTTTCAAAATATGAATGCTAACCAGAGCATTGTCATGCATATAAACGCCATCCATTAGGGGTGACTTTTCCTCCAGGGGAAAGAAGTTTGAGGATCAACCAATTAAATCGTCACCTTTATTTAGTCCATAAATCGTTACTGGATTCCTGATATGTGAAAGTCACTAAAAGTCTGTTAGCTCTATTTCTCATTTCTTCTAATTAGTAGAAAAATATTAATCCTAAATGATACATTTTTCAATATCAGAGCAGGAATTATTGCTGAATTCATGTCCTGGTACTTAGACCTAGTTCATTACTAGACAAATATTTTTGAAAGACCTCCCGATCTCATCTTCAAAGATATGTCTCCATGGGTTTCCATTAAGGAAGAAAAACTGATTTTATGAAAGTAATAATATAATGCCATGTTGAAAGATATCACGTGATTTGGGGGTATGCCATCAATTTGCGGCTATTAGATTAAACTATGTTTATTTTAGCTTCATTTATTTAGGCTCCTAAAGCCAGTCAGTTATAACATTCAGTCTGATTAATGTTAAGCACTCAAATGCCTAATAGCAAAGAAAAGTGACTATGGAGCTTCTGTTAGTGTTTTTTAAAGCACGGAGACTCAGAAATAATCATATCCTTAATTTCAAAATCTATGCTTTTAGGCACTACATAAGTATGTATATATATGCACATAGATGTATGTATTCTTATATATATATTCTTTAAGAGCAAATTTGCATGTTCTTTTTTCTCTTTATGTTAATATATTTCAAAAGCAATCTTGAGAAGACTCTGATTAAAAAAATCTTCAGGTTAAAATGGTTATAGGTTTGTTATCTAAAAGGCAAGATCTTTTTAAAATGACACCTCTGATTTTTCTTGGTAAAACCTCTCATCTGGGGAAATAAGACAATCTCAGATACCTTTTTTAAATGAATCTCTAATATTGTAATGAAAATCCATCCTAACTCTTTTTTTTTAAGTAGGTTCTATGCCCAGCGTGTAGCCCAAGGCAGGGCTTACCCTCACAACCATAAGATCAAGACCAGAGCTGAGATCAAGAGGCAGAAGCTTAACTGACGGAGTCACCCAGGCACGCCCATCCTAATTCTGAAAGAGGACTTCTCAACTACCAAAATTGAAACGTAGATGTCCTATGAATTAGAAAAAAAAATTAAAAACAAATTCTGATATCCAATAACTCAAAAAATATATACAATTCTAGAAAATAAGATACACAAAGAATAGTTACAGAATATCAGACAAGATTACTAGTTTCACTATTATTACTAGTTTCACTATTCTATTAAAAGAAAAACTAACAAATTAACAAAAAACAATTGCGATATATTTTTCCTTTCATGGTAGAATTTTTTTTCCCTAGAGAAGTATACCAGATTATAAACAAAGGAAGAGGGGAGGGGAATAGATACTTACACTGCTATAGATATAGAAATGATTTCACTTAACAGGGCCTCTACAACCCACACACCAAAGCTCTGTCTGTCTTGTCTTTGGGGGGCACCTGGGTAGCTCAGTTAGTTAAACGACTGACTTCGGCTCAGGTCATGATTTCATGGTCTGTGAGTTTGAGCCCCGCATTGGGCTCTGTGCTGACAGCTCAGAGCAGGGAGCCTGCTTCAGATTCTGTCTCCCATTTTCTCTGCCCCTCCCCCACTCACTCTCTTTCTCTCTCAAAAATAAATAAACATTAAAAAAAATTTTTAAAAAAAGACATCTTTGGCCCTGGGGCACCTGGGTGGTTCAGTCCATTAAACATCTGACTTATGACCTAACAGTTCGTGGGTTTGAGCCCCACACATGCTCTGTGCTGACAGCTCGAGTCTGGTGCCTGTTCCGGATTCCGTGTCTCCCTCTCTCTCTGCTCCTCCCCCACTCGTTCTCTCTCTCTCTCTCTCTCTCTCTCTCTCTCAACAATAAATAAACATTTAAAAAAAAGGACTTCTTTGGCCCCAAGACATAATTTAGTGGTTCTCTCATGTGGAACTCTATCCACAGGAAGAGAAGCTGTCTTTAAAATCTCAGCTTACTAAGGACAGCCCTTACCCCTATATACCCTAGACCTACCTCAACACATTCCAAAGCAAAATTCATTCCCTAATGTTTTCATCGGAGGCCTGGACTTCTCTCAAACCCAATAGCTGCTCTTAGTAATACCGCTCACCTTTACCCGGATTTTTCCCATATTATTTTTTGCCTCAAAAAGCCTGGCATGAACATGACAAGAAATATTGAAGACCTCGAATATGAAGGTAGGACTTTACCGTTGGGGAAAAAGGAAAGAATAACTCAGAACATATCCACGAGCCTCAAAGGGGTTAGAGGAATTGATATTTGGCCCCACTGCCAATATCCCCACATTTAGTTGGATCAGGCTGTCTAGTTCAAAGCCAGAGTAGTTGCCTAACCTTCACATTCATGTCGGTTAAGAGAAAACAGAGAAGTATCACACAGGGGCAGAAAGATACTGGCCCTCTTACATCCAGCTACAAAAATCCAAAAAGAGGGAGAAAAAGTACCAAACATATCCTAGGTCTCTTTACAACACAACTTTAGGAAGCACAAAAGAGGGCCCGGGACATGGCATCTTACTTAGCACTCATATAAAAAACCCTCACCCCACGTGGCCTCTTTAAACTTAGTATGACTCACTGAGTGTCAGGGCTCCAACAATCCAGGTTGCCTTGGATCAAGTTTCATTAGACAACTTTGAAACTAAAATATACTCTCTTCCAAATAAATTTTAACTGAAAAGAAAATAAAAGTTTTATTCTTAGACTATGTAAACAAGGATGGTAAGTTGTGGCACCTGGGTGGTGCAGTCGGTTAAGCATCCTACTCTTGATTTCAGCTCAGGTCATGATCTCCTGCTTCTGGGATGGAGCCCCACATAAAGCATTACACGGGGTGTGGAGCCTGCTTGAGATTCTCTCTCCCTCTCTCCCTCTGCCCTTCTCCCCACTCGCATGCTGGTGTGCTTGCTCTTAATAAATTAATTAATTAATTAATTAATTTAAATAAAATAAAGAATGAGGATAAGTGGGGCACCGGGGTGGCTCAGTTGGTTGAATGTCTGACTTCGGCTTAGGTCATGATCTTGTGGTTCATGGGTTCAAGCCCTACATTGGGCTTGCTGTTGTCAGCCTGTCGGTACAGAACCTGCTTCTGATCTTCTGTCCCCCTCTCTCTGCCCCTGCCCTGCTTGAGCTCTCCCCAAAATAAATAAATATTAAAAAAAAAAAAAAGAAGAAGGCTAAGTAACAAGAACTTTACAGTTTTCAAGGTTCAGGTGCCATGACCAACTTACAAGAAAATGAAATGATTGGACTACTTCCTATTAAAGAAAACAGAATGAAGTAAATGGGCTGTTTAGAAGGCATTTAAACACTGCAGAGACCATCTTAATAAATAATGGTCATTGTCATTATTATAAAGTAGTCATAACGATTTTTAAATAGTAATAATGATTCTAGAAGAAAGAATTCAGAAAGGAAATCAAAAAGGAATTTATAAATATAAAGGCAGAAATAAGAAAAGAAGAAAAATGTAGAAAAGATAAAACAAATCAGGGGTGCCTGGGTGGCTCAGTTGGTGTAGCATCCTATTTCAGCTCAGATTATGATCTCATGGTTCGTGAGTTCAAGCCCCACATCGGGTTCGCTGCTGTCAGCATGGAACCCACTTTGGGTCTCCTGTCTCTCTTCTCTCTCTGACCCTCCCCCACTGGCACACTGTCTCCCAAAAATAAATAAATATTTAAAAATAGATATCAAGGTTTTTTTCTTTGAAAACCCCAAGAAAATAAATAAAGCTTAGGAAAAATCAATCAATCAAAAAAAGACCCAAGAAAGCCAAAGTAAGAGTTAGAATAAACAATTCAATACAACCATAGATATAAGAGTGAGTAAATATAGCAAGATATTGTAAAATACAATTCTTTCTCATATATAAAAAGATTAATGAAACACAAATATATAGATTTCTATTGAAATCATCATTGGATATTTTTACTGTGAGTTTTGAGCACTCCATAGAAAAGACCAAGATCTATTCTCAGGCCTTTCCGCTGTAGCAGCTCAGGTACAGGAAAATGAAATTGAGTTCCGGAGTGTGGGGAGCAGGAAGCGGTCCAACCTCCAGTTCTTGCTTCACCCCATGTGTGGCTCAGTCATTCACCTTTCCTTCCTTTCATGTTCTGTCCTGCATTGTCAGAAGATGACCTTCAAACACTGGAAAGGAATCATAATATTAAAAAAATTCAGTGTTTTTTTGTTAAAAATAGTAGAAAATACTCTGATTCTTCAATTTGATCGATTTGTTACTCATTTTGCATACATGCTTTTAAAAAAGAAAATTGTTACAGATTAAGATTCTACTGCATGAAGAATTAAACATAACATACAGACATTGATAGAGATCTATAACATATGGTTATCAGTAGTGCTTTCTATTTTTCAGAATGTTTTCAAAATCTCGTCTTGTTCTCATGGTAACTGACTGAGGTGGGAAGATCATGGTCACTATATACTCATGTAGTGTTGGGGACACAATGAGAACTTCTTGCTTCAACTCCTAGGGCCTGCTGTTGGCAGATGCCTTTTAAATCTCTGTCTCTTTAGGGTTTTGCCCCAACTGCAGAGAACACCCTGAGCAAGGGCAAGGCCTTTTCTGGTGCAGCCCACATCCAGTTCTGGCCCAGTGCGAGACGGCTCTGCGGACCACGTTAGCTCCAGAGCTTCCTACAGGGTTGTCTGAGTCCCGGCCTACATCCCAGCTCAACGTCTACCTCTATGCACTCCTGCTTCCTTCCTCTGCCTTCCACAGATGTTGATCTCAAGGGCTTTCTCCAAAACAAATCTGCCCAATAAACACAGTTTCCTAATCTGCTTAAGGAAGAATGTCACCCATAGCATCCAGTGAAAGAGAGTAGGATTTATAGGGATCAAATAAATTTACCAGTGTCACAGGGTGAATTCATGGTTGAGCCAGACATCAGATTAGGTCTTCTGACTCTTTCTCATGTAACGATGCCTGAAGGAAACTAGAGATTTAAAAAAAAAAAAAAGAATATTCCTTATAGTAGATCCTCTACTCTAGGTCTACTACATAGAAGAAAAGATATAGAAAATCGTTTTCTAGGAAGAGTAGCCTATAATGAATAGTTACACATATTAGATAAATAAAAATGAGGAATATATTTACGTATCAGTCATTCATTTAACAAATTCAGCAGTGAATTTATTTATAAACAGGTTTTCTCTTTTTATGGTTAACTAGAAATCACTTTATACACTTCCAACAGACGCTAATATATCTGTGCTTTCAGTTCCTGCTACAGAACACAAAGGCATGAAATTCTGTCTCTTTGTGTCACCATTTTGTACCTAGAAAACACACAAACACACAGACACACACACTCACACACATGTTTTCAAGAAGAGTTGAGTAACTTTTTAAAATCCAATCATCTAAAGAGAAATGTGAAAGGAAGAGGAATCATATGACGTTGAAACGAAGGATAAGATAAGAAGTTTGATAAGGAAAAGAAGAATCTACTAATAGGCAGCAGATCAGGATAGACTAATTATTTCGATTATTTTGTTATTTTGAGTTACGTGGCTCTGAGGTTAGATATCAGTTGGAGTTTTAATTCGCAAACAATAAAATCCCCTCCAGCCAATTTAAGCATAAAAGAACCTCCTGGTGAGTCAAACAGTCAAGCTTGTACATAAAATAGCCAAAAACAAACCCCAACCCACACCTCCAGGTTGTTCCCGTAAGACCTCGCTCCTCCGCCATGGGTGCAGATACGGCAGCTTGCAACACCGAGGCGGGCATGGGATGCCAGAACCAATGCTTCTCCCTCCTGGGAAAGACGGAACTTCTGTGAAAACAATACTACCATGCAGGTCTTGCATTTTCAGTTTGATAAAGTCTAAATTACATGACACAGAAGGACTGAGAAGGTGAGTGTCTGGCTTTTAACGTGAAGTGTCCAAGTTCTCATTATGGGAAATTCCATGGGCATTGGAAGTTATTCCAAAGATGGCCACTAATCAATCATGACAAATATCCACATAGGCCACCTCAGATTTTCCTGCTATTTGATGTCTGGGAAAACAACAACGAGAAAACAACATTGCTTCAATAAGATTAGTCTAGTTGGTTAAGCCTACTAAGCCTGTAACATGTACTTAATCACACAGTGCATGTAGGAGGACTGACTTTTCACACCAGAGGTGGTGTGTTGGGGAAAACCATGAAACAAAGATGTGGAGACGGTGTCTTTGTTGGATTTGAGACTGTCAGCCATGTTGTTGGTGTCATATGGACTGAGTTGGAAGATGAGTCAGTTTTTGGCCAACTGGAAAAGTAGCATGGTGTGCGTGCGTGTGTGTGTGTGTGTGTGTGTGTGTATGATATAAGGTTGTTGAGGAATGGAAAAAAAGAACAGAAAAAGGGATTTGTTGAGACCAAGGATAGTGCTTGGTGGTGTGAAGTAAGCGCTTGGTAACAGATCAGGTGATCCAGTCAGATTCAGAAGGGACAAGTTACTGAACAGAAAGTGAGAGCAGTTATGGTAAAAGATTGTTTCTCCAGGGTGCAACTCTTTTCATCTTAGGTTTTGAAGATGAATCAAAATTATACTGCCCTTTACATCAACTTCATATACTGTAATAAAAGTTTTGATTTTCCTTTGCAGCAAGTCATGACAGACCACTTAGCTTCATAACCACTTTATCACTTTGCTATGCCCCGGTGTCGGCTTTACTCCCAAGGACGGCTGCGGGGTCTCAGAAAGAGTCGAAAGACGGCAGAAAATGCCAACTGGTAAGGACGATTCGTATGTGCTGACTAAAGCGGTAAGAAGGGAGGCGTGGAAACTGAAGAATGAAAAGATTGTGGCTGAAGGAGAGCAGCAAATAAGAAATGGTTGTTTGAAAAAAAAGACTAGACAGAAACATTGAGGGAGATGATGAGGTCATGACACAATCAGCGGTGAGCCATTTAGACTTTAAATTGAGTGAAACTACCAGGTTAATAACTCCTGCACACTCTGGGTGTTTACAGTTCACTTTCAGAGGCCTCCAGGAAAATGGATTTCTTTTTCTCCCAGAGTTTGAATCAAAGTCCCTACTTCTGAAAAGGAAGACATCATCCTAAGATGAGACACAAGTTAGTGACCAAAACCATTAAGTTCTATTAGAAATAGTTACCATTAAAAAAAAAGTTTAACGTTTCAGACAAAATGGACATCTTTGGATGTGAAGAAAAAAATACCTTGTAGGAAAGAAGAGCCAGATTAGGGATTTGAGAGCCCCGAATGGGACTCAGGATAAAAGGGAAACAGGATAAAATCAGTAGCAAGAAAAACCATGGTATGATGAAAGGTATCTCTGTGCAATATTCAGAACCACACCCCAGTTAAACATTACAGATATAATGCCAATAATAATAATAAAATGTTTTACGTATACAAGGAACACTGGAGATACAGGGATACTGGATCAGAATTCCTAATTCCATTTATAAGCTTCCAAATTTAAACATACTTTACACTCTGTGCTGACGGCTCGGAACCTGGAGCCTGATTCAGATTCTGAATCTCCGTCTCTCTCTCCCCCTCCTCTGTTTGCACTTTCTCTGCCTCTCTCTCTCTCTCTCTCTCTCTCTCTCTCTCTCAAAGATAAATAAACATTTAAAAAATAAAAATTAGAAAAAAGAGAGGTCACATTATAATTATAGCATCTTTGCCACTATTGTGTCCTTGTAGAACCATGTTACTAAAACGTGAAGTAAGCCAGTCAGTTTTACCTGATCTACATGTACCTCTCAATTTTAAAAGCCTTAGAAAAGGTTCCAGGAAGAACTCTCCTTACATGGAATATCTATACAATGATGAGTCTTGATATTTAACAATATAATTGGTTCTGAGCTTTAATTAGTTCCAAATGGTCCTAACGAAATTATTTTAAATGTCTATGAAAATATGTTTACTTCCCTACTGCCAGATTTTTATATTTTAATTTAATCATAAAACATCTATTCTTTTGTACAGTAGTAATTCATGGGGCAAGATGAGGTAGTCTATGCCGTTCAACCCATTTGTCCATCTCTATAGTGTGTCGAAGCAGATGAGATAGCCATCCTTCAACATTCGTGCATGAACCAGTCACTGACCACTTATTATGTATCGGCTGCAGTGTTATGGGGGGGGGGGGTAATAACACTTGAAAGCCATGCTGTGAAATGCGATCAGTGTTAACAAAAGCTCGTCTTACAAATTCTATCATGGGAGGGAGAAAAAGTGTGAAAATCCAAGACAAATAGGATTGACAGGACAGAAAAGAGAAATGGGAACGTAGCAAACCAGACCCTGAGGAAAGGAAAACAAAGGAAAGCGGTGGAAGGTGGCGGGGGGGGGGGGGGGGGGGGGGAGGGGAGTCAAGATAAAGGAAACTCCCAAGTCATAATGAAAAGGAGATTTAGCACAAACTGGAAAAGTAGAGTGTTTAAATGTGCACGTGACCTCGTGAATAGAAAATACCTACGTTTGTCCTTTCTGCTGGATTCTTATCGACTATAACATAGATGGGATGTTTTCTGGTAATAGCGTGAGCTTATGTACATTCACAGCAATTGATAACATAAAGAGGAACACACAAAAAGATACTACTCATCGAGAAATAGAAACTGGAAAAGTATGGTAAGGCAAATTTAAAACACGTAGCACCTAAAAACTTCCTAATTCTTGTCTCTCAGCACTTACTTATGTCCTAGGCCAAGCTTAGCTCTTCTTCTTAAATGCCTAAGAAGGTATTTCGCTCAGACAGTATCCAAGGACTTCAATCCTGTGGAATATCAGGGCAGAGCAAATATCCTTGCCTCAGGTTTGAGAAGGCAATGCCAGGCACTTCTGCCGTTAACAGGACAGACAAACCCTCCTCCATGGAGCAGGCTCTCTTGACTACATTCTTCCGGGGATTTTAAACACCTGGATTGTGCTCTCTCTTCCAGGGCACCTACAAGATGGAAGTTTGTCGGGTTCTTCCGTCACCTGGCTGGAACCTGGGGAATTAAAATCAGATCATTTTCTCTTATAGTATTTTTCTCATACTTATTTAATAGCAAGTAAATGTGGATAAGTATCTTAGTCTCTCTTTGCTATATTTTGTTCCTACAAAAACAGGGTTAGTACCTGATCTTAGGGGAGTTTGGAGAAGTAGGTAGATAATACACGTGAAGTATTTGAAACTGTGCCTGGCACTGTTAAGCATTCAATAAATGTTAGATATCATCATCATCATCATCATCATTATCATCATCATCATCATCATCATGTTAGTTATGATTGCCGCACAGACTTTTTTCCTCTCCCAGACTTCTCTTCCTACTCTTTAGAGCTACCTTTAGAGCAGTAATTTCACCTCGTATCCTCGCAGGCTCTAACTGTGTCCCCCAAGGCATAAAGTGATCTGAATGTGCTACCTCTCTGCAAACGCAGCCTTAATTTATTCATTCTTTCTTTCATTTGTCTATTCAACAGCACCTGGTAACAGCATGTTGTATGTTCAAGACTAAAGCTAAAGTTGCTTTGGGAAGGCAGAAAGAAGACAACTCCTGTTCCCACGTCTTTAAATAGCATCTAACTCCCCATAAACTCCTTCTTTATGCTTTATTTCCCAAAGACTATTTTGGGAAAGTGATTGTTTTATCCAAATCAATTTTCTGTGTGCTATTACTTCCAAATCAATTATAAATGATTCCTATAATTAAATATAAATTTTAAAATGCAAATATTTTTAGTACTTAATAAAGGAATTACAATCTTTTATTGAACACTTACCATGTCCCAATTGCTTTTTTTTCCTAAATCATTCATGTATGTTATTTCATTAAATCCATACATTGTGAAGTAGATATTGTTATATCTCCCTTTTATAGGTAAAGATGCTGAAGTTTGGGGGAGGTAATTTGCCCAGGGTTGCACAAAGGCTACATAACAAAGGTTTGATTGAAACCTGTCTGACTCTAAAGTCTACTTCTGCAATCATGAAACGACTCTTGCTTGGTCTCAGCACTATACACAAATCAAATTCACTTTATGTAGCCGTACATCATGTTGTATCTGTAAAACCTTCATCAAGACTTTCTAATTTTCCCTCACAATAGATCCTAAAGTGTAATAAATAAAATATTCCTTTACAAAAATAAAATAAATAAATTCAGTCCATGAGAATTAAAGGGCATGGTGTCACATCATGTAGCTACTGAGAGGCAGAGCCGAGACACAAACCTCTGACCCTAAATCTCAACAAAGAAGTCAAAATCTGCTGATGTAGGTTTTAAACGGTGGGAAAACATGGTCTACCACAAATTATCTGGACTGGAAGAAGTAGAGCAAGGGTAGTTAAAAAAACAACAACGAAAACAAAAAAGCAAGCTCCCTAATAGAGGCAGAAGTAGAGGGTAAAGTATTACATCAGTCAAGTTTTAATGTAAGGATAAACCAAAGAGACAAAAATACAAATCTGATCACATTCCTTTCTGGTTTTATAGCTGTCCAGAGACCCAGTAACCTGTGTGGTAAAGATCAGAAGCCTTATGAGGGTTTGCAAACTCCCTGACATATGAACCATGACTTTATCTCCAGTCTCCTTTCTAGTAATTTCTGCTGCCCCACTAAATGTTTTTCTACTCATTGAAGGGGTCATATTCTCCTCTCTGTAAGCTTTTAAAACACGTTGTAGGTTTTAGATTCAAAGACAAAATGGGAGGATCTGACTTGGTCTGAGCAATCGCCACCAGAGCAGGCAAAAGCTCTGCTCGTTAGGCCCTAGGCAAGCCAGTTGATAGCTGTCATGGATCCCGATGCCATTCTCTTCCACCATAACCCCAGGTGATCTGTGGTTCCAAAACTACATGTAGTCACTGCTCCAAAAGGAGTTTGTGGAAGTGGAAATTCTAGCTCAAGATGGAAAATTATAGCAAAAGATCCAGCCAAAATGCAGAGTGAATAAGCAAAATCGTCCTTAGCAGCACCTCAAGGATACAGTCACACTTCATCACGTGGTGCCTTAAGACCGAATCAATGAATTGTTAATTATTTCATATAAGTTAGTAGGTCTAAAGAGGCTAAACAATGAACCTGGATTAATACCCTAAACAAGCAACAGCCATTAGCAAAGTCATTAATTAGGGTTATGTTTACCCTTTTATCAGCAACTCTAATTGTTTGTTTGAACTGAGATCCTGTTATTACCAATCAACATTACAGGCAGGAAAGGAAAATACGCTTATGTTTCTCAGGTATGAATTGCAGAGTTTTGCCAAGCTGAGCTTCAGTCTGGCTTACACTTTTCATAACAAGGTTGCTAAGGGAAGGTTTTTCTTTACAACAGATATAGGAACCTCATTAGTGAGTTTGCTAATTAGTCTGCCTTTAATAGATAAACACATTGAAGTAGGAGGACAGACTAATCGGTTTTGCTAAAGGAGAGTGGTTACCTTCCATTTTAAAAACCCTTGGGCTTATAATGAGGTATATTATTTCTAGCGAATAATCTTTGGAAAATGAATTACTACACGTTGCTACATTTTAAAATTTCACATTATTATAACCATATTAAAACCTGACCACGAGACAGATGATCATAACAGCTATTACAATTGTCCCTTTCAAAATAATAATTACGTGTATCGAAAGTTACATTTGCGTATAGTACTAGTTTAATTGTCCTAAATACGACTGACAACTATCGTTAAAACAGTTTGTTTCATGACTTGGGACACTCCAAATAGACCATATATTTTGGAGTCCGGTATGAACCAATTTGATTTGTCAGTTAATCAACTAATGAAAACAGTTTATACGCTTTTTAGTTTTTTCACATTGCATAAAAGAAGTGGCAAATTTCAATAGGTTTTGCCACCTGTGATACTACTGTATTATTTTGCTTTCTCATTTCATCAATGCATTAACCAAGGTACCATAAGGAAACAAATATTTCAATGAGCAGACTTACAAAGGAACCCCAGTTACACAGGAGTGGGCAGAGATAAGGAGATAAGTTAGCAACAGTGAGATACCCATACGAGCAATGAAAAACCCTTACCACTCCTATGGCTGAAAAGACAAGAGCATGGCCAGACCCCACTGAGAAGAGGAACTTTGGAAGAGTGGCCAACTGGCATACAGATACTCCCAGACCCTTGTAAAAAAAGATTAAACCCTCATAACAACCCTAGAAAGTAGGCCTTATTACCCACCCACCCCCCATTTTACAGATGGGGCTGTTGTAAACGTAGTAATATCCCCAGAAGGTGTTCACATTTTACCGCCTGAAATCTCTAAATGCATTGCTTTACATGGCAAAAAGGTCTCTAAAATCTGATCAAGTTAAGGATCTCAAGGGGAGATTATCCTAGATTGTGCAGTTGAGCTCAACGTGATCAACCACAAAGATCCTTAAGAAAGAGACAGAAGGATAAGAGTCAGAAAAGGAGATGAACAAAGCAGAGCTTGGAGTGATAAGAAGGATCATGAGCAAGGGATGCAGGTGGCCTCTTGAAGCTGGACAAAGCAAGATTATGGACTATATCCAGCCTCCAGAAGGAACACAGCCCAGCCAACCCCTGATTTTAGTACCTTTGACCTCCAGAACTGTACGACAATAAACTTGTGTTGTTTTATGGCCGCCATATTTGTGGCACAGAGATTTAATTAATAGCCAATGTCTTGTATTTGATTGTTTTCGTTGGTATTTTTAAATTTATTTTTTTATTTTATTATTATTTTTAATATTTTAGTTGGTTAACATACAGTGCAATAGTGGTTTCAGGAGCAGAAGTCAGAGATTCATCCCTTGCAGACAACATCCATTGCTCGTCACAAGTGCCCTCCTTAATACACATCGCTTATTTAGCCCATCTCGCATTCACCTCCCCTCCAACAACCCTCAGCTTGTTCTCAATTGTTAAGAGTCTCTTGTAGTTTGTTTCCTTTTCTTCACTCCCTCCTCCCCTTCCCATATGTTCATCTGTTTGTTTCTTAAATTCTACAAGTGAGTGAAATCATATGGTATTTGTCTTTCTCTGATTGACTTATTTCACTTAGCATAATATATTCTAGCTCCATTTTATTTATTTTATTTTTTTAATGTTTATTCATTTATTTTTGAGACAGAGAGAGAGAGAGGAAGAGAGAGAGAGTACGAGGCAGAGAGAAGGAGAGAATCTGACAGTGCAGAGCCTGAAATAGGGTTTGAACTCACAAATCATGAGATCATGACTTGAGCTAAAATCAACAGTTGGACTCTTATCCAACTGAGCAACCCAGGCGCCTCATTTTAAAATGTATGAATTAAATGGGCACTATATCTAGTAATTATTTCTGTTGTCTCTCAAACATGTTGATTTATTTCCTTGCATCTTGGGAATCTTTGCTGTCTCACATTTTCTTGACCACAGTCTTAGGAATCCTAAAGGTCTGAGTTGGGGATCTTTTACTCTAGAAAGGATTGTAATTGCTCATGACGGAAATTGAGAGTAGTGCTAATCTAGGGCCACATTCGTGTCCTTTGAAAATCACAGACCTAATGGGAGAACCTCATATTTAATTCCGCCCGTTGGCAGATGGATTTGTTGTGCTGATGTTCCTCTTGTCCCTCGAGATGCCACCACTCGGTTTATGTTCAGGTGTGTGTGAAGACAGGCGATCCTTACAGATTGCCCTTCCATCTTGAAAGTCCACAAATATGTGAAAAGACATGATTTATTTAAAGTGTACCATTTTCTTTTTGTTTTGTTTTGTTTTTAGAGACAGACAGAGAGCAAATGAGCAGGGGAGAGTGGCAGAGGGAGAGAGAGAGAGACAGAGAGAGAGACAGAGAAAATCTCAAGCAGGCTCTATGCTCGATGCAGAGCCCAAAGCAGGGCTTGATCCCATAACTCTGGGATCATGACCTGAGCTGAAATCAAGTGTTAGATGGCCAACCAACTCTTTCAGGTGCCCCCAAAAGTCTACTTTTATAGTGAGAAGCACTTCACGGTATATAGTCCAACATATCATCAAAAGCAGACTGTTTCTACGTGTTCTTAATTACTTCATATCACTCAATCACATGATTTGGCTTATTTACTTTATATAACAACACTCACACCTGGACACTCAAGGTGTTTCTTTTCTTTTTCCCTTTTATGATAATCCTGTGATACAGCTTTTTGTGTATAACTTAAACTCCATTCCGATTATATCCTTGGGCTAGAGCTTTACACATTTAACTACTGGATAAACACGCATACACTATCTAAAGGTTTGAAAATATATTGCCAGGTTGTATTCCAGAAAGTATCGACCAATCTACTCTCATCAGCAGTGTGTAGTAGTTCACGTATTTAACTTTAGTGTGATCGTTTATCCAAATTATTTTCCTTTGGTATGTGAGGTCTAGTACATAGACTAGTTAATTTCATTGGTAAATATGGCAGAGAAGTTAGGAGGTTTCCCTTTTTTATGTGAGTGAAATTTTTCAAGGGCACCCTTTGTTTGATCACCTAGAGATAATCCTGAAACTCCTGGTAGAAGGTTTATAAAAGAATATGAGGAAATAGGATCACAAAATTAACTACAAAAAGGAAACCATACTTATCTGGAGATTTGCTGAGAGTTGATCCAATTTATTGGATAAGAAATCTTAATAAGTTAAACATCCTCTAGATCATATACACGTTTAAAAAAAAAGTAATTTCTCCAAGGAAAAAAAATCTGTGCAGGGACTTATTTCTGTTAACTAGCGTAAAGGGGAGGAAAAATCGTTGTATTAAGAAAACCGCTTTTACTGGTATTACTGCTGACGGGGCCCAAACTAGCATAACAACCATGCTGGATTTCAGCTGGCTAAACGATTAACTTGGCAAAAGTAGAAGCTGCTGACGCACTAATAAGAAAAGATTTATTTGCAAAAGATCTGTTGTTGCCTCTGCAGAAGATTATGTAACAAGATGCTATATATGGGTTTTTTTCCTAAAAAATATTCCTTAACTGTGAAATATCTCTAGAAGAGTGGAAACTCTTAAAAGGAAGGAGGGTTATGCAAGAAAAATACATAAAACAATATTTTTATCTTTCCACTTGCTTTTCCATAAGCTATCTACTAAATAATATTCCCTTCTAAGTGTAAAAATGTGTTCTTCATTTTAAACTGGTTTTGACTCAGGCACATGTATATAAGGTGACCTAAACAAATATTTAATATTCCAGATCATATTTCTGATTCCTCTAACTTATTCATGTGATGGGAGCCTTCCTTTGTTTGTATGCTCTTACAATTTTTGAATTTCAAAGAACCATACCAGCACCTAACAGGTCATAAAGTCATTGGTATACCTAGCCTAGGATTTAGATGTTTCGTTTACCCTCTTTGTCCAGGATCATAAAAATGTATCCTATGATTAATCAGCTCTGGAAGCAAAGTTCAACAAATAAAAGATTGATCCATACTTGTGAAAGTGTCACATGTCCCTGATCTGAGGAAGAATTTTGTGTCCTACAGATTCATATTTCCTGAGTGCTATTTTCCAGTAAATTTGCTTCTCCTTAACTGTTTTCTGAGCACAAGGCCTAGACACATTTTAATGTTTTCTCTTTTGTAAGATTTTAAAAATTACTTTTAAAAGTTACGTTAGGGGGCCTGGGTGGCTCAGTCAGTTAAACCTCGACTTCGGCTCAGATCATGATCTCATGGTTTGTGAGTTTGATCCCCGCATCAGGCTCTGTGTTGACAGCTCAGAGCCTGGAGCCTGCTTTGGATTCTGTGCCTGGCCCTCTGTCTGGCCCTTCCCTGCTTGCACTCCGTGTGTGTGTGCGCGCGCACGCGCGTCTCTCAAAGATAAATAAACATTTAAAAAAATCTTTTTAAATTACTTTAAAAACACTTAATTATTTTAAAATAATGAAACATTTCATTGAAGAATCTTAAAGAACAAAACCAATTGTAACACCATGAAGCATGTGAACAATATTTGACAGTAAACATAAATCTTCCTTAATCTGCGATAGAAAAGGTGACTGATGGCATTCTACATTAAGAAAGGAAGAAGAAAAAAACCACAGTGAAATACAGTTGGAAACCTATTGTGTTGACAAATAAAGCCCTTGTTCACAATATACCTGCTACTTACTATATGGAAAACACTGATTTCCTTAAAAGAATATGCTTTGTCATTAACTGACGTTTTAAATTAAACCACAGTATGTTGAAAAAAAGTTTCAAAAGGAAGCTAAAGTCAAAGCCACAATGGAAAGAATTTTACATACACTTTAAATATATACTAGTTTGAAAGATTTTATTAGTACTGTTTAAAAATGTCCCTCAAATAAGGAAAAGAATCATCAAAAATAATTTTGATATTTTAAATAATAAAAACCATTTTAGAATGGTCTAACCAACAATTCCTTTAATCAGATAACTGATTTCCAGTGTATGGAAAAATAAATTTTTATTAGATCTTACGATGGGATAGATAACACAACAGTAACTGTGTGACTAAATATCAGACAGATGCAGGAGTGTTTCTGCACAAGCCTCTTGGGTGTATACCCAGGCTCTCTTTAAATAAAGTTCTCTAGGGGCTCCCATGAGCTTAGTTGGTTAAGTGTCCGATTTCAGCTCAGGTCATGACCTCGCAGTGCATGAATTCGAGCCCCACAACGGACTCTGTGCTGACAGCTCAGAGCCTGGAACCTCCTTCTGATTCTGCATCTCTGGCTCTCTCTGCCCCTCCCCCACTTGTGCTTGCTCTCTCTCTCTCTCAAAAATATATATTAAAACAATAATAATAATAATAATAATAATAATAATAATAATAATAAAGTTCTCTAGTGCTTTGGCTTTGAAATTGTTGCCTTATTTCTCTAGCACGGGTCTTAATTAGATGTCTCACATTCTAATTTATGGACTTCTTTTTTCATTTGCATCACTTGTCCAACTGCATTGGAATAAATATTTTGAGAATTTACCACAATAACCAGAGTATGCTGGTTTTAAAAAACAATGACTTAAGGGGCAGGCGCCTGGGTGACCCAGTTGGCTAAACAGCTGACTTTGGCTCAGGCCATGATCTTGTGATACATGAGTTTGAGCCCCACATCGGGCTCCCTGCTATCAGTGCAGAGCCCACAGAGCAGATCTTCTATCTCCCTCTCTCTGCCCCTCCCTTGCTCTCTCTCTCTCTCTCTCAAAAATAAATAAACATTTAAAATTAAATAAATAAATAAATAAATAAATAAAAAGAAAAAACAATGACTTAAGTTTAAAATATATATATATGTATATATATATATAAACCCTAAAGATATTTTTTTAATTAAGCACCATTGTATAGATACATAGTATATCAGGGATATAAGTGCCAATTACTAGATGTGTAGTAAAAAGAGGAGAAACATTTGGGGTTTTTTCTTCGCAATTGCTATATTTTCTATCAAGGTCCATCAATTATTGGGACACAATATAGCTATTGATACATTGTAACATTAACTTAGGTGCAATTAGTAGGCTTGAAAAAAGGAAAAAAGTTCATACTCACCACATAAAAAACGAACTCCTCTTTGATGTTCTTCAAGTATTATTATATGATTAAAATTGTTCAAACTTCAAGGAATATCCCCACTATAGCTATTGGGTTTGATTTTGTAAACAATTCTACTCCCCACTTTCTATCCTCAGTAATAGCGTCGAATCTAACTATTTTCTTTTTCTTTACCTTGCTATTCTTTGCCTTTACCTAAAGGATAGATACTAATCCTTTATATTGCCCTCATAACACAGCTTTCCTGATCCCAGTTACTTTCATTACCTTAGTTACGTTATCCATAGTTTTCCAACTCCTAAAAGCATTGGCAGAACTACAAAACACATTTTGTTTGTGAATATACAATTGATCATGCACAAGAATCATACAATGATTACTTTTTGTCCCCTGAAAATGCACTTTTGGTGGCTCAAAATTTTTTACACAGAAGCACAAAACATCAACAGCTTCAGGGAGTGGTCTAAAAATTCTTCTATATGTATTTCTTTGATGATTAAGTATGCAGATTCCATCAACATCTAAGTATAATTTGGATTATTTTTTCCTCATTATTAATTGCCACTTTCACATGCTGAAGACTTCTGTTGTCCCATGGGCGTGAACAGTGGCACACACGCCTTGTCCACCTCTCCTGCCACGAAGCTGGCTCCGCCCTCCTCGGTGATTATTGCCTTATGTGGGGAAGGAAAATCAAAACTGTGAAGATGACCAAGAGAAAAGTCTTTGGAGGACCAGGATTTTCTCATTTTGGAATGCTTTTTATTTCATTTCATTTTATTTTATTTACTATTTCTTTTTAAGAGAGAGTGCACATGCACACAAGTGGGGGGGGAGAGAGAGACAGAAAGAGAGAAAGAGAGAGAGAGAGGGAAAGAGAGAATCTCAAGCAGGCTCACTTGAAGCCCCACGTGGCACTAATTTTCATGACCCTGGGATCGTGACCTGAGCCAGAATCAAGAGTCGGTTGCTTTACTGACTGAGCCACCGAGGTGCCCCTGCGATGCTTAAAAGCAGCCTACATACCACGTTGAAGTATCACTTCCCTGTGATCCTTTGGCTTAGAAAGATACATCTCCCCATTACCAAAAGTCTCACTGGGTACATTAGTCAAGAGGAGCTGTCATAAAACACCACAGGCTTGGTGACTTAAACGATGGCCATTTATTTCCTCAAAATTCTGGAGGCAAGAAGTCTAAGACCAAAGCACTGGCACAGTTGGTTTCTCTTGAGGCCACTCTCTTTGTCTTGCAGAAAACCACCTTCTCACTGGATCCTCAGAGGGCTTTTCCTTTGTAAGAAATGGCATCTTGTGTCTCTCCTTCTCTTAAACGACACCAGTCCCATTGGCTTAGGACCCCACGCTTATGTTCTCATTTAACCCTAATTCCCTCCTTGAAGGCCTTATCTTCAAATATAGTCGTATTGGTGGCTAAGGCTTCAATATATTAATTAGAGTGAGGATACAATTTTATCCATAATACTAGACTTTATCTTCTTTGGAAAAAAAAAAGTTTCCCAGAAGTCACAGCTATGAAAAAGTTTTGGCGTCAGCAACAATGTTGAGTGAGACTATCTCATGCCCCCAAGGTTTGTCACTGTGTACTCACGACTTATTTCTGTTAGGTCCCTAGAGAGGATATTTTCTTCTTTTTATGTACACCAGAAATTAGTGTAGAAAAAAAGGGAGTACTTGCTATTTTTTTTTCTTCTGGAACAGCTTATTTTTTTTTCTTTGCAATTAAATACTTTATTAGGGCAAGACTATAGAAGAAAAGAGGTACCATACACTTCCCAGGGTATGCATTACACAATTGTTCTTTGCAGTTCCTTGGGTTAATGGATACCAAAAAAACAGAAACCAAAAATAAAAAATAAAGATAATATTACATATCCATAAACTCACAAGTGCTTGCTATTTCTCCTCAAACATCTGATGTATGTCCTTCTTAAGAGTCACTCTGCGGGGCGCCTGGGTGGCTCAGTCAGTTAACTGCCTGACTTCGGCTCAGGTCATGATCTCACGGCTTGTGAGTTCGAGCCCCACATCAAAGCTGTCAGCACAGAGCCTGCTTCTGATCCTCTGTCTCTCTCTGTGTCCCTCCCCCACTTGTGCTGTCTTTCTTTCTCTGTCTCTCTCTCAAAAATAAATAAATTTTTTAAAAAATTAAAAAAGTCACTCCATATATGAGGAACAGAAACCCTCCTTAAAACTTAATCCAACTGATACTGGCCTATCCAAGAAAAAAGACCCCAGAATCGCAATTTAAAATGCATTTCATTTATTTTCAAAGGTTTTATTTGTTTTTTTGTAAGAGAGAGCATGAGCGGGAGAGGGGCAGAGAGAGAGAGAGAAGATTCAAAGCAGGCTCTGTGCTGACAGGCTGACAGCAGGGAGCCTGACACTAACCGTGAGATCATGACCTGAGCTGAAGTCAGAAGTTCAACCGACTGAGCCCCCAGGCACACCTCAATTTAAAATGCGTTTAACAAATTATTTATGGCTGGCTTTGGTTAGTGAGGACTTATGGCTTCAGATATCTTCAGGAATAGGGCAAAGCAGATGAATCATAAAGGTTTAGCTTCATAACGTGCTCTTTTGAGGTTACCCTGCCTCTCTTGGCATTTCAGAAGTCATACACCATATAACCTACTCTGCAAAACCTAACACAGTAATATCAAGCAAATACAAAAGAAATGTGTTATTCCAAGTTTACTGCGGATTGTCATGGATAACAAAATGGGTACCGTTCATGTGTGTGTCGTTGACCTATATTGGTTTCAGATCTTGTGAGTGCATGAATGATCTGGGGAGGAGTAAATGAGTCTCTTTAATTCATTCATTCATTCATTGTTTCAGAACAGCCAAAGTCTCTTCCAACCTACCAAATTAATTATTGCCTTCTCAACTCCTCCTCACTCTCCTCATTAATCTTGTATTTTTATGAGTGTATGTATTAGACTGTTACAAGCGAAACGAAAATGATCAGTGGGAGGGAAAATAAAATGAATGAATTTTCACCGCAAAGAAGGAGTTTGCTGGGTCAGTAAAACACCAGGGGCATGCCTGAGCTATGTGAATTAGAAAAGAATGAACAGTTCATCTTCGAAATGAAAAGGAGAATAAGAACTGTGGATTTCCAAATGGTTTTCTTAAAGGAAACTAATTCAAGCCCCTAATGTATAAGCTTTAAAAAAAAAAAACTCCTTAATAAAAATGTTCTCTGTTAGATAATAAGTAAACAAGTAATCAGTACCTTCCGTACACTGACAAATAAACTAGTTGAGTAGAGAGTAGAAGAAAAAGTATTATGTTTAAAATATATTTTAAACATTTCAACAGGAGAGAAAGTTCAAATCCCTTTCAGAAATTCCTCCAGGAAGAAAGAGTTCAAGTAGCTGATGAAAATAAGTAGGGGAAATATAAAACAGGGCTTCGTGGCCTCCTTTTCACAGTAAGAAGATACTTTTTCCCTTGGGGAGCGGGGACCGTCCTTCTGTTGAATCATTGGAAGAAAACAGAGCAGGAGGCCATGTACCCTTGGCTAAGATGAGATAGAAATCCAACACCTACCTGCCATCACAAAAGCTAACAGGATTCTTGTTCTACTGCATCTGGGTTCTTGACAGATGTTTAAAATGGAACAGCTTAAGTAATACTGTGGAAGGGAAGTGGCTAGGAGGAATTTGCTGGCTCACCTTGAAAAGAAAAGAAGCTTATTCCTAGTTGTCTCAGGGTTTTCTGAAGATTAGAGGGTTTCCTAAGAGGATCAAGAAAAATGGAAGTTAAGAGAGATGAATGCCAGTCATTAAGAACCAAATATCACAGCTTTGGGTGCTGAATTGATTTTAGAGCTTGCTTATTACGACATGTCCATATGTCTGTAATTTTCTCATGGAGTAAAACTAATCCACATTACTCTACATTTTGTTTGTCAATTGTCTTAATTCTCCATTCAAATTGGGAAGCACTTATCAAATGTCAGACTGCAACTAAAAATACCTGGGGAAAAAAAAACTTTGTTTTCATCATTCACTTACTCAAAAATATTTAATAGTCTTTATAGTATGAAGACATGTGCTGTGGTAAAGCATTCCAGGGTTTCTATCATATATCCTTAATTCAGTTTTTAAAACAATATCTCCTTGGATTATATTCTTGGTCTCCAAGTGTTATTGGCTCAATTAAGTTATCAAAATTCATATGTTGAAAGTCTAACCCTCAGTACCTAAGAATGTCACTGTATCTGTAGATAGAGCATTAAAGAGATGATTAAGTTAAAATGGAGTCATTAGGATGCACACTAATCTAGTATGCCTAACGCTCTTAAGATAAGAAATTATATCCCAAACAACACAGAAGGAAAACCTTGTGAGGACTGGGTGAGAAGTTGGCCATCTGCAAGCCAACGAGAGAGGCTTCCAGAAAAAACAAATCTGCCAACACCTTGAAGCTGGACTTCTAACCTCCAGAGTGTGAGAAAATAAAGATCTGTTGTTTAAACTATACTGTTTGTGCTATTTCTTAGGGGAGTCCCAGTGAACTAATATACCCAGTTTTAGTTCGAGTTAAGAATTTTCCCCCAAAATCTACTGAACATTTATTAAATGCCAAATATTCTGTATTATGTCAGTTAAAGCAAAAACACACACCAAGTGGAGATGAGTACCATCCTCATTTTAAAGATATTATTAGTCCTTTGCCCCAAATTATACAGTTTTTTAACATTGGTTGCACCATTTGAAATTTTGCTTTTACATTTTATATTCTACCTTCCCGAATAAAACTCTTCACACTCCTACACTCTCAGGCTTAATCTCTTTTCCTTTTTGGAGTCCTAGTTTTTTGACTCCTGCTTTAGGATTTTGTTCACTGTACCAAATTTTCTATATCCGATATCTCCAATGTCAAAATTACAAGAAATGTAACAGCAAGTTAAGTACAGTGGAAAGAGAACAGACTTCAATAAGAATCTTGAATCTACCACAATCGATAGTTGTATGATGTGAACCCTCCTAATCTCTGTGGGCCTTAAACCATCAGAAGAGTGGAGTTACATCTCCTTTGAGGGCTCTTCTGAGGTTTGATATGAAATCTCTGCCCAGTGTCTGGTTTACAACAGACACTTATGTATCACTTGGATCATAAACAGCCTTTAAGACAAAAATCTGAGACTCTGTCAGAAGACTTCATTGTTGTGTGAGGAATAGAACAATATAATGAGAATGCAAAGATTCTTTTAACAAATTTTAATATTGCTCGTTTCTTGACAATTAAAAATTCCTTATTTGCACAATGTTATCAACTACAGCAAAGCAAATGATTCTTTAGATCAATATTCTCATCTAAGAATTGTTTTTTCATAGGGTACTGCTAAACAGAAAATCAATTGTGAAATTATTGAGAGTAAGAGTTGTTGTTAATTTGAGTTGACGGGCAACAAAAGCCAAGGTAAAGAATTATAAAGAAAACAATTCTATCCTTCATTATTACTTCATTTGTCGATTCGTTCACTCAATAAGTAGCTAATGAATGACTAATATGCACAAGGCACTGAGATGATGCACAGTTTACAAAAATAAATCAAGAAGGACAAAGTTAATAAAAATACATACATGTGATTAATACAGGATAAAAAGTGAAAATTTTGTTACTAGAATTGCACAGAAAATCCCAAGAGTCTCTAGGTTGAAGAGATTATTTTTAACTGACTTCATTAGAGTAGGCAACATAAAAGGTATATAATTTAAACTGGGTTGTTAAAAATGAGCAATATTTAGTCTTTGAGGAAACAGGAGTGTGGAAACAGCAAAGTATGTTTTTAGTGGAGACAAGAGAGCAGTGGGCATGTAGAGAAGAACTCAGTAGTTCCATTTGGCTGTAATGGAGTTTTCCTGATGGAAGAACTGAGAATAAGCTTAGAAATCATGAGTGTCTTTAATACAAAGTTAAAGAGTTTTGGTTTACTCTGAATGTAGCAGAAATTAATTATAGATTTTTGAGCAAGGGGGCATTACTCGATCACAGCTGTGACATTTCTGTTAGGAACCCTTGCCCCCTAGTCCATTGCAGCGAGGGGCAGGGCTGACCTCAGATGTGAGTTACGAATCAACATATCTGTGATCCTGCACCCCATTTAGGTTTCATCTATATCAAGACCTTTAGTCTTTTACCTATGGAGAGTCTTTAAGGGTTCCATAAACTAGGTGTAGCCTGAAAAAGATGCCTCCCTCTCTCTCTCTCTCTCACACACACACACACACACACACACACACACGCATTTTTTAAATTATCTTTCTGTTTTGTTTAAAAATGTTTATTTGCCTTTAAAGAAAATGTTACATTGACGCTTTTATGTCTTTGCTATCGATGGGATAATACGCTAACGTGCGTACATATGTGAATATAGTCATTACATCGTATATTATTTAGAATATCATTTTAGAAACTATAAAATAGTTTCTGGTTGATAGAAATTAATAAAAAACATATATTTTTCCATTTTTTATATCGAGCATAATTAAGTTGGAAACTATCAAAGAAAAGAAAGTGAAATGAAATAGAAATTACTTTTGTTTCTTTTGGCTCCGAAAGGAAGGGGGAAATTACTTTTGATTTTAATTTCATTGAAGAACTTGTTGCTCATAACAGTGCAGTATTTGCTTTTTTAATTTTATCAATGTTATTTATTTTTGAGAGAAATGGAGTGCAAGCGGGGGAGAGGCAGAGAGGGAGGGAGACACAGAATCTGAAGCAGGCTCCAGGCTCTGAGCTGGCAGCAGAGTCAGATGCAGGGCTCAAACCCGCGAACCAAGTGATCATGAACTGATCTAAAGTCAGACACTTAACCCACTGAGCCACCCAGGTGCCCCAAACACAGTATTTATAGAATGGGTGTTGCTGCTGTTGTTGTTGTGTTGTTGTGGTTGTTTGGGGGGTTATTTTGGGTTTTTTTGTTTTGCTTATTTTGCCAGTTGTAACCTAAGGCCATTAAGGCTGAAAAAGCCGCTCAGATGTATCCAACCTGAGGATGTGTCACACAGCATTGGTATTTCTCATGAGAAGATGGCTTGGTTTAAAGAGCCTAGAAATTAAAGCTGTCCTGAATGAAACCCGTCCTGCAGAACAGTCTACAGGATTGCACAGTCCATTTCTAACTATGAAATAGAGCTGCCCACAACTGGGGGGACCTTTATACAATCATGTTTCCTGGCAACGAATAAACTGATTTGTAGCTTATTGTTCAGGAAGAAAAGTGAAGCAGGACCTGTGACAAATGACGCCGCCCACCTTAGAATCATGTACTCGTTTTCTATATACTAGAGAAGCTCATGAAGAATTAGTGGTGCTCCTTCTCATCAGCCCGCAGCGACGTGAAAACGAACAAACTGTCTTTGGTGCAGCCAACTCCTAGATGTCAGTTTATGTGCACTCAGATGACATCACAAATTTTCTATTCACAGTTTCTTTTAGACTCATCAAAACCTCCTGAATTTACTCTTTACTAAAAGTGAATTCTTGATTCTCTGTTCAGAAATAGAATATCTGTAAGGCTTAATAACACTGGTTTTGCTGTTTGGGCAAATAAGAATATGTAGACGAGACATGATTCATAAAACATTTGTCAAATAGCATTGAAAGATTCTGGAAGAAAGTTTGAATTTTTGCCACAAGACATTAATTCCAATGAAGCTGCTGATCCCTACTTTTCAAAATGCTTTAGGTAAAAATTGACAGCACAGAGTGAAGTTCCTTCCTTGTGGCAGAGAACTTTTTCACCTCTCAACAAATAATCCCCAAAGTATTTGAATGAATTGGAGGCAGATGCTTGACTCTTTTTTGAATGAACAGGAAAGCTTCCTCAAAATAATTGGACAGAACATAGTTCATTCAAGGTTTCCTATATTCATTGAAAAACTTTGGTATACAATCAAGTCTTTTTTCCTTTCTTTATTTTTTTTGGCTGCTTGATCTCAATATTTGTAAGAGGATTATATTAAAATTTCCAATGGCAATTTCTGATTTACATTTACCCTGTGGTTCTACCAAAAGCCACTTAATATATTTTGAAGTAGTTTATATGTGTTTCTGATGAGTATAACTTTTTTATCCATTGTTCCTTTTACAAGATTTCTTTTCTCTGACCTTATTCTTTTTCCTTCACCTGAAATGCCATTTTGATCATTATTAAGATTGTTACATCTACCATTACAGTGGTGCACCTTTTGCTAATATCCTTTTCAACCCTTTTATTTTTAACTTTGAGTATATTTTTGAAAGTGAATTCTGAAAAAATTATTGGGATTTACTTTTTTAATTCAACATAAAGCATCTTTCTAACTGATCGATCAAGCCAACAGATAACTCCTTTGAAAATACTGTCAAGATAGAACTCATGTTTCATTTGTTTCATATTTTATATTAATTATACTTTCTACACATTTTATCTCCATTTCTAGGTCTATTGGACGATGGCACTGTCTTCTAGCTGTTTCTTTCTTTTTTAATTTTTAAATATTTATTTATTATTTTTGAGAGAGAAAGAGAGAGAGAGAGACAGAGACAGAGAGAATATGAGCAGGGGAGGGGTAGAGAGAGAGGGAGACACAGAATCTGAAGCAGGCTCCAGGCTCTGAGCTGTCAGCATAGGGCCTGACACAGGGCTTGAACTCACCAACCGTGAGATCATGACCTGAGCCAAAGTTGGACACTCAAATGACGGAGCCGCCCAGGTGCCCCATCTTCTAGTTGTTTCAAAGTTATACATGTGTCCCATTGAAACTCTTCAACTTTCTTCATTCTTTTTTTTTTTCCATTCTCCAGATTGAATAATCCCTAATCGTTGCTCTTCAATTTTGTTGATCTTTTTCTTCTGACAGCTGCTAAAATCTACTGTTGATTTGCTTCTAGTCAATTTTCAATCTCATTTGTTCTTTCCATTTGTTCTTTCCAACCCCACAATATCTACTTTTAACAATTCATATGTCTTTTTCGTTATTCTTTATTTGGTAACATGTTTGTATCATACATTCCTGGGATTCTTTAAGCATGACTTCCCAGCCCCAGACTGGTATCTAGCAGGAGAGGCAGTTGCTCAGAGTAGAGAGTGTGGGAGAAAAGCTTCCATAGCAGATTGCTGGAGGAGAAGGTGTGAGGGAGCAATGAGTGGCTCTGATGCCCCCGACTTTCACATTCTTACCAAGATAAAGAAAATTTTCTTGAATTAACATGTCTCTCTATATTGTGTTCTCTATATCCTGTAATTCCATAGCATATATCCATGCCTGCACTTGGGACAATTTCTGGAGACTCTAAGATGATTCATTTTTATAATTCTCACCAGCTGAATTGTTATTTTGCTAGGAAAATGATCCACCGAGATCCTCACCCTGCCATACTGAAGTCCTGCCCTGCACCTTCTTTTGCGGAGACATTTGAATTTGCACGTCGTGCTCAGGAAATGGGACAGTGCTCCACAGTGGGCTGTGGCTTACATGCAGAAGGCACTCAGAGGTGATGCTGAAAGACACGTGAGTAGAACATGGGAGATCTCATTTTGGGGACTTAGAAGGAAGCCATCCAAAAAGTTTGAATAAAGTAGGGATGGAATTGGATATTTTCGATGTTGGGGAAATAAAATTAAAAATGAAATCCTGCCCAGCCCCAAACCTCTCCGAGACAGTAGAATATAATGAAAACAGCTTTATTGTTGAATCAGCATTAAACTAGAATGCAGTGCACATCACAGGCAATCTGTTAAAGGGACTGTAAAGAAGGAAAACAAACAAACAAACCTCACTCTTTTCTGTAACCAAGCAGGTACAATGCACTACACCCACGTTCTCAAGATAAACAGTAACTAGTCTTCAAATAAGAGGACCTGACAGAATCATTGATCACACACAGTTCTCTCTAAATTGACCTGGTAATGGGGGTGACCATCTTGGTTAGCTAATTGACTTTATTCAAAGGAAAAAAAATATTCATATCTTTATGATCAAGATTTGCAGCTTGAACCAGGCACTAGCTAAAGTTAGGCGCCCGCCTCCCCACAGGAACTGGGAAATGCGAGGGGTCTCCACTTGAAGACTACATTTCAAAGAGATGGCTGTCAGGTCCTTCCTTGAGAAAGGCATTCACGGTTCTTAAATTATCAAAAAGTCCTATTTTAAAATGATTTGCATACATCTCCAAGAGATAGAAAAAAATAGCTTACAGGTTTTCTAAAAGAAATGCTCTAAGAAAAGAGAAAGAGGAGAAGGCCTCTTTCCCTATTTATACAAGAGAAAATCCATTTTCTTTCCTGTTTTTGTATGTGTATTCACCCTTATAGTTACAACATCATTGGGTTCAAAATGTGAAGGTTTGTAACATTTACTCATTATTCATTGATCTTGGGAGGAACAATTACACAAATCTTTCTGCATTAACTGAGACAAAATGATACTGTAGTTGTATAATAGCTCCTTTCGCTTGCCCTATTGCTGACCTAATCTTACCAAAGGCCTAGCACGACACACTGGAAGAATTAAATATCTGAAGCAAATCTATTTTCTTCTACATTTTATGGGAGTAACAGTCACTATCTCCCAGAAAACTGTGCCTTTTGTCCATATATTAACTGAAAAGTAAAATATTTCTCATAGCTCTTTTTATACAGCTTTTCTTTCATGATTTATATTCAATATTCTATATTTTTAAAAAGATTTTAGTATCAGATTCTTATAGCCAATCTATAGCTATAAAACAAACAGTTTTATTTTTTCTTTTAAATTTTTTTAATGTTTATATTTGAAGGAGGGAGAGATAGAACACGAGGGGGGGAGGGGCAGAGAGAGAGAGGGAGACACAGAATCCTAAGCAGGCTGCAGGCTCTGAGGTGTCAGCACAGAGCCCGACCCCAGGGCTTGGCTTGAACTCATGAGCTGACAGACGCTTAACTGACTCAGCCACCCAGGCGCCCCAATCAAACATTTTTAAAAACAATTCTTAAATCGGCTATATAGAACACAAAGTAACTTGTTATTGATAGAATATTGTAGTTTACATGGTGTTTACATAGGTATTATCTACTTCCTCAAAAAATACAGTAAGCAAACAAGGTAAGGAGAATTATGCATAATATGCTAATTCTCAAAAAGCCTGGGCAACTTTTCCAGAGTATGAGAACACAGCTAAGATTCAAACTCAGCACTCCTGACGCCTTTGGACTTTCCATTATACCACACCAATATAAAGGTGCAAACTTTTTCTTTCACCTTTCAAAAGTTTCTTCTAGCTTGTCTGAGCATTAAAACATGAGACAAATTCATAGGAGAAAATTTAATTTAATTTTGTGTGTATGGGAACCCGATACATGAGAGATTCAAAGACAGAAAGGTAAAATGAGGTATATATGTTATCCTGAGTGAAACAATGGAGTAGGGGCCTGGGGCTTTAAAGGGGAAGAGGACAATTCACAAGGCAACAAGGAATAAGGAACAGTTACCTAGTAAGTAGATGTTTGCCCTGACATACAAATGGATTACTCAGATAAAATTTTTCTTGGCTCTTAATTTGGGAAAGATGTCAATTTAGATTCTTCTAAGTAGTTAAGAGGGGAGCAAAATTTTTCTTGAACCCACAGGATCTCAATTGCCTTTAGCTCAAAACAGTCCACGTGCCAAAGAGGGCAATCTTGGAGAGGCCTGTTCTGAACTCCCTCACTAACAAGGCTTTTTAAAAATTGAGCCTTTAAGCAGAAGAGTTACAAACCCACTTTATATATTGGATCAAAATTTGGACTAAAATGTCTGTATTAAAACAAAAATTAATCATCAAAACATGCATTCTTTTATTTATAAACAATTTTATAGATACAAAGATTTACTATAAACTAACCAAAAAAAAAAATCCTTGTTCATATTTCTGAAGAGGTTTTAGCCTATTAGTATAATGCCTATATATGCATTAGTTTATTTATTCTATTAAAGGGGAGCAAATATGCCCCTTTGGCATAAGGTGTACCTTGAGCTGACTAGTTTGGAGAAACAGCAGAAACTCTGAAACAAAAGAAGCTCTGAAAACCATGTAAATGTTATGTTGCTGTTAAGAAACATTTACATTTATAAGAGAAATCTCCATTTGTGAAGTGTGTTTCCTTCTTTGTACCAGGAAGAAGATGACTCAACCTTACGCTTACTCAGTAATGATTCAGATTCAATAATATATTTAGAGCTTTTCCTTGTAACTTTCCATAACACTTCCACCCCCAACATCGTGGTAGTTAAGGTGATGACTTAGGCTATTTCAGAGAGTTACTCAATTGTTAAACTTCTGTTTATTTTTCTCCTGTTAATCTGTCAATTTATCACAGGAGGATGCTCAGCCAAGAATCTATAAGAGTAGAGGGAAATTATTTTCCTCCCTCACACTATACTCACTCTTTTTTCCTTCATACAATATATGAAATAAAAGATTTACACCTTGTTTTCTGTATTTTGTTTTAGGGCAAGCCTTATTCTATCTATGGTGGTTATCACTTAGCCAAGAATAAAAAGTCTCTTCTCCTACCCTGGAACCACAAAAGCAAGCATTGAGTCTGGAATCAAAGGCATTTAGAAAACAAAAAATTCCACTTGCTCCTGAAGTTCTCTCCTAGGGGCATGTCATGCCCCTCCTCCCCACTTCTATGTGAGTTGAACACTCCCACCCACTCAGACACACACACCTCCACCAACCTGAGAGAATGGTTACTAAATTCAGTTATAGTAGATAGTTTTAAAACTTCAATATTCCCCTGCCATTTGAACCAATGGTCCTTTGACATTGTCTTTTGGTCTTTGCTTCACCAAACTGGCTAAAATTAACAAGTAGATTATGCTAGCGACACAAATGACGAATCACAGAAAAGATCATTTTGAATCAAGGAAAAATTGTTTACAGATTAGATAACAAAATAAAGTCTTTTTTCCAGTTTAAACCAAATTAGTAAAAATAAATTTGACTGGTTCAGAACTTGACATATTGTAGGTGTTCAGTAAGTTTCACTTTTCTTCCTAGCGAATTTAAATTGTTAATGTTAACATTATAGAATTACAACTTTATTAAAAGAAATAGGCATTCCTGTCAAGGGTCCAAGAGCGTCATCACATACAGGATAGAGAAAACCAAAAATTCTCCCCAAAGAGGCAATAGATTATTGGGTGATTCCCCAAGAGGACAGATAAAGAGAAATTTAATCCCAGAGTAAGTCAATTATAGACCAGTGGCTACAAGTAAGAAATATTTAAACCCTGATAAAAGATTTGTAATTTTTATTATAGAGATTTTCTTCAATTTTTATATTACAGTATGTGTGGAAATCTAAGAAGTTAATAGGACCCAATATTTATTGATAACTCCTTCCCATCACCTCAATTTATTTAACAAAGAAAGGAACTCCACAAGAAAAACTGTAACTGAGAAAAAAAATTCCACTGGGATGAAACTCATTTCCATGAGTTATTATCCTTATCCAGACAAGATACTTCTTAAAGTTAAGGGAACTGAGAATGCAGATGATGGAAATATGATATAGGATATCAACAAGATGATCATAGAATAGAATTCTCTTAATTGGCACATCTAGGTAGGAGCAAAAATATGCTAATTAAGTAAGCATTCTGATTAATAGAGGCTTTTAGGGATATGTTGTGCTGGAAAATATGCACTCGTAGGTAAGATATTGTTTTGTAAAAGTAACAGGAGATATGATCTTTTTTAAAATACAAAAAATTAGATTTTTTTAAAGCACATATAGCAACCTATTAAAAGAAATTTTCTTATAAATAGTTGATGTAATTTGTTTCTAGGAGAATGCCTCAATAGTTTTCTTGCAAACAAGATCTTATACAAATAAATTTATGAATAAAACATGTCCTCCAACTTCACATTGACTAGTGTGTGCAGCTGATATAAGCAAGCTCATCCGAAAGTCAATCAAAAGTGAGTTCATATCTAGATAATAGATTAACACGATCAGGCGATGATAACCTTAAATTCAACCTGAGTCAGATACCATATTGCCAACGTAATAACAGATTAACTGCCAAAGAAAATGGGACCTTTATCTAATAGATTTTTACTCCTTTATCTATCCTATTTCTGTGCCATTTTTGCTACCAACGTAACTGGATTCAGGGTCCAGCTCTTTCTACCCATTCTGTAGTTAGGGGTTCTCAGATGCTGATTGAAATGACTGAAGACAATTCAAGTAGACATGTCTGATAGCAGTTGATTGATTCTGTAGTGTAATTTTCATTCTTTGCATGTATATTCTATAGATACTGATAGGACTTGATGAAGAACAGATATGAACTTATTTCAGGGCTTAAATAACGCTTGGAATACAGAAAATCTTTAGTGACTACAGTAAATATAAAAGTCTGTGAATAACAATGATTGTATTTGTAAGCCAATGGATAGATTTAAAAATGGATGAGATATACCATCATACTGTGGAATTCGGCTACCTCCAGCTGTGTGATCTTATATAAATTACTAACTACTCTAAGTTTTAATTTTGTTATCTGTAAAATAAGGTTAACAATTTTATCAATTTCAGATGCCAGGTGAAAATTAGCAAGGAGATAATCTATGTAAGGTGTTTGGCAGTGGAAGTGTTTAATAGTGTTAGTCCTTTGTTGCTCTTGATTTAAATTAGTTTTTTTTTTAATAATAATGTCAGAAATGGATATGGTAAGAAGGGTGAGGAATATTTCCTTCTTCATCTCCTTTCAAGAGTCAGCTGTGTTTCCTGCCTTGTTACATTAATTAAATCAGTTGATTTGGGAACCCCTCTTACTCTTCCAACACAGTAACAGTTAGTAAATACTTGTACAGGAAGGCATCCCACCTGCTTAACCAATAATTTTGGTTTAGCAAAAGACCTCAAATGATAAAATCAGCACAGCATCCATGAAATCCTTTTCACGTGTATGCGTGTGTGGGTTGTTTTTTTTTTTTTTTTTTTTTGGAGATATAATTGGTATGTGACATTGTGGAAGTTTAAAGTACACAATATGTTGATTTGATACATTTATGTCTTGCATTGTGATTACCATCTTGGCATTGGCTAGCTCTCTATCACATCACATAATAATAATTATCTTTTTTTGTGGTGAGAACAGTTAAAATCTAGTGTCTCAGCAATTTTGCAGTTTATAACACAGTATTGTTTATTATAATCACTATGCTGTGCATTAGATATCCAGGACTTATTTATCTACTAGTGGTAAGTTTCTACCCTTACATATGTCTCCAAATTCCCCCATCCGTAGCCTCTGTTAACCACCATTCTACTCTGTTTTTACAAGTTCAGCTTTTTTTAGATCCCAGTAATATCATGCAGTATTTGTCTTTCTCTCTCAGATTTATCCTACTTAGCATAACGCCCTCACTTTCCATCCATGGCAGTATCACACAACAAGTTTCTTAGGATCACTTGGACAGGGCTGCATGAGGGGGGATGTACTTCACAGTAGGAAAGCTCCAAAGGCATCATGAGGCCACCACCCAGAAGGACAAGGGAGCAAGGGGATTTCTGGGGGAGAGGAGAAGAGGCTTGCACATCTCAGTGATGTCATTCCGTCAAGCTGGGAGTCTCTGGATCAGTGAACTCCTATGTAACAGCAGTCTGGGTCTTTTATAGTTATAGGGTTTGTGTTATATATGGCTAGCAGGCGTCAGGTGTACTTTCACAGAATCTGCAAAGCAGGGAAGCTCAAAAGACTTAAATATACACCTATTTGGGCTCTATTTAAGCCATTTGGGGAGTGCCTGGAAGCCTCTGGCTTCGGCTCAGGTCATGATCTCACAGTTTTGGGTTCTAGCCCCATGTCGGGCTCTGTGCTGATAGTTCAGAGTCTGGAGCCTGCTTCAGATTCTGTGTCTCTCTCTTTCTCTGACCCTGTCCCCACTTAATTTTTTTTCTCTCTCCCTATCTCTCTGTCTCGGTCTGTCTGTCTCTCTCTCAAACATTGATAAACATTAAAATTTAAAAAGAAAAAAAAAACGATTGGATGTGTAAGAATTTGAGTGTGGTGCTGGTGGGCTTTGAGGTAATGGCACTACCCTGCTGTGAAGAAGTAAATAACACAGGAGTCAAGTTGCAGGGACCATCTCTGGCCCGTTTATATAGCAGCACCCAAGATGGAAACTACAGTCTTTGATAGCCTACTCTGAGAATTGATGTATCATCATTTCTGCAACATGAAAATGGTCAAACAAACCCCGGTGTAATGCAAGAGCAACTCACAAAAATGAGAAATCAGGAGTGAGAGAAGTCCCTGAAAATCATCTTCGAGGAAGGCTGCTACATCCATGGGGAATCACAGCCGAAGAAGAGAGGTGTGAGCCACAGTTCAATACCAACTCTTCTTGCTTCTGGTGCCAGACCTTTCCGAGAGTCAGTCTCCAACTGTCTGAATATTTAATTGCTGACATTTTTCTCTCTAGTCTCTTAATCTAGTTTTCTTATCCTTGCCTGAACTAATTTCCTGGATTCTATCCTTCGCTTCTTTGAACTCCTGGCTCTTGTTTTCCTTAGCTGATCTTCTTGGACTTTGCCTGCATAAGCCCTGACTTATTGCATTTGCCCATGTGTTGTATATAGCTCAACTTCTTTCTCATTTCCCACAAACCTTCACGGGTCACTTATCACAAAATACAACATGGCACTGAACCTCTTGAGCTCAAGGCCGCTACAAAAAAAATCCATCAACTTAGTACAAAGACAATTAATACCATATTATTATCATAAATAAGCGTGTGTCCAGTAAAATGCCTGTAATTCTTACTTCAGGAAGTCAGAACCTGGACCATAGACCAAGTGTCTGTGTCTGTTGCTTCCTCACCTGCTGCCCTTGATTTCATTCATAACAGAAACTCACAATAAAATGGTTTTCTGGAGAGAACGAAAAGCATCTAACATTCAACTCTTAGTATGCACATTGTTCTAGAAGGGTTGTGTTATGACTCTGAACAATGGAGAATTTAAAACGATAATTCTATTTGAATATGAGTTTTAAAAAGTAAGTGTTGATACTTGTATCTCACTGGATTATAAAATGCCTCTTCTTTTTCTATGACTTCTCACTTTTTTTTAACAGAAAATTATTTTTTTAACTTTATTTATTTTGAGAGAGAGAGAGAGGGCGTGCATGCTTACGTGCATAAGTAGGGGAGTGGCCGAGAGAGGAGAGAGAGAATCCCAAACAGGATCTGCCCTGTCAATGCAAAGCCCAGTGCGGGAACTCACAAATTATGAGTTCACAATTTCTCACAAATCATGAGATCATGACCTGAGCCAAAACCACGAGCCAGATGTTTAATCAACTGAGCCACCCAGGGGCCCCCAGAAAATTACTTTCTTATACCTTCCAAATGAATCAGTTAATTATGAAAATAAATGTCTTTGATAAGATGTGTATCATGATACTAGTTTTCTATAAAAAGTAAACTTGGGAAATAAAAATTGGTATTTCAAATAACTAAAGACCAAAATCCAGATTTCCTGAAAGGACTTGTCCCCCTCTTTTTGCACAAGTCATAAAAATACTGAATGTATTGTATCCTGCATTACACTGACATAGAAGTTTCCTTTAGGTTGTATTTAGTGGTTTCCTCACCTGATATCCAGATACAACTATAATTTTTAATATTGCTAAACATACAGTGAATGAGTTGTACCAGTACATATGTCAAAGAGAAATATGTTTTTGGACCCTAGCACGTTTGGGATAAAGAATCAGACAAGTTCTTCCAATGATGACAGGTTTGTGTATCTGTTTATGTGTGTGTGTGATCTGTCTGTGAAGATACTGGAGAACGGAGGGAATATTCCTGCCAGTTAACAATTCATGAATGCCCATTTATTTATTGAAATCACAACCTTATGGAAATGAAGTGTCTGGAGATAGTAGTGTTGCCAGGTATCTAAACTTCCAAGTGCTTGCTCCCAGAGGAAATCACCCACATTGTATTGTCAACAGTTCTATCTGTCCTTAACAAAATCACTAGGACAGGAAAACTATCCCTCCTTGGGTCTGTAGAAGGGCAATTTGGTGACTAGGTAGTTGTCACTCAACCCTTCTTTGTTCATAATACGTTATTTAAGCACCTGATAAAAAAAAATTCTCAATTTTATCAGTCTACATGGCTAAGTTAGGAAAGATTGGAATAAATCATTCTAACCTGTCCTTAATTCCTCTTATTCTGTGAGCAGACATGTGGAACAATCCCTGTCTAGACAGCGCTGATGCGCTGATGCTTTCTCCTATCATTCAAGGGTGATCTTTGAGTCATATCTTCCTGGAGGTGAAACTGATAAACAAATGTTTTGATTGAGATTAAAGATGCCTCTTTATTGGTTACCTGAGTGTCACACTTAATTGGGTTATTTATGGTTTAAATCTGTTTCTAGGCAAGGAAAATTCATTTAAAATTGTTCAATGCTTATCATTGTGGATTAGTCCCTGGAATAAAATGGAGAGTGAAAAAAACAAACAAACAAAAAGATGTGCCTTGTTTATCAGGTTAACTTAAAATCCAGCTAAAGAAAAAGACATCAACGAAATAGACCTGCAATAACATAATTGTGATCAGTCCTGTGATAAATACATAGCACTATGTAAGCACAACAGATTTTATTCTTGTCTGGAGGGTCAGAAGTTTTCCTTAGAAGCTGACTTTCGAGGTAAGATTTGAAATATTTAAAAGGGCTTCACAAAAAAGTTGAAGGAGAGGTGATGAGGAAGGAATATGGGGAAAAAAAGCTAATGAGAAAACTGTCATGTCAGAGTCATAAAATGAAAGGGGGAAAAAAGGCAAGCATAGATGAAGTACAGAGAGAAGGAGAGGGCCCCATAAGATGGGAATGGAATGTGGCTATGGACCAGATGGTGCAGGTCCCCAGTGTGAACAGCAACAACAATAAGCATCAGAACAAGCTCAAAACGAAGTCACTTGTGCTCAACCCCCCACCAGCAAGCCAAAACTTAATACCTAACCTAATTGTATTTCTGCCTCTCCCAGGAGTGGAATTTTAAAGCAATCATCTAAAATTTTCTGATCAACACCAGGAAGGTCATTTACAGAATAGATCCCCACACTTTTCCCAAAGAAAGTTGGTCTTACCTGAAACAATCTTTTCTTTTGTCTGTGACTTCCTTGTGCTGTCCTCCTCTGCCCATTATAGTTTTACATTTTGTACTGCTCCTCCAAGCTCCTTTCTGCCTCCTAGGATGGGATGCTGCCAGGTTCATGATCATTTGATAAAGCCAATTAGATCTTCAAATTTACACAGTTGAATTTTGCTTTTTAATACTATGAATGCAGTGACTCTACAACATATCCTCCAAACTATAATACTTCAAGAGTGAAAGGTGAGGTTACTAATTTTTCCAGGATACCAGGCATAAATGAAGACTCTCCAAGGCAAATGAGAATATGTAATATTTCTATGTATAGGGCATATTAAAGATTTTGCCCTTTATATTAAGAGTGATGGGAATTAATTGAAAAGTAATAAGCAAAGGAGAGACATGATTATATAGATTCTTTAGAAAAATGTCTTCGTGTTGAAATAAAAATGGAAGATGAGAGTCCTGTTAGAAAGCTCTAGAACTTGTCTCAGTAGGAGATGCTAGTAAGTTAGACAAAGATTATTGCAATGGAGAAAAATGATTCAATCATAGATTAGTATAAAAGATGTAGGGTTGAAGATGAACCTTAGGCTTCTAATCTGCTCATGGCAGACAAAAAACAATAGATTAGCACTGGAATATATCATGCTGAGGACATTTTTTGGTTGTTGCCTATACCTTGCAACTCATAGACCACCAGAGGCATACCTGTAGTTGAATAAAGTTGGGTTAATTGACTCATTGCAGTGAGAGAGAATGCATACCATGGAGAACTGTGTACCATCTCAGTAAGAACATGAGAGAAAGAACATATAAAATTTGGGCTTGTGTTAGGTGATTGGAGGAAGGTGAAAGAAAACAGAAATTTGCTCTGATCCGGATGCTACTTGTCACAGGGAGTAATTCTATGAAGAAAATTGAGGCATATGGAGATTGAGACACATTTCTAAGGTCATAAAGTGACAAGATCATCTGAGTGACTCAGTTGGTTCAGCATTCAACTCTTGATTTTAAATCAGGTTATGATCTCACAGTTTGTGGGTTCAAGCCCCTTTGCGCCAATAGTGCAGAGCCTGCTTGGGATTCTCTCCCTCTCCCTCTCTCTCTCCCTCCTGTGCTCTCTCTCTCTCAAAATGAATAAATATACTTAAAAAAATAAATAAATAAAGTGACAGAGCTGAGATTTTTTTTTTTAATGTTTATTTATTTTTGAGACAGACAGAGACAGAGCATGAGCGGGCAGGGGCAGAGAGAGAGGGAGACACAGAATCCGAAGCAGGCTCCAGGCTCCGAGCTGTCAGCACAGAGCCCGACGCGGGGCTCGAACTCACAGACTGCAAGATCATGACCTGAGCCGAAGTCGGACACTCTACCGACTGAGCCACCCAGGCGCCCCTGAGATTTTTAACAAAGGCAACCCGACTCCAGAGTTCACACTCTTAATTGCAACTCCGTAGCACAACATATATATATTTGAAATTGTCATAAAAAAATGAATCTCGAGACTTAAAAAAAAGGGGGGAGACCTGTTACCTATTACATAAACTCAAAGATGTCACTTAACTCACATAAGTTTCATTTATCTCCTCTGCAACATGAGACAGCATAACTTAAAGTTTGTGGGTATTAAAATGCCAAAGATATGGAAACATATGTAACATTGTGTCTAAAACCTAGTAGGCACGCTGTCTATGGTAATTCAGTTTAGATAAAATGTTCCTGGCATGGTTTGGTGTAAGATTTATCCTTATGTTAAAAGACATCGAATGAAAATAGAATAGCCAGGGCAAAATATATCTGGAAAGAGTTTCATGTTCAATGTCTTATGAAGGTTGTGTAACCCATTAAAGACCAAAAGGTTAAGGGCTTGAGAGCACTAAAGGTGAAGAAATACTCAGCCATTATAAAGAAGTAATCGAAGCAATGAAAAGTTAGCAGAGCTAACTTTTAATTAGTATTTCAAAATGTCCCTGAAAAAAACGAATGATAAGTGAGACACTGGTATGTACTTAGATGACTACAAATTCTACAAGTCCTCTGACTTTGTTGTATAAATAAAGTTATCTTTTCAAAATATCATGAACGGTCAAAATAAAATTTGTGTGGTTGTTATGATAACTCTTTCTTTTGGCTTTTATGGCAAGGAAACGTTAAAAAGTAATTAAGTTCCCATATTTCAGGAGATTCATGGTGGCCTGTGTCTTGGCACTTATAATACCACTATAAATACCTGGGCACTTAATGAAATAACATGTTAGAGGGAAGGCAGTGTGTGGGTAGAGTAAGATATTTGTTGGATCTGATATTTTACTTGGAGTCTGCTATCAGTTATGGAAGTGGCCTTCAGTGATGTCTTCAGCTAACTGACAGAGAAATAGGCATCTTTCAAGATCTGAGAAATGTGTCTTTCACTGGCTGTCAGAACCATTCACACAGTAGCATCAGCTAAAATGCTTGAAGGGATTGTCCAGTATCTACCTTTTAATGTTTCATCAAACCCACTCAACACTCAGAAAATATTATACCTTGAAGCTATTAAAAATATTTAAATCATCAAATTGTCAAGATGAAATTGAAAAAGGTAAGGCCGTTTTGTAAAAGACCATGTCTTTAATTTAGCCCAGACTGGTTTGAAAAACCCCAGGCAATGTCCTATAACCCTACTTGATGCATGATGGAGTGTGGCATCAATCCTTTGAATGCAAGTCATTTTTTATATGTCACTTTTTCATTAATATGAAGAAAGCTAAGCACATCTCCACTCATCACCAGGAAACATAATATTGTCAGTCATTTTTCCATGGTTATTCTTCCTTATGAAAAAATAAAGAAGAAAAATATGATATCTAAAAGTCATATCAGAGGATATCAAGTTCACCTGATTGTTTATACACAACCCATATTATCTCTAATACTCTAGAAGTACGATTAAATACAAAAAAAGAATTATGGAAGGTAACTATTAAGGATTTCCTGTTGAGTTTGAGATAAATATGTTCAGACTGCTTGAGACAAATCTTTCTGTGATTACTCATGTTCTATTCATAATATCTAAGTTTCTACATCTCTTAATTGTATATGTTTCGCAACATATCTGCTATATATGCTGTAATTTTTTCGAGAACCAAAAATTGTATTTAAATTTTTTCCAGGATAGATCCAGTATAGTCTTTTTGTTTTTATTCTTGTTTGTTTGTTTGTTTGCAATATAGTATATAAGAAAGAGGAGAAATGGAATGATAAGGACAGTCCTAGTTTGGAACCTAAGTTTTTCTCTTATATGGTCTGGGGTGGATTGGGTTGGGTTGGGAAGTCTGTTTTTTCATCTGCAAAATGGATACCTATTTTGCAGTGTTGCTGTGAGAATCTAGCACAGGTGCTCAAGGAATATCAGCTCTTCCAATTTGCTTTATAAACATGAGTTGCTTCTATTGGACACTGACTTAGATTATAACACCTCCAAAAAACACTTCAGTTTTTAAAAAGAGATTTCTATAGGTAAAAGCAGGCTCTAGCTTCCCTCCTTTAAATCCATCTTTCTGATTTCCTGCTTGAATTCTAGTCTCTGAATATATATCATCTCCACATAGCATTTTTTTTAATGTTTATTTATTTTTGAGAGAGAGAAACAGAGTGAAATCGAGGGAGGAGTAGAGAGAGAAGGAGACACAGAATCCGAAGCAGGCTCCAGGATCCGAGCTGTCAGCCCAGAGCCCAATGGGGGCTCGAACCCACAAACCATGAGATTGTGACCTGAGCTGAAGTCGGACGCTTAGCCGACTGAGCCACCCAGGCGCCCCACCACATAGCATTTTTAAAGAACACTCCAAAATTCCAATCTCTTTGCAATGGTCATTGTTATTTTTAATTTACTTTTCACTTCATTTTGCGGTAAACAAAAGCCCAATACTAAAGTGCAGGGATTGAGTCCTCACTGCTGATAGTAGGTGAAAATCCTTCCCAGATACCGGAAGTTGCCTTCAGCCACCCCGAAGATCTGATCGTTCCCTTAGGTCTAGTTAACAGGAAGAATTCAACATGGTTTCTTGTTTGTTTAACCTGTGTTGGCAATTCAAGTACTGTGAGGGAATGTTCTATGACTATTGAGGAAAATCTGGTGCTGTCTGAAGAATGGAGCTAAGTCAAGTCTTCCATTCAGTGGAAGATACTATTCCAGATACCAAAAATTGTATCTTTTCTTGCTGTAGAGAAACTTTACAGATGAGCAGACCTACTCCCCGGTGTCACATTCAGTGAAGAGGGATCTTTTTCAAACTGCCAGAAGTGGATATATCGTGAAGCTATTGAAGCTTAAATTTTTGAGTACTTTGCTTGAAATAAGTCTATTCCAAGTCCATTGGAGAGCTCCCATACATGTGTTCACATAAGCACGTGCCTTTTCAAGCGCAAAAGTAAGACATTTTAGCCACACACCATCTAAACAGCTGTCTCTTCTCTCTGACATCCCCTTGGTTGTGTCCCCCCTCATGTGGCATTGGAATGAGTGTCATCTCAGGGGCGCCTGGGTGACTCACTTGGTGAACGTCCGACTTTAGCCCAGGTCATGATCTAAAGGTTGATTCGAGATCCCATATGGATGGAGCTCGCTGCATCAGCACTGAGCCTGCTTCAGATCCTCTGTCTCCCTCTCTCTCTGCCCCGCCCCGACTCATGCTCTGTCTCTCACCTTTTCTCCAAAATAAAACATTTAAAAAAATTAAAAAATAAAAACAGAATGTCTTTTCAGCTGGGAATTCCAGTGAGAAGTTGAATTGGGAATACAATCACCTGACTCATGTGGGATATAGTTCCTTGATTGGCTATTAGTTTTGTGTACAGTTGCATTGGTGCTAGCTTCAGGGGTATTCCTACTAGCCACGTGTTATCCCAACACGCAGGTGCAGAGCCAGAAGTTCTCTCACATAAAAATACACCTTATGGTGTCTAGCATGGAAAATAGATGGAGAAAAGAAACAAGTTCTGGAAACAGAAACTGGTTTGTAGAAAGCTTGTTCACTCATCATCTATACAATTTTAAGCAGGAGGTTTTGCTCCTATTAATGCCTAGTCAAAACAAAAATTCTTTCCATTTGGAAATATATCTGATAATGCAGCAAATATAATTATAAATATGCCATACATATTTTCTTCTTTTTTGATAGAATCATGCTAAATACAATTTATAGAGAGCAAATTCGGAACAGGGCTACGTGCACTAGTCACTTCTGTCTAAGTCACATGTTTTATTCATTCAAGTGTATTGGGTCATTTTAGCACATCCAATGCGTCTTGTCCTAAGGAAGTGTGGCGGACCCCGACGTAAATGCATGAAGTTCAAAATAAAAGCAGTAATTGATTAAGGTGATGAAAGAACTTTTAAATCAAAGTAGTAAATCGGCTGTTTTATTTGATAATCCAACTAATGAAGATGACTGTATCGTAAGAACAATTATGGAAAATATCATAAAAACATGAAATCAATAGAATGAACAAAATTAATAATGTGCCTGTGGGATTCATCTTCATCCCCAGAACCTATAGATGTGTTACTTTACATGGCAAAAAGAACTTTGCAGATGTGATTAAGTTAAAGACCTAGAGATGAGGAAATGATCACAAAGTAACCTGGGTTATTCCTATGGACCTAATTTCATTACACATATCCATAAAAGCAGATAATTTTTCCCCAGTTATGGTCAGAGTGGGATGTGAATAAGGAAGACGGGTCAGAGAGAGGTAACGCTGTTGGTTTTAAAGACAAAGGAAAGGAGTCATGAGCCAAGGTATGTGGGTAGTCTCCAGAAGCTAAATAAAGCTAGGAATTAGATTCTCTCTAGAGGTTCCAGAAAAGAATGCAGTCATGCTAACACCTTTCTTTTAGCCAAGTTGAGACGTGTGTCAGACTTATCACACACAGAACTGCAATATAATACATTTGTCTTGTTTTTAGCCATCAAGGTTGTGGTAACGTGTTATAGCAGCAATAGAAAACTAATACAATGCCACTACAGTCATATTAATGAGTATGGTGAATCAGAAGAATGTTCAAGGAGTTATGGCACTAGAAAGTCTGACATGTCCTTAAATACTAAAGGTCAGATATCGGAGCAACATAGAGTGGCCATGGGTTGTAGTTGTTCAGGATATCCAGGTTTACACTTGTAGTTCCAGTTCAGTTAATAACAGCACTCATTTTTACTCTCAGAGTTTTGGTTAATAAGTCACATCACCATCCTAAAGAAATTCAGTAGGGATTTTCCAAATTTAACAACAATTTCCAAATTTACATTACGAATAACAAGTTGTGGAGTTAAAAGAAAATATTCTAAACCGGGAGACGGTAAGCTCTTGGGGGATCAAATCTGGCCACTGCCTTCTTTTGCTTTATCGCCCATGAGCTGAGAGTGGTTTTACAGTTTATGTGGCTACATTTTAAATGATTATGCAAATACCTGTGTAATATGATTGATTCCACGAAGACTAAAATCTCCACTGTCTCACCCCTTCTGAGAAAGTTTGCCTACCAGTGTTCTAAACTCCCAATAATGAAAACCAAATATTTCGAGTAGTCATGTTAGACAAGATAGAATTCTCTATTCTCTCTATAGAAAATGACTGTAGGAAATTATTGTTTTATGAGGAGATGATTAAAGAGTATGTAAGCAGAAAATATATGTGTAAAGAGATCAATTTTGTTAATGCTGTTAGTTTTAAGTGTTGTAATGTTTGTGCCTGTGTCAGCATATAAAATCCATAATTCGTTGTTTTATTTTCTCATTTAAAATAAACATTTGCTTTCGAACTTCATTTCATATTTATAAGTTTTCTTTCTTTTTTTAAGCAGAACAGACATCTTTATTTTTTTAATTTTTTAATGTTTATTTATTTTTGAGAGAGAGAGAGAGAGAGAGAGTGAATGGGGAGGGGGCTGGGAGAGAGGAGACACAGAATTCGAAGCAGACTGCAGGCTCTGAGCTGTCAGCACAGAGCCTGTCGTGGGGCACAAACCCACAAACTGTGAGATCATGATCTGAGTCAAAGTCAAATGCTTAACCGACTGAAACACCCAGATGCCCCATATTTGTAAGTTTTGTTATGGAGGGCCCTCAAGATTAAACAGACTCCAGGTCTCCCTAACCTGAATGTTTCTCTGCAGGCTGGACAAGTTTCCAACAGCCAGTATCCTCTGAGTCCTTTTACTTATCCTCTTCCCCAGGGCAGAAGGCATCCCAGGAGGTCAGTCAGTGTAGGATCTCCTGTGCGTCACTGTCACAGGTACAGGAAGGTTCCAGCCTGGGGCCAAAGCTTCCCTGGGACTGAAGTGCTTTGTGTGTGTGTGCAGCACAGCTCAGGGACCAGGATACCCCTGGGCTGCACCTGGTGAGAAGCCAAGTCTACCAGGAGTCAACAGCCTAAAATCCCGAGGCTCAGAAGGTGCTCTCATTAAGACTGAGCTGTCTGTGAAGGCCAAGTTGCCTTTCTCTACTGCTCCCTCTAGTGCCCCCAACTGGCCACTAACACCTCTTCCAGCTGCATCTGTACTAAATGAGGAGTAATGCTCTGGGTTCCGTTTGCCTGAAAGCGCCCTAGCAGGCGGGAAACCCACAGACACAGCCCTTAGTTACACAAACAGAGCTCTGCTGAGGGCTGAGAACTCACAGGAGGGCGGGGGCAGAATCCGCAGTTCATGCGTCCCAGAAGCAGCCTCACCTTCACTCGTATCTGAACACAGTGCCACAGCAAGCCAACAGGCCCTGGTTCGTTCTACTCCTATGTAAAGTTATTTCAGGGACCCTCACAAAGACCCTATTGCAGGGAACTGTGGTGATGTTTTTCCAGCATGCCATGCACACTTGATATTACACTTGCTTCTTCTGCCTGCGATGTGTTTTGCCCTGCTCAAATGCCACCTTCTCAGAGAGGCTTTTCCTAACAATCCTATCAAAAAAAGTAGCCGCTATCACTCTTTACCATCTTAATCCAGTTCATTGTTCTTCCTGGCCCTTCACATAACCTAATATGTTATCACATATCTAGATTTTTTTCTCTCTCTCTCACTGATAAATTACACAATTACGTGACTTTGCCTCTTGTGGTCCCTGTTATATTATTTTCAATACCTAACACAGTGTCTGACACATGGAGGGACTCAAAAAATATTTACTTCATGAATGATTGAATGATACATGCTTTTTTCCACTGATCAGGGAGCTAACCTCTAACATATTCATATAATTGAGATACAGTCCAAGAAATTGCTTCAAGGTGATCTTGAGACTGTACAAGAGAGTATTTGACAGCTTCTTTCACTGGAGAAGAAAATAATGACAACTGACTTTGGCAGGCTTCTCAACTAAATTTGATCTAAGATAGAGTGGTCCATTTTATGTACTTTCCAAAAAAAAAAAAAAAGGCAGAATATTTGAGATGTATATTTATTTCTAGATAACATCTCAGTGTCATGGAAATCACAGGAATTATACTTGTGTGGTAACATTAAGGGTGCTTATTAAAACAAAGAGAGAAATTATCTTACCTTTGCTAGAAGTTGGAATGATAATATCAAAGTAGAGAAAAATAAAGATTGTTTTTGTTTTGTTTGCTTGCTTACTTACTTTGTGTTTTAATGTCTAATCTAAGGATTAAATTTTTAAAAGAATAATGTATGTATGGAAATAAACAAGGAAAGTGAAAGTTTTGATGGGTATGGAGGTTTTACGAATACTTACAAGAGAAATGCTGCCCACGATTTATTTTTCCTGTGATTTATCAGGAGTCCTCAATCTTTTGGCAACTAAAATTGGGTAGTGGAATAGAAGTGAGCATAGGAAATAGAACTCTTTGTCATTCTGGATGTTTCTATGTGGGTACAAAAGGTTGCTACTTTACAGATGGTCAGAGGAGCAACACCTTCAACAGAGATGGAGGGGTCGTATTGTACTTTACAGCACCAGCTTTCTCTGATAAATTGTAGCAACACTTAACTAGCCCTTATCACAAATGCTGTGTGACATCAAGAGAAGGGCAGCTAGAGTCACACTCCAGGAAGACATAAGAGTTACCAGTCAATTGAATCCAATGCTCACAATAGACTCTGAATTTAGAGATCAATAGACTTGCCCTAAGAGATCCGCACTGCACAACCTCACTAGTGTGTGGTGAGTAACTTCCCATATGAACCTGTTTTGAGAAGCACGGAGATATACATTAACCATAACACCAATCAATCAACAAGTATACCTAAGTACTTATTCTATATCAACAGTGTGCTAGGCATAATGAGGAAGATAAAGAAATCTGAGAGAGTGTTTCTACATCTTATTCTTCAAGAACCTGAGAATTGATTTGGAAGACACAAACAAAAAACCAGATACACAGCATGATTTAAGTGACTAATGCATGGTACTGGAGATTAAAGATATAGATTTCTCACTGAAAGTCAGGGCAATCAGGAAAGATTGGCTTTGAAAAATGGCGTCTTTTGACAGAGAAGAAAAAGGAAGAGAAGGTGTGCCTGACAGCGCTAAAGATTACTCAGTGAAGAGGCATTCAACCAATTTGGCAGAAATAGAGTGTACACGTTGAGAAATAGTAGAATATAAGATATAAAAGGAAATTTTGTGGGGCCAGAAAGGACAAGTAAAATAATTTGTCATGTATTCAAGCAGCTTCTCATCTGTATTAGATACAAAACTCTATTTTTATAGCAAATATTTTTTGATAAAACCTTTATTAATGCTCTGAAGTAAATTATAAGCAGAACAAAAATATAAATGTAAAGTCAATGTAATATAAAGGAAAACATATATAGAAAGTAATTTATGAGGAAATAAAATGTATTTTGGTCTACAAATGCTTAAACATGTCTGCAATAGAACATAGAATGAAGTTCAATGGCATCTATATTCAGAATCACTATGAATGAATGTTAAAATGTGTCATAAAGCAAGTGTTCTCTATTATGCCTAAAAAACCACATGGACAATGAGGATTAGTGATATGATTTTCAGAAATATTAAATAATTCTTCATCAAGTTCTAGAAAAGTATTCTTTCAAAGTAATTATTAGTAGCATCTTGGGAAATGTATCACACATTAAAATGTATAAAATATTTTATGCTTTTTTGAAAAATAGGGTGGGTTTCTAGATTTATATAACTTTAACTAGATTTTTTACCAGATGATGGAAATCACACAAGATGTCAGGGAAATTCTTTGTGAGATGCAGCTGCCCTACATGCTGCAATTTGGCTCCAGGATCCTTGACGATGGAAAACAAAACCTTGCCCACAGAATTTCAAACCCTTCTTAAGGTTCAGTGTCGCCCTCACTGAGAAGCAGTGGTATGAGCAAGGAATTGTGAAAATGTTTAGGAAAAGAGAGATGTAGTAATCTGGTTGTGCTGAATAAAGAGCAGATATCCTCGGTGGTAGTGAGAGAAGTTGTAAATTTATTGTAAAAGTCCCGTTGGATTGGAGCATAGGTTCACAATATGAAAATGACAGTGGCAACACGAAAGAGAAGGCAAAAGTAAAAGAACCGTAAAGGGAAATCAATAACAATTGATGATCGATTTGCTGTGAAGAATGAAAGAGAGGGAAAACCAAAGAACTTGTGTTTCTTATTGTTTTAGTTTCTTTTGCTTTTGTTTTTGGATTTTATTTCAAGTTTATTTATTTATTTTGAGACAGAGAGTGTGAGTGGGGAAGGGGCAGAGAGAGAGAATCTCAAGAATGCTCCGTACTATCAGCATGGAGCCTAATATGTTGCCTGACCTCACGACCTCGACACCATGGCCTGATCTTAGCTCAAGAGTTAGATGCTTAACTGACTGGGCCACCCAAGCACCCCTGTTTTTATGTTTTTGAGGTAGTAAATCGTCATCGCTTTTTTCAATGGCTGCCAATTTTAAGTAAAAACTATATTTTTAGGCAATTTTTCATTTATCACTGGGTTTCCCACCTTTAAACGTTGTGCCTTAAAGTAACAGAGTGCACAGAGTCGATGGAAGAGATCAGCATGTTTTGTGGGGTGATATTTAATGAAAGCTAATGGATACTGACTCCCACACTCCTGCCACCTTAATGGTCAATCCATCCCATTTCAGTGACGGACAGCCACTGCATACCATCTGCTACACCTGTCTGCTAAAGATAGCCTAAAGGCATCCTGCAGACCAGAGTAATTTTCTGTTTAAACACAACCACGACCGGCTCTTTTCCATTTTGATTAGCATTCAGCATTTGCAGTGGGGCTCATGCTGAAGAGTAAAAAGGTGATGGATAAAGTAATCAAAATACATCAAAAATGTCATGTAACTTTTGGAAAATAATAGGATTATTGATTGAAACAAAAAAAGTTATAATGGGATGGATAACTAGTATTTGGAGTTAAAGGGAGGGTTTGATAGTAAAAATGTTATGTTTAGGTGAAGGTTTATTTTAAAACAACTTTATAAATAAAAGCATAAAACCTTCTTTTAAAATTTGTGTAATATTTCTGCATAAATGTATGTTACCTCTGTGGGAAAGCCGCATCATATGGTCCTTTTGTAATTCATTCTAATGTATGTAGCTAATAACTCAGATGGAATCTGTAGGTATCATTAATACTCTTTATCCATTATTTTTGGTTCCTACCTCTTCTAAGCATATAGTAGAATTACATTAAGATGCTATCCGACTGAGTCAGGGCATGTGACAAATTCTAGCTAATGATCTGTAAAAGGCAGTGGCAGAGATGTCTTCTAGACTAAGCATAAGTTGGCAGAGTGAAATATCCCAGAACTCATATTTCCTTCTCATGTGTCAGTTCAGAATGTTGGAGAGGGAGATTGCTCCTTCAGTCTGGGATCCTACATGACAATAAGAAGAAGAACCTCCTTCCAATATATGGACAAATGAAGCAGACGGAAGTAAGGGTTTGTTATTGCAGGCCAATCCGACTAGAGGGTGGTGGCTTACGACCACAGTATAATTTAGCCAGTCTTGACTTATTCGGAGTTGACAAAGGGACATCCAGGAATCTCTTGAAATTGTATGTAAAAATTTGTCATGACAGTATATGTCCATCATCCTCAAAAGCTTTGGACATAAGCTATCTGCATTTGTTTCCTAACTTCAAATTTTAATACCTGTATGGCCTTGAGTAGTTTACATAGAATCTCTGTGCCTTCATTTCTTCCTCTGTATGAAATGGACAAAAACTAAAACCTAAACTAAACCTAAACTACATCAGTTTTTTCTTCTTCCTGGCATACTGCGGAATTGTATTCCACCTCCCATTTGAAGTTACGATGGTCCATGTGACATACTCTAGCCAAAGAAATGTGCACGGAAGCAACATACATTGTTTCGGGGCACATGTTTTAAGAGATAGTCCATGGTCCAACATTTTTTTTTCTATCTACTGAGATGTTGAGCAATTTTTCATGATTAGCTATTTCCTCATCCCAGATCTTGGATTAAAAGGAAAGCAGTATAGAACCTAGTCAACTTTGAGTGAACGTGTATAAGGGTGTTATGCCTGGGAATATTTATCATCTGAGCATAGCCTTGTCATCAAGGTCGGTTTCTTCTGGAGGCACTGAGGAAGAATCTGTTTCATGTCTTTCTCCTAGCTTCTGGTGGTTGCTGGCAATTGTTGGCACTCCTTGGATTGTAGCTACGTCACTTCAACTCCACTTCCACCTCCACACAGACCTGCCTCCCTGTGTGTGTCTCTGTGTGTTCTCTCCTTTCCTTAAAAGACGTCAGTCACTGGATTTAGCGACCATCCAGATCCTGTGTTATCTCATCTTTACTTAATTATATCTGTAAAGACCTTATTTCCAAACAACATCACATTCATGGGTACCGCAAGTTAGAACTCGAACATACCTTTTTGAGGGACAAAATTCAACCCACTACATCTCAAGGTCTAATACTGTTCAATGAAAGGTACATGAATGGAAATTAGAACACAATTAATATCTCCCATTTCCAATTATCGAAGAGATTTGATTATATTTATTTTTCTCTACTTAGTAATAAGAGAAAAACAGGTTCTTGCATTAAGCACTACCTATCAGAACAGCTATATTCCAGTTCCACTACTGAGTTTCTATGAGAGTTAGAGCAAACAACTGAGTTATTGCAGCAGTAGAAATTATAGGGAATACATGACTCAGGCAATATGTAATAATGCATGTAAACTGGAAATACCTTTAAAAATGAGTCTGTGATAATGCTTAACTGCAAAAGAAAGTGGTCTGGGTGTTGTAGATGAAACAAATTTTGCCCTGAGCATCACGAAATCCAGGATTTTATGTAGCGTCAGCACCATTTATCAGTTGTAATATGAACTCTAATACAAATAGGAACTTTACCAAAACAATTACTGAACACAAAGACACCAAAAGCAAATTAGTTCCGATCAATCCTCTTTTTTTTCTTGCTTCTTCTTTCTTCTTTTGTTTCAATAATATGTCTACCGTAGTTCAGGGCAGAATGCCTCAAAGCAGGTAAGGAAAATAATACCAATAAGAGGACTCATCCTGTTAGATCTGCAGCTAATTAGGTTACCTTTGCAACTTGATGGTGAAAGTGTCTAAGTTTAACTAGGAAGAGATCATGCACAGCCTTCAACTTAGAGGTCACTAACCTTATAAAGTCACTACATACGAATGCAGGAAAAATAATGCCTATCACTCTGACTGGCACACTTAATTTTTGTGACAGAGATAAAGTCACTGTGGGGACTCTTTCCCCCCGAAAAAGAAATGAGTTGGCATCCTTGATGCCTCTACCTCATCATTCTGTCCTTGGATGCCTGAAGTAGATGCTCCAATCTGATTAGGACTCGTAAAACACGCTTGCTGTATGTTTTCAAAAATCAAATATACTCTCAATCCCTACTGTCCCCATGTCCCACATTCCTCAATATACACTTTCTTGTAAGCTCATATAGTCACACAAGTCTTTTTTTTTAAGACAATGTCCCTTGTTATTCAATGACGGGAAGCTAACAAGACAAGTTTGCACCCTGAATGGGAAGTTTGGTACATTAAGAATGTCACATGCTCACACTAGGAGTCACGGCTAACGATGACAGCAGACCCAGCTGATAATTATTGTGAAATTCTCCCTGACAAGGTTTCCAACCCCCAACCCCCTTCAACCTCATCTTGTTTACTCACTGGCCTCACAAATGAACAGCATGGCCTATGACATCAGTAGTCCCTCTCTGCCTTTATTCATACCATTCTCCTTCCCAAATCGCTTTCTTTTCCCCTTGAGGTGTTAACTCTCATTTGGCCCTCGGACATATCCTCGTAGGTAGCAAGCCTTGTCTGACTTGCCCGGGATGGAGCAAGTGGTCCTCCACTATATTTCCACAGCACCTGGGATCTACCTAGTCACCGTGTCCTCTGAAAGGTCACCCTGTCAGAACGATCTTCCTAAAGTCCCACTCTCCACCCAGTTATGTTATTCTCTGTCTTGGTCCTTTACTGTGGCCTTAAGAACACATATCATAATTATTTGTGTATTTGTTGTGTACTGACTAGGTGTCTCTCACACTAAAATAAAGGCTCCAAAAGGAAGCACCATTTCTCTCTTGCTCACGGTTGTGCCCTGGAGATTAGAATGATGTTTGGTATAAAGTGAATACAGTAAGTACTTGTTGAGGAAATGAATGGATAATGGGTAGACTGAATTTGCATTTACCTGTTCATTTTCTAAAAGGGACGGCAGATATGTAAAGGGAAACTCTGCATGGTTTTGAATCCTCAGTCCCTACTAGAGGACTTAGAACCTAATAGGTATGCAGCAGATGTTAGCAAACAGTTGAATGTAACTGACACAATAAGTAAAAGAATTATCTTTTCAAGGTACAATGTGCAAAGGACTTTTCTCCTCATTTTAACCCCATTAGGTATTTTTCTTATCAAAGTTTTAAGCTTTCAAATATGTCTGATAACTAATTCTCTCTTATATGTGTTCAGTGGTCATATCTTTTTTTTACTCTAGACAAAAAATCCAAGGCTGATTTAAAACAAGGACGTAACTACTACAAGAACTCCTTCAGTCTGAAAATGTCCAACCCTAATTAGAGATCAAACTGCACGAATACATGAATGGAAGATGGTATTGTTTATCAAATAGTCATTTTACTCAGCAGCTTTTAAAAATATGGCTGCATGATTTCCAAAATTTTCAAGGAAAGTGAAAAGGTGCTGAAAACTCAATGAGGCCCCAGCAACTATTAAATATTTATATTTTAGTGAAGAAAGCATAGTGGGAAGGAATCCAATTTCAAAATTGTTGTTATCTTCCAGAGAACCCTAAAAACTAGCCAAAACTCAGAAACTTATACTCCATTAATGTCTAGTTCCTCTGATTCAAAAAATTCCCTGAGGCTGAACTCTTAATTTTATGGTCAAGAACAAACAGACATTACTTTTTACCAAGACAGCGCAGAGCATTTTATCAGCTCCTACAGGAGAACTGAACTTGTTCAGTACCCATTTAGACAAGACACAGTCACTACTTCCAGGCATGTACTGACCTGAAGTGTGATGAACCTATGAGGTTGGATACTATACTTTTCACAGATTAAGTGCTTTAAAATATGAAATTTAAAATCTCTCTTCATTTCCTATTTGCTTTTTTGCCCTATCTTGCCTTTTTATGTCTACCTTTTTTCTTTCACCTTTCCCATTGTCAATAAAAATTGGTTTTCCCATAGCTGTCATTTCTTTTGACAAAGATTTAATGACGATTCACACTAAGGTCAATTGATTGGAGACAGCTTAATATGTACAACTAAGAGTATTTCTCTTTATTAGACCACAAACTATATCCTAACAGGGTACAGTTTTACACAAAACAGGAGCTTTTTAGAGCTTTTCACCCATATCCAAGTACTACTCTTTGGTATGTTGTAATGGCAGATTCTCCTTCACATGGAAACTCTATATAGTACATTTGTTACTTCATAATGTCACAGTTTCTTTCTCTCTGGTTACTATACATCTATGAAAACAAGAGTAGAGAATACAGAAGTCACATAGGGAGAAGAAAGTTCGCTCAAACATGCTTTCTCTCCCTTTCCCACTCTCTCTGTCTCTCTCCCTCTGTCTCTCTTTCTCAAACACATAAAAATATGCAGACGCACACAACACTATTTAATTCCACTTGAAGTCTCTTTTCTGGTGATCAAAATTTTGGGCTACTGTTGGAGTATAGAGGTTAAGAAACTGTAGGCAGAACTTCTCAGAATTGTAAGGTGTGAGATAATAGGAAGAAGGTGCCCAGCATTATATTAATAGGACCAAGAAGAGCATTGAAAACAAAGGATCGTCAATGAGGATATTTAAGACAGAGAGATAGCATGTTCTGGAGAAAGTCTTGGAAAATTCCAAGATACAAAAGACTAAAAGCTCATTACATATTATATTCCACATCACACATTACGTGCAGGTACATTTTTCAGTATAGTTCATTAGAGCTTTTACCATTTGATTCAAAGTGAAATGTAATATACTCCATTAATAAAATGTATAAAAGTCATGACCCAAATTTGAATGAACTCTTTCCTATTATCAAATTCTTGGGAAGAAGCAAAAGTGCTAAAATTGAATTGCTTTTCAAGTTAAATTCCAAAGAACTGAAAGTCTTCCCTGTGTCTCATCTTTACAGTCTCAGCAGGAGAGCTTCTGAGACCCTAACTCACAAATTCAGTCTTCACCACAGCAACCCATGTGTGTTTTTCTACATACAACATACTACATCACTTTTTACCTTGATTTTAACAGAAACTATTAATTTTAAAGAAATATGTGTATTGCTTAATTTATCTCTGCTAGCCTTCATTTTACAAACTAGTATTTCCATGGATAATACTAGAAAATAGTTGATAGTTGCCTCTGGAACTCTGCCAATGCCCCTTTCAGAGTCTGTCCTCACCCCGTACCCAATCGTGAATGAATTCAGCCCCTCTCAGCTAATTTCTAAAATAGGAATTGGTTAATAATACTTTCAAGTATGGGCTCTGGATAACATAAAAAATATTCAAAAAATTATTATCTTTCTAAAGGTAGAATAACTTAACTTATGACATAGAGTGAAAGATATTTTTCCTAGCTGTGGGAGCCTTTTTCACAGATTGGTTAGATGACAGGAATGAAGAGAGGAAGTATGTTCAAAAAAGGATGAAACAAGATGGAATTGGATAGAGTCTCCATAAATCCCCAAAAGAAAGATATTGGTGATGACCTAAAATAAAATGAATATGAGAAATAAGACTTCAAATGCTATTGAATTATCAATAAAACCTTAAGGTGGTCTCTAATTATATACTTTAGTCATGCCTCTGTATGGAAGCCAGGTTGCAATGCTGAAGAGCAAAGGATGGCAGGAAAAGAGAACAATACATGAGGCAGAGCCAGAGTTACACAACATTTCATCATAGAAGGAAATAAAGAAGAGAATGACAGCTTAGGGGCTACCCAAGTCCAAGGAAAGGAGAGCTTGGTGTTGTTTTTGTAGAACATGACACTCAGAGTCATATATTTCTGTGTGAACGCAGAGAGGAAACAGCATGTGTACACTCTCAAGTTTCTGGAGACAGAGAGCAAACCAAATCATGGCGGAATTACACGGGATGGTGTTAGAAATACAGGTAGAGGCAGAGTAGATAGGTTCTCTAATTGGCTGTGGTTTCCAGAGATAATGTAATACAAATCAAATCTGAAATAAAATGAAGTTAATTTGCTCACGGTTTGCAAGACTTTAACTATGCTGCCTCTGTGAACTCAAATCATAATTCCTGTTAAAAAATCGTCATGGATTGATTATCCTTCTATAAGAAGATTATTATTTCTACCCTATTTCCCTTTCTTTCCTCTTTACAACTAGAGCAAACCAAAAAAGCCAACTCAGGAATTCATGTAGCAACGTTATTATATCCAACCATGTTAGAATACGCTATAAATATTTAAGACACTTTTATTTATACTCATTCATATTTATTCATTTATATTACATTATATATATTTATATAACATTTACATTATATGTACATTTATATATATATACATATATATATAATTTTGGCCACCCTGAAATAACAGCAAAGAAGGACATTATTAATTGAAAATCCTAGATTTATTCAACAAATAATGGTAGCTGTTTAATATTAGTTAAAATATATCTGTGATAAAAGCTATTTTTAAATCTTTATTTTTTAATTTTGTGCAATAGACAGTATGTGCCATGCCGCCTAAGCCATCCGTCTTCCATATATATGTTTTGGGTCTTTTTTTTTTTGTCCAAGAAATATTTTAGGACATTGCTACTCAATATGTGTTTTATGGAACTGAAGCATAGGCATAATCTGGAAACTGGTTAGAAAAGCAGGAATCTTCGTCTCTACAGCAAACCTACCAGTTCAAAATCTGAATTTTAACAAGATCTCTAGCTGGTTTGTGTAACTATTTGCCCCTTGAAACTGAAATGCTCTGTCAAAAAAAAAAAAAAGCACTCATTATTTAGGGCAATTGTAGTACGTTTTGTCTATATGGCAAAAATAGAAGGAAAACCAACTGAGCCTTCTACAGTCTTCTTTACATAGATTTAGTAAGATTTATGGCATCTAAAGTTATAACGTTAATGTGAGGTTATTTAGTTATAATGTAGTAGTTCAGTTATGATTTTATAAGTTTTCAAAGAGGAAATTGCATTACTCCATTTTAACACTATTTGAATACAAATTCCAAAAAATTGCCCCTTCGTGGGCACTTCATTCTGAAATAAAATTTTAAATTTTTATTGCTGCGTACGTTCAAATCTTTCTTTACAAATCTAATCTTCCTGTAATTAAATATTAGAAAATGGATTTTTAAAACGCTGAGAAACAGAAGTAATGAGTTAATATATGAAACATTTGATGGATGAGAATCTAGTCTAATATATTGCACAATCTTTAAGTTGCACAATATCTAACTTGTACGAGTGTAGTCAAAGAAGTTTGTAAAGCAATGCATTAATTCTTCTGACTCAGTGCTACAAGATTCTGCAATTTTAAAAAGATAAAAATGACTCGTGCTAGTAATGGTTTGAGAACCAGGTTAAAGTTTTGCTAAATAACGAATGTCAAAATCTCAGTGGCTTGCAATAAACATATATTTTCATGCCCGTGGAGTGCAAGTTGGCTACAGTTTCATTGATCTAAGCTGGGTTGGGCTGGGTCAGGCTAGGCTCCAGATTTCCTCTTGGGTGTGGGTCTCCTCCATCTGTCTTCATTCTGGGGTTGAATATGCTGAAACAGCTGTTGTTGAATGCCTTTTTTGAATGGGTTGCAGGAGCACGGACATTATTGTAGAAACATGGGATGCTTTTTTGGGCTTCTGCTGACAACTTGCACACTGTTCTTCCCAGCCATGTCCCATTGACCAAAGCAAGTCATTTCACCCACCCCAAAATCAATGGAGCTGGACAGTATCCCCCACCCATAGGAAAAGGCACTATAAAGTTATATGGCAAAGGGTGCGAATATGTAATTGCAATATATGGAGAAAGAGAACCAATATCTTTTGGAATAATTAGCTTAAAACTTTTAATAATTTTGACCTAGCTTATGTGCCCTGCCTGACTGTAGGCTTTTTAAATGCAAGATGAAAAGGTAGGCATTGAGTTCTAATGTTCCCTAACCCCTTCAAAATGTAGAGATTAAATTTGTTTGACTGAATGCATTTGAGAAACAAATTTAAAGGAAAAATAAACAGATTAGTAAATTCTCAAAACAACCATGATTGGAACATTAGGTTTAAAGCTTCCAACTTTAACCATTAGGTTAACTAATCATCTTTCATACAAAGTGGTCCCCAATCTATTTTTCTTTTATTTCAGTATTCTCCATAGCCATTTCTATGTGTGCAGGGTACTTTTTCTTAATTATATCTGTTGTTATTCGAGGCTGTGTGTCAGCTTACTTGCCTGTATAATATGGGCAAATTACAACTACAATGATTCTACATCTCACTAGAGTATTGGCAGGATTAAATAAGATTATATAATAAGAATTTAATACAGTGCCATATACCGAATAAATGCTCAGAATGTATCAGTTTCTCCTCCTTTTCCAAAGTTTATGTTTTGTCTCTACTTAGCAATATTTTTCACAGTATGATAAAGTGATTTTCTCACTAGAATTTCGGTATTTCTGCCTACCTTGTATACAGCCTTTATATTTTCAAACCGGAAGAGACTTCATCTAATTTAAATATATCATTTTACGGATGAAGAAATTTATACCAGAAAATAATAAGATGTTGTTCAAAATCATTCAGAAGATAAGCATCGGCATTGGGACCAGAATTTAGGCATTCAAACTGCCAGGTTCAGTCTGTTCTTTCTACCAGGCTGTGTGGGCAGTACATACATGCTGTCGACATCACTTTCCAAGCTCACCCCCACGGTGCAAACAGGATGTGCCTGATTCTTCTCTAATTCTTTAATTTCCTATGCGCCCAAAGCACACCCAATGAAAACATTCCCATTGCAGACCCTATTGTTTTGGCGCTCTATGGGTTCTACTCTTTCTTACAAAGCAGTGAGGAAATCTGAGCTTTTTACCAGGTTTGGATGTGTGTAAATGGCCATTTCTGATCGATCCACAAATACAGACTAATGAAAAGAATAGTAGAAAAAGCGGATCCTTCTTCATCAGTATGGTGTGTCAGGACTGAGCATTGGAGGGGTGTGTTTGACAATGCATTTCCTGACATCTCATATTTTGCTTAATCATGGAGACAAAATGGGAAATTTCACTTGTTGGGAGCAGTACAAGGAATTAAAGTTTAGTGGTTTTTGGTTTTTTTTTGTGTGAGTGTGTATTTTTTGTTTGTTTTGTAAATTCGTCTTTGTTTAAATAAATGGAAGTAAATAGATCTCAGCACTACCTAGCACATCTGTTTGGCAAACATTCTTGAAGCCATTTCTCTTTAAATATCAGTTCAGCTTGAGCATTCATTTGCCCCCAAGAGATTTATAATCATGAAACATATTGTAACTTAATATTTGAAAAGTACAGCCATTTCCTAATTCCCCTGATGTTCATTTAAGTCCTTCTTTTAGATCATCCATACTACTGAACATGTGTTCACTTTCTAAGAATGACAATTTAGAAATAGAATATTGTGTACATGATAGTGATTTAACTCAAAGAAATCTCGGAGTAAAATCTATTTATTCTTAGAGCAATGCTGGTTCATGGAAATAGACTTTTAAACACTTAAAATCCAAAACGTTTATGAGTTTGCCTACAGCTATTTGTCAAAATCAGCGCATTGGGGCAGACTCAGTAGCAGAATATCGTCTTTATATAGAATTTACAGAATCACATTTTGTACAGCACCACTGACAACAATATTTAATTTTTTTATATGACAGAAACATTCAAATAGTTCCCCTAACAGGCTGACTAAACCGAAGATACATGCCAGGAGGGGCATCATGTCTCATCACCTCGCTGCTTTGGCAATGATTCTAACAAGACAGTGGGTACAGAAAAGTCAGGAAGTCTGAAATTTTGGGTACATAATTTGACCTAATTTTATGACTTCCGTAGTTTGAGAAGAACCTCTGCTTTCAGCTTTTCTGTAAGCAAGCTCAGTAAGAGACAGCCGAGGCTTGATAAAGTCAGGAATAAAAGTGGCCTATGGTTTCCTCGCACAGAGATTTTGTACGGGGAGATGGGACATTTACTATCTCTGTCTAGGTTGTAATTTTAACTTCACACCTAATATGGTGTGGGACATTCACTGCTACTTTTGACTTGACAGGTGTAAAAAGACGATCACTACTGTGCCCACGGGCGACGAACCATACGACTGATGGGACTCAAAGCGGTGGTTGTCCACGCACATGCAGCATGTCAGTTTGATATCAAAGAGAGAATATGCAAACAAATGGCTTATCTAAAGCAGGACACGACTTGAGCGTGTACATGTGTGTGCATGTGTGTGGGGGTGTGTGCGTGGGTATAGTGAGCTAGAAAAAAATGTAACTATGAAAAGAAAAAAAGATGAAAAGAAACAGAGTTATTTGGAGTGATTTTGTTGGCTAAATGCTTTCCGTTGGGAGGGAGAAAACAGCAAGAATGAAGACAGAGCCCAGCGTGGTTGCCTGATTCTGACTCGGGCCTTCAGAGAAGGGAAAATTCCTCAACAAGACTCAACCTACAGTTAACTCGCTGTCTCTGCCCAGCTCCAATCTTGATCAACCATGGCCCCTCTGGCTTCCCTCTTTGCATGTCAGAACTTTAATTGCTACGAGGAAACTGAAAGTTGGGTTTGATGATCTATTCTGTCTGTATTTATGAGATTAATGCCTTTATACCACTTTATACCATGCACACTGACTTGATTCTGCCCCAAATGAGTGTCAATATATCACCCGCTCCCTTTCTCCCATAAATGATCAAGTCACACTCAGAAGTTTTGTAAGCTTAGTCACAATGCACACACGCACACACACACACACACATCACATTCCCACGCCCTCTCTACCTTATCCCTGGCTCTATCTCACATGACCTCCAGTGTTTCTGTCTCTGTCCTCCAGCCTCTGCTTGCTCTACAGCCAAGCTCCACTCCTATGAAAGGTTCCATACTCTGGGAAGTTGGCCAAGCTTTCCAGTTTGCCTTCCCCAGCTAGCCTGGAATTTTATGTATAACATTTTTTTCCACTATATTACACCTTATCCCAGTATGTTCTCCTGCCCCTCTTTACCAAGAATCCCATCAGCCACAAGTATGTCTGATGAGCCCTGAGCAACCTCTCTCACTTTTCTTTATTCAAGCTATTTCTACTGACAGAAGGAAGAAATCCGACCTCTCACCTCCAGACATAGACACACACATCTCCCGCTGTTCTCCGTCAGGCAAAATCCTTTTCAAACTCTAAAACATGGCACAAATGTTGCCTCCTAATTAGATCATTCACCCCTAAACTATCGCTAAATATCCCAATAGGATTACCTCTTTCTTTCCAGTATTTCATGACTGCCATTAACGTGCTTATTAAGCATTTCTAGATACCTTATTATAAGTAGGAAATTATAAATAGTTATTATAATAGCTGTTATAAATAAGGAATTTGATAAATACTGTTGAAGTGATTGATTTGGCTCTTCCATAAACCTGTAGTTCAGCAAAGTTTAAACTGCAGCCACGTCAAGTCTGAGTTTCTACATGTAATAGTTTCTACAATGTTTAGTATTGTGCTTCAGTTCAAATTTTATAGTTAATAAAGCCTAAGTTTTGGTTTTATATTCTTATTAATAGTAGCTCCTATTATTCTGCGTCTTTTGCTTCTTTAAAACTTTAAAGAGAACAGTGCTTGCACCCTTAATTTACCGTTTGCTTTTTAGTAGTTTCATAATCCTAGCATCTGTGTATGTCTCTCCAGAGTTCCATATAAAGTCCTGAAGGTAAAGATTTATTTTCAGTTATATTTAAGTGTCATAACAACTAACTTTCCCCCTCTCCTAGCTATCAAAGAAAATACAGCAGAAATTGAAAGAGAAGAGATGAATTTTTATTTCCCTTTACTCATAATCAGGTTGTTATTTAATCCTGAATTTTCCTTTTAGTGCTTTCATTTTTTTGTGTGTTCACTTGTTTTATCTTGAATCAATCCTGTATGAAGCATCCCTTTCCTACAGAAAATCTGTGCTTAATTTTTACCACCTTTGATCCAAGATCTCACACTTCATTTATTCTTGTTATTCTAGGGTCCCGATTTCATTGCGTTCTCTCCAAGTTTTGTACTTACTTTTTCTTTTTTCGTAGATCTATATATGTATCTAGGTATCTAGCTGGCTATCACTGACACTGTTTCCCGGCTTGATATTTTGATATTTACTCACCTCTAGCTTTCTATCCTACTTCAGTTCATCGTATATTGCCTAAGTCTGCTTTGGAAACACAGGGTAGTTTCTTTTGACAGTATCCTGCAAAAAGTAATACTCTTATCCAATACCTAATTTCTCCGTTCATCAGAACCAGCCAGTTCTCTAAGATTTATTCTACATGAACAAAACAAGGTGAAAATAATAAACAAATTATACTATGACCAAACAAATTAAAAATAGAAATACCATATGATCCAATAATTTCCCTGCTCTGTATTTACCTAAAGAAAATGAAAACACTAATTTGAAAAGATATATGCACACTTATGTTTGTTGCAGCACTATTTACAACAGCTAATATATGGAAGCAATTTAAAGGTTCATCACCAGGCAAATGGAGAAGGAAGATGTAGTGTATAAATACAATGGGATCTTACACACCCACAAAAAGGATCAGATTTTGCCATTGGTAACAATGAGAACAGACCTAGAGGGTGTTATACTCAGTGAATTAAGTCTTTCAGACTGAGAAAGACAAATACGATATAACTTCACTTACGTGTGGAATCTAAAAAAACAAAACGAATAAACAAAGAGCAGAATCAGACCTATAAATACAGAGAACAAATTGATGGTTGCCAGAGGGAAGGGGGTTGAGAGTAGACAAAATGGGTGAAGGGGACTAAGACATATAGGCTTCAGGTTACAGAACTAAGTCAGGAGTAAAAGGCACAGAATAAGGAATATAGTAAGTAATATTATAACAGTGTCGTATGGTGACAGATGGCAACTACACTTATGGGAAGCAGAGCTTAACATATAGAGAAGTTGACTCACTGTATTGTATACTGAAATTAATGTAACAAACTCTACTCAAAAAAATTAAAAGAAATTTTGAACATCTCTCTCCATTTTCCTTTGATGCTACAAGTCAAAAGGGGATAGCTTTCCAACTCATTGTCACCTCACCTTGCTAACCAGAAGCTACTTGTCTCCTGCTGTAACCATGAACTTCTGATCTAGAGCAAGTCACCTCTGGTTTTGCATAAAATATTTATCTCTCAAAATTTTTGTGGTCAACAATGCGAGGTTTATATATTCTTTAGTTAACGGGACAGGTCCTTAATAGAGAACTAACATTTGGGACAAATTTGAATTAAAAATTCAGTGCGTTTTATCAGAGGATCACAGGTAAAAATTACATGTATCTATAACCCCAAAGTCTGACTTCTATGTGAAAACATCAATATATTCTGAATGCATTTCAAATTATTTGGGAGTTATTATGAAGAGCAATTCAAAAAATTATCCTACACTTTGCATCTAAGAAATACTCTTCCAACAGGAAACGTAACAGCAAGCTGGATCATTCCTGGGGTGCTGTTTTGACATCAATTACCAATCAGTGGGGCAGGTATGTGCTGAGGGGTTCCCGCCATCCAGTCAAGCATTGTCCCTATGCCACTCCATGTACAGCCTCCCATGGTGCTGTATCTTCCAGAAAATGCTTTTCTTTCTTATGTGAATTCCTTCTTTGACACTCAAACTCCAGTCTAATGCAATGTTGCTGCAGCGTGCTCTCAGTAACATGAGCATGTTCTGAACTTGACAAGTAAGTTTTTCCTCTTAGATACGTGGCAGTCATGACATTGAAATGTAGCCTGAACTTACCAGACTAGTTTCCCTCAAGTCTTAGAAATGACATTAAAAAACAGGAACAACGGGTGGTGAGCTATCCTTGAAGGATTTTTTTTTTTTTCCTGACACTGGTACAGGTTTTTCCTCTGCCTTATTTACCAGACACACATCTTTCTGAGCCTCCAGGGTTGTTATTAGGGCACCTTGCTGTTTGTAGGACATTTGGCTTCTGTGTTTTAATACCTGAGCAAATGTTCAATGTGAACCAACACTATTATTTCCCTTAGGGAAGTTTTATCCTTTAAAGTGTTTCCAGTTTTCATTTTAGAATACCAAAACAATTTTCATTACATAATTCTGCTTGAAAATGAACAAGATAATGTATGTTAGGGTTTACCCCTAGATTTCTCCTTGAACTTCCATAAAAGTATGAAGTTATATTTCTACTATACCAAAGAAGAAAATCTTTAACTTCCCTTCACCAGAATAGGAGCAAGCTAGATACTTATTTTCTGCTGCATTAGTGTGAAGTGGTGATTTTAGAAATATACCTGTCTTTCTTGGACACAATTCTTCTAGGTCAATTCTGGGAACAGTGTTCTAAGGCCAAGGTTACAATTTATTTCAAACCTGGTAAAAAAGTTTAAAGGTTCAGATACGCATCAACTTTTATAATTTTGTTTGTCTATCCAATGTTAAATACATATTTTCTAGAACACAACGGGATGCAATTTTGGAAGCAAATAGACAATAAGTTTAATATTTACTCAACTATGAATTAAGTCAAAGTTCTTAAATGATTTTGTGGAGAACTTCTCCGTGTTTTATTTTACTAAGCTTGCATACACATCCTGATAAGGAATAATTCTTTTCTTAGAGTCAGTCTGTGATTAAACAACTTCTCACTTCACACTAATATCTCACCTTCCTAAACAATTTTTATTAGAGAGGTTTGCATAAGAGCACATTGTTTACTCTCCTTATATTAATATGCACATCACATACGCTACTGAGTTTTGCCCAAAAACAGAGCCTGAAGTTAAAGATAATTTATTTTTTTGTATTGGTAATACACGATCGACGCACCTTGTCGCAGTATTCTCATCTGTCTCATTCCAAGGAGCTAAAGAAGCATCTTGTGAATTCCTTAAGGATCCAAGTGTCAGAACAAACATAGAGTTAAGCCCTCTCGGGGCTGTTATATGGAGACACAGGTCACAAAAGGCAGCATGGTAGAATTTTTAAGAATGTACGTGCAATGGAGTCAGAGATTCTGAGTTCTAGTTCCAGCTCCACAGTTGACAGCTATGTAATCTTAGCCAAATTACTTAGCCAATTTGGAAATGCCATCTTTTTATCTGTAGAATGGGAATAATAATAAGGGTTCCTGGCACACAGTAGGCGCTTACCAACACTGCTAGTCACTTTACTATCATCAGGATCATAATTCTGGCATTTTTATCACAATCAAGAAATATTTTATGAGGCAGAAGAAAAATGCAAAATGCAATTTGAGTGTTTATTGACAATAGGAAAGCAAACATTTACACAGAAAGCTGAGAGTATGATATGGACAAGATAAGTTATTGTAAAAAACTGCATTTCTCACCTGGAAAAGGTCATTGAGGTCTCTCTATGAAATATAAGAACTCAAAAGATAAGTAAAGATTAAATCAGAGTCCGAGATAAATTCTAATGTACTTCATTGAACTTGGATTGTTGGATATTGCCAACCTACGTAAGCATCTTTGTAAGATAGAGAATATAGATATTTCAATTTTTAAAGAAAAAGATTTAAGACTCTTAGAATATTTAGTATATCAAATATTAAAATGTAAATCAGTTTTGGGGCTGAAGGCAGGAGATCTTTACACTATATTACATCACTTCTTAAATAATCATTGAAGCAAAATAGTTGGCTTTTAGGCTAAATTCCCAGTACCTGTAGCAATGAAATGCTTCAAATTTGAAACTATGCTAAGGTAGCAGCATTTGGAAAAGTAATGTTAATTACAGATGATATATGGATTAAAATGCATGTAATCACGAGTATACAGATATTTATTTTCAGATAAACCTATGGTAACAGTTACCATCAGCCTAACCCGTGGTAACAGTAACCAACATATTTATCGAAGGTCATTAAATGCACGGTAACTATCACAGACATGGTAACTGGCAGTCCACACACTGTCATTTCCTATCAAATCCTATTCAGCATGAAAGCAGTTTCAGGTCGCATCCCGGCAAAGCTCACCTATTAAAATATACCATTTTTGACAACATCGAGTGTGATCGATTTTTCTTTCTGTTGCTTTCAATAAGGTTTGACTACTCTCTTTCACCCTGATTTGTTTATACTGTGAAATGATGAACAGATTGATTCTGACCACAAAGTGAGGTCAAGAAATTATATTCAGTAGCCTATCTGAGTCTTGCTTAGGGCTACCAGCTGGAACTTTAGTAGAGGAGACAAAAAGAAAATTAAATTATATATAAAAATATCATCAAACACTGAATTGAGGATTTTATTTAAGGACCTTATTAGATATTACGTTTCTTATTTTTTACTTCATCAAAGATTTTTATAAAAATAGTACATTACATAATTACATGGGATAGGTATATCCAGGAATGTCTGTATTTGCTTTTCATCTGCAATAAATGTAATAGTCCTGACCTTTGATATGCATAGAATTGTACTTTAAAGCTGTGAGGACAAAATCAATGTCTTTATTAGATATTTGTATTTAATGGGAATGAGATAGTATACATCAGATGTACAGTGAAGAAATATTTTGAAATTAGAATTTAAACAAATTTAGTATAACACTAATTGTCACATGTTAAATAAGACTTTGATATCACATGCTAAAAATTTTATGTATTCTGTAGTGTTTTAATAATTTACAAAATGCTTTTTAACATATCTTGCCTCCTACCGACCACAGGATTATATAAGAAACATTGTTTAACCACGTTCTGTGGAAAAGAAAAATATCGATGAACTTAGCAAGTCACTCAAGATAACTCCTGTTCTGTTGAAACCCAAATTACCATATTGCACTGGGTCCCTCTTCAAGACAGAAGACAAATCCGTGTGTACAGGTCCATTCTGCTATGCCTCTAATGGTATAAATGGTAAGAAACAACAAAACCTTCCGAATAAACAAAGTAAATTTCAATTTGTGTTTTCTCATTAAATAAGGAATTTACATATGCTTCTTCTCTTACGTGTATCATTATCAGTGTATGGAAACATGACTTGAAATATAATATGAGCTTCGCACTGCATCTCCATTACTATGAAATTGTTGAAGTGAAATTTTCACTGGTTTTGGAAAGAGATCCGAGTTTCTGGGTTTAAATCAACTTCGTGGAGCTTCAGAGACAGATGGAGCTCTGATTCATTAGGCTTGAAAATCCAGTCTAGAGTTGCTTTAATTCACTTGATATGGATTTTAAAACTTAGATCACGATTTTTTTTCTTTTACATCAAAGAGTTAACAACTGCAATTATAGGTATCTGTTTTTTCCTGATGTCTGAGCAAGTGAATGTGTTGGATTTACATGTATACAATGTTTTTCCAAAATAAGGTAACTTTTTCGAAAAGTTTATAAATCACCTTAAGTATTCTTGCACTATCATTACTCAACAGTGTCTGTCTAGTCAATGTCTGCTTTCATCAATAGGAGAGAAACGTGAAAAACAATTCCTCCCCTCCTCTTCACCTCGGAATGCTCACATAGGGAAGTGTCAGGACGAGGCCTCGTTGCTTGGTCAACGTTGGCTAATTCAATATGGAAACACAAATACCAGTTCTAACTAATTGTCTAATAAAATCTTCAGACAGAACTTAATTAGCTGCATCTTAAAAACCCAAAGGAAAGCGGCACTGAGTGAAGGATGTTATTTGGTCTATGGCTACATAAAATTACCAAGTTCAAAGTAGTCCTGAAAAGAAATCCAAGCGGTCCTGGAATTCTACTAAAGCTATGGTTCCATTATGTATTTTCAGAGATAATACCTTCTTAGAAATTCATGTGCACCCAGAGGTGCACACACACACACACATGCATAAAGTCAGAAATATTTTAACATCTCCTAGAAGCTCTTCACCCCACAAAGAGCTAAATTGGTTCACCTTTCTCCTCCTGATGTCTCCCCAGGGCTCTCGAAAAAAACCACAGCAACCATTACTAACAGGCCTGCTTGAGTGGCTAAGCACTCATGAAAGATATAGTATCTTTCATGGGAATACCTTTGATAAGTATCTTCTCAGAGGATGTCTGTTTCCATGCGAATGAGTCGAGTGGTGAAAATTATAAGCATCAAGGCAATCTGAGAAGTGAATCATTTAGGGATAGATTCTATGACATTTATTACTCTTAGGGCTATAGAGCAAGAAGGGCTTCAGAAATATTTTTGTGTGCCCTCTATTATTTTAAAGGTAAGGACACTAAAATTCGGTGAGATTTAATGCATTTTTTTCTTAAAATATACAAGTTCACCCATTTATAAGCATTGAGTGACATAAAACAAAACCTTACTTTGACCTATACCTGCACGGATTACCTGTCAATAGATCTTGATCATACAAGTTAACTGTGTAGAGGGAAAACATGTCATCAAAAGTGCTTCCCCAAATGATTTTACCAGCGTCTTCTCTCACTGGGTACCACCCAAGCACATTCTCTGCACCCACGGACAATACTTTATACTTTCTAAACACAACAAACTCTTTTTTCACTTATATTTTTACAGAGTCTGCTCCTCTATTTAAAAAGCCGAATGTCGGGAGTTTCTACATCCCACCCACCTCCTCTGTAAAACTTATTCCGACCCTGAAAGTTGCTGTGCTTGTTTGCTCTTCTGCTCCCATAAAGCCTGGAACAAATCTCTACTGTAGCATGAATCACACCGAATTTGGATAAACTGTTTGCTCATTTGTCTTTATCATCTTACCAGAGAATTTTGAGAGTAGGGACCACTCATGCTTATATCCTGAGAGTCCAGCATACTTCTTGATGCACGATAGACCTTCATTAATGCTTGTAGAACCAATAAATAAATGAAATAAGGAGGAAAATCCATGTGTTTATAATATAAATCTGGAAAGCTTCCTCCACTACGCCATGCTGACGTGGTTAATCCTAAAACCCTATCCCTTTGTTTCCGGGTGTCTTCCTATGCCAGCCAGTACTGTGCATGAGACCAAGTCAACCGCAGTTTAAACTCCCGTTTAACACAAATGGCATGAATCCAAACCTTCATCCCCTTCATTTGGAAAGTTTAGTTTGAATTAAAATGGCTTCATTCATTCATTCATTCATTCATTTATTCAACACACACTTCAGTTCCTATAAGCTCATCTGAGAGACCAGAGCAGCTGCCTCAGTGATGCTTTGTCCCAGCTCCATCACATTGTTCAATAAACTCAAAGCTTTAGAGAGCTACTCTATGAAGATTCCAGAAAAGCCAATTTGGCTCTCATCATTTCTTCCAATATTTACTTTTTTGCATATTTAGTAGTCTACTATAACAATGGCCTAAAATCCATACTGTACTTTTCCCTGTGAACTACATTTACTCAACTATCCCAAGCTGCATAGCTTATATTTATTTTCTAAAACTTCAGAGGAACAAATTACTAAATTATAGCATGTTAACTAAGTATGTAAAGCTTTCAATGTCACCATACACAAGAATACATACTTGCTAATTCCGATCTCAAGATAAAATCATTTAATCAAGTCCCCTTAAGGACTCTGATGGAATTACAGGATTTTCTATTCCAGGGAGCACATCATACCTCTGTGCATTTTTAAATAACACGATATGTTGCAGATATGATGTTTTTCTTGCCCGTATGTCATTGGAACCTAACCCAGAGAAAATCCAGATTACAATCCGTTCATTCCAGGGAAATGAAAAAATTTAAAAGAAATAGGAGAACAAGCCTGAAGAAATTAACAGTCGGAGCCAATTTTCTAGCAGAAATCAGAATTTAAAAAATAGTGGACATATGGCTTAGAGACATATGGCACACCATCTTGAGTAGACAACCTAGATAAGGGAAAGAAGAATAATTTCAGCTCTCAGGTCTCGGGACATTGTCCCTCCAATTTCAATGAAATATACACATATGAGAGTAAGAGATTTAAATTACTTATCTTCTTAACGGCTTATGGTGAAAATGTTTTTGCATGGCAGATTTTTATCAGTCTCTCCTCAAGCTATTCGTTAAAAACGCAGATAGTATTTTGTACTAACCTGACCAAAAAAAGAAAAAAAAAAAAGGAGTAACTAGGATTTTCTCCTTGGGTAACAGGCTGTAAGCTAGCTGCCTCTCTGAGGTGCTATTTCAAGGTCTTCTGATAAGCAAGGGAGATCCATCTTTACAGGTTGCCAATAGTTCTGCCTTCCCATCTGGAATTATCAGAAAATAATAGATTTTATCAAGTGTAAAGTGGCAATTTTTCCTCTTGATAAGAAATCTCAGAATATATTCAGACTTGAAGCTCCCCAAGAAATAAACTTAACTACATTCTCACCATAAAAACAACTGCTTCCCAAAGATCCATACGCAATTAATAAGGTAAACGAACAACCCCCATTATGGGAGTGGAATTCTTACCAAACAAAAATAGTTCTGAACTTATAATATGACTCTTCAAACTCTTAGGACTCTGTTCAACCTGATAGATTCAGCGATAAGAAATTCATAATGAGCTTGTGGAAAGTAACAATTGTATCATAGTCAAATCGCTAAAGGAATTGAAACGGGGTTCGATTTGCCTCTTCCCTCCCAAACAAGTTGAATACACCCTTGATTTTCTGCCTTCCTTCTTCCAGAATGCCTTATTTCCACCATTTTGCTTGTCTAAGGTACACCGGGAACTCAAAACACAAGAATGGTTCCATCTTTGCTGTGAAACCGTAACATTTTTGAGAGATATTTCTCTTTCTAAATACGTTTGGACACTTCTTCTACCTTAAATTATTCATGCTCTTTCCAGACCCTGTTTCCCTAAATATATATCAAATCCTGCCTCATTCCTCTATATATGCACAGTAATCAGAACAGAGTTCTACACAGAGTAGATGATTATGAACAATATTTTTTTTCAACAATTCCACTTTGAGACAGTATTATGTGATGGTTAACAGCAGAATTCTGAAGTCCTATTGCCTCATTTTGAAACCTGGTATCACCATTTCTTCATTGTGTGACTTCGAACAGAGTACTTAATTGTCACGTACCTAGGTTTCTCCATCTATAAAATGGATATGATAATCATAGACCCCTGTGAGGGCTGATGTGAGGGCTGAAATGAGTTACCACATACATATGCCTTCACACGAAGTAAATGTTTATGAGTGCTAGAAATGACTGAACGAAAGAACAGCTTCTATATGAAGCTCTGACATGTGCCAAAGTGCTCTCCATAAGTTATCTCATATAATATCCAGAAAAATACGCCGAATTGATAACATCCTTATTCTAAAGATTAAAAAGTTGATGATCAAAGGACACACAAAAAGGGGACTAAATAGGAGAATTACGATTGAGTCCACATATGTTTGACCACAAAGTGCCACCCTTTTGTCTATAGCATTGATACCTATGAGGATATATTGGGTACTGAGGTTTAAAGTTTACAGCACCTTTTACGTATGTCACGTCCTAACGATTCTTGCACAGTCAGAGGTATTATTGTTCTTGTCTTGCTCATGAGAAGACCAGTGTTTATAAAAACTAGTTTTGAAATTCAAAACTCTAATATGTTTCAGAGATGAGGTCATGAATGGAGTCTAAGTCCCAACAGGTGGTCTTTGTCGACCTGAGGTGTGATTAGGGATCTTCTCTTTGTACGTTATCTGTGAGCACTGTCCTACTGTTCATTTAGCGAGAGTGAGCACCTTCCATTTCCCTTGAGGATATGAGCATCTCTTACCTGCATCGTGCAAAGCTCCCAACCACGACTGATTTTCTTCTCTTGGAGCACGTGGAGCCCAACTATCACTGCAACGTCTTGTTTTGCATGTTCTCAAGCTCCTTAACTTCTTCTCCTGGAGGGTATTTTATGACTTGTCTCATCTGTCATCATCTGAACAGCCTGTCTCAAGCTTTTGTGAATCATAAAAGATCTAGAACAGTTGTGTGAGAATGGCCATCGACTTCTTTATTCCTGGACACACTGCTGACTTGGGAGCCAGACCACATTGTCAGAAGCTCCGTTTAGTTGCCAACTGTATCAAGCATGCCTAGGCCCTATTTACAGAATTATTACATCTACCAATGTGGGTAAGAAACATGCAAAATTGTATTTTTAAAATCTATAATCTATAAACAAGAGGGACATGAAGGTATTCTTGTGTCATTAAGGACTTTTAAAGGCAGAAAAATAACAGATTTCATGTTAGTAACTGAAAATATATATTAAGTAATAATTAATCATGGTTCTTAGGAATAAAGTAGTTCAGAGAAATAATATTACAATCTTAAATTTGATAAAGTGTTGTAAAAATTTACAACAAAAACAGTTCTGAGAAAACACTTTTTGCTCAACTTATTCACAATTTCTTTCTTACTTTTATTATCTGGACTGCCAATAATCTTCAACACACAGGACCTTATTCATATTTCTGCTTCCTTATATGTTAGCTCATGCCAAAGTTGTTTTAATCATGACCAATGGTTAATATTTGATATCATCTCTATAGGGGTGTGTGTGTGTGTGTGTGTGTGTGGTGTGTGTGTGTGTGTGTACATATTTAAATATATTAGGAAATGCAAAAAATGACTGCAACTTTCTCTTATTACTATCATAATGGTTTTATATGGTGGCATGAAAAAGAATAACACAATTTAGAAGCATGTTTTGAATATTGATTGAGGTCTTAGTGATTGAATTTCTCTCATTAAAATAGCTGTTCTTTTTTTTTATTTTTTAACTCCCCTCAAAAACACTTACGAGCCTGATACAGAAAAAGGGACACCCTGGAAATAACAGCCAGGGCGACAATTCCATGAACATTTATTGTATATATTTCTTTAATTTTATGTAATTCTTGTTCATGGTTTTTCAATTTGTTTCCCTTTTTACAAATGTGCCTAAGCTGTGGGCACCTGGGTGACTCGGTTGGTTAAGTTCCCAACTCTTGGTTTTGGCTCAGGTCATGATCTCATGGTTTGTGAAATCGAGCCTCATGTTGGGCTCTGCGCTGACAGCCTGGAGCCTGCTTGGGACCAACCCTCCCTCCCTCTCTCTCTCTCTCTCTTTGTCTCTCTCTGCCCCTTTCCTGCCCACATTCTCTCTCTCTCAAAATAAATTAATTAATTTGGGTCACCTGTGTGGCTTAGTCAGTTAAGTGTTGGACTTTGGTCAGGTCATGATCTCGCAGTTTGTGAATTCGAGCCCTTCTTTGGGCTCTGTGCTGGCAGCTCAGAGCCTGGGGCCTGCTTTGGATTATGCGTCTCCCTCTCTCTCTGCCCCTCCCCTACTTGCACTCTGTCTCTCTCTCTCTCTCTCTCAAAATTAAACAATAAAAATATTTTAAATAAGTTAATTTTAAAAAAGCAAATGCACTCAAGCCAAAATAATACATAGTGAACTAATTCAAATAGAAGGTCTCCAGGTATAGTAATAATTCTTCACATTTATATGCAGAGCAATATATTGCTTCCAAAAGAGTCCCATGATATCACAGGCGTATTCAGAGACCATAAGCACTCTAATATCTCTAGTCCCCAGACCCTTTTGCCTCACTCAATTTACCCTTTCATCTCTCATGAAAATATCGATACCCTTGCGTTTAAATAATAAAATAAAATAAATAACAAACCCTGCTTATACAAAATATGTGGCATTTCAAACTGGACTAAAATCAAATTAATCTTATTTCTGTTTCCATAGCTCTGCCTTTTCCAGAATGTAAACAAATGGAATCATATAATATATAGGCATATGAGTCAGGCTTTATGTACTCAATGTATTCAATATGTTGTTGCAGTACTAGCAGTCTGTTCCTTTTTATTGATGAACACTGTTCCATCCTCTGGATGTGGTACAGTTCGATCAGCCATTCGAAAGTTGATGGATATTTGGGACTGTTTCAGTTTTGCAGGAGGTTGCTATTGCTTCTAATTAATGTAATAAGGAAAGGGAAAAATATTTACTCTGTAGATGCAATGTTAACAAAGTGATCAAAGTTAACCTGTGATATCATGTTGATATCATGTACCCCCGTTTGATATCATGGGAAGGGCACTTCACCACTGTGGTCTTCTCACAAAAATCCATATCCTTAGGCTAATCATGAGAAAATTTCAAACAATCCAAAATTTAGAGACATTCTACAAAATATCTGACAGGTACTCTTCCAGACTTATGACGTCATGAAAAATAAGGAAAGACTCAAAGCTTGTCACAGACTGAAGAGGACTAAGCAAACGTGATCACATGATCACTGTATGCTCTGTGTTACGCTGTATTAGATCCTGACACAGAAAAAGGACACACTGGAAAATCTGGTGAAATTAAGTCTATATTTTAGCTAATAGTATTGTACTAATGTTATTTCTCAGTTTTGGTAAGTGTAACATGGCTACGTAAGATATTAACATTAGGGGAAATTAGGAAAGATAGGTCGGAACTCTGTCCTTTCTTGGCAACCCTTTTGCAAATCTAAAATTCTTTCAAAATAAAATGCTTTTGGTAATAAAAAAAATCATATTTTTAATTGTTTTCACTTCTGAAGAAACTTATCAAAAATTTAACAAACAGCAACAAATAAAACTAAGACAATCAGGAGAAACAAATAAAAAGCAGAAATAGATGAATTAGAAGAAAAGAATAGCACAACTTATAAATCAAGCTTTATCCCTTTGAGAAAAATAAATAAAATAAATACAGCTCTAGAATATTTAATCTTACATGACAGAATCTATAAATATCCATTACATATAATATATATAATGGTTAGATTATATATATCCTAACATGTAAAATCTAATACATTTTGTATATGTATGTGTGTATGTATGTATCATATAATGTGTGTGTGTATATATATATATATATATATATATCCTATTAGTTTTGTTTCTCTAAATATTAATCTCTAATACAAATTTTTGTACTGTGAGTGGTTCTAGAAGAGCAGAGGATAGATATATTTATATCTAGATATCTAGACATAGGTATAGATAGATCTATAGATTTATTTATTTTATATATATTGTATATATATAAAGAGATATACTATGAGGGCCTAGTCCATGCACTTATGAAGGATGAGACATCTCAAGACCTGCCACCTGCAAGCTGGAGACCCAGGGAAGCCAATAGTGGAATTCAGTCCAAGACTCAAGTCTTGAGAATCAGGAGAGTCAATGGCGTGAGTCTTAATTCAAGGTCCACAGAAGATAAAATGGAATGTCTCACTTCAACAGTGAAGCAAGAAAAAAGGAGTAAATTCTTCCTTCCTCTGTCTGTTGTTCCATCCAATCTCTCAAAGGATTGGATGATGTCCACCAACACTGGGGAGGGCACTCTGCTGAGTTCACCCTTTTGAATGCTGATCTCATCCAGAAACAGCCTCACAGACACACCCAGAAATAATGTTTAATATGGGCACCCTCTGGTCTAAGTTGACATATAAATTTAATTATCACACGTCCAAAGATCCCAAATACATACAGAGAGGCTCAGAAATTTTAAGAAAACAACTTGAATGAAACCATGTGTATCTCGGGGATTTTGTTGTCCTTTCATATCTACTTTAAATTGTTCCCACCCTCATTATCTGCTATGTAGAATAAAAAAAAATCAGCTATCAAAATTTCTGTAAATTCACAGGGAGCCAGAATTTTTTGCTGTGACCTCTGGTTATGACTTGTGACTTATCTTTGTAATGTCTTTTGATTCACCTAGATAATGAACTCATTTCATTTGTTTTTCTTGATCTGTCTTAGACTAGTCACTCAAATAGAGTATGTGTGTATGTGAAAGACTTTATTATTAAAAGTGATAGAAACAAGTGTAGGAATTTACACTGCAACAATTCAAGTAATTTAAAATCCTGTGACAATCCGGGCACTAAAAGCCCCTAGAACATTTTTTCAATTGAATTCCCTGCCTTCTCTGACAATAGGTCATCCTCCCTCCTTTCTACCCTCTTCTGTTTTGTCCTTCCTCATCCCTATTAGCACTCCTAAGTTTCCCTCGGATTTCCACTCATCTATGAGAGAAGAGCTTAGCAACTTATCTCATTGCCTTGGCCCCTGATGACTCCATGACCTGATGACCTTATTTTCCCATGGCTGACCCCTTCCTGTGGGCATGGTTCAAGACAGTTTCCTCACCTAGAGGAACGACACACGTGAAAAAATTCTTCATTCCCCACTGCTGGTTGAGCCCAGAAGCCAAGTATCAGTTAACTTAGAACAAAGTGCATTTTATTTATTTTATTTTTTAACATTTATTCATTTTTGAGAGACAGAGTGTTATAGGGGGAGGGTAAGAGAAAGAGGCAGACACAGAATCTGAAGCAGGCTCCAGGCTCTGAGCTGTCAGCACAGACCCTGACATGGGGCTCGAACCCAAGAACCATGAGATCATGACCTGAGCTGAAGTCGGAGCTGAAGTCGGATGCTTAACCGACTGAGCCACCCAGGCGCCCCAAACAAAGTGTATTTTAAAGCATTAAGAGCACAGGAATAGAAGGAGGTGAGGAGCTGGAAATTAAACTGAAACAAACAAAACCAGGGGTTAGAGTCAATATCATAAAATGTTATTTGTTGGTTTGAGTTTTATTGTACAAAAATTAAAAAAGTGAATAAGCCTAAAGAAAGAAACAAAAATAGAGAAAGCAGGGCAAGAGAAAATTGGGAGAACAAGACTGTTAGGAAAAATAAAGATACAACAGGCGCATAATTCGTGTATCCTTGTAGAGGCTGAGGCCGTGAGAATTATCGGTTTCTATTCACTCCAGAGGCCTAATGTGTCTACCTTTCTCTTACAGCAACTTGACTTCCGCACAGGCCTGGAGATAGAAATAGACTATGTTTATGTGACTGTGAGAAACCCGTTACAGTGATTGATAACTTCTACACTTGTAACTTCCACTGCAAATTACAAAGGCCACACCAGGTGGTTACAGGAACACCTTAACCGCAATTAGCTACATTTGAAATCACCGTGATGTGTAACCTTTGGTTAACAAAATTAAAAGCTTTTGTGTCCAATATTTCAGTGAAGTAACTTATGATCACAATCCATTTAAATTAGTGTAGGTGTCTTTATTAAATAATCTTGAAAGTGGCTATTTATTTCACCTTTCCCTGGGAGAATTCTTTTCAAAACTAACAGAAAAAAAAACATTTTGAAACAGCATTTTCTATCTTCGAATAAGTTAAAATGTAGTCTTAACTTACAAGGTGTATTCCTCCTCAGCCCTGTGTCAACAGCATACCCAAGTCTGTCTCGTGAAATAGAATGTTAAACATTTATTAGATTTTTTCCTTGAAGCATGAAATTTACATTTATCTCCCAGATTTTTTAAATTGCTAGGCTTGTTTTGATGAAAAAAAGTTTCACCCTGATTTCCCCTTTTTTGCGATCATCATACGCTTGAATTTTCAACGCGCGTGTTTTAGAAAAAGCCAATTTATTTCATCTCAGTCAATTGGACACAATGTGTCATCGGTTCTCTTAGAGTGGGACTTGGGTTTTTTTTATCACCAGGTTAATCCTCAGAGACCTGAAGTGCCAGCCTGAACATGAGGCTTTCATCTCGCCAGCATATTCAACCAAAACAGTAAGCAGCAAGAGGTTTCAATAGAAAGATATTGAACCTCGCCACATCCATAAATGCATCTAAAATACAATTTATTGCTGAATACATAGCCTCCCACCCACTATTTCGCTTTCAACATATACTCTTATTCATGTGCAATTTCTGAAATCATGTCTTAAAAGAGATTTAAAAAAAAGTGTGCTTATTACTTTTCTACTCATGAACTCATATATGTATGCTAATGTTATCAAGTTACTTGAATGGAATTATAATATCTTTAGACATCATTTATTATGAATTAATCTACCACATAGGCTTTAAAATACATACCAGGTCACACTTTTTGAACATGTAGAACAGATTTTCATGGTAACATTGTTCATGCTAAAAGACTTTTGATTAAATTGAATGACAAGATCAGGCTCAAATTTCTTTTGAAACATTTAACACTTTTAAAGTTTTTATTTTAATACCAGTTAACATGCAGTGTTCTATTAATTTCAGGTCCATAATATAGTGATTCAACGATTCCATACAACAGGCAGTGCTCATCACGACAAGTGTACTCCTTAATCCCTGTCACCTATTTAATCCAACCCCTCACCCACCTCTCCTCTGGTAACTGTCAATTTGTTCTCTCCAGCTAAGAGTCTGTTCCTTGGCTTCTCTCTCTCTCTCTCATTTCCCTTGCTCAACTGTTGGGTTGTTTTTTTTTTTAATTTTTTAAAGTTTATTTATTTATTTTAAGAAAGAGAGAGAATGCATGAGTTGGGGAGGGGCGGGGAGAGAGGAAGAGAGAGAATCCTAAATAGGCTCAATGCTGTCAGCATAGAGCCCAACTCGGGACTAGATCCCATGTACCATGAGATCATGACATGAGGTGAAATCAAGAGTCTGATGCTTAACCAACTGAGCCGCCCAGGTGCCCCTTTTTATTTTAATTTTATTTAAATTTAGTTAGTTCATATACAAAATTAGTTTCAGGAGTAGAATTCAGTGATTTATCACTTCCATTAAACATCAAGTGTTCATCACAAAAACTGCACTCCTTGTTTCGTTTCTCAAATTCCACACATGAGTGAAATCATATGGTACTTGTCCTATTTTGCTTACTCTCTAGGTCTATCCACGTCCTTGCAAATGGCAAGATTTGATTTTTTTTTTATGATTTATTTCACTTAGCGTTATACTCTCAAGCTCCATCCATGTCTTTGTAAATGGAAATGTTTGACTCTTTTTTAATGACTGAATAATATTCTATTGTGTATATATATATGTATATATATATATACATATATATATATGCCACATCTTCTTTATCCATTCATCAGTCAATGGACACTTGGGCTGCTTCTATATCTTGGCTATTGTAAATAATGTTGTTATAAACTTAGGGGTGCATGTATCCCTTTGAATTAATGTTTTTGTATTCTTTGGGTAAATAGTAGCATGATTGGTGGATCATAGGGTAGTTCTATCTTTAACTTTTTGAGGAAAGTCTATATCGTTTCCCACAATGGCTGCACCAGTTTGCATTCCCACCAACAGTGCACTGATGTTCCTTTTTTCCCACATCTATCTTGTGTTGTTGATTTTAACCATTCTGACCACTGTGAGGTGATATCTTATTGTAGTTTTGATTTACGTTTCCCTGATGGTAAGTGATGCTGAACACCTTTCACGTGTCCGTTGGCCATCTGTATGTCTTCGGAGAAATGTCTGCTCACATCTTCTGCCCATTTTTTAATTGGATTATTTGTTTTGGGGGTGTTGGGTTTTAATGAGTTCTTTATATATTTTGGATACTAGCCCTTTATTGGATAAGTCATTGGTAAGTATCTTATCCTATTCCATGGATTGCCTTTTACATGTAGCATTTTTTACTATCTGACTCCAACATAACTGTGCAAGGTTATTTCCTATAATTCCCATGAATTTACGCTTAATTTTATTTAAAGTGATCTGCTAGCAACCTCTCAGAACACCTGGCCATTTCCCATCACCTGCTTTTATCCATGCTCTTCTCCCATTTGAGTAATCTGCTTAGTTCCTTTCTGCTTAATTAAATTTTACACATACTTCCAGACTTTTCTGTTTCCAGCTCTTTAGGTTGTTTTGTTGTTTGCTTGTTTGTTTTTGAAACGTGTGTCTCTCTCTTTTATTTAATCATCTCAGGTGAAATGATCTCAATTTTTTCTGAAAACATCTAAATATTATATCCATAAAAAACGCATTATGTTTGTCGCTGTATTGGCTCCTTGCTCTGACAGTGCAGAGCCTACTTGGGATTCTCTCTCTATCGCTCTCTTTGCCCCTCCCCTGTTTGTGCTCTCACTCTTTCTCTCATTCTCTCTCAAAATAAATAAATAAACTTCAAAAAACATATTTGTTGCTGTATTATTCAAAATTAACCAGAGAAGACTTTTACCAAACTTAGGTGCTAAAGCTGTGATAGGCTGGTATAGGCTACTTGTCCTACACAAATCTTAGGACTCCATGAAACCATCCTCTAGGGACATGCTATCATCTTGCAGAGCAGCCGAAACTACGGTATTAATCTGCACCAGTACTGTACCAATAGTACCAGTATACTACACCAGTAGTGCAGGCCATGTAGCATATAGAAATTAACTATGAGAAAAAGAAGAAGGTGAGGATAGTATAACAAAAAGATGGGGATCATTTCCTTGGACACCTGGAAGAGAAGTCTAACAAAGTTCACGTCTACAGGTATGCCATTAGTGCTAAGCAAACCAGGGACAGAGAAAATATATAATGGTTCCAAACTAGTTTCAAATTTTCAAGGAAAAGCTCACACACGTAGACATTTTGGATTTCAGGAAGAGAATAGTAATCATTTAACTTCTGATGGCTCTTAACTTTTCTCTTGAACATTTATTAGAGGCTCATATATATACCATTAGAGAGTAGTAATATGAACAGAATAGGTATACAGAATCACTGACTAATCAAAATATTTCTACTAGGAAAATACCTACTCCAAGAAAGAACTAAATAGGCATTGGTTATATGGTTATAGAAGGAACACATGAAAACTCTATTTATTCATTTAGTTATTCATTCACTCTGCAAATACATTTTACAATATAAGCTAGACACGCTGCTGAGAACTGGGTTTTTTTTTTAAGTTTATTTACTTATTTTGAGAGAAGGAGAGAGAGAATGTGCAGCAGAGTGGCAGAGGGAGAGAGAGAGAATCCCAAGTAGGTTCTTCACTGTCAGTGCAAGCCCGATGTGGGGCTCAATCCCATGAACTGTGAGATCATGACCTGAGCCAAAATCAGGAGTCAGACATTTAACCGACTGAGCCACCCAAGTGTCCCAAACTGACTTTTTTTTTTCTTAAGTTCAGTGTCCTAATACAGTCTCCTCATTATAAAATGGAGATACTATTTACCTTTCTATTAGTTTTCTGTCGTGACTTTAAAAATCACCATAAGCTTAAACAGTACAACTTTATATTATAGTTGGTTCCATAGGCCAGAGGTTCAGCATGGATCTCACCAGGCTGAAACCAAGGTGCTAGCTGGTATGTATTCCTTCCTGAAAGCTCTGGGGAGAATCCATTTCCTCGTTTTTTGGATTCTTGGAAGGATTCATTTCCCTGCAAATTGAACTGAGGTCTCCATTTCCTAACCGTTCACCAGTTGAGAGATGTTCCCAGCTTCTAGAAGTAGCTGCATGCTGGGGCTCATGGCTTTCTTCCTCTATCTCCAAGGTCAGTAATGCAGGTTGAATCCATCCTGTTTTTTCTTCTGTAGTCACATCTTTCTGATGTACTCTTCTGCCTTCCCCTTCTACTTCTACAGATCCACCCCGGGAATCCAAGACAACCTGCCTGTTGAAGATCCTTAGCTTTAATCTCATCTGCAAAACCCCCTTCTGCCATTTAATTCACTGGTTACAGGGGACACAGGTATCTTTGGGGATCCATTCTTTAGCTCTCTTCGTGATCCTGTGATTGTTACGAATGTCAAGTATGATTATTCGTATAAAGCACCCAGAGCGCTGTATGGCAGACAGGGAGAGCTTAACGACTGTAAGTTATCTACTGCAGTTATTGCTGTTGCTAACATTACTACGATGTGCCCTTGAGGAGTTCACATACCAGCAAGAAAAAGATTGTAATAAAATAGCAAAAATAATGGTATCTATGAAAAATAATCCAACTGTGTATTTCAGGGCTAGATGTGTTTTAAGGTAATCTATTCTACAATAACCCATGTACGAAGATATCCAGCCAAATGTTTTGTTAGTGTTTAACCATAATGTGTGAACTCTTTTTCTCTCTGCTTTTCACCCTTGTCTTGAAGAAACACTACCATTGGCAGGGATTGAAAATGGATACTTCCCAATAAGAATCTTTTATTATTAGATTATTAATGTGAGCAGGAAAAGTAACAGACCAGCAGGCATAATAAAATCCTTCACATAACCTCTAGACATACACCCAATAGGAGACTCTGGATACAAACAAGGCAAAAGAGGGGAGCCTGGGTGGCTCAGTCTGTTAAGCATCTGACTTCCGCTCAGGACATGATCTTCCAGTTCATGAGTTCAAGCCCCGTGTCGGGTTCTGTGTTGACAGCTTAGAGCCTGGAGCCTGCTTCAGATTCTGTGTCTCCCTCTCTCTCTGCCCCTCACTGACTCATGCTCTGTCTCTCTTCTCTCTCTCTCTCTCATGATAAAGAAATAAACATTAAAAAATTTAAAATAATCAAAACAAAGCACGAGACCTAAGTGTCGATAATTACTATTAGTATAAAGATGACATGGCTTTTCTACAAAATATAAGCAATCTGTGAAGCTATCTATAAAAATGCAATAGAAAGTAAAGAAGTACCTTTTACACTCAGTTTTGTGGAAAACGTAAAGTCATTCTCACAAAGTCATCAGATATATTCATGATATAAATTTTAATACATACATTAGTTTTTGTGGAAACTAGAATATGGTTGTGACTTCGTTTAACCCCATTTTACATAAAAATAAATAAATAAATAAATGATAAATAAAACACTTAGGAATTTAAGTGAAGTTTCTAAGATTAACGCTGAGTCAACACTACCTCAAGAAATGAGTGAAACAATAGATATTTCTACCTCTTATCGGATGCCTAACTTGGACAATCTCATCCACTCAGCAAGAAGGCCATTAGGCTCTGCCCATATTTATAGATAGACTGAGAAGACTGGGTGGCAATTCAGTCAATAACCTTTGACACAAATTCAGACAAATCTTGTGCTCCTCACAGTGACAAATTACTCTAGAAAATTAACTGTCGAAAGTGCAGCAATATGATGAAGATTGATTATTTTATTCTTGCGAGTCTGTTTTGAGTTAGAGTAACAGCCTCATTTGGACACAGATGGCACCTAAAGAGAAGGACAGATTAAGTCTTCGTCTCCGCTGAAAAGGAAGATGAATTTTCACAGGATAACAAGGGTGATGATTCTTTCTCCCAGTAAAGGAGTTTGTGTTCCACGAGTGCCTCTTTAAGATTATTTTTTACAGTTTCAGCAAAGAGGAAGATCATATTTTTAAAACATTTTGCAACCACTTATGTATGAACAAGTAAAGGCAATTTTAGCCTCTTGCTTCAACTTTTCTAAAAAAGAAGAGTTTGAGAGACTTCAACTTTTATATATTTTACTGACAAAATGAAATGATTTTAAATTCTTTTAAATTACATACAGTGTTTTCATAAAAGGTATATATTAGATTCGGGATTTTGTTTCCTCCAATGATTATATATAATAGCCTACAGGCTAAATTCTGTGAGGAGCTTAAGTCTCTCCTTGAAATTCAGGTAGGTATACTGGAAGGGATATTAATCATTTCCGCAAAAAAAAAAAGTTCACTAAAACTAAAGTTTCCAGAATCTGTTATTTATTTGATTTCACACTAATATCTCTACTGCCAAGTGTCTTATAGTAAGATAGTATTTTATACAGGAAATATTTGAAAATTTTGTAGCATCTCCCCAAAAAGTAACTGGAACCTCAGTGATGAATCAGAAAAGTAGGTGTGAAGTTACTCCTCTAATGGAATGCTTTTCAATGTCTTCTTGCCCCGTTACAGACCTATGAAGAAATAGCAGGAGAGAGAGAAGTGAAACCATGTCCAGGAAACACAGAGATGAGAAGCCTAAAAGTCTTGTAGAATAAAGACTAAACGCTTGGATGGGGCACCTGAGTGGCTCAGTTGGATGAGTGTCTTATATTTGATTTCAGCTCAGGTCATGATCTCAAGGTCATGGGATCAGGCCCTGTGTCGGGCCCCATGCTGGGCAAGGAGTATGCTTGAGATTCTCTCTCTCTCTCTCTCTCTCTCTCTCTTCTCTCTTTTTCCCTCTGCCACTCTTTCCCACTCACACTCTCTTTCTCTAAAAAAAATAAAAATAAATAAATAAAGGGCTGGCTATAAAGAAACTACGAAAGTAGAAGAAAGGCAAGAAGGTGGGCAACATGGGTAGATGACACCTGCGGTATACATCTGCAGGACCCTGCAGAACCAGATGTGGTGTGGAGACTTGTCAAGGGTGTGAAGAAGGATGTGTGACCCAATTCAGAAGAAGCAAACTCTTCAAATAAACCAATAAGACACTATCGCTGTCCTGTGATTCCAATTAACCAAAGGAATCATAGCTCTTCAATTACAATGTTTCAAAGAGAGAAAGAAATGCGGAAACGATCAGTAGGATGCATGGAATTATGTAGTTAAAATATCTGGACACTGGACATCTATTTCTTCTGACTGGCTGGTTTGGACAGAATGTGGTATTAGTAGTTGCTGTGGATATTAGAGTAAGCACTTATTAGAGAACTAGTGTGCTTTGGCTACTACTAACCACATAGAAGAAATCACCAAAGACTCAGCAATTCTCCATCTCTTTATTTGATCATCACTTCTCAAATCAAGTGAGGCTATAGAGAGCAATACAATATAGAGAGGGCTATTTGCCCAAATGGGGGTGGTTAAAAAAAAAAAAAAAAGACTCACTTTGTTAGTTTTACAAACTGTAGGATTTCAGGCTAATCTAATCCCCTGGAGATTATAATTCAGTAAGCTTCAATCAGGGATCCAGTACTTTCAGTGGAGTGAATCTTATAATATGGTGCATCTGATAAACACCAGCAGTAGGGCATGGTAGGCTCGAGAGTCAGAGAGCGATCACGCTTTTAAGTACTAGTTTCATCATCTGGGAAAAAATTACTGCCTTTGCTTTGTGCCTCAATGTCTTGAGTTAAAGATGGAAATGAGCAGAGTACTCGTCTGCTTGCCTTAAATTAGGTAATTTAGGTAAAGTGTTTGGCACATCACTTGGAATAAACTGTTAATAAAATGCTATTTACTTCTATTGTTATGCTGCTCACGTTATTGATGATTTAGCATTATGCCTTTGAATTTCTCCATAGAAACTCCCTACCACCACTTTCAAGGCAAAAACGCAGTAAGAAATTGAGAGATTTTAATGTTGTCCTTTTTCTCCATTTTAATTTACCCTCTCATGGTGAACATTTTTAGAAGATGGTTGGTAATATAACACATCAATTGTAATATGCTCAATACAAATACCAAAAATCCCGATAGTGTAGACTACTAGTAAATTTGGGTATCATTAGAGCTATAGCAAATAATCATTTGCTTTCCGAAATAATTCATCAAAAAACCCTTTTAAGTAACAAGTGTTTCAGGCTTTTAAAAAGTCTTTTGCCTGGGGCACTTGGGTGATTCAGTGCATTAAGCCCCTGACTCTGGTTTCCGCACAGGTCCTGATCTCACAGTTTTCGTGAGTTTGAGCCCCACATCAGGCTCTGCGCTGGCAGCATGGACCCTGCTTGGGATTCTCTCTCTCTCCCTCTTTCTCTCTGTCCCTCCCCTACCTGTGCTGTCTGTGTCTCTCCCAGAATGAATAAACAAGCTTAAAAACTAAAATAAAAAATCTTTTGCCATATGAAAAAAAAAAAAAAAAGGATTTACCTAGATCCTTTCTTGAACACAGATACTGTGTAAATTGTTATCCCAAAGGTTATTGAGACACGGATCTCATCATGTCCAACATAGGTGGTGACTCACGTTACCTACTTTTGGTAAAATTGTCATTATCACAGCTAACTACAGTGGTAAGCAAAATTTGCACTTCAAGACATCCTGAAGACAGAATGGTAGACCCTGATGATATTTGAGGGCACACCGCATTGACTCTGGAGTTAGTGAATTCGAGTTGTGGTCCAAGCTTTGTTACTTTCTAGATAAGTGACTGGTAAAGTTGTGTAATTTCCTTAGCTTTAGTTTCTCCATCTGTAAAACAGAGCCAATAGCATAAAGTCAAAGGATTATAAATATTAAACAGGATATGGATATTAAGTAAGATTATTCTAGGATAATGACTATAAAATAGATGGCACAACCTTGACACGTAGTTATTCAGCAGTCTTCCAATAAATGTTTGTTGGGTAAATATTAAGGATTTTGTAAAAGAAAGAACAGAGACTTTGAATTAAAGTGGCAGATTGAGAATACATATTTAACTGTTGTTTTTCCCTAAACGCCACTTAAATGAAAACAAATGTAAGGTGCCTTTTGAAAAAATTTGGGGCGGGGCACAAATACCCAAAGGCAAAGAGAACAGAATAGAAAATATCTATATACTTTAGAAGATGGAAAATAAAGGGATGTATGATAACCGATTTAGCAGATCAAAGAAAGCTGAATCTTCAGCTGGCAGAGATAAACCCAAGAAACATTCAAACTTGCATCACAGAACCACAAAAAGCTTTTGTACATCTGAATAAGGAAGTTAAGGTTGATCACAAAACAGAAGGATATCTTGAAAAAAGATTTATAAATGCAATTAGACCCAATGGTACTTTTATAACGTAATCAAAAATTCTTTGAAACTCCTCTCATCAAGAGGTGAAGACTGTGTACACTCCTCTTGAATTTGGACAGGCTTGTGACTGCTTCTGTTAGTGGAATTCAACAAAAGTGATACTGTGTGACTTCCGGTGGTAGGTTGTAAAAGGCCCACCAGCCTCTGCCTTGTTCATCAGAACACATGCTTTGGAGCCATGTCAGAGTGTCAATAATTCTGAGGCTGCCACAGTGGAAAGACCGCAGGTAGGCATTCTCATTGACAGTTGCAGGCATCTTCATCAGGACCTTGACTGAGGGAAGTATCTTGGACTTGGATTGGATTGCCCAGCCACAGCTTTTCTGTCTTCCAGTTATTTGTGTCACTACCGGTCGTTTATGTCGCCCTGACTGAAGCCTCATGTATCATGGAGGGAGAAAAGCCACCCATGTTGTACTTTTTAATAAATTCTTCACCCACAAAATATATAAGTGTAATAAAACTGTTACTGCTAAGTTTTGGATTAAGGGTGGGATTGTTAGGTAGCAATAGATAACTGAAATAGAGCTCATTTGGCAAAGAGTTTCCACAGAGTTTTTCTCTCCTTTTTTTAAAAAGAAATTTATTTTTAAGTAATCTCTATACCCAAAATGGGGCAGACCTTCCAGGCTTTATCTTGGAAGAGTGTTCTCTTGGAAATCTGATTAGACCAAAAGAAAGATCTAAACATACTAACAGCAGTTTCCAAATGATACTATACCACAAAGACTCAAATAACAAACCTTACTAGCAAGCACAGAACTTCCAAATTTTTTTAAAATTTTTTAGTGTTTATTTATTTTTGAGAAAGGGGGGGTGAAAGCGGGGGAGGGGCAGAGCGAGAGGGAGACACAGAATCTGAAGCAGGCTCCAGGCTCTGAGCCATCAGCACAGAGCCCGATGCAGGGCTCAAACTCAAGGACTTCGAGATTATGACCTGAGCTGAAGTTGGATGCTTAACAGACTGAGCCACCCAGGCATCCCTCTAGACATCCTTTTAATGCATCATTCTTAAATGAGAAATTTACCAAAGATGATTTGAGAAAAGCAAACAGAAGGAAAATAGCTAATAAAATAGTAACTGTGTAGGAAGATAAAAACCTAGAAAATAAATTAAAATCTCATTATCATTACTCTTCAGGGTTAAAAAAAAGATAATATGTTCTTGAAATAAGACAGAATGCTATCAAAATAACATTATGAAAAAAACTAACTCTTAGAAATATTACCACAGAAATTTAAAACTTCAGTAAAAGGTTTAAAAATAAGGTTTAGAAAATATCCCACGAGAATAGGAAAAGTCATGTAAGTGGAAAGTTAGAAGGAGAAAATAAAAAAAATAAACAAATAAAAACCGGTGTTGGTGGTACATAATAAAACAAAATTATAAGGTTCCCAAAAGAAATGTGAGAAAATATAAAACAGAATCAATCCAAGAAAACTACCCAAACTGAATACATGTTATAAAAAGTTTCAAAGAATGTTCACCCCAGTAAATCCAAACAGATAGATGTCATCTAAGACCCATCATTGTGAAAATTAAAAATTCTGGATACAAAGGAAAGACCCTAAAAAATTTCGGAGACTATGAGAGAGAAAGACGGAAGAAGATAAAAAGGAAATAGATTTGTATAAAAGACTCAGATCAAAATGGCCGTAAACTTCTAGATGGATACACCGTATATCAGCTAGCTATTGCCACATAAAAAAAAAAAAATCATACCCAAAGGTAGCAGCATAAAACAACACATATTTATTACCTCACAATTTTTCTGTGTCAGGAACCCAGGAGTGACCTAGCTGGGTGCTTCTGACTCAGTCAAGGTGTGGCTGTCATTTCAAGTCTCAACTGGAGGAGAATCTGCTTCAAAATTCACCCATGACTGTTGGTAGGCCTCAATTCCTTGCTGATTCTTAAAGACATCAGTTCATTGTCCTGGAAGCCTCACCATAAAGCCACTCAGGACACTGAAGTTGGCTATTCTCCTCAAGAAAGTAAGACAATGAGAGAATGAAATAGTGAATGTCCTAAACAGGAGCCAGAGTCTTTTTGTATAGTGTCAAAAATGGCATCCCACTGTCATAGAATCTGGGTCTGGAGTTCTCTCTTGTCCAGCAAGAAAGTGGGATGCAGGATTAAAATTCGAAAGAGGCTAATATCTCGGATGAGGCAAGAGCTCCGATTAAGGGTCTTTTCTCTGGTTTTATTAGGATCAGAAGATGGGCATGCAAAAAAGAGACAATGAAACCGTGAACATTAACTCATGGGCATAGGGAAAAGGGTGTTAGGTGTTTGGGTAAATACCAAACAAAATCCTGGCACTAAGCAAAAGGTTTTATACAGCAGACATGAGGCACCACCTCTGTTTACCTAAACTGGCTTAGGGGACAAGAAAGACAGAGCATGCACCTCAGGGTCAACAAGACACTTTCTTTTGCTAGTTAGCTCCTCTCTGGGCAACTTTGCCCTGCTGTGGTCCATAGCGCTGTTTACCTATTTACCTATTTTGGTCCTTCTTTCCCGTGAATGCAGCTTTCTGCTATTATACTAAGTTGGGGGGTGTTTCCACCCTGAACACCTAATCTTGTTTACCTGATTTTTGATGCCTTCATCCTGAGGCTTTTCTGTTCCTATATCTTTTTCCTACACTGGGGTTCTTTGCCCTGTGTACCTAATCTTGTTTACCCAAACTTGGGTGTGTTCATCCTATGGCTTTCTAATACTTTTGTCTGGTTAACCCATCGGTTCAAGCTCAGCGAATTCCTAAGCTTATTCCCCACATCCCACCACTTCTCCATTATTCTATTCATTAACATTGAATAGCAGGTCTATCCCACACGCAAAGGGAGAGGACTACAAAGAGATGTGAATATCAGGAGGTGGCCATTTTAGTGGCTGCCTGCCACATACTGAGAGTTAAAATGTAATTAAGCAATGGTTTAAAATTCAGAGGGGCTAAATTTCTCTACACTAGCATTCTATGCTCCAAATAATAATTGTGCATGAACATAAACTAACAGCATTTTCAGACCTATAAGGTCTCAAATCTTACTTTGCATGCACCTTTTCCTTGTGTGGGGATGCTATGGTGCCTCACTGGCATCCTCCATGCAAATGGAGGCACTGACTCCCCAGATGCTGAGAATATGGGCTGCTGACTACTCACAACTAAGTACTTCTTTGAAAATTGTCCTCGACAGAAGAGAGCATTTCTACCTAAAGTTATGTTCCCTCCCTCAGGACAGCCTGCACCCATCCAGTGGCTGGTCAGTGAGGAAGGGTATAAATAATAAGACATCTATCCTCAGTTTGCAACCACTCTGGAGGGCTATCCCAGCTCCAGAACTCTCTCTGGATCAGCTGAGATCTGTGTCCTGTATTGCAGTTCAACTTCTCATTCTACCCAACTCTCTCACTTCTTCACAAGCATTCCTGAGAGCACTCCTCAATAAACTTCTTGCATACAAATTTCCTTCTTGGAGCTATTTCCTAAGTAACCCAACTAAAAACGATTCTGACCAGAAGTAGATGAGGAAGCAGAGTCTAAAAATGAGAGTTTGGAGCTAGATCATCACCAGATGGCTGGCAACAAGTACAGCATCATGGGTGGTAATTGGAGTGATGAAAGCAACTGGCATATTATAACAGGGAAATTTTTAAAATGTGCATTGATTGTAAAGTGGGATGGGAAATCAATTAAAGAAAATGCACCAGCAGGTGCACTATCTCAGGCATTTGATAGGTTCTGAAGAGGCAGTTATTAAAATGGCAACAGAATAAGATGGAGTTGCTCATGTTATTGATGCATTGGAGAAAGACAATGAGGTTTAATGATGCCAGAGGCCAAAAAAACTAAGAATCAGATGTAGGTATTAATTATAAGTGAAAAAGAGTTCCATAGAAGGTCTTTTTGTCAACTCTGGCAATTGTGTTATGCAAAAATCAGAGTTCAGATTAGGAAGGAGTGGGACCTTAAAAGTTTTATTGGAGACATTTGAGCTTCTCCCGAAATCTGTAGGCCTTCAAAGTGGCCTGCTCCTTCCCATTAAAGTCTAGCAAGCTCCTGGTCTTAAAAAGATGATGCAGAGGCCTCTGCTTTTAGAACAATATACACCCAGGATCTATTTCCACTGATCCTTCTAGATACCAGACAAAAAATTAAGGCCAAATCACGATATAATCCAAAGAGATGTTAGCCCCTGTTAGAAAAAGAAGTACTTGAGGCATCTGGATGGCTCAGTCAGTTGAGCTTCCAACTTCAGCTCAGGTAATGATCTTATGGTTCATGGGTTCAAGCCCCACGTCGGGCTCTGTGCTCACAGCTCAGAGCCTGGAGTCTGATTCAGATTCTGTGTCTCCCTCTCTCTGCCCTTCTCCCATTGGTGCTCTGTCTCTCTGTCTCTCTCTCTTCTCAAAATAAACATTAACAAATGATAAAAAATAAAAAAATAATAAGAAAGAAGTACCGAACCAAAACAGTTACACGATATAGCCAACACATATCAGTAAGGCCCACAGTGATATGTGCACGATTGTGGAATCTGAAAGGGCTGGATCAAGGTGGATTAGGTAAAAAGTCAAATAAGGAGAATATGTGAAAAATTGATTTAAAAGGAAAAGGCCAAGTTTGGTTTGTAAAAAAGTTTCAGTACATGAGTTCAAGCTGAAAATACATTGCTGATGCAGGACATTCATACTTAGAGTGACTGAGTATAATGAGTGAAATAATGATGCGCAAAATCATTTCAGTGGGGAAACTTTTCACTCCACGTGATATTTCACGTTGTTTAGAAAGAACAGTGGCACATAAATTCATGGTGCAAAATGACTTGATTTTTTATTTAGGGGCTTAGAGAGACAAAGATTGGTAGGTAAGGAACTAAAAGTTCTGGAAGAAACATGTGAATGGACCCATCCATGTAGATGGAGCTCAGTGATCATGCAGTGTAAATATCTTTGTATTACATACCCATGCCAATCAGTGAGTACTTACCATGGAAAAGGCAGTAAAACAACAACAACAACAACAACAACAACAACAACAACAAACCAAGTAGACAGAATGGCTTAGTCAGTTGACATGAGCCAACCCCTGTCTTTGAACATTCTTACCTTGCAGCAATGAATTCTTGAACAAAGTAGTCATGGTGGTAGGAATGAGGAGTATTCATGATGTCCCACCTACCAAAGCTGATCTAGCTACTGCTGAAACAGAAGCCAATTCTGAGCCTCAATATGGCAACATCTCTTCAGCCATTCCCCTAACGGCAAGTTGATTTCAGAGGACTCTCCACTCTGAAAGGAGCAGCTTACTTTAACACATTCTAAGTGTGTAGGAATTAACACATATTCTAGGAATATATTTGCTTTTTCTTCTTGCATAGTATCAGCTAGTCTCTAGGGAACCTGAACCAGGACACTCATGACGTGACTGTTGGATGTGTTCCAGAAATGAAAAAGTAAACCAAGAAAGAAACTCATCGGAGTCAGCTATCACAGGTAGCTTTTCCAACAAAAGAGATACAGGAAGGGAATCCCCAGAAGGATGGTTAGGAAAATCCCAAAATGGCCATTGTGTAACTATTTTAAAGAGATAGCATTCCAGAATCCTCCAGAAAAGATTTCTTACTAAAATACTACGGGTAAGATCAGGCTAGTGAGTGAGTGTGTGCGTGTGTGTTATATACACTATAAAAATGGATTGAACCACATCTATTACAAAAACTTTGACAAAAAATACAACAACATGAATAGTTCACTATATAATTTTTTTTCTAATTACTTTGTAAACTTATGCACTGCCTTCTTCTTAAGTGGATTTGGTGAACTCGGCTTACTATAAAACTTTTACACATTTTTTTCCAATTTTTGCTCCAACTCAGCAAGAATTAATTTTATTTTTGCTTATTTCAGAATATAATCAGTGTCTCTGAGGGGTTAAATAACTTTTTCGAAGTTACCCAAGAGGCTAAACCATACTCCAAACCAGAAAAAATAGTTCTGTTAGAGTGAATATAAGTGATTTCTTTCCCACTTCTATTTTTCAAACTTTCTGAAATACGGTTCTACTGATTTTATAGTGAAAATAAGTTGTAAAATAAGAAAAAAAATAGGCTCACTAGATGTCCAATACATATTCATTGAATTTTCAAATGAAACAGAAACACAGAACAATTGTTATTCAAGACCCTTTAGATCTATTTTAAGAGATTTGGTTAAATTTCACGCCAGGAAATTGTGTTCTCAGCCTAAATTGTCCACACGGTTTTGAGCAAGTATGTCATTTTCACTTCTTAATCTAATAACTCTGAATTGTGTTCAAAAACTTACATCTACATTTTAGAGATGGCTGAAGAGATTCTTATTTAAGTAGTATTATAGTGTTTTATGTAACAAATAGAGTTTTCTATAATAGTAGAAAGCAGTCTTTTCAAGTAAAACAGGAAAATATTGTCATAATAAAAAAAGTCATGTCTGTTAGTTCCATTGGTAACTTTTGCATTTTTTCTCCTTATTTTATATAATGTGCCCTAAGTATACCTGAGGCATAAATAGGAAAGTAAAATGGGTGGTTTTTTCAGTCTGTGGTTAGGCATCCTCATTATTTGTTTCTGTTGTTGTTTTGGTTTGGTTTTTGTTTTGGGGGGGGAGAAAGGGCACAAGTGAGTGAGGGTAGAAAGAGAGGGAGAGAGAGAAAGAATCCCATGAGGAGTAGACAGAGAGAGAGAGAGAAAGAAGCAGTGCTCACCCTCACACAACCCTGAAGCAGGGCTCAAGCTCACACAACAGTGAGATCATGACATGAGCCAAAGTCAGATGCTTAACCAACTGAGCCACCCAGGCATCCAGAGGCCTCATTCCTAAAAGGAACTCATCCATGTTCACTGAGGAGATGAAAAAACACAAGAGCTAGATGAACTTAGAGAATATACTGAGTTATAATCCAGTAATGCTGCCTCTGTCATCCCTTCCCTCTCAAAATTATAAATGGATCTAAATGAAAAAGGTATTTAAAAGAACGTTTTAAATGTTTATTTATTTATTTTGAGAGAGTGTGCATGCACGCGAGAGGGAGAGAGAGAGAAATCAGGGGAGAGGCAGAGAGAGAGGGAGAGAGAAAGAATCCCAAGTAGGCTTGTGCTGTCTCTGCAGAGCCCAAAGTAGAACTGGATCTCATGAACCTTGAAATCATGACCTGAGATGAAATCGAGAGTCAGATGCTTACCTGACTTAAAAATACCCTTTTCTGGGGTGCCTGGGTGACTGAGTCGATTAAGCACCCAACTTCAGCTCAGGTCACTGATCTCACAGTTCATGGGTTCAAGCCCCGAGTCAGTCTCTGTGCTGACAGCTTGGAGCCTGGAGCCTGTTTCAGATTCTGTGTCTCCCTCTCTCTCTGCCCCTCCCCCACTCACACTCTGTCTCTCTCTCTCTCAAAAATAAATAAACATTTAGAAAAAAAAATACGCTTCTTAAAAATAATATGCTATGTACCACAATTAGATTGCTATGTACCACAATTAAGAATTCAAACTGAGCCTATAGTTGTGTACTTGAACTTTAATGAGATAATTTTCCTCATTTTAGCCACTCAGGATAGCAGCTGTGTACATAACAGTCTATATCAAACTTGTTTCTGTTCCCAAAGATTTACTTTAGAAACCATTATTTTAGGGAGAAAATGGTCAAATATCTCTTGGGTAACTTCACGTACAAAGAAGTTTGCTGGGGTAAAAGTGGGCCTAATATATATTTTATTAATGGGCCTCATAGCTATTACATCCTGGTGCTCCAAATCAATTTCAGAACTAACTAAGAAAAAGATCAATAAAGGAGTTAAGCATATGGAGATCAAAATACCACTTTCATTACTGATAATACAAATATTGGAAAACATGAGTTAGAGTAAGTGCCAATGAAGCAAGCTCGCCTTTATTCCCCCATGATTAAAGAAACGAGTGAGAAGACAGAGAAGAGCCATGTGTTGCTCAACTGAAAGGCTGAATCACAGGGAAACATAAAGAAAAGCAAAAATGGTGCCTTCCGAACATACTTTCCTGGGCACTTAGGCATGATCAAACACCTGTAAGATTTAACTATCTCATGAGATCTAGTTAAGCATCTATAAGTTAACACCTATAAGATTTGACCATCTCATGCGATCTCACGTCCTCAAGGAAGGAGGATAAAATAATAATCCATAAATTGCCTAAATTCTTGTTTCCTCCTCATACTGAAAATTACTTGATGGCAGAGTGGAGATATGTGTCCTCAAATTCTAAGAATATATTTTTAAAATAATGAATAAAATAAAATGGAAAGGTGAGGACAAAAAAAAAAACGGTTTAAAGGAGTGAGTGGTCCCTGCTTACACAAGACCAGTGTCCCAGAGGAAGGAGGGCTTGGTCAGCGTTTGAAGAACGAATGGTTTGTAAAGAGTAAAAAAAAAAATAAAAATAAAAAAGTAAGAGAAAAGAAAAGAACTTTTCAGGCAAGGAAAATAGGTATGAGTAAAACCACAGTGGAATATTTATAATAAATAGTATGTTTTGAGAAAATGGGTAGACCTTATTGGCTGAAGGGGAAAGGTCAAATTGCATTGAAAATGTATTGTGATGGAATGGAAGTTTAGAACTAGACTCTTGAAGAAATTAATGCCTTTGCAAGAGAGTTGCTTTGTTTTATATTCTTGTATAGACAGAAGGAAGCTATTCAAGGTTTTCGAGCAAAGCTGTAACATAAAAATAGCATTTTAGGGAGAAAAAATAAGCTGGTGACAAACGGCCAAATGAATCAGAAGCATATCAGTCTTGGGATAGAGTGTTAGAAATGAACAAGTGAGCCCCTCGGCCTCCTCTAATTTCTCCTGATCGTAGATACCCAGATCACCATGATAGTTAGAAAGTGTGTATATGTGTGTGTGTATCTTCAGGTAAATTATTTTCAGTTTTAAAATTTTACATCAAAAATTTTTTCTCTTGTATCATGTAACCTTGTTTCAGTTCTTAAAATTAACTCACGAATATATTTAATAGTGAAAGGCCAGAGAGACTCGGATACGAAAGGCCTTTCTTTGACAACTTTTCTTTTTGTTTTATCTTTCTTCTCATTCCATTTTTTTTTAAGTCTTTGAAAACCCATTCATTAGAAAACGTCTAGCAACTCTGATTCCGTATGTGTGACTTGGCCTTGTTCTCTACCACACTGAGAGATTCTATAGTCTCCTTTATTCCCACATGCAATTAATCATCACCTTTGTCTTCTCATATCCTATATGTTTACCCTACATATTGTGACCACCTTAAAGAAGTGGGATGTACCCTTACCCAAAATTTGGTTCAGATGTCCAAATTTTGTGTGTCCGGACAGACACAAAAAGGATATGATGTTTCATTACTTGGAAAATAAGACTGTCCAGGGATTTAAGGACAGACTTCCCAGACTGGTGTGAAAATGAGAGAGGCAGGAAAGGAGACTGGCTGGAGGTTTCTATTGTGGTTAGGATCTGGGGCGAGGATGAGGGTTACAGAGCAAGGGCAAGGGCTTGTGTGATTTGAATTACCCTCCGGAGCCAAAAGAGAAAACACTAGACTTTCTTACCATCTTCCCCATACAGGGATCACAAAGAGGAGGTGAGGCTTAAAAGCTGTCTTCAGTTGAACAACAAAAACTGGAGTCAAATTCCTTATAACACCATGAAACACCATCTTCATCTCTCCTTTGCACTGATGTCCTAGACATCCTTCCTCTAATCTCTGTGATGTACCAATCCATATTTCACCATCAATCCAGGCTTGCACCCTTGCCAATATGATGGTGCCATGACCCTGTTCAAAATTCTTCAGTGGATCTGCATCTCTAAACAGTAATTCTTAAATGTCCTCACTGAGAATTAGGGGACTGAATCCTAGACACAAGAAAATTCAAAGTGGTTCTCTGCAAGACAAGTGTTTTTGAACTCTGTTCTTTTATCTGAAATATCACGTAGATTTTATCTTCTCCGACAAGTAGTCATATGACTTTTAGTACAAAAATTATCTCCTACATACTAATTTAAAATAGACTAAACAGGTAGAGTACCCCCATATCTTCTTGAAGAAGTCAACATATTGATCCTATAGCTTTTAGTGGTTAACCAAACCTACCCTTAGAGCATGAATACTTTAGAGAAGCATAACTTTTACACAAAAGACTATAAAGGTTTCCACTTAGTATAGGAGATCCTTCGCTACCATAATCCATACCCACCCTACGTCTCTGTCATCATGATCTGTCTCTGAAAACTATACACAACAAGCCCTCCATGCTCTTGTAGCAATAGTGACCCTGTGTTTCACTCCTCTGTGTCTTCACGTGATCTTCCCTCCGTCTGAAGTGCCCTGCCTCCACCTTCCCTGGACAAAACTTTTCTTTTGGAGTGTGGTATACTTAACTCTTCTAATTTAGGATTTTAGTTTCTCTTTGAAGTGTTTCCCTAAGTTTTCTCTGAACATTATACACATCTACATTATAGCAAAGATTACTTTTCTTTGTAATTTTTTCATGTCTGCCTTCTCCAAAGTTTTCATGGACAGGTGCATGTAGTTAGTTCAACTACATGAACTAACTCAACGTCAAGGTATAGTGGGTATTCAATACACTTTTGTTGAGTGAATGAACAAATATTTTTGAAGTGACATTTATAGTAACAACGGTTGCTGTCCTTTCTTTTAAATGCTGTTAAAGAAACATCTCAAGTAATAATATGGTTGAAATTCTTAATTTGCCTCATATGAAAGGTGATTTCAATATTTAAATATTTAAATACAGCATGTAATCATTAAAAAAGTATTATGAGAATGGCCAAAAGAGAAAAAGAAAGAAAGATAGAAATGCCCAACAACAGAATAGCAAACAGCAAAAAAAAAAAAAAAAAAAAAAAAAAGGAAGTAAAATAAAAAAGAAGCTCAGAGAAAAAGAAAAATATCAGCAAAAAAAAAAAAAAATTTAAAAATCCCACTTGTCTGCATAAGCTCCCAAGAGTAAAAACCAGGGGCAAAGAAATTCACACAATATCTCAGGGCTGAGTGGTATGGGAGGGGAAAGAGAATTTATACAAACCATGAGGGAACAAACTGGGGCAGGACAGAGGCAAAAAAATTTAAATGTGAAGCAAGCCCATGAAAATATAATTATATTTGCTGATAAGGGGACAGTGGGCTTCAGGTGGGCAGTGAGATAAGCTGAATGCATTATTATGTGTGTGTGTGATGGGAATATGTAAGTAAAAGATGAACTTTTTACTACTGGTTATAAGTTATTAAGTTGCTGAAGTTTTATCCTAGTTGATTTGTGCGATGTGCACCCATCCCCAGACCATTGGAATTGTGGACCCCAAGATATTTGTTTTCTATAAGCCCTTTCACTCACAGAATGATAATGAAGAGAACAAGAATAATGAAATCAGAATAATAATCACAATAATAATACAACATTTATAAGTTATAGTCCACATTTTCAATTGTGTTAGAAGTATATATATTTTTCCTCTGATATAAAGTAATTCTTATTTTGAGCCCCATAGCACTCAGTTGGGAGAAAACAATATTAGTCCTTCTTTGATCTCCCTTCCAATACAACTCCTCATGATTAAGAATTAATGAAAGTATCAAGGAGTAAATAGAGAAGAAAAAGAAGGATGCAGAACTCAGTAATTGGTTCCCACAGTTGGCCTCTGAGACATCCGCCAGCCTGCATATACGTCAGTTCTCAGTCTGGCAGCTCTCAGGAACCCTCTCTCTTAGACGTACAGTTCTCTTGTCTCATCTTTCCTTCCTAGGGCTCACAATAATTTATTCCAGATTCATAGAGAATCCTTCTCCCCTCAAATTGTGGGTCAAGACGTATTGCCTCTACCCAGAATCCTCTCTTCTCTCCGGGAAGAAAGGAAACAAAAAGCCAAGAGAATTGATGACTTATTCTACCGCTTAAGTCAATAGCATTTTGTTAGATGAGGAGGAGTCAATAAAACCGTAGGCGAGAGAAAGATTGCCATCTCACAAGAATTATCCTGATATATTGAAGAGAATCTCTTGAATTGAAGAAGAGAAAATTCTCAGGAGTAGTCACTGGAGATAAGATGAGTTAAATCGGTTGAATTCAAGAGTGAAGACACAAATCAGTGACACACTGGGGGTAGGCAGATAGACCAAGGAAGAGGAGACAGAAGGTTTGCAGGATTGTAGCAAATTAAGGGCATAATTGGCATTTGACCAAGGAGAGCTAAGGGCTTAACAAAGATTGAACTAAGAATGAACCATACATGGTAGTCCTTAGCAACAGGACTCTCTCCTTTTACAAACGACATTATAGTGGAAAAGGTCATATGTTAATTAAGTCAACAGTAGCTAGCAAAAGAGTATTTTGCAAAAAGATGTTGTTAAATAGTCTGACTTGAGAGAGAGTTTGAGAAGGATTTTTTAGAGAATTTTGTGCATTTAACAAAGAACAATATAAGGAAGAAAAGAATTTAAATTATATACAAAGAAATTAAATTGGGTCTGTGTAAGAAGGAACTTCTCTTCCGGAGACTTGTTTTGTCTCCTAGTGCCCTTTTCATGGACCATGTAAATAAACTAAATCTATCCCAGGTCTATACTTCTTCAATTGTCATTTCTTATGTTATTATTGTATGGAAGAAAGCCGTTAAGGGCAAAAAGAGTTCCTTTAATACTTGAAAGGTAGCATAATATGCCACTCCAAAATATGCCAATTAAGTGTAAGGGTTATTGTGAGCTAAAGTCACTCTTGAAAAACAGCAGGTGCCAGAAAGGCTCTCTGACCTCTCCCTTTTCTTCCTGAAAGAACGAAGGTAAAAACTCCGTATGGAAGAAGCCCTCCCTATACCAGGAAGAAAGCAGCTCTCTTATCATCAGACACAGGAAGTCTCGTACTTAGGCTATCACGAAAAAGACTAGAGATAACACATAATGAAGAAAATGTACAGAAAAGGGAATCCTTGGGTTTTGTTAGTAGAAATACATATTGGTACAGTCACTATAGCAAACAGGATGGAGTTTCCTCAAAAAACTAAAAATACAGCTATCGGACAATCCAACAACCCCACTGCTGGGTACACATCCAAAGGAAATGAACACAGGAGTATTAAAGAGATGTCTGCACTCCCATGTTCATTGTAGCATTATTTACGGTAACCAAGATAAGGAAACAAACTAAGTGTCCATAAAAGGATGGATGGATAAAGAAGATGTGGTATATATACCATGGAATATTACTCAGCCATGTGAAAAGAAGGAACTTCCACCATTCGCAATATCAGGGATTAAACTTGAGGGCTTCAGGCTACGTGAAATAAGACAAACAGAGAAAGACAAATACCGTATGATCTCACTTATATGTGGAACAACAACAACAAAAAGTCAATGTCATAGAAATAGAGAGTCAAATGGTGGCTACCAGTGACTGGAGAGGTTGAAATGGGAAGATGCTGGTCAAAGTGTACAAACTTAGTTGTCTGATAACTGAGTTCTGGGGATCTAATGTACTGTATGGAGATTATAGTTAATGAATGCTGTGTTATATACACTTGAATGTGGTTAAGAGAATAGATCTTAACTTTTCTCATCACAAAAAAAGAAATAGTAACTGTGCGACGTGATAGGGGTGTCATGGTAATCATTTTGCATTATATAAGTCTATCAAACCAAATGTTGCTCCTTAAACTTACATCATGTTAATTATATCTCAATAAACCTGGGGGGGGTGGAGAGAAAGAAACAGAGAAAAATAAAAAGACTGAGAAAAGTTTATAAATAAAAATAAAAGTGTCAATCAAAATGTGAAGGATATATTAAAAAACAACGAATAAAAATAGTTTCTAGAAGAGTATAGTCAATGTGAAAATAAGCTTGTAGAAGAAAATAAACAAACAAACAAAAAAAATAGTGCTAGCACCAATGCTATTTAATTTAGGAAATTTTGCCTTAGTTACCATAGAGATGGTTTCAGAGTGAACCATATATTTTAGAGGGTCATGAAATGATGTCAATTAGTTTTTGACTCCACACACGAAATGTTTAGGCCACATAAAATAGCTGAGCTGCTGTGAAATTATAAGATCAGATGTTTACTATATACATAGTATGTTATTTTATAACATTTTGGCAAAATTCCATTTTATTGAAATAGTAGCTTTTAAGTTTAACACAATAGTTAAAGTTTTTATGTTTGGTATAAAAATTCACAAGAGGGGTGCCTGGGTGGCTCAGTCGGTTAAGAGCCCGACCTCAACCCAGGTCATGATCTTGCAGTCTGTGAGTTCGAGCCCCGCATCCGGCTCTGTGCTGACAACTCAGAGCCTAGAGCCTGCTTCAGATTCTGTGTCTCCCTCTCTCTCTCTGTCCCTCCCCCACTCATGCCCTGTCTCTCAAAAATGAATAAACGTTAAAAAAAAATTCACAGGAAACACAGAACTCAGCTGTTAAGAATATTTCTTTATCCAATTTTGCTCTCTATCATCTCCTCACTGGCAGTGGTGGAAGGGGGATGTGAACTCTGTGTAGGGAGAGGTGACATTTTGAGATACCAAGAAAGTGAACTGCAAAATATAAAGTGAGCATGAAGCTGAAAAATGTCAAAAGCACAAAGAGACTAAATCTCGTTTGCTTCAGCTTGTCAAACTTAATTTCATCTACTACATATAAAAGATCTTTTGGAAAATAATTAAGTTCAAGAGGCTGCAAGGTCTGAAATGATTCTTGAGGTTCTTAGAATTTTTAATAAAAAATCTAAGAAGTGTAAGTATATCCAGGTGTTCCACAAGGCTCAAGTTTTATATGGGAATTAACAGAGAACTCCAAAAGTCGCAAGAGGGCCCTCCACCACCATCTGCAACTAGCGACAAAAGGCAATTGAAACTGAGTGTTCGGAGGACAGAAAGAGGGCAAAGGTTAGTTGGGAGTAAGCTTTAAAGCCACCACTTCTCTAGTTTTAATTTTATTTAGAAATATATTAGAGAAAACATGTTTTTTTCAAGGAAGTAGACTACTTTTTTGTAATCTCAGCTTTATTCAGCTATAACCGACATATAATATGGTAAGATATTTATTTATTTATTTATTTATTTATTATTTATTTATTTATTTATTTATTATTTTAGGCTGAGTTATTCATTTCTAATTTTTTTAAATATAATTTATTGTCACGTTAGCTAACGTAACAGTGTATACAGTGTGCTCTTGGTTTTGGGGGTAGGTTCCTGTGATTCATCGCTTACATACAACACCCAGTGCTCATCCCAACAAGAGCCCTCTTCAATGACCGTCACCCATTTTCCCCTCTCCCCCATCCCCCCCAACACCCTCAGTTTGTTCTCTATATTTAAGAGTCTTTTATGGTTTGCCTCCCTTCCTCTCTGTTTGAAACTATTTTTTCTCATCTCCTTTCCCCATGGTCTTCTGTTAAGTTTCTCAAGTTCCACACATGAGTGAAAACATATTATGTCTTTCTCTGACTGACTTATTTCACTTAGCATAATACCGTCCAGTTCCATCCACATTGTTGCAAATGGCAGGATTTCATTCTTTGTCGTTGCTAAGTACTATTCCATTGTATATAAACCACATCTTCTTTATCCACTCATCAGCGAATGGACATTTGGACTCTTTGTAATATGGTAAGATATTTAAAATGTACTTATGGTAAACTGATATGCATTGTGAAAGGATTCCCTCAATATAGTTAATTAACTCATCCACTACTGTATTTATTTATTTGTTATTTATTTTGGTGAAAACATTTAAATTGTACTTTGTTAGCAAATTGCAATTATACAATAATTGTATATTAATTGTAGCTAATAGGTTATTATGTAATATTTTATATTAGATTATCAAGCCTTATTCATCTTGTTACTGAAAGTTCATACACTTTTACCAATCTCTTCCTATTTCCCCCTACTCTACCCCCAGCCCTGGCAACCCTCTTTCTATTCTCTGTTTCCATGTGTTTTCATCTAATCTATAAAACAATTCAAGTTTATGATGATTTTGATAAAGATTCCATAAATTGTTTTTAGAAAACAGTTTCTGATGCAATTCACATGGTGATGAAGAAAAAGATCATAGAAAGAACAATCGCTTACATTGAAAATGACATTTAATTTCTTCACAAATTTGCTTAGAGAAGGTCCTACAGCTAACAACGTGTCACAACACAGGAAAGAGAGTAGATTGGTCATAGCCACATACAGCAATGTTTCTCAAACGGAGACCTTTACACAAATAGCCACATTGGTTGTTAAAATGTCAAAATACTTAGATTTGATTGGAAAATAGCTTTTCCCATGACTGATCTCCTACCAAGTTAATTGTGAAACTGGAATGTGGTGAAATTGAATCTACACAAACCAAATATTTTTCCTTCACATGATTGTTGCTGCATGGATGCGACTGTTCAGAGAATCTGTATTCTTCTTTTCAATTGACCCAAAGAAGCTGTCTGAACTAGCAATACCACTTGCCTATTCTACAAACTTTTACGTGCTTACTTGGCCACCAATTACATGTAGCTAGTACAAAATGACTGCAGAACAGTTCTAATGGTTTTCTACAAGACGAAATGATGCGATTTTCCCAAAGAGACATCCTTGGCAACGTAAGCTTTAGACGTCTCTGAGGTTCACTTCTGTCCTCTTTTATAACTGAGCAATGCCATTTGATTGCAATGCTCATATTTGCATGTTGCATCAAGTAACTATCTCAAATGCAAGAGTTTTATTTCTAATATGTTGTTAAATAAGTTCAGCTGCCAATAAATAGGCAAGTCCAAATGTCAAAATGACAATTACCCTGCACTCATCCTGAATTATGCTAGTGGTCATAAAGATAAAACTCATTTGTTCCATGTAATGAACATGAAAATAGATGGTACATGAAGATAGTTTAATGAACTATTTATAAATGTATTTGCAGAATTAAAAGAAACAACAAGGGATGATGAAGTATATTGGAACTAGCAAGAACAAGGAACTTTTACCACATCTAAACTCAAAATGGTAAATGGGAGAACAGAGTTACTAGAACCGAAGAGTCAGAACCACGAAAAATAGGACCAACCATAGGACTGACTATGTCTGGCATACAAGGAATTAGGAGAATAAATGTCCACAACTGCCTTTCTCCTAGCTCTCTGATCTTCAACCAGTGATAAACACGAATGGAAGCCAAAAGGCAAGGGAGGTGATGTGGTCCATGGAGGTCACTCTTTAGGGCCCCAAGTTTGAGCAGAAAAGCATGGAAAAAACAAGATGTATTGTTGTGTCTGTTTGCTCTCAGACCCATTTACTTGCCCTTTCCTTCATCCGATATTAACACAGGGAACTGCATTTCCCAGTCTTTCCTACCGACTTTTTCTTCTTGACATTCTCTTTTTATTTCTTTTTTTGAATTTATATTTTATTCATTTTTAATATAATTTATTGTCAAATTGACTAACGCACAGTGTGCAAAGTGTGCTCTTGGTTTTGAGGGTAGATTCCTGTGGTTCATCACTTACATACAACATTCAGTGCTCATCCCAACAAGTGCCCTCCTCATTGCCCATCCATCTCAGGTCATTGAGAGCTAGTGGGCAGAGATGAGAAGACTCAAAGCAATCAAAAGTTGTGCTGTCTTTCCAATTTCTCTCTACTTTAGAAATTATCTCTAGATAATATCTTCCATGGTCCAGCTACCATTGAACAGACACAGTCCCAGCTCGCATAGGGCTGGGTAGAGCAGAACAGGACAGTAATACTATTTCCATTTCAGCCATAAATTTAGGCTTTTGGACTGAGATAATATTATCCCCTGTGTCCCTCCAGCCTGGGTGTGGTAGTAGATTCATGCTGTTTCTAGTGTCTGGGTCACCTCATGTTTCTCTGCATAAATTCTCAAGTCTTCCATCACCTTTGTATCCAATTACCACTATTGAATTTTCTCTCTCTGCAATACCAGCAGTCATTTCTGTTTCTGACAGAACTCTGATAAAATGCTGGGCTAATTTGTGATCGGAAGACATTTTCATAGACTTAGACTTTTTCTTCCTAAGTTATTTAATAAATTGAAAGTGTGATTTGCCATCACCAAAAGAATATGGTAAATAACAGTATCATACTATTTTCTCTCAGGCTAATGAGAAAATAGAGGCAGAATTTAATAAATGAATCAAATATTTATGTCATACCTAAATGAAGTCATAGCATACTGTATGAAAAAAACTAATAGCGGCTTGAATTGATAAAAGAAGTGGGAAAATTGAGTTACTCCTTGGCATAATTGGCAGTGGAGGCATAAAAATTCTTAAAAGAACTTGTGATTTAAAGGGCAGTTTTATAGTCACATTTTGAACACATATATTGCTCAGAGCCTGCTTTAGTCATGCAAGCTCTCCATTGTTTGTTAGGAAGTAAGATAATGGTAAATGCTCAATGGTGGAAAGCACTAGGCAGCAAAGATAACTAAGGGTTCATTACTAGGTTAGTTATGTACCTTTGCTGTCATCCAGTTATTCACAATTGTATGTTTAAAAACAAATATCAACATTGAATTTTTCTTGATATATAAAATAAGAAGAAACTGAAACGGGAGGTAGAAATATATACATGGATTGATCCTATGTATTCCTGGAAAGATTCACTGTAGTTTACTTTTTCTTTTCTTTTTTTTTTTTTAAGATTCACAGTATGCCTATTCAAAAAAAAAAAAAAAGACATCCCCAAGATACATTTGCAGACATGCATGTCTGATAATATACAAACAGAAATCACTGGGTACGACTTCCCTTACACGGGCTTATTCATGAGTCATGTTGTCCTTGCCATCCCCCCTCCTTCCCATTCATTCCTGAATTGTAGATGTAATGGCTGCTTTGTAGATGATGGCTAGCTTTGCAGTCACCTTTTCAATCATGAGGCAATCTTCAGAGGAAAGCTACTTGTTAAAAGAATGACAGTGCAAATGGAGAGCCGAAGTCTGGAACATTAGGTATACCATAAAGCCACAATAGTAGACCTAGACAAGCCAAGTCCAGACCTCTATCTTCTTTAAACTAACGATATTTTTTGTTCATATCAGACAAATGTGATTACTAATGGATATTGTCCCTTTATCTGAAGTTATTCATCACAAAACAGAAGCTTGTTTAAAACTGGACTCAGAAAGGTTATGAAGGGGGTACCTGTACAGCTTAGTCAGGTAAGTGTCTTACTTTTGATTTTGGCTCATGTCATGATCTCACAATTCTGAGAGCCCACATAGGACTCTGTACTGGGCATGGAGCCTGCTCAAGATTCACTCTCCCCCTCTTCCCCTATCCCTCCCCCATTTATGCATATGCTCTCTCTCTCTCTTTCCAGAAAAGAAAAAGAAAAAGAAAAAGAAAAAGGTAGAGAATAATTAAATAAATAAATAATATACTATTTTTCTTAATGAAAGTGAACTGATAATTGCAAAGTTTTCCATTAGTCTCCCAGATAACTTGTATATGAAACAAAATCCTCATAACAATAGAAAATATTTTCAACTTGAAAAATTTATCTGAAAGAATAGTAGAATGAAATAGCTGGTAAAAAAATTTAAGGAACTATAACAAGGGGTCATTTCCTACTTTAACTTAACTGACTTGTAATAGGAATCAATAATAATTCAAAAAGGGTAATACCGACAAATAGACATGTCATTGAAAAGCATAGTCCTAAAACAGACACAAGGATATATGACGTTGATCATAAAGTACTTTCTCCAATAAGAAATAAGAGTGAAAACAAGAATTTTATAGTCTCTTTTTATGACCTTAGAATGTCTCATAACTAATATATTGAGTCTGTTTCCTTAAGAGAGACCATTTGGATATCAACATAGTAAGCATAATGATTACGAATGAGATTATCAGAGAAGGAAATAGAGATGGCTTAGTTCAGTGGTCTTGCCAATACTTGTTCTGCTCTTTCCAAGCAAAACGCCAGTGATCTAGTCTTGGTGTACACATAGTTTTGAATCAAGACTACTGACATACATACTGAAACCAAATCTCAGTTCTAGGGAGTAAAGTCTGTACCTGCTGATCTCCACTTATAGATATGAAACATTATCTCTTTTGAACAAGTGCTCATAGGAAAGTGCTTCTTCATTTAGAGCTGGGGCAGGGAGAACTGCTTTTATTGAAGGTTATTTGAGATATCACTCTCTAAGGAGACATAACATGATACAGCCGTCAAGCTCAGGTACTAAGCAACCATGGTATAAATCTATTATAAAATCTACAACTTTGAGGCTAATCCATCAGCTGTGGGTTAAGAACACACTGCATGCACTTAGAAAAGCTCAATGCTCAGGGGTCATCTCTTGCCTGAGAGTAGGTGCCTATGTATTATTAACAGAAATGAATGTATCAATATTGACTTAAGACAGGGTGCTACACTTTGTGAGTGAAAAAATTCAATTACAATATTTCTAAAGGCCTGATGAAGTCCAAATGTCAGGAAAAACATTCAGAATCACAGTCTCACTGTGGAAGAGAATAAGGAAAGTAAATAGAATTAAATACAGAGACAGTTACTGATGACATTTGTATAAATTCAAATGATTCATAAAGCAACACGAAAGCCCTGCTGATTGTTTCTCCTGCATAAAATAATTATACATAAGCATAGTTAATTTATTTTGTACAACATTCAGAAGTTTCTATTGATTTTTTAAGGTAGATTATTTAGAATGTATAATACCAATACCACCTAAAATAAAAGTCTTGGCTGTATCGCTACAGATATTTTTAAAAAATGAAATGCGTGTTCTAAGTACACACATGAATATCTGAGTATCTGAGTCCTAACACTTATGGATGGTGTTAGCAGACTTTATTGGTCTGGAACTTCTTTGCCACTATAATGTTATAGCTATTGGTGCTGATTTTTGGAAACTATCCTTTTGAAGTGTTAGTAGTTATAAACTGAGGAGCTACCATGAAATGCAGAAGAAGAAAAAGAACATCATTCAAATACTTGCATGAATTTACCAGGGTTGCCATAAGAAAGTATCAAAAACTGTATTAAACAATAATACAGTATTAAAACAAAAAAAGTATTAAAACAATATAGTCTTACAGTCCTGCAAGCTAGAAAGGAGAAATCAAGGTCATCAGAACCAAACTCTCTGTTGACTGTAGGGGAGAATCTTTTCTTAACTCTTCTAGCTTCCTGTGCTTGCTAGCAATCCTCAGCTCACAAATATATACCTTTAGTCACATGGCTGTCTTCCTCCTGTGTCTTCACATATTTCCCTTCTGTGCATGTCTGTCTCTGTGTCCAAACCTCCTTTGTATAAACACAGCAGTTACATTGGATTAAAACATTATTTTAATTGGACTATCTCTATTAGGATCCTATTTCCAACTAGGATAACATTCTGAGGTACCAGGAGTTAAGACTTTCAACATATGTGTTTTGGAAGGACACAATTCAACACATCACACATATGGGGCACAAGCAGAATATTTATTTTTATTTGAAAATGAAAGATAGGGGTGGCTGGGTGGCTCAATTGGTTGGGCATCTGACTCCAGCCCAGGTCATGATCTCACAGTTTGTGAGTTCAAACCCCGCATCAGGCTCTGTGCCGACAACTCTGAACCTGGAGCCTGCTTCAGATTCCATGTCTTCCTCTCTCTCTGCTCCTCCCCAGCTCACTCTCTGTCTCTGTCTCTGTCTCTCTCTCAAAAATCAATAAACATTAAAATAAAAAAAAGGGGGGGCACCTGGGTGGCTCAATCGGTTAAGCGTCTGACTTCAGCTCAGGTCATGATCTCACCGTTCCCGAGTTCAAGCCCCGCATCGGGCTCTGTGCTGACAGCTCAGAGCCTGGAGCCTGTTTCAGATTCTGTTTCTCCCTCTCTGTCTATGCCCCTCCTCTGCTCATGCTCTGTCTATATGTCTCTCTCTCTCTCAAAAATAAAATAAACATTAAAAAATATTTTTTTAAAAAATGAAAGACAATATAAGGACTATAACCCCAACGGGTTTTTATCAACAAGACTCTGCATTTTATTGAAATGTGCCAATTGGAAATGTTTTATCAAGCAAATTAATAGATATGTCTTCAATGTCAGTGGATAGAGGCCTTACCTCACTTCTGTGAGTGTTATTCTGAAATTATCAGTTCAAATTTTGGAAAAGGAGCCAAAAGCAATGAAGCAAATTTAACAGACTTAAGTGAAGATTATGCATTCATAAAACAAAAATGAACTACAGAAAGGTACAAACTGAGTGACATGACTCAGTTGTAGTTCATTTGAAAGAAACTGAGAATTTTACTAGCAACAAGTTAAAGGTAAGACAAGTTTGGTAAATATGATGTATTCAACAAATTAATATTAAACTAATTAATTAACTTTGGGGTACAATGCTGGCCTTGAGTTTAACATCTATATAACATATCAAAAAATAGATATCACCTCTATGTCAGGGTCTCTGCTAGATACTACAGAGTATGCAAAGTAAAGAAAGACTTACATTTCTAAGAGAGACAATAATCAGTGTGTAGTGGGGTACAGGGATGCCGAGTGGGTTACCAAGTATACCAATAGTAAGAATACAAAGTAGAAAGTTCCAGGGAAGATGGCAGAATAGGAAACTAAGCTCGCTTTGTTCCATGAATACAGCTAGATAACACCCAAATCAGCGTAAATAACCCAGAAAATATAGACTGCTATATACAGAAAATGTTATGTACAAACTTAAAGGTAACCACAAATCAAAAAACAGTGATAAATGTGCAAAAGAGAGAAAGAAAGAGAGAGAGAGAGGGGGATCCAAGTATATCACTAAAGAGCACCAACAAACCATATGAGAAGAGAGCAGGAGAATAAAGGAACAGAGACAAACTACAAAATGATCATAAAACAAGTAACAAAATGGTAATAAGTACATACCTATCAATAATTACTTTGTAAATGTACTAAATGCTCCCAATCAAAAGACATAGGATGATGGAATGGACAAAAAAGCAAGACCTAACTAACGTTGCTTACAAAAGACTCATTTCAGACCTAAAGACACATGCAGATTGAAAGTGAAGTGATGCAGAGGGCACCTACTGTGGCTCAGTAGGTTAAACGTGTGACTTGGGCTAAGGTCATGATCTCACAGCTTGTGAGTTCGAGGCCCGCATTGGGGTCTGTGCTGACAGCTCAGAGCCTGGAGCCTGCTTTGGATTCTGTGTCTCCTTCTCTCTCTGCCCCTCCCCCACTCACACTCTGTCTCTTAAAAATAAATAACAAAATATTTTTTAAAATTAAAAAAAAAAAAAGAAAGTGAAGTGATGGCAAAGCCTTTATCATGCAAGTGGAAGTGAAAAGAATCTGGGGTAGCAATACTTATATTGTACAAAACAGACTTTAAAACAACGACTGAAAAAAAAGAAAAAGAACACTTGTAATCATAATGCTACACGAAAAAAGTCAGTCAGAGAAGGACAAATACCATGTGTTTTCACTCATATATGGAATTTAAGAAACAAAGCAAACAACAAAAAAGAGAAAACTGAAAAATTGACTCAACCACAGAAAACAAACTGAATTATCCCTGAGGGGAGATGGGTAGGAAGATGAGTGAAATAGATGAAGGGAGTTAAGAGTATACTTACCATGAAAAAAAAAAAAAAGAGTATACCTATCATGATGGGCACTGAGCAATGCATAGAATTGTTCAATCACTTATATTATACACCTGATGGTAATGTAACACTCTATGTTAACTATACTGGAATTGATTTTTTTTTAATTTTATGCAAACAAATAGAAAATGCAGAGTAGAATTTGGATAGATGTTATAAGAAAAAACAAAATGTCATGTGAATTCAAATGAATACAAGGACAAGTCAACTTGGAAGACATTAGGAAATATGATACACAAGAAGCCTCTGCTTAGAACTCACTTTTTCCTAAAAAGGCGTTTTTTTTACCCCAAAATAAATTATCTCATCTTCTAATCCTATTTCACCATAAAATACATCCTTCATGTGTCTTTGTAAACAAATAGTTATTCAATGGGGCACCCGAGTGGTTCAGTCGGTTGAGAGCCCGACCTCAGCTCAGGTCATGATCTCATATCTGTGAGTTCGAGCCCCATATTGGGCTTTGCGCTAACAGCTCGGAGCCTGGAGCCTCTTCAGATTCTGTGTCTCCCGCTCTCCCTGCCCCCCCCCCACTCGTGTTCTGTCTCTCTCTCTCAAAAAATAAATATTAAAAAAACTTTTCTTAAATAAAAAAACAAAAAGCAAATAGTCATTCGACATATTATTTGAGTGTTTCCCATCTGCCAGGCGTTATCATCAAACAGAAATTAACTCAACAGAAACCTATTTTAATGAGGAAGAGCAATATTAAACAAACACTTATAAGTTGTTACTGGGAAAGGATCAGGAAAACCTCTTCTATTCTGAGATAACAATCGGCTTCACTCCGTAGTGGAATGATGGTGATGAAATGGTAGGATCAACTGCCAGAGAATCTTCATGAAGACTTGCTTAGAATAGTGTTACTGGGGATAGGTAACCTGGAAGGATGAGTAAAAGGATCTGCAGTCAATAGAGCAAGGAAGCCAACCTAAAGCAATCCCATCGCTTATGAACCAGAGGAATAAACACCCCAGCTTCCCCTTCTTTGATCTCCTGATGCCCACTGTTGGCCAAAATCAAAATGGAAGCTGGGAAATATGTGTATTGGATAAAGAAGAGAAACAACAGATGTTAAGGGGCTTATCACAGTGCTTGGGACGCAGTAGGTATTCAATGTCATCTATTTATTATTATTATTATTACTATTATTGCTATCATCATAATGATCATCAGTAGTAGTATTTTATTTATTTTTTAAATATTAATTTATTTCAAGAGAGCTACAGAGAGTATGAGCTAAGGAGGGGCAGAGAGAGGGAGAGAGAAAATCCGAAGTAGGCTTCATGCCTAGCATGGAGCCTATCCAGGGTCTTGATCTCATAACCACAAGATCATGACCTGAGCTGAAATCGAAAGTCAGATGCTTCACTGACTGAGCCACCCAGGTGCCCCAGTAGTAATATTTAAAAAAAAATTTTAACGCTTATTTACTTTTGAGAGACAGAGAGTGAGCAGGGAAGGGCAGAGAGAGAGGCAGACACAGAATCTGAAGCAGGCTCCAGGTTCTGAGTCATCTGCACAGAGCCTGATGTGGGGCTCAAACACACAGACCGTAAGATCATGACCTGAGCCGAAGTCGACTGCTTAACTGACTGAGCCACCCAGGTGCCCATATTTTAAAACACTATCATCGTTGCTGGAAATAAGACTATTAAGCAACTGGAAGAGTCATTCAGGTGGATTTCATTCAGGACCATATTAGAAATTTATGTAGCTACAAAAACTGATTTTGCTGCTAAAGTTTTCAGCGAATAAAGAAAGGTAACCAAAAAGAAAGTGAGTATATGACCAGAATGAGGGTAAGCCAAAGGTAGAGCTAAGTGAATTTGCCTTAAAGAATCAAAGATTTGCATAAACTATGCGTTGAGAACCTGGTAAGAGTTTGGTTGGTAGAGATGAACAGACAGACAAACTTATAAGTGAAGAGGAACAACTGATTAAAAGTGCAGGAGTACATAAATTGTGAAAATGTGGACTAATTCATTTTGGATGAATCATAGAATGTGAATAAGAAACACTGGAGGAGGGAAACTTTAATGTAGTTTACTGCTATATTTTGCAGGGCTTTTAATATCAGGCCAAGAATTATTGGCAATGGAGATAGTGGAGAACTAGCAAATGATTTTGAAAAAGGGAATAATGTGATTAGAGTAAAATAAATTGTCTTAAGTATAATTTGGGCTAAATAAGATTAGTCAATAATTTTACAGGAAGGGAGGCAAAAAATGAACTTTGAATCACCAGTAGAGAGTAGATAGACATGCAGGGAAGAACATTGCATGCAGAGAGAACAGCATGTACAAAGGCACCAAAATGGTAACTATGATGTTGACTTAGGGTAGTTTTCTTAACTATGGTACTATCGATATTTGGTTCAGACAATTCTTTGTTATTGAGGGCTGTAGTATTTATTCTAGGATTCTTTTTTGAAGTATAGTTGATGTACAGTGTAATATTAGTTTCAAGTGAGCAAGTGAATTGATATTCTGTATATTATGTAATACCCATCTTGATAAATGTAGTTGCCAATGTCTCCATATAATGCGATTATAATATTATTCACTGTATTCCCGATGCTGCACTTCTTATGCCTGGTTTGCTTATGTTATAACTGGACGTTTGCACCTATTAATGGCCTTCACCAATTTCACTCATCCCCCACTCACCTCCCCTCTGGTAACCACAAGTTTGTTCTCTGTATTTGTGACTGTTTCTGTTTTTGTTTGGTTCTTTGTTTTGTTTTACTTTTAATGTTTATTTATTTTGAGAGAGAGAGAGAGAGCACATGAGCTAGTGAGGGAGGGGAAGAGAAAGGGAGAGAGAGAATCCTGAGCAGATTCTGCACTGTCAGTGCAGGGCCTGATGCGGGGCTCAGTCCCACCAACCATGAGATCATGACCTGAGCCGAAATCAAGAGTCAGACGCTCAACCAATTGAGCCACCAAGCACAGCACCCCTGTTTTGTTTTTTGGATTCTACATATACATGAAATCAATTATGACCTTTACCAGAATAGATGCCAGAAACACCTCCTCCCAAACTGTGACAACAAACTATGTCCCTTGGAAGTGGAAAGGGAGAAAAAAAAAAAAAAAAAAAAAAAAAAAAACATGGTTGAGAACCACCGAGTTAGGGAAAATGCATATAATTTAATAGGATCACAAAATAAAGTATAGCAATGAGTTGGCTACAAATGGAGCTGGAAAAATAGAGACAGATAAAAGCTTTTAGATTGTTATGTTGAGGTTTTTATTTTCTTCTGGTTACTAAAAGAAAAATAAGAGGCAAAGAAGTGAACAGAGAAAATTTGTAGTTTAGAAGGATCACACTGGGAGTAATGTGGAGGAGCAAGTCTATTGTCAGGAAAGCTATTTGGAGGAAATTCTAAACGCTTTATTTTTATAGTTCATTGAGGATTTAAAGGAGAAAACAGGATATGGTTTTTAAAAGGTTGAAGATATTAGAATAATAAAATAGGGAGGATGGAGTAATAGTGTGAGAAGAAAAGATAATAGAGGACTTAATTCTTAGGGTTCTACCTTGAGGAGCTGAATGGATGAAAGTACCATGTACGTAAAAAGGTAATAGTTTAAGGAGAAATGTGTTCTGATGGAGCGATAAGGGAAAATATGATAAATTCATTTTCAGTTAAGTTAAATTTGAGGTGCCTATGGAAAAACAAAGTACAAATGCCCAATAGGTGGAAATATCTATAAATGTTCATGTTGGATTTGTACATTTAGAAATCATCACTACAGAGTTTTTACAATGAGTAGAGGAGGCTAAGGAACAAAACAAAGAAAGATATTACTTTAGAAAAAATAGAGGAAGAAAACCTGGCAAAAGTGTTTGGGAATGTACTCCAGAAGACTAATGGGAGTAAAGTCAAGGAAAGAGAAAACTTTAAGAATGTTGATATGGATAATCAATGAAGTAATCAGTGAGACCAGTATCACGAAAGTAGGATTTAGTGGCAAAGACAATGAGCACCTTAACAATAGTAATTTTATGGAGAATGGCAAGCCAAGAGATGTGGAGGAAAGTTTAGGGAAAAGGAATGTGGAATATTATTTACACATGTATATTTTGAAGGAGAATGAGTAAAATGGAAAGAAATGGAAAACTAAAGTTTTCTCTTGAAACTATGAACATTTATCTACTACATAATGGAATAAAAGATAAAAATCATGATTTTCTCAATTGATGCAGAAAAAGCATCGGACCAAATTCAACATTCTTTTATGATAAAATTTTCCACAAATTAGGTATAGATGGAATGTAGGACTGAAAGTCCTAGCCAGGGAAATTAGGCAAGAAAAGGAAATAAAAGGCACCCAAATCAGAAAGGAAGAAGTAAAATTGTCTTTGTTTTCAGATGACATATTATTATATATAAAAAACCTTAAGATTTTACCAAATAACTACTTGTCAGAACTAATAAATCAATTCATAAAGATGCAGAATATAAAATCGATATACAGAATCAATTGTGTTTTTATACACTAATGGAAAACGTTTGGAGAGAGAAATTTAGAAAACAATTCCACTCACAATAGGGTTAAAAACAATAAAATAATTGAGAATAAATTTAACTAAGAAGGTGAAAAATATGTACATTAAAAAATATAATACATAGATGAAAAAATCAAAGAAGTCACAAATAACTGGAAAGATATACCATGTTTGTGGATTTAAGGAATTAATATTGTTCAAATATCCATACTAACTGGGGCATCTGGGTGGGTCGGTGGGGCATCTGACTCTTGATTTTGGCTCGGGTCATGAACTTCTTGTTCATTAGTTCAACCCCCACCTCAGGCTCTGCACTGACAGTGCAGGACTTGCTTGGGATTCTCTCTCTCGCCCTCTCTCTCTATGCCTCTCCCCTGTTTGTGCTCTCTCTCTCTCTCTCTAAATGAACAAGAAATCTTTAATATATACTATCCAAAGAGATCTATAGATTCAATGCAATGTCTATCAAAATTTCAATGGCATTTTTTTACAGAAATAGAAAAAAAATTGTACAGAATCTCTCTCTCTCTCAGACACACACACACACACACACACACACACACACACACACACAAACAAATAGCCAAAGAAATCTTGAGAAAGAACAAATCTGAAGGCATCACTCTTTCTGATTTCAACCTATATTACAAAGCTGTAGTAATCAAAATAGTATGGTACTATCATGAAAACAGAAATAGAACAGAATCAAGAGTCTAGAAATAAGCCCATGCTTATACAGTCAACTAACTCTTGACAAGGGTGTCAAAAACACACAACTGGGAAAGGATAGCATCTTCAATAAGTGATGGGAAAACTGGACATCCACATACGAAAGAATGAAACTTAACCTTTATTGTACATCACTCACAAAAATTACCGTAAAAGGTATTAAAGACCTAAAGCTTTTAGAAGAAAACAGAGAAAGATTCTAGACATTGGTCTTAGCAATGATTTTTTGGATATGACTTTGAAGGTATAGGCAACAAAATCAAATATGGACAAGCTTAAAAGCTTCTGCACAGCAAATAAAACAATCAACAAAATAAGTCAACCTATGGAACAGGTTACAAACCATATACTTGATAAAGAGTTAATATCCAAAATATATAAAAAACTCATTTAACTCAAACAAGTAAACTATTTAAATAATGGGCACAGACACTGAACTTTTTTTTTAAGTTTATTTTTGAGAGAAAGAAAGTGGGGGAGGGGCAGAGAGAGAAGGAAGAGAGAGAGAATCCCGAGCAGGCTCTGGGCTCAAACCCACAAACTCTGAGACCATGACCTAAGCCAAAATCAAGAGTCATATACTTAACCGACTGAGCTACCAGGCAGCCCAGAAACTGAGCATTGTTTCCAAAGCAGGTATACAAATGACCAAAAAGTGCATGAAAGAACATTCAACAACATTAATCAGGGAAACGCAAATCAAAACCACAATGAGATTTCACCTCGCACCTGTAAGAATGGCCTTTATCAAAAAGTCATAGTGAGTGTTGGTGAGTTAGGCTGACTAGGCTAAGCTAGTTTATCTAGCACTTCCCCGTCTATAACATGATGAGATTCATGGAAGTGTTGAGCCTAAAAATTGAAGCAAGGAGGTCAAGGAGGATGGGAGCTAAAAAAATACTAATAATCATAAGAATTAAAATTAAAAATTTATAAGTCCTAAAATTTGAAGCCAATGCCAATGTTTTTTTAAAAAATAGCTTCTTAATACTTATCAAAATTAGAACAAACATCCATATCATCCTTATATTTCTTACCTTTATTTAGTATTTATTTTCTTCATTGCAAAATTTTACTTTTTAAGGTGGTCTAGGCCCAGATCGGGTTATAAAATAATTTAAATTATTGCCGAAAGATTTTGTCTTTTTATTTCCTTAACATATTGTAGTTGCTGCAATTTATTGTGGCTGAAATGAAGTATGTGGAGACATAAGAAAGAATTTTTTCAATTCGTAAACTACCCTGTAAATGGATTGGAAATACCAGAGCGTGAATAGTTCAATGATAAATATTTCAAGCTGAGATTTGATGGCCTTTTATGAGGAGGAATGCTACCATTTGTTGAACACCTAATATGTGCTAGGTGATGTATCAGACGCTTTATTGATGCCATTTAATTGATGTGCACTGCAATTAATGAGTAGATATAATCATTCCACTGCTGTGAAAGGTACATAAATCGCTTGATCTCTAGTAAAGTGCTGAGCCTGGATTCAACTCCAGTAAGGAGGATACGAAAACATGGGTTCTCATTTCAGAAAGAGGAAGCTTGGGCTAAATGTCCATTTTAGGCATTAGCATCAACATGATCGATGTTATTTCTTTGACCAATTTCATGTTACTATAGAAGACCATTCTTGTTTTTATGGTTAGGCATCCTACATTGCATCTTTACTGAAATACCAAGACCCCAAATTTCTTTAAAAAAAGATTAATTCTGTATCATCTATATTTTAAGGATTTTTCTTAGGGGAAAAATTGTTTTTATATCTGTGTAAGGTACAATAGTAATTTTCTTTTTTGACCTGAGTGAAAAAAAGGTACCAGAATTTCTACTGCTCCCTGTGAATTTGAACGATTTGAAATTTCACCACCAATGTTTCTACAATGAGATTAAGTCCTTGCAGATAATAATGAATGCACTGTTGAAATCATTTAAATGATTGCATGAAGTATTTGAGAGAAGAAGTCATTGTGAGGCATGTAATTCCTTTTTCTCTTCTCCGGGGCCTGGATTTCATTCCTTAAGTAAACAGAGGGGAAAAACAGTATACTACCTTAAAATCTCCCATATGTAATCTAGTACTGTTCTAAGACAAAGATATTTTGCCCTGCGGCAAATTTTCTTTGCAAAGCATCCTTCTTGTCATGTTATTTTTGTTGGAAAATGATTTATTAGAAAGTCCTTACAGTTGGAGCCTGAATAAATCATGTTGGCTGGATATTAAGGAGCTACAATAATCAAATGTAGAGGTAAATTCATTAATTTTCCAAATTTCACGCGAATTATCACCACTTCTGCCTAACCCAGTGGTACTCAAAGTGTGGTCCCTGCACTAGCAATGTCAGAAACTGGGAATTTGTTAGCAATGCAAATTCTAGAGCCCCTACACAAAACCCGCTAAATCAGAAACTTTTGGGGATAAAGCCCAGCAATCTGTGTTTTAACAAGCCCTCCACCAGATACTCATATTCCTAAAGGTTGAAGAATACTGGCCTAATCTGTGGTTAATGACTTGGACAAACGTACATCTTTTTCCCAGCCTTCATCTTTAACAGGGATTCTTAATCTGGTTGAACATTAGAATAATCTGTCTGTCCTTCTTAAAAATATTGATGACCAGACTCACCCAGACAAACTGAGTCAGCATCTCTCAGGTAGATCTGATAGCCAGCCGGCTGGACCAGAACCACCAATCAACAGCAGCAGAGTTTGTGCTAGGAAGAATTTTGAGGCTACTATCAGCAAATATGGATGAGAGTCCTGATCCAAGTTTTTACTCATGATATAAGCTTAGGCAAATCATAAAACATTGCACATTTCTCCATCACAAAATCTTGCAAGTGCCCAATGAGTTGAATTATGTGATAATGCATTGTATATTCTAAAATCTGAAGTTCACAAATGGTCCAAGACAGGCAGCAACTGATCTTGGTTAGAACAGAAGAACTCCAGCCCCACTAGAGATGATGAAACAGAATTTTCACTTTAAAGTGATCTGTCATTCATATACACATTCATGTTTTTGAAGCACTGTTCTAAAGCATGAGGCCAAGATAAGTCATCTTCATAACATATGAAAGAGAAAATGCAGTATTTCCCATCACTCAAATTATGCTTAGCTTTAAATGAGTGTGGGGTTAAAAAAAAAAAAGGAGAAGAAATTTAGAATAAGCATTTCAGCTTTACATTTTCACTGTGAGTTTCCTCTTTGAAACTGAAAATGAAAAGACTCGAGTCTGTTTGTCCAGCAAAAATATAAATGAGTACAAGTCCTCTCAAGGCTTGCTGGGTTACTAAGAATTTAAAAACACCTCAAATTTAAAGAAGAGTTCTTTTCATGGATGCTGTTTAAAGGCTGAAAAAGAGTCGGGTAGTGTAAGGATGAGCTGATGAACAATAAGGAATAGCTAAAATCTGCACGCAAATACTTGTCAATAAACACACATACTGATTACTTATTATTGTTGTCGTTGTTATAAACTGTCATAAACAGACATACAAGTTTAAATCAACACATTATAGTTCAATGTCATTGTAATAGCATACCAAAAAGAAAAACCGAGGAGAAACCAGTGCCTCATATGAAAGGTTTAACATACCGGTCCGATTTCCTTCAGCAGGTGCCCCTGGCTATTTATACAAGTGTAATTATTAAGGCACAAGACATCATTTTCCTTGTAATAAACTTCTTGCATTCTCTGCTCTTTGGAGAAAGTAATAAACTGCTAGGTGAACAGAAAGTCCAATAAATACTCCCATACACTTCAGCTCATCAGTTGTGTAAATTTTATCGACTTACCAGGATCGTGCTATTTGGATTTATTGTCTGTAAGGATAAAAAGGCTGTAATAAAGGTGGATAAATGGATCCCATTGGCCCATAAATAACTGTTCAACCAAAAGAGCTGTGGCAGAGTAACTTTGTTTTCCACCATCTGGTGCATCAGAGAATGTTATCAAAGCAGCAGTAGGTGGTGGTGGGAAAACATCCGTTTCATTTCCATCCTTGAGAAAACAGTAGCATTTGGAAAACACATGCATCCTCCTTCCCGGGCCAGCCACCTAAATACCATCCAATATAAAAGGATTTATTTTTTTAATATTTTTCCACGTTCGCGAGTCTCATCATGTTATAGATGGGGGAGGGGCTAGGCTGATGCACCTGACATTGGAAATGTCCTATTTTTCTACATAACGGAAAGAGCACTTTCATAAATAATGCAGGACTCCAAAGCTAGGAAAAACTGGTGGAAAGTTGCTGAGCGAAACATGAATAGGGGCCATCACATTCTCAGAGGATCAAGAGAGGTCCCGCTTCAAAACTTTAATTACATTAACCCCGTATTAGTTAAAGCATCTTCCGTGAAGTCTTAAAAATTAATCCACTGATTAATCCATTCTTCTTTTTTTATAATCCACTTATTTCAAACATTTCAATTTAGCATTTCTAAGCTTCGAGCATTTTGAAATCTCATCTTGTTTGTGATCATTCTTTTTCTTGCTGAATAAACCTGTTCCCTTTACCAGACTCTATTCTTTACAAGCCTTGTTTCTTGTATTTTCATAGACACAGAAGCAGGTACACAGGGCACCTGGGTGGCTCGGTCGGTTAAGTGTCAGACTTCGGCTCAGATCATGATCTCACGATTCTGGGTTCAAGCCCTGCAGCAGGCTCTCTGCTGTCAGTGCAGAGCCCACTTGGGATCCTCCGTCCACATCTCTCTCTGCCCCTCCCCCCACTGGTTCTTTCTCCCTCTCTCTTTCTTCTGTTTCTATCAAAAATAAATAAATAAACCTTAAAAATATCAGGTGTATAAAAAATTGAAATTTAATTTTTTAGCTAGGTCTATTTTATGTACATCGATGCCTCCCATTCTAATGAATGTAGAAAACTTAACTGAGTCGTGTTTAGGCAAAATGGAGGAATAAAGAACATGCTGATTCATATCTCAAGTTAATATTTTGCCACACCTACATTTAAAAAACATCCACATTCGGGTCTTCCAAACATTTTCACATTCCTCTGTCAAATGGTTAGAGTTACCAGCAGCTGAGAAGAGAGGGCATTGAAGAAAAAATAAGTGAAAAGACAGAGGTTTTTGGATAAGATCTAGTGTTGACTATGTAATGTTAGATAAAATATTTTACTTAACTGTATTTCAGTTTCCATATGTACAAAATATTTTTAAACTTGATGAGATATATATTCTTTTAAGTTCTTTGATTATATGGTTTTTAAATCCTCTGAAAGTTATTTCAGGTGCTCATCAATTAACAGAAGAAAAACATATAATTGAAAGTCTTAAATGTGGCCATACCACTAACAACTTACATTAATTGAGCATTTACTAGAAGTAAGGCACTGTTCTGAGTATTTATATGTATTATCTTGTTGTACAATAATATAAAACATTATATGTGAGAACTTAACTAACTTGTCTATTGTCTCACAGTTAATGAGCAGTGATGCCAGGATTTGAATCCAGGCAATCAGTTTTTAGACCTTGCACTATTAACCACGTCTGCAGCTGTGATGTTCCATTTAAAAATATTTTTACTTTGGGGCGCCTGGGTGGGTGAGTCTGTTAAGCATCTGACTTCGGCTCAGGTCATGATCTCAGAGTTTATAAGTTTGAGCCCAGCATCAGGGTCTGTGCTGACAGCTCAGAGCCTGGACCCTACTTTCAATTCTGTGTCTCCCTCTCTCTCTGCCCCTCCCCAGCTCACGCTCTGTCTCTCTCTCTCTCTCTCTCTCTCTTTCAAAAATAAATAAACATTTTAAAAAATTAAAATATTTTTTACTTCAATATATTCAAGTTTGTGTCAAAATATTTTCAATGTATATTGCCATCAGTTTTATTTGTGTACATGGTGAACAAGGTAAGACTCTACAAAAATAAAGAGTGTTCCAACCTGCTGGTTTATAAAGGAGTAAGTTATCTACTTATATACTAGCTTATCCAGTCTCTATAGTATCTAATATTTCCAGAGAACAGCTTTTTATCTTAAATAAGAAACTAAATAATCAGATAACACAGACACGATTCAAAATGTGATCTCCTTGAGTTTAGGCTCACCGTCTATTTTGTGCTCTACACGGGGGCACATTTCAATTCTCTTTGGTAAGTGTATGGCTAGGAAATATATACCGATGTATATTATTCATGTATTGCGTCCTTTAATGGATTTTTACTTCCATCTTTGTATGGTGTACATCTATCACCTGAGAAGAGAATTCAACCAGTTTCCAGTGAAGCACGTAGGGCCAATGGCAATCCTCATCGACCATTTACTGACAAAATCCAAGTGTGCTGGCTTACCTCACATGGACATCAGAATAAAGAAAAGAGAATATCGAATAGTCTGCACTCTCAAAAGAAGAGTAAGACTGAACTTTAGACAATATCCTCATAGGAAAGTGACCCCTACAGCAAAAGTAACAGCTAGTTAGGAGGTGAGTTCCTAAAACGGAATTGAATAACCTGTACTAGAAAAGCATTAATTAAAGAGACAAATAAGAAATTAGAGCAAGCAGAATAAATATCTTCAGAGAAGTAAGAGAGACTATTGGTGGCATGAAGCAAGAATAAATTATTTTAAAAAGGAACTAAGTGAAAATATTCAATGTGACAAATGTTTTCGAAATAAAGAATTCAGTATGTGCAAGAAATGCCAAATAAATTTAAGGACAAATTAGTGAACTGGAATATCTTTCCAGAAGAAATCAGAAGTGGATATATAGAGGAAAACAAAGACTAAAAGTAAAAAGGAGTGGAAATCTGAAATAGAAATGACATCATCCATAAGTTAGGAATCCGGCAAAGGGGAATATAACAAATATAGACAATATATTTGGGATTTTTAGACCCAAAAGACATATAACCTAAAAACAAATAAAATTTAGCCTGACAATGACTTCTCAATAATGACACAAGAGTGAAAAAAACAGAAGAATAATTCTGTCCAAATAACAAGAGAAAATAACTGATATTTTGAAATTTTTATGTGGCCAGATTGTCATTCAAAATCTACACTGCCAGCAATATTTTTTTTAATAGTGACAAAAACTAAGAGACCTTACTACAAATTGACCTCACTAATGAGATTTCCAAATGATATCCTTCAGAAAGAAAGCAGATCAGATGCTTTAATACATGTAAGCCTTAGATTAAAAAATAAAAAAAAAAAACTTTTTCTATTCGTTCATCCATCAGAACTTTATGGATGTCATACTGACACAGCACAATACAGTATTTCATATTTACCTTTTTTGCAAATTATATCTCTTCTTCCTGTTCTCATCTACCTGGTGAACTCTCCTAATAATTATGACAGTCTCAGATCAAAGCTTTTCCCCTCTTGGCTGAGTTTCCAAATGGAGTAAACTTGGTACATACCTCTATTATAGCTTTTGTTGCATCCATTGTTTATTTAATAAATAATTACTAAGCAATTACTTGGTTCCAAGCACTCTATTAGACACTAAGAATGTAATCACAGAAGTAAGGAGTCTCTGCTCTCATAAAATTCCCCTTAGTAAACAATCACAAATTATGTTGTTGCAATTACTAATTATGGAAGCTTTTCTATTAGTTAAGTCCCCGAGGGCAGGGAAAGCCATAATTTATCTTTTGACTTGCGTGTCTCAGAGTCGATTGATACTCAGGCCCCCACAATCTGCTGTATCCAGATGGACATGTAAGTTTGAGGAGGCTAAATAGAGCCACTTAATTATGTTTATTAGTAGAATAAATCCTAGTCATTAATGAATAAGTATCACTACCTTATATCCCAGGGCAGGAGTCCATCATTTATTGATTTTGTATGTGGTCATCTCTGACCTACAGTTCACGCTTAGATTATGTGTGTGGAAGAATTGTTCACTAGAGACTCACTTCCAAATAGTACACTCTGTTTTTAACGTGCAAGTAAAAGTATCACATACTAAGACTTTAAGGTAGAAAGAAGAAACTTGTTTTGTTCACAATTAGGTTATTATTTAGAATTATTTAGGATTAGTGAGGAATTCTGTGCTTTCTCACCTGTGTGACTTGGGGGAAATCACTGAACTAAGCTTCGTTGTCTTCATTTGTAAACAGCATTGCTAATAATGCCTGCCCCAAACATTTTTATGGGGATCGTAATAGAGAGAAAAGAACAGAAGGAAAGCTCTTTAAATCTCAAAGGACAATGCAAACAAGATATTCTACTGAAACATAAGCTCCGCAGAGGCAAGGCTGTCTGTTTTGTTCACAGTTAAATCCTTTGCTTCTGGACCAGTACCAGACACAACGTTGGCACCCAATAAACGTTTGTGGAATATTTCAATCAAACATTGGTGGTGTTAATATGTATATATGACAGAAGTAAGTAAAAAAAATTTAAATGCAATATTGTCTACTCAGTTGTCAATCTCTAAACTATACCCCAAAACTCGAGAAATTTGAAGAGTTTCTTAATTTGAAATCTGAAAGGGATTTATTTTGTCAGGTTATCAGTGTGCAATTTTATTACCGCATCTATAAAGTCAAAATGAAAATTTCCCTCTAAAATGTTTAAAATGGGTTGCAATGGAAATTAATTAAGGAAAAAAACAGACAGTGTTTTGAGTGTGTGTGTTGAGGGGGCAGTGGATGGCTGCGTACGCACCTGCATGTGGAAAGCTTTGGGGAGCATCCTGCATCTGTTTAATTCAGTAGCTCAAAAGGAGCTCTCTTAAGTGTCTTCATGTGGTCTATTATATTTTATGTGATTTTCAGATACTCAAGGCCATACAGTGCAATCTATGTCTTTAAATTTTTTTGACTCCTGTTCTGTTTCTACAAGTACAACCCACAGAATGGATCAAGTCACCCTATAAGGTAGTGATAGAACCATCTCCCTTTCTGCTGCAGCTAATTCATCATAAGAAAACCCTGGGCTAACTGCCGTAATGGGTCCGTTCTTACTGGGAACTTCCAGATTGTGCTCCTTTTACAAATCTCCATGATATGAGGTACTAAGCAAGAAATTAATCAGTAAAATACTTGAAACACTTACTGTGGCAATCTAGCTAAATTTGGGAGAAAAGTAATCTTTACAGAAAGGTTCGGCCTGATTATGACGATCGAGGTGTATTAAGAGTAGCAATTATTAGGATTTCAGTGGCTGAAGAGGTGTCTGTCTCATAGAAAACCCCTGAATAATATGAGACATCGTATGAATTATTTATCATTCACGAGGCAAAATATGTTAGCATGCATTGCCAAGAATAAAGTAGTTGGATAAAAAAACGTTACTCTAGAAATGGCGTGCGTATTCCTTCAGCAACTCTAGCCTGGAAAATGTTCTTATTACAAGTCAATGATTGAAGCAAAGGGGAGGTTGGAAGTTGGGTCTCAAAGGTTCAGTATTTTATATTCCAATTTGTCCGGCTCATTTGTCCAGAGAAAGTGGTGCTGCTACCGCTGGAACAGACTCTGGTGTGAAGGTTTTAAGGACCTGACTAGGTAATATGGATTGGGGGAGGAGCCTATGTTTCTTTACCTTAAATAACATCAATCCCCTTACTGCCCCCTCTTGGCGGCTAGTAACTTCAACCAATAACTACCTTTCCTGGGAATCCGACTTTACTGAACTAACTTGGGCCATGCGACTCTCTACTGGACCACCTTTAAATGCCTGCTCACGTTTTAGTGTGGGGGTCATAAAGACCCTCAAGGTTACACTGACCTGGAGAGTAGAAGAGAGTCTGCAGAAGTCCAGTAGCAAAAAGAGATACATAACTATACTTGTGCAAGAAAACCTGAGCAGAAAAAACAATTAGAACTGAAATTTCATCCTAACATTGTGACCAAGGCACTTGATTTATTTGAGTAAGTCACTTCATTCCCTTGTGTGTATCTCCTGCTTTGTAGACTAAAAGAAGACTGAATAAATAGATAGCTTTGGAAAAGAAAACAAAAAACTGAAAACACAACAGATTGGAGACTATATGTAAGGTACAAACAACTTTCTTGTTTTTTAAGTTTATTTATTATTTTGAGAGAGAGAGAGAGAGAGAGAGAATGTGGGGGAGGAGCAGAGAGAGAGGAAGAGAAAGGATCCCAAGTAGGCTCCATGCTGTCAGCTCGAACCCACGAACCATGAGATCATGCCCTGAGCCAAAATTCAAGAGTCAGATGCTTAACTGACTGAGCTACCCAGGTGCCCCACAATACAAACAACTTGCTAGACTTCAGTTTCCTCTAGAGCCCTCAGCAGTACATTACAACTATGTACACTGGGAATGTGAGGAATGGCGACTCAAGCCAGTCATTTATGGTTGAGTTACATTCAGGGTGCATTCACTGAGAAGAATGCCTTTTAGAAATCATTCTTCTGAAAATTCTTTTCTTTTGCTTGTGTTAATTTGATCCCCTACAAAATAGATTTTACTTCTCTGGGAAATGCACTTTTGTGATATTCCTTATATATTTATATTCCCAGATCTTCCCACAGTAAAGCCTGGGACTAAGTGTTCTTTGCATTTCTTAGCTCCCAGCAAGTTACCGGCAAGCATAAGAATGTTTGCATGCGTGGATTAAAAACCCAGGCTTTAAATTAATTACATTATGTTTAAGAATATTATTATATATTATATATAAATGATATATAAGGATAAACACATTCATACTTATATATAATATATAATCACATCATATAAGATGACATAATTTATTGTATTATATATAACTACATTAGAAATAAATCTATATTATATATAAATAATATATAAATATGTATTACATTATATTATTTTATTAATAAATTAAAACGTAAAGTTATGTTATTCGGAACCAGTCGGAGGGTATGAGAAGTGGTGTATGTTTTTAGGTTAAACTCACAGAATGTAAACCCATACAAGGACAAAGAATTCTATATGGCCTTACATACGTCACAGTAAATGGTCAGTCGTCTACTATTGAAAACTAATGTGCTTGTCATCAGGGAGATACAAATCAAAATCACAATGAGATATATCACCTCACGCCTGTCAGAATGCCTAAAATTAACAACGCAGGGCACAGTCTTGGCAAGGATGTGGAAAAAGCGGAAGCAACCCTCTTACACGATTGGTGGGAATGCAAACTGGCGCAGCCACTCTGGAAATCAGTAAGTGAGTTTCCTCAAAAGGCTAAAAATAGAACTACCCTATGATGCAGAAAGCGCACTACTAGGTATTTATTCAAAGGATATAAAAATACTGATTCGAAGGTGTATGTTCAGCCCAATATTTATAGCAATGTTATCAACAATAGCCAAATTATTGAAAAACCCCAAATATCCATGGACTTACGAATGGATAAAGAAGATGTGAAGGTTTATATATATATATATACATATATAATACATATAAAATATTACTTACATATTTAATATTACATACAAAATTTTATATGTATGTAAAATATTACTCAGCCATTAAAAAAGAATGAAATCTTGTCATTTCCAACGACATGGAGGAGCTAGAGAGTATTACACTAAGCAAAATAAGTCAGAGAAAGACAAATACCATATGATTTTACTCAGGTGCAATTTTAAAAACAAAACAGATGAACATAGGCGAAAAAAGAAAAAAACGGGGCAAATCAGAAAACAGACTCGTATCTATAGAGAGCAAATTGAGGGTTGATGGAGGGAGGTGGAGGGGGATGGAAGACGGGCTAGATGGATAATGGGTATTAAGGAGGGCATTTGTTGTAATGAGCACTGGGCGTTATACGGAAGGGATGAATCTACACCTGAAACTATATTACACTGCATGCTAACTAAACAGAATTTTAAATAAAATTTGAAAAAGCCAATGACAACAACAAAAAAAGGAATAGGATTTACCACAGCAAACAACAAACCAAAACAAAACAAAAAAATTTATGTGGTAAAAAGTGTAGAAAGTAACACTTTTCTGTAAAGTATTTCACCAAGTAAAGGTAAGTATGAGCTAGCAAAATTTGTATAAAACGATTAAACAATAATAATAAAGTTCAAATGTCAATTTGTATTTTTTCTTCCTATGTCTTAGCAGACTTTTTAATTTGTGAGATTATTTGTATTTTCCCGTTTAATCCTACCTCACTATGTGGTCTGTGAATGATGGACTGTTCTGCTCTGCTCAGCTCTGAATCTCAGTGCCTCGCTCAGCAAGTAGATGGTATTTTCTTGTGTTGATCTGCAGCCAAAATAAGAAAATGATATATCCTGATAAGAAGTATTAAACCTCCAACTTTAAGCTCTAAGCAATTGTTTCTAAATTCGAAAAATACTCAGACTTGTGTTGTGAATACACACAACAAAGAAAAGATAGATCTTTTCCTAGATTTACCATTAAATCACTTTATGATTTTGGCAAGACATTTAATTTCTTTGTGTTTATTTCGTCATTTGCAAAATCAACTAAGTAAATACTGCCTGGCCACCTCCATAAAGTGAAAGGAAGTGGTAGAATTCAGAAGCTGGGAAAGATTGCTGACCTATTGAGTTGAAAAAGTTATCTGTGTTTCTAATTATGCCCTTTTAGCTCCCAGAACTTTAGTGAAGCTGTTTTTTTGAATTTTCCATTTACATAGGAACTAAAATTGTATCAGCCTTGTTTTCTGCTATGTATCCAGATGCCTATCACAAGGTGTGGAACAAAATACTCAAAAAATCTTTGCTCATAGGATAACGATAAAATATTGCTGAGTTCACTGTTCCCTTTTCCAACTTCCTAACCCTTTTTGATATCCCTGTAACGTCGCTACCTCTACTGCTTCACCCCTCTTGAAGTGCTCTTATTAATAGCATCTGTGATAATACACTGCATTTGTTTTACTCTCTTCATCCTTTCCTTCTTGGTGTCCTCTTTTTTCTATGTCCTCAAATACAGGTGTGACCCGAGGTTCAGTTCATAGTTTTCATCTCTAAATTCTTTACAGGCTTTGATGGGCAACTCATTCCAGTGGTTTCCATGGTAAGCGTTATCCATAAAACTTTGGATTTATTTTTTCTTGTGCTGTTCCCTCCACCTTCCAATGTCCAATCTCACAATTCCAATTTTGTATCTTCAATCCCTTCCAGTCAAATGGCCAAAAGTGAGCTCACTGTTTTCCCTCGCTCCCATACCAGGCTTCCTGTGGCATCTGTATCTTTAACAACATCATTATCGTTCCCATTACCTTTCCCTAAACATTCATGGAAAATCCATCATAAAATCTTGCCAAATCAATTGTTTTTTTTATCATTCTTATCTATTGCTTTTCCTATCCTCACTGTCACATACTAAGTCAGACTTAATTTTTGTTGCTTGACCTACCATGGTAGCATCTTCATTGGTGTTACATCTTGATATTCTCTTTCTGGGCCACCATTACCATGAGGGAAGGGAACAGGAAACTAGCAAAATACATATTAGCAATTGTAATAGTTGATGGGAATATAAATAGAATGTCTCTGTCTTCAAGACTTTTACTCTTTGTAGGAAACAGGCACAGATACAAAAGAATGCAGTAAAATATCTCAGGTCTAAGACCACATTATGCATAATGTGATATGAGGGAATCACCTACCTTAAAGTCACATTCCCTTGTACACTTGGAGACAGGCTTTGTTCTTCCACTCATGCTTTCTGCTCCTCAAAGACAGAAGAGTGCTACAATGGGTCAGTCCAAGGACACTATTCAACCACAGTGTTTTTAGCCAGAATATCTGTAAGGAGGGCATTGATGAGCTTTGCTAGAATTGTCTTAGTGGAATGGAGATTAAGAAACTCAAAGGGTTGTGGGGATAGTTTCTGAGATAGAATTAAAGAAGTGGAGACAATAATTGTGACAGATGCCATGATATGTTATCATATATCCCATCAGAAATATCATCAGAAGTACCATCCCTGTGGCGCTGAGCTTACTGCTAGGAGAAGTGCCTCATCTGCCCGCCCTCTTTAAGGACTGCCTGAACTGAAGAAAATTATCTGACCCAAGGTCATGCTTCCTTCCTGAGGCTTGCAGCATCATACCCAGAAAAACAGACTAATATCTAGACATTTAAGGATTTATTGGACACAGGATTGGATTAATATCAATATCCACAGATGCGGTACTGTTCTGTGCATGATCTTATCTCCTGAGCTCCTCAAGAAACTAGCTGAGGCTTCTGTTGTGACATCAGTGAGTTCTACTCCTCCTCCTGCCCAATCTTCTTTCCCTCTGAGTCCTACAGATATTGATTCGAAGAGCCTTCTTGCATGTATTTCCTGCATGTATATATTCATCTGAGAAGCTATTTTCCAGAGATCCTGACTCATAGTAAAGAAGGACATTTTTCAACCTGAGCTCCAGAATGAATATCCATGGGATGGATCTGAATTCAACCAGCAACCTGAACAAGAGTTACCCTGACCCCATGCTCGATCGGAAGATACAGTCCATCAGTCTATCTACATACTGAAAACAGATGCTTACAAATGTAAGCTAGTCAGTTTGGAGAGGTTTCTTACATAGCATTACTGCGGCAAGAGATTCTAACCCAAGACATTTTATTCCACATTTTACAAATGAGGAAGCCGAGGCTCAAAAACATCTACTAATTGGTCAGTATTGTACAGCTGGTAAGCACTAGAGAAAGACTTCGAATCAATTTGTGTCACATGACAGGTTATCATGTGACAGCTTCTCAATATCATTCTGCAGCTTTGCATCACCTACTGAATAAGCCTGAAAACGTTTACCATGGCCAAAAGTTTCTGGAACGTGATCTCACTTTATCTGTCCAGAATTGTCGTATAGGACACTTTTTCACAGTAGGAGCACTTGGATCAGGCTGTACTTCTCAAACATCTTTAAATATTCTCTCTGCTTTCAAACACCTTTCCCTTGATTCCTGCCATCCTCTCCCAGGCAACATCATTCTTCCAATCAATCAACAGTTAGAGGGAAAAAAAAAGAGAAAAGAGGCTATTTCTTCCATGAAAACTTCTAATGGTTTAAGAACAAAGAGTGATCGTTTCCATCTTTGAATTATTGTGTCACTTACACCTGTCTTATGACGCATTGCCATACTTCCATGAACAACAGTACCATATGGTAGGCTCCCAGGAACAGAAGGTCTTTATCTACCCTCTGCACATAGTATGGAGGTTACCAGTAGTAAATTCTCAATAAATATGCTTTAGATAAATGACTGGTGGGTAATAAAGAATTGCGAAAAATTACAAAAGCTGATACCAACGAAAAGTATTATTACCTATGCTTTAAATTCTAAATATTTCATTAAATAGGCAAAATGGACAATCAGTTAAGACAGACCTGGATTTAAATGCTTGCTTTATTAGTACGTCAAGATTTTAATCTCTTAGAATAATCATGTCATTTTTTAATTAGGAGTGGTATCTCCCATATAGTGTTAACTGAGTACTGAATGAAATGCATATACACAATTACTGGCCCAGAAGTTGCTGAAGTAAGTGCTAAGTGCCTTTCTCTGTATGCTTCACTCTTCCTGTCTTTCAATCCTTAGATTTCTCTTTACCCATAAGAATTCCTATAATTGGAAATATTTGTTGATTTTTTGTGTGAGTTCAAAATATCTGCACATCACAATCTGATATTCTGTCTGCTTCCATCCACACATGATCATGATTAACCCATAACATTGAGCAAATCATCTAACTTCTTTGATATCTTTTTTTTAATTAATGGAGTTAAAGGTTTACACTAGATAATCTCTAAAGCCCCTTAAGAGTTTTCAAAATTCAGTTACAGAACCGAGGTATGGGAAGGTGTGTCTGGGTGGGTCATCGTCTCCTCTATTTCTGGTGCTGATATTTGCATATTGATTTTTTTTAATCTTATGGATATAAGTAGAAATATAAAAAGGAAAATATTATATAATCAGCTAAAAACAGGGTTTCACTAGGCCGGAGATGGTCAAATATCCATAATAATATTATCAATGTATTCATTTTCTTCAAAAAAATTTTTTAGGTATATTTATTTTTGAGAGAGAGACAGAGTGTGAGTGAGGGAGGAGCAGAGAAAGAGGGAGACACAGAATCCAAAGCAGGCTCCAGGCTCTGTGACCTGTCAGCATAGAGCCAACATGGGGCTCAAATGACCTGAGCCGAAGTCGGACACTTAACCAACTGAGCCATCCAGGTGCCCCCATTTTCTTTTAAACATATCTATATTTACAAGATGAAAAACCCAAACCATCATACTAGAAGCATGCTGCTATAGCATGTCATGGAGGTTTTTATAGCCAATGTTCTTATTGTCACCAAACTTGACAAGAAGTAAAAGCAATCCCTCTTCCAGGGGCCAGAGACTATTTCTAGAATGTTTTATCTTCCACTGTTACTTTTTTCTTCCTTCTTTCCTTACAATATATTGCCTGCCTACCTGCTTTCTTTCCTTTTTCCCTTTTCTTTCTCCCTCTCCCTCCCTCCTGCCCTCTCCTTTCTCTCTCTCTCTCTTTCCTTCTTTCCTTCCTTTCTTCTTCTTTTTTTTTTTTTCCCTCAATTCTCATTAAGAACCAGCATGATTGATTTTCAATGCCATCCTATTTCATTGCTTTGGAATCAATTGCTAGAAAATACTGAGGCTATCTCTCATTAGATACGTATCTTTCTGATAAGTTCTGAATTTGAAAAATGACTCCTCCAATATGAGGTGGCAGAATTAGCTACCAGTCCATAGTGAAATTAATATTAATATCTAATAAGAGAAAAAATAGTTAATATCCTCCCGTCTTAATGGGTTGATTAGGCCAGAGTCAGTGAAGAGTTAAAAATAGGCATTATAAACCTATCACCTAAAATATGAGGAACCCACACTTGGTGTGGCAGTCTATTCATTTGAAATAATTCATTACCTGGGGGGGGAAATCATCTTTAAAAATGCAATGGTAAATTGCACTCTGAAAACCTGTGTTTATTCATTAATACTCCAGTCTGTGAAAATATGAAACAGGCAAACAGGCTTTGTGAGAAATAGGGGCTTAACAAAATCAAAGACGGATTTTATTTTAAAGCTTGTCAGTTCATAAAACTAAACAGCAGGGAGAAAAAATGTTGAAGAAGCACAACTTTAAAATTAATAATTTTTTATCGGCAGTGAGTGACAGCCCAAAGAGGGAGGAGAAAACAGAAAGATGAAATTATACAGGAAAATGTCATAGAGTATTAATAATTTATGTGAAAGCTTAACTTTTGCTAAGATGAACTCTTATTTCATGTTAGTTCTCCTTGGTATTATCTCTCAAATTGGGGTTCTAAATAGTTTGCTCATTTTTAGTAATTACTGGAGTATAAAGTATACGGTGAGTAGCACCCTAAAATCTTCACTTCCATCTCATGCCCATTCCCTATTTCCACATAAACCTTGTGACAAATTGTAAAATATTCACAACATGGTCATGGGCTCAAAAGAGATTAATGTCTCCATCTGCAGAAGTGAATAAAGGCAGCAAGACTCCCAAATGCTCTGGGTATACAAAGTGCTGAAACACAGAGAAAACTCTGCATGGTGTTTCTTTTTGGAGCTTAGACTTAAGATGAAAAATGGGCTACAGTCTTACTGTAATTCGAGTCTGGTAGTTTGAAATTAACTTTTGGCAAATTAGTTCTAATTGTTGCCCTATTCCCAACTCAAATGTCAGCATAGAGTCTTCAGTGAATTTGTAATCCAGTGAGCAAAACAAGATCTAAATAATATACATATATATTGTGTATAATGTGTATATACACATTCAACGTTCAACATTTCATGAGAAGCTACTATGGACCAGCTGCTATACTTGGTGCTAGATGTTGCACGAAGAAAACTAAAATGTTAATTTTACTTAAGGACGCACTGACTTCAGATTTTTGTTTATAAAATTAGGCAACTACAAAGATAAAATTACACAGTTTAATTCTAAATAGCTTCAGAAGAGGGGTGCCTGGGTGGACTCAGTTGGTTGACATCTGACTTTCAGCTCAGGTCATGATCTCATGGTTCGTGAGTTCCAGCCCTTCATTGGGCTCACTGCTGTGGGCACAGAGCCTGCTTCAGATCCTCTGCCCCCATCTCCCGCTGCCCCTCTCCCACTCACATGTGTGTGCGTGCTTTCTCTCTCCCTCAAAAATAAAAATAAATAAAAACATATAGCCTCAGAGGAGAAAAAAAAATCAGAAGAGCATGGATTTGTAAATGAATACTGATGAAGTAGGTGATTTTCTTAATACTAAAATAAGGTTGCTAGGGGAAAACATCAATGAATTTGAGAGATAAGAAGGGCTTTAGAAATAATTTACTGAAACTCATCAATTTTACCAGCAAAGAATTAGGTCCATGAATACAAGATGAATTGGCAAAACTTGTACAGAGCTGTGAATCACTTGTTACTTGTGTAAATTTGAGTAAGTCGCTTTTCCTTTCTGGGTCTCAGGTTCTTAATCTACAATTTGACAATAATTCTGTCTTCCTTGTTGGATTGGCTTGTGTATTGAATAAAGAAATATACACAAACAGTTTAAAATAGCGCCTGGCAAAGAGTAAGCACCCAATTTATGTTCTTAAAGGAATGCTGTTGGAAAGGCAGCCAGCACTCAGTTTTCACGATTCTCAGTCAAGAGCTCTGTTCAGTACTCTATTGTATGCTTAACAATTTGCTAAGAGGGTAGATCTTATGGTAAATGCTCTTATTACAAAGGCCAATAATAATGAGAACAGGAGGAAACTTTAGGAGGTAATAGACGTTGTCATGACATAGATTGTAGCGATGGTTTCATGGATGGATACTTATCACCAAACCACCAAGTTATACATTAAATACGTACATTTTATCAATTATACCTCAATAAAGTAGTTTCTTAAAGAAATACTTCTGTTAATTAGACCATATCACCTCAGTGCATGAGAGTCAATTCACAAATGTTTAAACTTTAAGACTTGCATAGCACACCCAAAAAAGTGAGTCTGCAATGGTATTTTATTCGTAGACGTGCTGGTGAAGGAAACTACATGAAAATAGTAACAGAGTCAGAAATAAGAAGGGAAGGGGGATCAATGGCAGTACCAAGACAAGGAGCCTCAAAATTCTTCATCTAACATAGACAGACAGAAATATAGAATAGAATCACTTCTTGCCAATATAGGTAACCGCAAGAATAACCATCTACAAAAGGAAGAGAAAAACCAAATCTCTTCCATTCTTAACCTCTTTCTCCAACAGAACGATGAAACAACATCAATAAGAAGAATTTGAAATCCAACCTCCTTGAAGTTATGAAAGAGTACCTAATCTCTCCTCAGGAAAATAAATAATGTAGGGGATTTGAAAAGCTTTTGTGCTGCATCACCAGAGGGCTCTGTGAGCAATATAGTGTGGTAATTGAGAACAGAGACTTTGGGGCCGGGTAGAAATTGTTTTAACACCGTCTCGTTCTGGGTAAAACTAGGTGAATAATAGTACCTCATTCAAAACAAAACTTGAAAGGATTAAACATGTTAATTTGTGGCATATGCAGCATAGAGTGAGCGATATGTGAAGTACATGAATGTTAATAATTCCCAAATCTATGGGCCAAAAGTAGTCACAAACCTGTTTGACCTGTCTGGTGATCAAGAAATAAAAATTAAAATAGGAATGAGATCTTACTTCTCAAAGTTACAAGAGCCGAAACTTGAGCCATGAGAGTTTCTGAGGAGTGTTTACATCAGGTCTGAGGAAAGAAGGAGAGGGTCAGTGGAAGTGGCAATAGTGACAGCGGAAGGAACAGGATAAGGGGACATATACGCACAAGAAAAGAAACTGAAGAAAACAGCAGCATCCCAAAGCTGGCGAAGGAGACCAAGTTCCCAAAGAAATGAAAGAGGGAAGAGGGCTGAGATGCACTTAAGTATCCGAACATCTCCTATAGCAAATTGAGATTTTATCTATCAATCTGTAACTAAATTTTATAAATCTGCAGGAAAGGGGTTCTGGAGAAATCTGCCCTCACTGTAGACATTCTATGCAGCACGGCAGTTTTGTGAGGCACTCCTGAGAAGGACAGTCTGCCGTCATCCTGAGCCATTTGGGGAAATAGCTATGAAGGAAGGCACTCTTCTTTTCCTTTCTTTTCTTTCTTTCTTTTCTTTTCTTTTCTTTTCTTTTCTTTTCTCTGCCAGCTCTATCGAAATATAATTGACATAGAATGCCGTGTAAGTTTAAGATTACAATGTGATTTGATACACGTATATATTGCGAAGTGATTATCACAATAAGGTTACCTAACATATCTATCCTTGTTTTGTGTGTATGTATGCTAAGAGCATTTAAGATCTACTGTCTTAGCAACTTTAAGTACACAATACACTATTGCTAACTATAGTTACCATGCTGTACATTAAATCTCCAGAAGGTACTTATCTTGAAATTGGAAGTTTGTATCCTTCGACGAACACCTCATCATTTTCCCTGTCCTCTAGCCCCCTTAACCGCCCATCTAGGAGTTCGACTTTTTAAATATTTTTTATGTGTGTATAATTGACAGGCAATGTTTCATTAGTTTCAGGTATACAACATAGCGATTCAACTTCCCTACCCGTTATGCTATGCTTACCACCAGAGTAGCTACCCACCGTCACCATACAACACTATTATAATATTATTGCCTATATTCCCTATGCTGTGACTGTTATCCCCATGACTGATTCATTCCATAACTGGGAGCTTGTATCTACCATTTGGAAGAGGGCATTTTTGACTGAGCAGGCCACCTATGTTGGAGAACAGCACACCTTAAACAGCAATCTGCCAGAATCACGAAGGACTAATATGACATATAATTCTTTTTAGAAGAAAAAAAAAAAGGAAACCCATAAAACCAGTTGATTTTTAGTGAAAAATACTTGCGATTAAAACATGATTATGCAATCTTAACAAATAAGGCAAAATTTGTGGGAACATGAGATAAACCATGGTATTCTTATTACCTATAAGCCTAGATTTTATATTAATCAAGAACTATTTTAAATAATGTGCTGTTTGCCCATAAAGCTTTAAATCTACTTTCTTTGGGGATCCCAAAAGGTTAATCAATATTTATGAAAGAATACAGCTGTTTAAGTGACTGAAAATTAGGAATCTTAGGGAATAAAATTGATTCTCTTACAGTTGAATATTTTTCTTTAATTTGTGTGATCATTCATTCATTAAAGATTATCTTTTGAGTGAATGAGTTATCACACAACCACCCTTAGAAGCTCTTGTTAAAATCCAGGGCCATCATGTACGTTCAATCCACACATCTACTTTGAGTAATTCTTATGATGTCATTAGCAAATGTGACCTATTTGGAAATATTCCCAGCTTGTGGGACAGGCTTGGGATTTTTAAACCCATGTCTCAATAAATTGCCATTCTTATAGTTGAACACAAAGATGGAAGTCTCATGAGCAATCCCAAACTTTGAGATGTTGTCCTTAAAGAGGAACAGAAGCTCCTGGAACCCAGAGTGAGAACACTTTTCCTGCCTCTAGCTGAAAAGAAACCGTGATGGGGGTGAATTAAAAAAAAAAAAAATGTGGCTTGGTGTCAGACCAATCAACCTCCCCAGGAGTTTGTGAGAATACAGACAAATTGGACAGGGACAGCTGCAGAACTTTAGAGCTGACAATTAAGAAGTGCTGAGACACACTGGTGTGAAACCACAGCATCAAGGATTTGAAGCTGCAGAAACAGCTGGGCCGATTCTCCAGCTCAGCACTTCCGCTTCCAGTTCATCTCGGAGCCAAGACCGTGAGCAGACGGGAGGACAGGTCGAGTGGGGAGCAGCATGTCTAAGATTCATTCAAAAGATAAAAGCCACCAAAAGATGGCATCCAGTACTTGAAGAACGCCTCTGCATATATGTGAGGAAACTAGAGATGGTGTTTTCTAAATAAATTGTTGCATTTTCACTTATGAGAACAGTGAAAACCCATCCCTTGAAGTAAGTACTAAAGGTAGAAGAAAGAATTTTGAATCACCCACCCTGAGTTGAATTCCAATCCAGCCACATACTAACTATATCAGTGTGGGCCACTGATTTGATCTCTTTTAGAATGGGGTCAGCAAACTTTTTCCCTAAAGAGCTAGTGGGTACATATTTTAGGGTTTCTGGGCCAAGCAAACCTGAGGATATTATATAAATACTTAGAGAAAAAGAGGATAAAATCACGAATATCTTACCGATTAAATTCAAACCTTTTATAGACACCTACATTTGAGCTATTTGATACAAAATATTCTTCTTTTGATTCTTTCAGCAATTTAAAAATGCAAAAAACTTGGTGCCTGCTTGGCTCAGTTGGTTAACGTCTGACTTCAGGTCATGGTCTCACGGTTTGCGGGTTTGAGCCCTGTGTTGAGCTCTGTGCTGACAGCTCAGAGCCTGGAGGCGGCTTCAGATTCTGTGTGTGTCTCTCTCTGCCTCTACTCTCCTTGCACTGTGTCTTTCTGTCTCTCTTTCAAAAATAAATAAACATTAAAACATTTTTTAATGTAAAAAACATTCTTTTTTAAAAATTTTGTTTATTTATTTACTTTGACAGAGAGAAAGAATCCTAAGCAGGCTCTGTGCTATTAGCTATTAGCACAGAGCCTGAAGCAGGGATTGACCTCACAAACTGTGAAATCATGACCTGAGCCAGAATCAAAAGTCAGATGCTTAACTGACTGAGCCACCCAGGCAGCCCTGTAAAAACCATTCTTACCTCCAGCGGTGTACAAAACAGCTGGCGGCCTGAACTTGGCTCCCGTGGTATAGTTTGCCAACCTCTCTCTTAGAGCATCGCATGGCCCATGGATTTACCAGCAAATCCTACTAATTATTATTATTTAATAATTATTTTAAATAACTAATTAATTACAATATTATTCATAAAAAGAAATGAAGTTCTGATATATGAAAAACATTTTGTTAAGTAAATGAAGCTCATTACAAAAGACCGCATATTATATGTTCCAGAAAAGGCAACTCTAAAGAGACGGAAATCAGATTAGTTGTTGCCTAGGGAGTGTTCAGGGTTAGAGGAGAATGGGTACTGACTGCTAATAAATACAGAATTTCATTTTGGAGCAATGAAAAACTTTTAAAATTTTTGTGATGGTTCACAATCCTGAGAACATACTAACCACTGAGTTGGACACATTAAATGGCTGAACTACATAGTATGGGAGTTACATCTCAATAAAGTTGTTTAAAAAAATAAAATATTTTTATTACACATACAGTCCCCCTCCCAAGATCGCTCCTGATCTGTCAAATCATGGCAAACAACATAGATAATCATTTGGACGCTGCCACCAATACTCCAAATCAAACACACAGACATATAAAAAAAATAATTCATTTTAGTGTAAGTGTTTAAAACAACTTGGCATTTATTTTTTCCATAATCACTCATTAAATCCAATTATGCATTAAGCATTGTATAGTTGGAATAAAAACATAAATAAGAAAGCAGCATCCTTGTCTTGGAATTGATTACAGAACAGGAGTAGAGACAGATAGATGAAAAACACAGGATAACCGGATGTATCAAAGTGGTAATTGCCCAACTGGAAATTTGCAAAAGAAATTGTGGAAGCATAAGCCACAAAGAACTTCTTCTCTCAGAGAAATATAGAAAATTTTCAGACCAAAACCTGAAGTTAAGACCAATTAAGCTCCATTAGTAGAATTTTGATTTGAATCAGATAGAAAAGCAGAGTTTGAAAAGCATTTGCTCTAATCCTCAAAACATATTAGAGCAAGAAGAGAGTTCAGGCAGATATAAGCCTTGGAGATGAGGGTATACAATCTTCCTCACTCAGAGGAAGGAAACAAGGAAGTTGGGTAAAGAAAGAAAATTGATTTTCAGGCTGAATATTGGTAAATCAAGATTATTGGGGTTGGACTTTTTCAGGAGAGAGAGTAATATATGACATTAAAATGGTTAGGTTAGACTCCTGTGGAGCGCGTGCTAGCCAAAAAAAGACAAATCTCCTCACTGACAGCAATGCACAGGCTAGAGAATTACAAAGTTGTTCAAACCGCACATAGACTTGGGTAACTTTATCCTCAGCAGGTGATAGAGACTGGGGCACTGAAAAGCAGAGACGGGCACCAAGGAAAATCAAAGAAAGACAGAGCCTAAGGTTTGAGGGACTGTCGATGTCACCACGGCTAACTGGGTTGTCTTATCTGCATTGAGAGGCAAGTGAAATCAAGACGCGGCCAATGAACTGGAATGATGATCACAAAGCAAATACCTTCCAGGTCAGAGGCATGAAAGAAAAAAAGCAATTAGGAATGAATATAAAACAATAGCAAACAGGGCTGATGGCAACTAGAGAAAGTAGGCCCTTGCTAAAAGAGAAAAGAAAGAAAGGGAAGAAAAATACAAAAAGGCAAGAGGGAAGCTAAGAAGGAGGAAGTGAGGAGGGAAGGAAGAACTAGTCTACAAAACAAAGCACCTAGATGTATGGTCCAGGCTTAGATTATTTTGATCCATGACGTAAAAATTGGGAGAAGTTAAGAAACTGGAGGTTATCCAGAAGGTAAGCAGTATGTTCGTGAAGAGGATGTGGACTGGATGTTTTTTAAGAGGACAAGACATATTCAGAAAAAAGGAAAACACACTTTGCTGTTTATCTGAAATTCATATTTAACTGGGTGTCATATATTCTGGTTATAGGACAAAGCTAACAGGATTTTGCAAATATAATCAAGGTTTCCAGTCTGTTGACTTTGAGCTAACCAGAGGGAGATTATCCTTGGTGGGCCTCATTTAATCAGATGAGACCTTTAAAGAATGTGTCCGAATACCTTAAGGAAGGTATTTGAGTTCTCCTGCTAGCCTCCCAGAAAGAAGCAAACAACCATATCATCAACTTCCTGTAGAAGGAATAGCCTCTAGGATCTGAGGAGTTCAGTCATAGAACCACAAGGAACTAATTCTGGCCAACAACTACATGAACTTGGAAGAGGACTCAAGCTTCAAATAAGACCTCAGCCCTGACCGATATAGGAACCAGCCTCATGAGACACAGAGCACAGGAATCAGCTAAGTGGTGCTCAGACTTCTAAGCCACAGAAACTGTAAGATATTAAATGTATGTCATTTGAAGCCACTAAACATGTAGTGATGTGTTACAAGGCAATAGAAAACTAATACAGAGTATAAACTCAGGTTTCTCAAATCTGAGACTGATTCTGCCATTTCCTAGGTTAACTAGGTTAAAAGGATGCTGCTTATATAGAAAGTAGGCATAGGTCTAATCTCAAATCAAAGTTCTGTATTCTGAGGGTGAGTGCCTCATGCCACAAATCCTAAAAATAAGGTAGAATAAAGCCCATATCACCATTCTTCAGCTTCCCTGATGCCTGGCTCATCAGCATTGATACTATTGGCACTAGAAATTCCTCCTCCCCTGTTTTCCTTAGAGAAGGAAGATCACAATTGTCAACAAAATGACTACACGTGAAACGATAGTCATCTCAGGGACTGCACAGCACTGTTCTGAGTTCTTAACAAGTCCTCACAACAACTCTTCAAGGCTGGGATTATTAGCCACATTTTACTTAGAAGGAAACAGGGCTTAGAGGGATTAAAAGACTTGCTGAAAATCACCCAGATTGTAAATCGTGGAGTTCAAATTAGAAAATATGATTTCTCACCAAAATCTATGTTCTCACTATTGTGAAACAAGCCTTCTCATTAAATCATAGTTCTCTCCACGTGAACTCCATGGTTCTCCATAGTTCTCTCCATCCAGTTCGTGATTCGCCCACACACCATTTAGAATTTAGAACTGGATGCAACGCTAACATTAATCCTATATTCCAGGTTACTAATGAATCCAGGCTACCTGGGAAGTAGATTTTCCCAAGAAGCCTATGTATCCTCCACAAATACTCTGTATAATAAACATGAGGAAGACCATATTTATTATAGCGGTTATTCATAGAGTGGCAAATTTCTCTACCTGAAAATGTTTCTGCTAAGTAACTCAGTATTTTCCTAATTCCATGAAGCTTTTACTTCCTGGATATAGAGAGAAAATACATGAGCTTTACGGAGAAAAATTGCAAATGGCTTCCGCAGCTGAGGATAACTGCTAACACATGCCCAGGGCTTAATTACCCTCAGCACACAGCGACTGCATTCATAATTCTAAAATAAATGGTTTGGTTTTAATATCTTATATTTTCTATCTTATAATATTCTAGGAGAAACGGATAGCATCTTGCAACATTTGCTCTGGTAGGCAAAGCGCTTAAAACAATGGATAAGAAAACAAGATTTGAATATGTAAACCAATCGGCAAGATTGCATTTTATCACATTTTATTAGATCCCAGGAGCAGAAGTAGTATTGATTTTTTTTCAGATAATCCTTTACTAACTACATCATATGTCTTAAATAAATATTAACGAGACAGAGAAACTTGTCTAATAGGATATCAATATCTTGATAATCTTTCTTACTCCACATTACTGTTTTCATTAATGTATTCATGTTAATTAACATTTACTCATTTTTATCAATAAAATATGTGCATTAAAAGAAGGCCGTAGCCTTAAATAAAGAAGCACATAGACATATAAAAATTAACAAAGGTACACATACATATATTTTACATACGCACAGTTGTGTGTTATGTGCATATGTGTGTGTGTATATGATGTGTGTGACATTAATTCCCTTATCTCCCCAAATATTGACTGGTATGATGTCAAAGTGCCCTTTCGCTCCTCTAATGGAAGTTTGGTAGTGGGTCAATTTTGCTTCTTTTGATTCTCCATCCTGGACTGATATAAGTTATTTCAGAAGAATGCAAGCTCTATCGGGCAGAGATTTTCGTCTTTTACTGATAGATCACAAACCCAAGGTCACTGCCTGAGACACAGTAAGTACATGCCGCATGAATATCATAAACAAATGGCCTAAAATTTGATTCATTTTCCATACATGCAAACTGAGAACAAGAGGAAAGTATGTGAAGGTGCCAAAAACACATCTTGCTTTAATTTTTTTTTTTAACATTTATTTATTTTTCGAGAGACACAGAGACAGAGCGTGAGCAGGGGAAGGGCAGAGAGAGAGGGAGACACAGAATCTGAAGCAGGCTCCAGGCTCCGAGCCGTCAGCACAGAGCCGGACGCAGGGCCCGAACTCACAGACAGTGAGATCATGACCTGAGCCGAAGTCGGCCGCGTAACCGATTGAGCCACCCAGGCGCCCCCACATCTTGCTTTAAAATGAAAAAGCTAAATGTGTGAGATTTCCTCCTTTTGGTTGAAGGTTTAGCCTACTGATTTTATTTCAGCTGGAAAGAATATAGGTAGGATGACAGCACAGTGCATATTTCTTAAGGACGAAATGGAATCGTATTCAGTATCATCAGGATTTCCTTAAGTAACAGCAGCTTGAGGATGGATGGATCATTGACTTGCTTCTTCTTTTTTCTCTTCATTACAATCTGAATTTTGTTTTAAAATCAAGGATGCTATTCCATATGAGTTCTTCTGCATTAAATAAATACAATGTTATATAATAAAATCTTACATTTTTTAAATGAGTATAATTACATCTTTGTAAGCATGTATGATACCAGTCTATATTAATGCCGAAGCCACATTGGTATAATTAAGCAATTACAAACAGCACGAGCAAAAAAGATTGAAAAATATAACAGAATAAGGATCTTCTCCTAAGGGACACACTTTCTGTCTCCAGAAAAATATTGACAACCATTCCATCGTGAACCTTTTATTCATGTATCAGATGCGGCACTAAGACCTACTTAGCTTGTATATGTTACGGCAGAAACAATAGCATTTAATTATTCCTTTAAACTTGAAATCATACAAACTAAACTAAAAGTTTCCATAATGCCTTATTATTCAGTATTGCAAATTATTTTGTAGAATTCTCTTCAAGTATATGTGTGGTGAGTTCATTACGGCAGAATGGTTCATTGGTTATATCACAAGAGACTCATTTCAAGAATCAGAAATTTCGTCTAGCACTAATTGGAAAGTTAACCCCATAAAATTGTTTTAATGGTCAATATCCTGCCATTTTGCCTAATTTATCCAAAGGGAACACTATGGGGCTGTTGAGTCAGAGGAATGAGTCAGAACCGCTAGGCTGTATGTGATGGTGGAATCCTGCAAACAATTATTTCATTTCTAGACACCACTTAGATAAATAATGCATAACGTTAGAACCCAGCATGAGAGTCAATATTTTGACTTAGGAACAGCTTTGTTCTTTCTTGCAGGACAATTAATATCTGGTTTAGAGGCCACTGTGAATGATGAATTGTTTCTTAAAACGTCGTCTGATTTCTTTTCACCTCTTCACTTTGGCACACATAATTTTTTTATGAACCCTTGAGGGCCTAGATAGTAGTACAAATGCATTCAAGCACCATGGAAATGGCCTTGAGACATAAGCCTTTTATGTATCACAGATGCAAATCAGATATCTTGTAGGAAAGGAGAAATCAGAAAGTCAGCTTTCAGAGTTAACGCTAAGATTCATGGGAAGGTATTTTACTGAGGACATTACTTGAATACGAGAAGGTTTTCCTCACCCAGTTTCCACAGACTTCCCTGCAGTCTGTGTGCTACTTTGCACATGCCCTTGCCATTGCTTAGCCTTCAAGTTCATGTGTCTGCAGAAATATATAAAAAATGTATTATCTGTCAATTCATGAGCAAGGGGAAAAATTGTGCAGGCAAAGCTTCCTTGTGCTATAAAAAGAAATATAGTGGCTTCAGCTCCTAGGGAGTCTCCAGTCTTCACAATAAATCATAGACACTTAGCTCAGACCTCCACAAACTTCTTTCTACTGATGAGGCACTCTGCACTGTTACTCCCTGTTGCTTACTCCCGGGTCGCTAAGATGAAGACCAGATGAACTTCAAGACCTGGCATTTGCCTCGAGCGGCTAAAAAAAAAAAGCCTGGCAATATTCACAGGTCTGACCATCCCAGGATCGGCAGAATTCATTGATTAAAGGGAGCAGAATTTAGAGTTTATAAAGAAATTTTAACAATGGGCTGCTTAAACAAGTCATTCAGAATTTATGCTTCTGAAAAACGTGCTGTAAAACTGAATAATGTACATTTCAAAGGAACACAAAATCTGATTTCTGTTATCTGGCTTTCTCCAAAAGTGTCAGTCAGGATTTGAACAATGAGATCGAATAGTTTGATGTCTTTGGGTAACTTCTTTAGCATTGCCCCACTGTTGAAGTAATTAAACCAAAAGGCAAATTCAGGAAAATAAGAAATAAGCTAGTTATGGTTGACTGAAAGTGAATCTATAAAGCCTCAAGGGTCACATGGCAATGTCACACACCTCACAAGACAAAAAAAATAAATAAATAAGAGATGAGGTTGGGTTCGAATGTAAATAGAATCACGTTTTCTTGCATTTTCCCTTATTTCTGTTTGTCTTAGTCAGTTTGAGCTGCTATAAAATAGTACCATACACTGAGAGGCTTATAAATAACAAACATTTATTTCTCACAGTTCTTGACTGTGGAAAGTTCGAGATCAAGGTGCCAGCCGATTTTGTATCTAATGAATGCACCACTTCCTGGTTCATAGATGGCCACCTGTTTGCTGTGTCTTCATGCAGCAGAAGGGGCAAAAAAACTCTAAGGGGTCTCTTTATAAGGCCACTAATGTCATTTGTGAGGACTCTACCCTCATGACTTAGTTACCTCTTAGAAGCCCCACCTCCTAATACCATCACAGAGTTTCAACATATGAATTTGTGGCATGGGGGTGATAAACAAACATTCAGTCCATTGTACCAACGAAGAGCAACAATCAATTAGAAACAGAGAAAGAAAAACATTTAAAAACATCCAGCGAAAAAGAAAAAAAAAAAAGGAATCCAAGTAGAGTTATTAGTGAAACCATAATTTCTTGACTTTGACTTTTAGTCCATGATTTGATTTCACTGCTTTATTATGTCAGACCTAACTATTCTACCAGGGACAAACTACTGTTCATTCATGTGTAAGTTCACTTACTCTTTCTTTCTCTCTTTATATTGAATTTTAAGCTGTTTAAAAGAGATTTCAAATAATTCTTCAAAATAGATTTTGATACAAACATGTGTTTTCCTAGAGATGGAGGTAAAATGCAGAGAGTACATGCACATATATTGCTTACTTTCTCACAGAGAACCAGTCTCGTAGTTTCCTTTTCTGGGACAGACAGATACCAAGGCATACATCTGTCTGTCTCCTAAAGCGCCGGCACATTAATTCCGAAAAGAATCCTTACTGAAAATGGATGTGCTGATGGAAAGAAAGGGAAGCCATAGCTTCCTCCGCTCACCTTCTTACAGGTGAAAGAAATAACTTTAGAACCACTGAGAGCATGTATGGCTTCAAGCGATCTTTATGGAAAAAAAAATGACTACTTGAGAAATAATTTGTTCTGAAAGTTGCTGAATCTTTCCTACTGGCATAACTTATTACCGCGCTTGATGGCTTTCCTGCAGTTGCTGTTTTATCCCATATATGAAACTGTAATGAAAAGGTTAATCACAGCTCACCAGGGTTTATTATAGTTAGAGGCTATTAATGGTTTGAATGGAGTCCAGGTACTTCGAACCCTCAAGCATATTGAAAGAAACCAGTTATTAACTGGGGCCAGGCCCTACATACTAAGGAGTACATAATAATTTTCACTCTGAGCAAATCTGGGTTTAAAAGAGTATGGGAAAGTCAAAGGGTCTCTTCTAGCATCTGTTTACTGCAAACTGTGTAAGTCAAACTTAATCTTGTATAAAATGAGTTTTTGTGGGGTTGTTGTTTTTTTAATTTTTTGCTTTTTTTTGTTTGCTTTGTTTTTTGTTTTGTTTTTTTTTTTTTTTGTAATTGACTTAAGAGTTTCTAGTTAAGTATTTTTTTAATTTTTTTTTGTTTAATGTTTATTTATTTTTGGGAGAGACAGAGCGTGAGTTGGGGAGGGCAGTGAAAGAGGGAGACACAGAATCTGAAGCAGGCTTTAGGCTCTGAGCCTCCAGCACAAAGCTGGACATAGGGCTCAAACTCACAAACCGTGAGATCATGACCTGAGCCGAAGTCAAGTCAGTCGCCCAACCGACTGAGCCACCCAGGTGCCCCTTATTTAAGTATTAAGAATGCCAGCTCTGGAGTCAGAATGTGTGAATAAGAAACAAAGCTTTGCAAGTTTTGGCCTATGTGACCTTGGATCAATTATTTCACCTCGGTATGCCTAAATTCAGTTTCTTTACGCATGAAATGAGTGTAATTGAAGTACTTAATCTGTAGAGTTGTTGCGAGTATGAAATAAGGTAATCCACAAAGAGGGCTTAGCATAGTGCCTACCGCATAGTCAACATTCAATGAATATCAGCAAATCTTATTATCATTGATGTTATCGTTATTATGCTACATGACAATAAGAGATAATAACTTTAAAAGAATTGGAAATCCAAAAGAAAAAAATCTTAAACTTTTGCAAATAATGATATAGATACAAAATTCCATTTATGAATTGTTTCGGTACTAAAATGTATCCATACCCTCATTAATCTCTAGGATTCTTAAGAAAACGTGCTGCCCCTTGTCTATCAATTTTACATTGCTGATTCGACCGTCCTCCCGTTTGAATAAGGTTTCCGTCATGGCTATGGCTATTCACTGAGCTGTGCACAACCTTTACTGCAGTAACTAATGGCATGCATTTTTCCAAATAGTGACAGTGTACATGGTAGGTCGTAAGAGTTGACTGGCAAACATAATAGTACACAACTCCATAAAAAAAAGTGATATCCTCAATTGTACCTTCCTTATAATACGTGTTTGTATATGTTTTTATTAGACTGGAGTCAGAGCATCTTAAGATGTTACCTATTATTAGCAAAGCACCTTCAGAGCAAGAGTTTTTAAACATTTTGTGGCCTGAATTGTTGTATTATCTATTGCCCGTAAGTACAGTCTTACTGAATAACTGACTCATACATGTTTGTGTAATTTTTTTTTCAATGCTCGGAAGTCCTACTCCTTCCTGTGGAGCTTAAGCCAGCAGCTTAAAATACCAGAAGAGGGATATGCCTCGGGAGAGAATCGACATTAGTTGGGCCACAAATGGGCCAATGATATTTCTTATCTAAGACATAATCTTCGTTTTCTTCAATGCCAGTCACTAGCTGAAAAATCCCAAATTTATTTCATTTGCTTGTGGAGAGATGAATTCTCCCCATTTGCTACATCCTTTCCTCAGCCTTTGCTAGAATAAGGCAAGGGAAATGCAGAGAAATTTGGGAAATGCAGAGGAAAACAGACAAAGAGATATACATTTTTATTTTCTTGCAGGGAATATATTGAAGACGGTGGATTTTGTAAACAGCACATTGTAGGATCAGACCTTGATGAACAGGTTCCCCCTTTCCCTCTTTTATTTACAGATTCAAAGCTTACCATCTCCTCCCCTGCCTTGTCCCCACACAGGGCTCTCTAAACTGTAAGACTAGATGGAAATGAGTGGTAGACCATTCTACTTGAGGCAGGGAAGGAAAGGAGGCTTCCTGAAGGGAGGCAGAAGGGAAAAGGTGTTGAGGGAAAGGAGGGGAAATCACAAAGATTAAGAAATCGCCAAAGCTGGATGGAAAGATGAAACGCTCTGATGTGGGACAGACCTGAAGAAAGGCAATATGAAGTAGTCTGGGTAGAATGAACAGAACGCCTTCAAGCTGAGGATGAAGAGAGAGGACGACCCCCTGAAATGGCATCGCTTTCATTCTGTTCAATTGAGAATTAGAACTCAATCCAAAGCAAAAGATGATTTCGTATGTTATTTTGGTGTTATGGGCTGAATTGTGTTCCCCAAAATCCATACGTTGAAGCCCTAATCCCCGTTACCTCAGAATGCAACTATATTTGGAGATAAGATCTTTGAAGAGATAATTGAGTTAAAACGAGATCTTTAAGGTCTCTAATCCAATATGACTAGAATATATGTGTACAGGGAGGAAGGACCATATGAAGACAGAAGGAATAGAGCCATTTGCCAGACAAGGAGACAGAGTCTTCAGAAGAAACCAATGCTGTTGACACCTTGATCTTACACTTCTCGCCTCCAGAAATCTAAGGAAAGAAATTTTGGTTTAACCTACTCAGACTGTATCGCATCTTGGCCTTTTGGCTCAGGTCAAGTGTACTCAGACTGTGGTACTTTGTGATGGCAGCCCTCGAAAACTAACATAACCTGGTCTCTGATGTGCTTTGGTCTCAGTAAGAGTAATAATATCACTTCACGCTGGACATTACCACACCATTGCTCAGTTTTTATTGCCTGAGCCTGGAATTTAACGAACTTGGCACTGCCGCGTTTCAGGTATCGTGTTAGGTACGAAGCTTGCAAGGAAGAACATGATGTTTATTGTGCTCTCGAGAGGCCTGCATTCTCACTGGGGACACACATGTGTGTAAAGACCTAAATTTAAGTGGAACCCTGGTCAGAGCTTTATGAACAGCCTAAGAGGACTAGCCTTTCTAGTAAGGGAAGACCCCGTGCCATGGCCTGATAGAGAAACCTTCTAGACGAAGTGCCTTCAAAAGGTAGATTGCAAAGCAAAGATTAAAACATAACTTTTCTGTTGCCATGTGTAAAAACTTTGTATGTAACAAAATTTTTAAAACCTAGGGATTTCAAAGTTTTAATGTTATTAGGCTCCATGTGGTTTGATAAAGCAATACTTCAGTGTTTAGAATATCAACAACATGCTATTTGGACATCTGTTATGACAATGATTAACTCCTATGCGTTAAGAAGAACTCTTGTCAGCAAACAGAATACACAGGACTCGCATTGTTTGGAAATATTGACTTCTGCAGGTTAAAATCCCAGATATATGTTCATTTCAGGTACCCCGGCATCTGGGGATTCAACTGATGTCCTGGATTCAACTGAATTCAACTCTGTCTCTCATTGGCTTCTCTCTCTGTGGACACTATTTTCTTCTGGTTTACTTCATTCTCATGCAAACTATTTCTCTGTTGTGGTTCCTGACATCTCTAGGTTTACATCATAATTAAAACTAAGGATACCTACAGAATTAAAATCTTCTCCAGTAAAATAAAATCAGTGAAAATGTCAGTATTTTATCTTGCTGCATACACATTATTTCACATAATTATCCTAGTGAAATGTTACAGTTAATGGGGTAATATACTTATCAGCAAGACCTGGAGCAGTGTCCACCTTAGGAACTGAGGCATAGATTAGACAAACGACTGAACCCTACTTGGACCATATGGGCTGTGTTAAAATTGTAGTGGGGTTCAGATAGAGTGTAATGAATGATGCATAGACAAAAACAATAGTTATACGGGTCCTAATTAATACAGAATTATTTCTATTTCACATGTGTGCATGTCTTCTCTCTCCTACTTTGACTCCTAAATAAGCATTTCTTCAATTTGTTCTATATTAAAAAGAGCGAGGATGCATATAATATATAATGTATGCCAAACTCTGTTCTTTATACATATTAACTCATTTAATAAGTGCAACAAATGTATAAGTTACCTTCATCGTTTCCATTTTACAGATAAGGATTCTAAGCTACCCGAGGTTAAGTGACTTTCCCAAAGTTACATAGCAATAGGGAGCAGAGCCAGATTTCAAATAAAGCTTGGCTCCAGATTTCATCAGCTGATCCACTAAGTTATGTTACTGTTCCTGTAGGCGGTGTTCAATTAGTGTACTGAATGGTTAAATGACGAGTGGCATGAAAGATACAACTTCCGCAGCAGAACAAGGAATTAAACCCAGAATTCTTGTTTACCGCTGGAAGACTTTATCCATAAGACCTTATTGCCTCTGGAATGATTCACTTTGATGTTCTGGTGATTTAATTTTTTTTCAGTTTTCTAACTGAGACTCTTTTCATTGCCCTGCATTGCAACCTTACTTGGGAATGAGAAGAGATTTTTTTTTAACCAGTGTTCCATTTATTTATTTCATCTCATTTAGGTCGAGATACTCTTAAAAGCTGCAAATTTCCAGGGAATTATAGACCAGAATGCTAATCTGTGAAGTTCATGCTATCAAATGTTAACAGTCTCATCGGAACATTAAAGATGTGATGTAATACCTTGCTAAAAACATATTTACACATAGAAAATTTTCACAGTACTTAGGTTTTGGTCTAAAAGATAATGGTATGTGTGGTCATGCACACATTTGGCTGTTTACGTAAATATAGCTATGCTGTCTATACTAGTTCATTAGGACGATTTTCCATTTTGAATCAACTTTGGTCTTATCTATAGAATAAGTCATTATAGATGGAACCTAATTAATTTTAGTTTTAAAACTATGTATTAGTGGATATTGGTTCTACACACAAACACACCCTTCACCCTCTAACCCACAACCACCCCCACTGGTGCTGTTGTCACACAACAAACCCTTGCTTAATTGGCTCAGGAGTATCAAAAACTCAGAAAAGACAGTATGTGAAGTTCTCATTAGTTAAGAATAGAATCTGGGGGCACCTGGGTGGCTCAGTCGGTTAGGCGGCCGACTTCAGCTCAGGTCATGATCTCACGGTCTGTGAGTTCGAGCCCCGCGTCGGGCTCTGTGCTAATGGCTTGGAGCCTGGAGCCTGCTTCAGATTCTGTATCTCCCTCTCTCTCTGCCCTTCCCCTGCTCACACTCTGTCTCTATGTCTCTCAAAAGTAAATAAATGTTAAAAAAAAAAAAATTTTTTTTTTTAAAAAAAGAATAGAATCCGGCCCAAAAGTATCAGTTTAGACACTGATAGAAATTTGCCCTAAATAGAAACAATTCAAAACAAAGCAGTTAGAAAAATCTACTGGGTGCCTGGGTGGCTCAGTCAGTTAAGCCTCTGACTTCAGCTCAGGTCATAATCTTACAGTTCACGGCCCTGCGACAGGCTTTGTGCTGACAGCTCAGAGCTTGTAGCCTGCTTTGGATTCTGTGTTTCCCTCTCTCTCTGCCCCTCCCTCCCTCTTGTTCTGTCTCTCTCTCTCTCTCTCTCTCTCAAAAATAAATAAACACTAGAACAAAATTTTGAAAACAAACAAACAAAAATCTCCCTTCAACCAGGAGAGTCCCCGTGCGGTAAAACCAAGCTCAGAACACTCTAAATGTACACCTTGCTCTCCAGACGTCAAACAACAGACAAGCTGGTTTTTCAGTATCCACGACAAGGTAACAGCTGTCCCAAGCTCTGTTCAATAGTTGAAACACATGATCAGAGAATTCTTGGCTCTGAATTTCTTTCTTTAGTTCTGTGTGTAACAAATATATGAATTCACCAGAAATTAGTCCATGCATAACTAAAAGGTGAAAGTTAATAGTTGCACTTTAAAAGCTATCATTAGTTACATTTATAAGGAAAAGTGATAGATTTCTAATTTGCTTTAAGTTTTTAGGATATACCCAAACTCGATCTTTCTAAATTGCAATAATCACAATAGCAACAATATAAATACTGAAAAGAAAATACCGTATGAGACACTCTATTTGAAATCATGTAGGAAAAGTAGTTTGTAGTGAGAGTGTATCCCAAGAGTAAAGAAGGAAAACAGAATTATAAATCAGTAAAATTAAAATATAGGCAGACTTTAGTAATACTAAAAATGCTATAAGTGTGCAATTGATTTCATATTAAGTTTATATAATCTTCATATATATAATATAATATACACATATAAGATAATATTTCATGTTTATTTTTAGTTAAAAATAGTAAAAGCCAGCGTTACCTAAAATTCGAGTCCAGAGATAAACCATAGATTAACCCCATAGTACGGTGAAAACAGCTAAGCAATCTCACAAATTTCAATGTTGTTTGTTCACATTTTTAAAAAATCATCCGTAAAAGTTTTTTGTTACTTCAGATGAATATTCTGCCATAAATATTCTCTTCACCATTCCTGTTGGTTCTGACCCCATTATACTCTCCTTTTCTGTTCTAGCCACCAGTTAGGAAGCTATTTATATAGTTTTCTCAGGTGTTAATAGTTCTCTCAGTTGACATCAATGTGCAGAGATGAACATTTAAAATTCAGTTATCAGCCTGCTTGTCATTTAGATAGTCAGTTTCATTCATCTTCTCCTGAGTGAGTCAGTCTGAAATAACATAGGCCTATCAAGAAAAAATGAGCCCATGAGGCCTCTCATTGTTTTCAGTTCCATTCAATATAATTATTACTTCATTCTGTGCCAGGCTTTTGGTATTCTGAATTCGCAAAAATTAGGTATGATTATTACCAAGAAAAATGTCAGCTTTTCAGAGCATATCATCTTTTGGAAAATCATGATAGATATCAGTGAGTATTTTTTAAATGGTGGTAATGTCTAATTTCAGAAGTGGAAAAACTGGGCAAGTCTTGTCCACTTTGGGCTCTTGATTGGTTGGGTTTGAAAGGACAAAATAAGATTAATATGTATCGTAACTTCATTGGCAAAGTCCCCTCAGAGGACACTGAGGAGCCAACAGGAGACGGCCAGAGAAACTGTAGCGCTGAAAATCCTTAACAATGGGCCCGAAATAAACCCCTACAAGGAGTATAACTGAAATGCATATAAGGATATCATGTAAGAAGCAATCTTTTTAAATTAAATCGTCAGCAGTACCCTGGCTGAGGGGAAAACAAACATATACAGTCTTGGAAAGCAAATAAGGAGAGAAACATGCAGTGCGGTGAATACGAAGCTGAAATCCCTAATTACAAGGAACAGGTTTCCAAGTTAATGGCAGTGCGACCTGAAAATACGATGCGTCTTCCCTGGAAAGCTGTGGTCAGGGTGAGGCCAGAAGTGTGGTCCAGTTGCCCAGGGCCCGTGAGATCTAGCCACACACAGAACAGCCAAGCAATGGCCTTACTGACAGTACCTACATGGAGAAACAACGTTGCTCAGAAAAATCTCAACCCGGGTGATTGCTTGGAATGCTGCTGTCAAACCATGAATAAAAGGCAGAAAAAGTCCAGAGAAAGAGAAAGAAAGAGAAATGAAATTATAAAAGAAAAACAAACACTTGAAAGAAAGGCATTTTCGAGCAGTTTTGATGTGCTAGTTTTTGTGTTAAGTGTATTCACTTGTCATGTCCTTTGGTCCTAGAAATAATTTCTGCGACGAGCTCGGTACAATTTCTGGCACGTGGTAGGGCTCTCTGAGGTGGCAGTGGCCATTACTGATGAGGGACCATAAGGCAAGCTGAAGGCCGAGTGTAAGTTAGCACAACTCTCACGTCCCCCCCTCCCCACCTTCCCCCCTACCCACCAGGTGGGTTATGTGCAATGTTCCTCAGGCTCTCCTGGCTGCCCGAGGACAAAGGAAAGGACAGAAAACAGATGATTAATATTATAAGGGAAAGGCAATCTTATCAATAGCCTAATCTCCAGGAACTCCCTACTATCTTAATGCTGATGCTTTACTAGAGGAAAAAACAACCTTGCTTGACAATAGCTAGGCCTCCAGTAAATCCTCTTTAGCATATGGGTGAAACTTTAAGAAACTTTAAGAAACTTCCTCTTGACTTTACCTCCCCCAACTCCACAGTCAAGAAGCAGTCATGGGGCACCTGGGTGGCTTAGTCGGTTGGGTGACCGACTTTGGCTCAGGTCATGATGTCGTGGTCCATGAGTTCAAGCCCCGGGTCAGACTCTGCGCTGACAGCTCAAAGTCCGGAGCCTGCTTCAGATTCTGTATCCCTCTCTCTCTCTCTGCCCCTCCTCTGCTTTCACTCTGTCTCTCTCTTAAAAAAAATAAAAATAAAAGCATCAAAAAAAAGCAAAAAAAGCAGTCAGTCTCCACAAACCCAGTGCAGCTCTTTCTGCCCACAGGTCCTGTCCCATGGCTCTAATAAAATCACCTTTTTGCACCAAAGATGTCTTCAGGAATTCATTCTTGACTGTTGGCTCCGGAAATCAACCCCTATCACTCCAAAACCTCATCAATTACTATTATTAACTATGCCTCTTGGGATTAACATTTCATGGGGGATAATGGTGTTAAGTGAAGAGGAAATGTGTGTGTTTGGAGGGGAAGAGGGTGGGACTCACAGTTGTTAAGTGTCTACAACGTGCTAGATTTTTACATGTCTTAGAATATTTCAACTTAAAATAACTCCGGGAAGTAACTTTATTATCCCCAATTTATAGAAGAGAATGCTAAAATTGTCTTTTTTCTCTTAAATTATTTCTTTCATACTCTCTTCCTTACTTTTGATCTTTTCTTCCCTCTTTCTATCCCTTCTCCATTTATTAACTTCTATTTTTTCTCCAAAGAGTGAGAGTACAGTTGGTTTAGTTTCATTACAGAATAGATATAAATTAAGATAAAATAAAACGCTTACATCTGTATGTGTATATGCATACATGTACATGCGTATATGCATACATGTATGTATGCATATACATATGTGTGCGTATACATATATGTAATCTTAACGAAGTCAAAATGATACTGAGACATGTTGAAATTAGGATTCAGGTTAATGGACCAATGCACGACACACATTCAACCAGAGGAGAATTAAAAATTGGTCTCTGAGCTTTGTTACATCCATCACAAAGAACTATGAGTAATGCCTACAGGGGTCATTGGGTACGTAGGATAGAAACAAAACAGATAATGTAAAATACTTTTATTTTTTTCCTGATACTTAACCAAAGAGAGGGTAGAGCGATACCAGTCTGCTCACTTCCCCTCTCAAAAATCATCTGCCAAAGAAGAATTAAAAAAAAAAAAAAAGGAAAATCCATCTTCGATGAAACAAGGAGATATTTGTAACCCTGAAACACAATATAAAAAGACAGAAGAAGGTAATAGAGGAAGAGTAAATGACTTAGCTGAGATAAGATCAAACCTAAGCGGAAAGGAAAAAGGACAAATCAATTTTCCTGGACAAACTCCAGACAGGCTTAGGAATTGCAGGCACAGGTTACATTTCAACGCAGAGGAGAGGCGAGGGTCCGAAAGGGGAAATTGTTTGAAAATGTTTCACTGCAAGGAGACCCTCACATTGTGCTGATCTCCCGGCACTTATGAAGTCAGATGACTTATTCTCGTTGCCCTTGAAGGAGCAGGAATTAAAGTCTGGAGAGACTGAAACAGAGAGGCCCTCGCCTTGGAACCAGAGGGCCCGGTTGTCTCCCCACGGGAAGGTGAAGTGCCTTAGTGAGTACAGGGGTCTAAGATGTGTCTGAATTGGTTCAGAACTGCAGTGATCAGGAATTCATTTGTGAGGCAGGAGACTGTAGGACCCTCTTCTGCAAGATGGAACCACTCTGGCAAAGAGTTCTACAGAGAGTGACTGGAGGAAAAAATCCAGTTCATGACATCACAGTGAAATCACAATCTACAGGGGTGCCTGGGTGACTCAGTTGGTTGATCACCGACTTTGACTCAGGTCATGATCTTGCGGTTTGTGAGTTCCGCCCCATGGCTCTCTGCTGACAGCTCGGAGCCTGGAGACTGCTTCGGAGTCTGTTTCACCCCCCTTGCTCCTTCCCTGCTCCTCCCCTGCTCACACTCTGTCTCTCTGTCAAAAGTAAATAAACATTAATAAATAAATAAATAAATAAATAAATAAATAAATAAATAAATAAATAAGAAATCACAATCTACAGGCTACCTCCGTGCAGTCGAGGTAGTATGATCACCAAACATTTGAGCATGAAAGATAAGACATGATAAAAACTAAAACTACATTTAACTCAAAATAGAGACAATGTAGGTTAAAATAAGAACATTAAATATATATATGCAACTTGCATATACAATTTATATACCATCTGAGAGAAATAATAAAGGATATTGCATCTTTAAAAAAGAGAACAATCAAATTAAAAGGAGTATTCCTATAACCAAAAATCTGCTAAAAATTATATTTATAATTATATAAAATTATTACATATGTACACAATAGCAAGTTTCATAGAATTGGACAAAACAGGTTGAGAAAAGCTAACAATTTTTTTTAATTTATATATTTATATATAAAAAAGAAAAGGAAAGATAAGATAACTTGAGGAGCAATCTAAGAGTTTCAACAACACGGTTTCAGAAAGAGACAGCAGAAAACACTTGCGAGGAAGACATAAGAACCATTTCTCCCATCTCGAAGGACATAATATCCCAGAACACAACCCGGTGAATGAGAAGCCTTCATACTGAAGCACATGGTCATGAAATTTCAGAACACCAGGGATAAAGAAAACATTCTGAAAACTTCCAGAGAATACAAACTGGTCACATATAAGAATGACATACCGGAATTGCATGAGACTTCTCAAAGCAACTCCTGAAGCAAGAAATCAAAAGAGAAATTCTTTTCATATTTCAAGGAAAATAACTTTCCATGAAATGTTTTATACAAACCTACGTTGCTAATCAAATTTGTGGGTAGAATGATGATATTTTCAAATGTTCGACATCTCTGAAAAGGTACTGCCAATAACTTATTTTTTTCAGGAAGTTGCTAGAGAGTATTTTCCAGCAAAAATGATGTAAACAAACCAAAATAGGGAAGAGTCTTCGAAGCAGAGAGTTGGAGGGAAGCCCCTAGCTCCATAGAGTAAGCATTTCAGGGTAAAAAGAGTGGGTTGGTTCCAGGAGGGATAATTTTTCAGAAATAAGTAATAAGGGGGCACCTGGGTGGCTCAGTTGGTTGGGCGGCCAACTTCGGCTCAGGTCATGATCTCGCGGTCTGTGAGTTCGAGCCCCACGTCGGGCTCTGTGCTGACAGCTCAGAGCCTGGAGCCTGGTTCAGATTCTGTATCTCCCTCTCTCTCTGCCCCTCCCCTGCTCATACTCTGTCTCTATGTCTCTCAAAAGTAAATAAATGTTAAAAAAAATTAAAAAAAAAAAAAAGAAAGAAGTAATAAGTTAGGTGACAGGTGTGGCCAAAGGAGAGATTATAAGGACTGATATTTTATGGACATGATAAGACTTAACAGGCAAACACCTGATTACTTTAATCAATCATACCCTAAACATTGAATTTATATATTAGTAACTCTTAGTTGCATTTCTTCTTAAACACGCTCATTAGCATAGAACATGAGGTAGAAAACATCACTTCTCCCCGTTGATTATTATTATCAAAGACACTTTCTGTACGAGGGAAGCAAAATTTACAAAGTCGTGAATGGAGCGAGTGAAAAAGTTCTGTTTAACTATTTCATATAAAGAGGAGTGTTGTTTGTTCATTTGTTTTCTTAACTGAGCAGCATGTCTTCAGACACTTCCCTATTTAAGACTCTCATTTGTCACTTCCATAAATGCTGGCAGAAGTCACACTGTGCTTAGGGCTCTTTCAGGGAACAGCTTGTGACTTTTTTCCAAGTGGTTTTTAAACCGTTTCCGTGAGCCGGGTATCTGGCGATAGGTTTGTTCTGAGCCCTCAGAAGCCGTAGCTATCTGGGTCACTGCTCCACTCTGGACATTGTATCTCTTGACCATATGCTTTGAGAGCGCCTCACACAAGTTCTGCACAGTAGGAGACAGTCTTGAGCTGGATGATGCTGTTGCGTTAATTGTGCAGATCAAGAAAAATCACACAGGGCCTCCAGACAATTAGTTTTTATTTACGTTGCCCCCATTTTTGCAATTGCTCTAGATCTCACTTCCCTAAAGGTATTGGAATGTGGTCTTAAACACAATCCAAAGAAATTTGAAAGAGAATTAACTTTTTTTAACATTTTGGTAATTGTTTTTTAATGTCTACTTTCTATGTTATGCCCTATCTTTTCATGTTCTTTTAAATAATAAATTATATCATTGGAGATTTTTGAGATGAGATGGATGTTATACATTTGGACATCAAAGGTGTGAAGTGTAAAATGAAGGTACGGTACTGCGGTGGTAGACACTTGAAGCCGCTTCTACTTGGATTATTATCCTGCCTCCAAGAAGGCTTCTGAGGTCATCTGAATTCATACCAACTAGTCCACACGCCTAGGGTGAATGGTATTTAAACCATAATTAAGGCACTTTGTAGGCTGGGCTAAAATATAGCTTCAAGAATGCAAGATTTTTATGGTTCATTTTTGGGTTTCACACAAATAATACAAGAAAAAACTTTAGAGTTTATTTCCACTTAAGAAATGTTTCCAGAAATCTTCACAGAAAGAATGAGAAGGAAAATTGGAAATCGCTACATCTATGGAACTTGGCATTTGGTAAGTATTTACAGATATTACATATTTTTCTCTTATTCCTAGTTATTATTATCTTATTCCCAGTTCAGGGAGAAACAGTCTAAAGAGAGTAGGTAGGAAGCATCAGGCAGTCCAGTCAGAGCTAGCAGAATCTAATATAACTTATCTGGCTTTGGTGAGATGCGTAAACTTCTAACAAGTATACTCTGAAGCCCACGTTAGAGAATTTAGAAAACTCAACAGTTGTACAACTCACCTCGTTCATGTGATGGGCTGAAACCAAAGTTAACTCTAGTCAGTGTCGATCGAATGTCTACATTTATCTTTAATATGAATGAAAATCTACAGTATTTCTCCTGAAGGCAGACGAAAATCTTAATGCTTGTTAAAGATATTCAAATACCTTTTGGATACATTTTTAAAACCTCATGTCTCTTATGATGAATGTTTCCATCTCATAAAAAAAAAATTCTTCCTCCCCTTCCAATTTTTATAAGCCTAGACATAAGCTGCATTAGCAAGGGTCCCTGAAGAAACACAAGATGTCCTTATTATCTTAAGAAATGGCCTTCACATCAGAACACATACTCCTCGAAAACAAAAACAAAAATAAAAACAAACAAACAAACAAAAAAGAAGCCCTCCCATATGTAGGAAGATTTGTTATCTTAGTTTATTTTGTGAAAGTTTGGAGTTTCCAATCGTATTTCATACAGCAGATTGGTAAGGCCATATTGTTGGACACTTGAAATTCATTTTTGTCTACTTTTTGCTTATCTCCACTAAGAGTTAAAATGACTTTTGAACCCTAGGATTATGTTTAAAGTATTTGTCTGTGACAAAGGCTTTACTGAGGACAGACTGCACTATTCACAAAAGGTCTAGTTTTGACATATGGCCCGCTGCATGAGCTCAACTGCTGGCTGGCTCCCCTTCTGCAGGCTCAAATGCCAGCTGGAATCAATATCATTTTGTAAGAGGGGCAGAGCCATCATTCTTTTGTAGAAACAGACATTTGTCTCTTGCTTCCAAAGTCATCCGTGGTCTGTACCACACATTTAGATACTTAACCAAACAATATCTTATATCCCTTTTCATGGTTATATTTTTGGTCGCCCAAAGGAATTCGCTGAGGTCAGGAACTATGCTTTACACAATTTTGCATGTTACAGGTTTCCATAACTGCTAGATATGTTGGTAGGTGCTTCTTACCCATTGAATTGAAAACTTTATGTGGATACTAACCACTAAAGCTGTTTTATATTCTGTTTCTCCAGTGTACCAGGAAGACCCATTCTAGAATATGAATATTTATAGGCTTTACAACTCTCGGGCACCTGAGTGGCTAGTTGAGCAGCCGACTTCAGCTAAGGTTATGATCTCACAATTCATGAGTTCAAGCCCCGCTTCTGGCTCACTGCTGTCAACGCAAGCCGGCTTCAGATCCTCTGTCCCTCTCTCTCTCTCTCTCTCTCTCTGCTTCTCCCTTGCTCATGGTCTCTCTCTCTCTCTCTCTTTCTCTCAAAAACAAATGCACATTTAAAGGTTGTACAACCATACTCTCCTTGAGGTGTTTTTTGGGGAAGCTTAAGGAGGAGGTAGTAGCAGCTCAGTCAGGACACTAGCTAAAGTTCAAAACCCTGGGAAAGGTGGATGCAAAATGCTGTCAGTGCTCCTATAGGATGATGGGAGGTGGGCGATAAATATAGAAACTTCCAGGCCATTGCGTTTTTTAAAATCTAATATGAGATTCGCTGTAAACTGAGGTCCTGTATAAGGAAATGAACTTGACATCTAAAAGAGCAGAATGAAAATAACTCACTGCCCTAACAAAGCAGAGAACATCATGGCAGAATTGATTATCTAAGATATAAAAAGAAAATTTTAAAAGGTAGCAAGAGAGAGAAAAGCTATCCTTGAGTGTGGATAAGTTGTGTTTTCACACTTGTATACAATTATGTTTCATTATGTAGTAAACTATAGAGTTTTCTTTTTTTTTTAAATAGATTTTTTTCCAGGTTTTGTTTTTTTTTTTATGTTTACTCATTTTTGAGAGAGAGAGCATAAGCAAGGAAGGGATAAAGAGAGGGGAGGACAGAGGATCCGAAGTGGGCTTGTGCCAACAGCAGAGAGCTCTACAAGGAGGGGCTCGATGTCACAGACCGCAAGACCATGACCTGAGCCAAAGTCGGATGCTCAACCGACTGAGCCACCTAGGCGCCCTGAGTGCTCATTTAATATGTGGGTTTTTTGAGAATCTTCATAAAACATCATGCTCTTGATATTTATAGGTATATCCCAGGGCTGAGGAAACACTTTTGACTATTGCTGTCAAGATTCTGTTGCTGGAATGGGAAAAAGGTTAGGCTGTGCATTGAGGGTGCTTTGAGGCGATATGCTCACCATCTTGGAAATTCCTCTCACTTCTCTCCTCCCTCTGGCCCTGTCTTGTGTACTCCTTTGCTTCAGGGGAGGACACACCGTTGTTGTATCCTGAGAAAAGATAACAGCAACAACAGCGGCAACAGTAACAGTGTTTTTACGTATTTTTTTTTTCTTTCGGAGAGGTTTTAATATTTTCTCTTTACCCCACATGCTCCGCAATCTCACATTAACACTAATTTGTATGTTTGGTTCCCCATCATGGTCGGCAATCAGGGGGCCTTTCCAGTTTGAATTCTGCTGTCTTCGATCCTGAGAAATTTCCACCAACTACTTCTTTGATACTTCCCTCTCTTTCATTTTATCTCTTCCTTTTTCCTGGAACTTCTCTAACTTTGCTCTTGGAATTCCTTTCTCTTTTCTTTTCCTTTTCTTTATTTTTTTTTTTCTGTTTCTCTTCCTGGATGATTTTCCTCAACTTTATTTTTTAAGCCCTCTATTAAATTTACACTTCTGAAATCATAGTGACTGCTATGTTTCTAGCATCTTTTTCTTGTTCCTCAGTTCTTTATTATAATATTCTTTTCTGGTTTCATTTTTGTAATAGTGTCTTTTATTTGTCTGAAGGTGTTAAGCAGTGTTCGTTTTTCTCTCAGTTTTCTGTGTTTTCCCCCAGGGAATTGTCTCTGTTTTCTCCTAATTCACTTTAGTCTCTGTCTTTCACAATAGAGGCTTTCTTGGATGATCGTTGGATTTCTGTTCCTATTTAAGAGTAAACCAAGGAAAAGTTCACCAGAAATTTTGTGCGCATAGAGAGAGAAATCAGAAGGCTAAGCGGAGGCTTCATTAAAAGTCATACTGCAGTGCCATTATCTGTATGTTGGTCTTTCCCCTTCGCCTGCCTGTTTTCTCCAGAAGCAGATATACTCTCATCCTTACTGATGCCAGAATGCTCTAAACCAAGTAAGGAAAGGGAATGAGCCCTTGTCATTCAGTATTCAGACTTTCACATAATCCTGCCTTCTTCACTATAGCAACTCCACCCCTGTTTTCAACTCTACTTGAGAACTGGAACCCGGAGAATATCAGATTTTACTTTTCAGAGAATAAAATTCCCATCTCCAACCCTGCGAGGATGAAGCCTCTCTGTGGACAGACATCTGGGTTCTCACAGCTCTTATGCAATTGATGCTCCACAAGAATCCAAGCACGATGTATTTGCTTGTTTCTTTCTTTCTTTACATATTTACTTACTCACTCACTTATTTTAGCTCTTACTGCCTCTTTAAGTGTTATTCATTGGTACTTCCCTGCCCTGAGATAAAAATTGCCAGTTGACCCACACACCGAGACTGCTTTGAGGCTCGCAATGTCCTTTAACTCACAAACACAGACGACTTAATTCGTAATTAGTATGTTCAGTCCTAAACAAGTCCTTACATTTAATCCAGCCCTACATTTAATTTAGCAGTAAATCTTTTCCCCTTCCCCTGACTTGGTATATTCAGCAAATAAAACTTCTAGTCCAGGAATGAGTATGTATTAAGTTTTTCTTTTATCTATCCTTACTCATTCTTTCCCTCTCTAGCTTGCTTATGTCAATTTCTCTGCTCTCCTGTTAAAGATGAGGGACAGAGTGGGGAAGACAAATTGTCATAAAGGATGCAATTATTGCGTGAATTGGGGTGTTTAGATAACAGATATTTAAGACTTACCTTCTCCTGGACTCCTTTGTGTGCTGCTTGGAAATGACCATGTTTGGGGAACTTCCATGATAGCTCCTCGATGTGGGAAATGCAGGTTTTCTTTGAGATGGCATAGGCACCTGCACTCAAACTCCCAAAGGTTCTCCCCCACAGGAATGTTATTCTTGAGACCTGCTAACCCGTAAGTAGGAGATCTCTTGGGTTAACAGCCCCCAGAGAGCTCTCTCACTTTGCCCCAACAAATTCAAGAAATGTGCAGTAATCTATATTCTGCTGCCTTCCTCCAACATTAATTAGGCCATCAGCCATTTTTGTTCCCCCAATATAGGCAACATTCTTCAGTATCTCTATGTGGTCCAGGGAAGCCTCTCTTTATTGAGTAAATCTGTGTTCTGATATGTTTATCACCTTCTTTTGCTAGTGCTCTCCTAGCCTGGCAGACAATTAGATAAGGAATGGAAAATATTAATAAGTGGCTGGATGAATGGATGATTGAACAGACTGTAATGGCTATTATGTGTCCAGTAAGAAGCTGCTGCAGCCAAGGTCAAAGAGGTTGCTGCTTGTGTTTTGATGGTTTCCTATCTCACATTTAGATCTCTCATCGGTTTTGAATTTATTTTTGTGTATGTGTAAGAAAGTTGTCCAGATTCATTCTTCTCCATATTGCTATCTGGCTTTCCCAAAATTTGTTAAAGACACTTGTCTTTTTTCCATTAAATATTCTTTCCCGCTTTGTCGAAGATTAGTTGACCATAGAGTTGTAGGTCTATGGGTTTCTATTTATGGGTTTTCTGGGTTTTCTATTCTGTTCCATTGATTTATGTGTCTGTTTTTACATCAGTACCATACTGTCTTGATAACTACAGCTTTGTAATATAGCTTGAAGTCCAGAATTGTTATGACTCCAGCTTTGCTTTGCTTTTTCAGAATTGCTTCTGCTATTCAGGGTCTTTTGTGGTTCCATACAAATTTTAGGATTGCTTGTTCTAGCTCTGTGAAAAATGTTAATCATATTTTGATAGGGATTGCATTAAATGTGTAGATTTCTTTGGGTAGTATAGACTTTTCAACAATATTTGTTCTTCCAATCCATGAGCATGGAATGTTTTTCCATTTCTTTATACCCTCTTCAATTTCTTTCATAAGTGTTCTAGAGCTTTCAGCATACAGATCTTTTACCACTTTGGTTAGGTCGATGCTTAGCAATCTTATGGTTTTGGTGCAATTATAAATGGGATCAATTCCTTGATTTTCTGTTGCTTCATTATTGTTGTGTAGAAATGCAACAGATTTCTATACATTGATATTGTATCCTGTGACTTTACTGAATTCATGTATCAGTTCTAGCAACTTTTTGGTGGAGTCTTTTGGGTTTTCTACATAGAGTATCATGTTGTCTATAAATAGTGCAAGTTTGACTTAGTCCTTGCCTGATTTGATTGCCTTTTATTTCTTTTTGCTGTCTAATTGCTGAGGATATGACTTCCAGTAATATTTTAAATAAAAATGGCTAGAGTGGACATCCCTGTCTTGTTCATGACTATAGGGGAAAGACTCTCAATTTTTCCCCTTTGAGGATGATATTAGCTATGGGTCTTTTGTATATGGCCTTTATGTATTGAGGTATAGTCCCTCTATTTCTCCTTTGTGAGGGTTTTTATCAAGATAAATGCTTTACTTTGTCAAATGCTCTTTCTGCATCTATTGAGAGGATCGCTGAGATTCTGCATACTTTAACAAGCACCCCAAGATCATTCTTAACCATGTCGATGTTTGAAAACACTAGACTTTGTTCTGGGAGCATAGTTAGAAGGGTATCATGCAAGAAAAAGAACTTGAGAGCAATGAGGATGGAAATATTGAGAGAGATCTGAAAGATATTTAAGGAGTTAGGATCAAGAAGAAAGCAATATGATCCAGCTATTGACTCTACTATATATAGTCAATTGCCAAGTAATTTAATGCTTACGATGAATGAATTCACACCAAGGTTTTAACAATTTATAATGCCTTGATATATTACTCTCCTTCATCTGCAAAAAAATATATATATTCTAACTGAAGATTCCTGAAGAATAAATCTGTAAATGTAGAAATTTAAGCTTTCTGACAGGTGGAGAAAAAGATATTTTAGGCCGGCACAAATGATTATGATGAAAGTGAGGCATAATGCAGAAGTACCCAGATGACAGAGCAGGCAGACAATTTAATTCTAGGGGGAAATAAATTGCAACTGCCATACTTCAGTTTGAATGCTACTCTAACAGCATGGGTAATTTCTTATACTAAATATTTGAGCTCTTCTGAGAATTAATATAGTTGCAAATGTTGAAAGAAAAGTTATGATCAACCCAGGCCCCTAGCAGAGTCTTCATTAATCCCCAACATTCAGTTTTCAAATCGTAAACCACAGAGGGTCTAAATATATGGCCTAATGTTGGTCATATACCTATTTTTTGCTATCGTTATAAAAGATGCCCTTGGAAAGACAACACTGAAAGTATCTGCAGTGTATGTATCCAGAAAATAGTACATCTGGAGATGCTAACAAAAATCAGTTTCCTTTCTCTGTGTCTTGTCCAGTCCCCAGGAATATATATGCTGAGATGATGCTTACATATAGTAGATTATAATGCTACTACATTCTTTTACAGCACTTTAGAGTTTATAAAGCTGTTCCATGCACATGATCTTAATGAATTTTCACAGTAAATCCATGAGATGTTTATGATGCTATTTTAGGCATAAAGAAATGAGGTTCAGAGAATTTAAATAACTATCCCAAGAACATGCATCAAGGGAGTAACAGGGCCCAAAATACTAGCTGATGCATTTTAACAAAATGTCCAATGATCTTTCTTCAAAAGATCTTATATGTGGGGTCATATTAAAGATAGGAAGTTTGCCTTGGGATCCCTTTCACCTTTATTAACTTGCTCTCTCTCTCCTCTTCCTTCTCTTTCTCCTCTCCCTCTCTCCTTGCACACCTTCCCACGTTCCCAGTAGGCCAAAAATCCAGGTTATCTTGGATCCTATCAAAGAGAAACTGTTCAGGTTTCCATTTCTTTGGTAATACTCTGGCCTCTGAAACTCCTTATTGACTTTCAAAGTTTAATGGTCTGGCAGCCCATTCCTGGAAGGCCCAGTTCTCAGCTAGCTGAAGTAGCACTGGTCAGGGAGAAAGATTCATATGCCCTATGATACCATTGACTGATGATAGATATCTCAGATTCCTCCCAAGATTTCTGGGTTTTAAGTTTAGATAAGGCTACAGAGAGATTCAACCTTGGCCATAAATGGACCATAAATGTCAGTAGTCTCTTGCCTGGTGGGTTCTCTTCCTCCCTTTTCCCTCTCCACTCCATTCTCTGCCTTGACCAGAAAATCCAAACAGAACATCAAAGACTAAACTCTGCATTGACTTGTTTTATTTTGTTTCCTCCCTGTTCTTTCACCTCCCCCTCTCCCCCTCTGTCCCACTTCCTTCCTCCTCCTCCTCTTTCTCTATCTCCATCTTCCTCTCCCCTTCTCCTCCTCCCATCTTCCTCCCTCTCCTCTTCTCCCCTTCCTCTTCTGCCTCCTCCTTTCCTCCTCCTCCTCTTCCTTCTCTTCTCTTCCTTCTCCTCCTCTTCCTCTTTTTTCAGGGCCATGTAATCTGAAGTTTGTCATCACCTTCACCCTCCATAGCAATTTACCTTAAGCGAGCTTTACTTATCTACGTGATATTTCTGGCTTCTGAAAGTTAGACTTTGTGACTCCCAATCCAGCTCACAAGTACCCACTTCATCTTCTGTAATCATTCTCCTTCCCTTCTTTACCTCACATTGACATTTGGTCTCCCCACTGCCAGAAACAATACTTTCCAGCTTAATTGACTCATCCTTTAATCTTTGATCTTTAGCTCGCTGCACTTCCTTAGGCACAGATTTCATATTCAACTTCAACTTTGTAGTATATGATTTCTTTAATTTAAAAAAATGAAATATGATGATAGATTGATAATTATCAATTCTGGACAGTGGTAGGTGACATTTATTTCAATATTCTATGTATTTTCTATATCTTAAAATATTTCTCAAAATAAAAACAAAAATTTTAGTCATTCTTGCTTCCCCAAATCTCTGAGTTTAGTCCTTGAATGCAGTCATTAATTGGGTGCCTGTTAGCTAGCCCTTCTTCTTCAACCCATGCATTTCCAATAGTAGATATAATTTTCTCTTCAGGGTAATGAGTTGCAGCCTGGAATATTTCTTTCTGAAGCCAATGTATTTAAATATTGTTTCAGGGAACAATGCCTGATCCAAAGAAATACAGTTTAGGGATGGAATGTCACACATGCTCTAGCTCAGATCATGTGAAGAGAATCTATATCCGGGGGGCCGCATCTTTATGAGATCAGGAATAAGAAGCACAGGTGATCCTTTGCTGTTCTATGGCTCTCTAATTTGCTCTCCCTCCTCTGGACTGTAACATTTAATGGCTGCCTTTCTGAACCTATTGTACAACCAGATGCTTCACTCCTTATACACTTGCCACTTATCTCCTGATCAATTATCATGTCTCTCAGGAAGACTTGACCTGAGTTCCCCATCTAGGTTGGGCTGCTTCTGTTATTTGCCCCTTTCATAATTGTAATTAGTTTAAAATGTCTGTCTTCCCACCAGGCAGCATGATACCTGAGACAGGGACCAGATCCGCCTTAGTCATTGATGCATTTTAGCGCCTAGCCCATTGCCAAGAACATAGTATATTAAACAAATGTTTGTCGAATGAAGGGGAGAAAGAAGCAATGATGGGGTGGGGACACAAAACAGTTACTGTTTTCCAGAGTATCTATGAACCAGACAGCATCCTTGAGTTTTAGCTTCCTATTCCCAACCAGTCTGCACATTTAATTTCCTCACCTTTTGCCTGTGCTGAGATTCTAAATGAAAGTGTCAGGGGAAATATTCACAAAGGGATGATTGTGACTTTTATAATTATTAATAACTGAGGGCTTTTGTGACAGAAGTCTCAGTGTCTCTCTCACAGCTGAAGCCAGAGAAGAAAACACATAATTCGCGGTAATGTCTGTCTAATAAATCAGGCTTCAACAAAGTTAATTAACTGGAAAGCACATGACTTGGAAAACCCCATTAAATGTCTCCTAGATTAAATGCTGATGAGAGGCTGGACCAATACCCATGTTGAATCTCTGACTTTGCTGTCAATCTTGTGGAATGGAAAAAGTTGGCTGCTGATGGAACTATCTGGTTACACGGTGATAAGGAATATGTTAAAGTAACTCCTCAGACAAATGGGTTATGAACACATGTCAAAGTTTTATATTAAGCCTGCCCTAAGGGATAAGGCTCTTAGGAAGGCCATCTCAGTGATTTCTCTTTACTAGAGATATTTCATAGTAGAGTAAATATAAAAAAGGGATAGTGTTTGATTAAAGGTAATTAAGAAAGAGGTTAAAGATTGTCTTAGTCACCTTGAACTGCCGTAACAAAATACTGTAAGACTGGAGGGGGGGGAGGATCTTATAAACAACAGAAATTTAATTTTCATTGTTCTGGAGGTAGGGAAATAAAAAACAAAGTCCTAACATATTCAGTGTCTGGTGAAAGTCTTCTTTTTGATTCATAAATGGCCTGCTTCTCACCATGTGTGCTTATAAAAGGAAGGAAGGAGGGGGGTTTCCATGTGTCTTCTTCTAAGGCAGTAAACCCATTCATGAAAGTTGTACTCTTATGGTCTAATTATCTCCCCAAAACCCCACATCCTAATACCATCACATTGTAGGTTGAAACTTCAACATGTAAATTTTAGGGGGACACAAACATTCAGTCCGTAACACCCCTGGCCTCCCCAAATTCATGTCCTTCTCACATGAATGCAAAATACATTCATCCCATCCCAATAGCCTCAAAAGACTTAATTCTTTCCAGTATCAACTCTAAAGTCTAAAGTCTGAAATCTCATCAAAATAGTATCTAAACAGCTGTGGATAGGACTCAAGGGACAAATCGTCTTGAGACAAAATTCCTCTCCAGCTGTGAAACTGTGGACCCAGACAATTGTATTTCTCCAAATACAACAGTGAGACAGGCATAGGATAGATATTCCCATTCCAAAAGGAAAAAATAGGGAAGTAGGGGTGGTGGGTCTCAAGCAAGTCCAAAACCTAGTAAGGTAAACATCAAGTGATCTTAAGGCTCAAGAATAATCCTTTTTGGCTCCATGCTCTGCCCTCCAGTCTCTATAAGTCAGTGGTCCTACCTTTCATCTTCCTGGGGCAGTCTCCTGCTCCCAGAGCTCTGCTGGGTAGGGATCAAACCCCCAGGGCCCTGGGAAGCCTCACACCCAGATCTTTGGGCAGAAATCATCTGAACTTGAAAGCAAGGCCATGATCTCTCCTCACCACTCCCCACCTTTTGAAACTGAGGAGGCAGATCCAGTCAGTGATCCCTGAATCACCTTTAAAGTCATTCTTTACTTGGCTTAAAGAATATCTCCAGGTTTCTGCTGATTTGTTTGATTAGGTCCATGGCTCCTATCCATACTAATCTCTTTATCAAATGGTTGCATGGCCACAACTTCCAAATACAAGGTCTCAGTGTTTGCACTATGGATAGGTTGAGAATTTTCCCAATATCTAATATCTGGTTCCTTTTTACTTAACAATCCTTTCTTCGATTTATTTCTCTCTTCTCACATTTACTATCAGCAGTCCAGAACTGTTATGGAATCTGGTCCAGATCACCCAGCAGAAGAACCAAGTGGCGCTCGGAGAACTTGGAAGGCAGGAGGTTTGTTTTACACCAGTGGGCTCAGAGGAGATCATTCTCCAGAGGTCTGAGTCCCGGGCATAAGCAGAGGGAAAAATTTACAATCTATTACTTCCACATTCCTCAGTAGTGTACATAACTAGCAGGGTGGGAAGAAGAACCCGAAAGGGGAGTCTTCTGTCAGAGACAGGAATTTTCCCTATCAGTCCTGTCAGCCATCTTATAACATTTTTTTCTCTATCAGAACAAAGCCACTCCTTAGAGTCACTTCTTCAAGATTTGCTTAGAAACCTCCTCAGCTAAATATCTAATTTTATCACCTGTACGTTTCTACTTTCCACAGAACACTAGGACATTGACACAACTCAGCCAAGATCTTTGCTCCTTTATAATAAAGAACTCCTTACCTCCAATTTCAAGTAGCATGTTCCTCATTTCTGGCTGAGGCCTCATTAGAATGGTTTTTGCCATCCATACTTCTATAGGCATTCTGTTCATGATTACTAAGGCATTCCCTAAGAAGACAGAAACTTTCTCTACAGCTCTCCTCTCTCCTTTCTGAGCTCTCACCAGAATGGCCTTTAGAAGTCCCTTCACAATAATCTTGGCTTCTAGCAGGTACTTTACAACTCTTCTGGCCTCTACCCCATTACCCAGTTCCAAAGCTGCTTACCAATTTTTAGGTATTTGCAATAGCAGCACCCCATCTCTTAGTACCTATTTCTGTCTCAGTTAGTTTAGGTTGTTATAACAAAAATACATTTTCCCATCCTCTCATCTTCCCTCCAGAGAACAATGGGCATCATTGCCAGGAAGGGGCAGGAGGCGCAGAGGAGTATTTATTTGCCCTGGTTCCCTGAGCCTTAATTTCCTTTCAAGTATGTGAGTATTTAGTGAGCTGGAGTCTATAGAAAATGTAGAGTAAACTGACACAGATGGATTTAAAACCTTGCCCCAAATCACAAGACCATTTATAAGGGGATCTAGTTTTGGAACCCAGGTGCTCATCCTTTTCCCACATATTACAATTTTACTATACAGGAAAACTTGACACATGATCTGGGGAATGGAGAAGCCAAACTAGATACAGGAGGGAACTGGAACAATAGACAAGCACTCCACTTTCTATTTTTTTTTAATGTTTATTTATGAGAGAGAGAGAGAGAGAGACAGAGTGTGAGCAGGGGGGCAGAGACAGAGGGAGACGCAGAATCCAAAGCAGGCTTAGGTTCTGAGCTGTCAGCACAGAGCCCGATGCGGGGCTTGAACCCACGAACTATGAGATCACGACCTGAGCCAAAGTCGGACGCTTAACCAACTGAGCCACTCAGGCGCCCCACCACTTTCTAAACAACACAGATGTGTGGAACAATTCACTGTCACAATCATTTTACAGAATAAAAGTAAAACCATATCAGTACTTAACATGTGCCAGGCACTGTGCTAAGTGCTTTATCTGAATTATTTTCTTTCAGTTCTCTAACTCCACTGAGAGATAAGAACTTTAAATTCCCCCATTTTACAGATGATGAACAGAAACCAAAACCTGGCTGCATAGTGGAAACATCTGGGCTTGAAGAGAGGTCACAAACACCGATATCGGAGTCTTTCCCAGAATTTCTTACTTAACTGATTTAAGGTAGGGCCATGCAGTAGTAATTTTTAAGGCATTTCAGATGATTCTCATATGCAGCACAAAATTTTAAATTATTAAATTATTTAATAATAATTTTAAATGAGTGGCTCTCTAATATTTAGAGCCACTAGATTGAACTACTAGCCTAAGATCAATCATGTAGACCCATACAGATCAGATATTTGAACCCATGTAGCCTGACGAGGGCACCCACATCCTAACATACTATTCTGCCTTTACTTAATGTGTATCTTATGCGTTTCATAGGCACAAAGGCCAGTGAAGTAGATAGGTTTATCCCCATTTTACAGATGAACACCTGAAGTAATTGAGAGAAATTGACTAACTTATCAAGAGACATTGCAAATCAGTGGCAGAAGTTGGATTCCCACACCAAATTTTTGATGTTAAAGCTCAGGAACAATTACCCTTTGTTATTCACATGTGAACTCCTGGAGCAATGCCCCTAGATGAGAATCTTTTACTCTGCACAGTATAGAGGTAGAAACAACAGAGGATTAAAAATTACTCACGCCCAGAGGCCAGTACTTTTATCTCTCTCTATTGAGATAAAAGAAGAAATAAGTTCCTGTTGCAATGTATTTTCTCTGACTCACAGAGAAAGTGGTAAATGATAGTGAAATAGAGTTGAAAGAGTGCCCCGCCCACCAATAAAACTTCAGGTATATGATGCTTCAATTAATTATTGAAAATTGGCCTGATAATCTGGGTATCATAAACAACAGTATTTCTATGGGAAAATAACAAACTCATAAATGAACTTTTGGGTGACAACTGCAAGGTGGGGGATTGTCTACACTGCATAAACACCAGATGTGAATTTTATAAATGTTAATTTGTGTGTATAGAAAGGGATGTGTTTTCAAAATGTAAATATAAACTGAATTCATCTACTTCGAAATCTCAGATGAATATATCCATTTTTTATCTTTAGAGGCTGACAGACTGGCTTTTAAATCTGCACTCTAGCATTAAAAATTGTTTCCTTGAAACACATGTCCCATTCTAAGCAGCTAGCACCTGTCATGCAGGCCACATATGGTAGCTTGGTTAGTGAAGTGATAAGGAATTATAGTAGTAGCAACCACCTGATTCAATTAGTCATCAATCATTTAAAACACACTGAGCTTTGTCTTGACTGCCAGGACCTTTGCACTAACCAGATAAACAAGTGATGTCCCCTGTTCAGACTCACAAAACGCAGATTGTCCTTGATCTTCTCTCTTAACTACAGACTGTCTCCCCTTCTAGCAAGCCGGCTTCAGTCATCTCAGTCTACTCGTTTTCCAGAAGACATCCTTTACTCTTGTGCCTCTAACACCCTCCTGCTCATCCCATATCGTACATGCACAGCTCCTTTCTCTGCATGAAGGCCAGCTTAAATAGCAGGCCTACCCAGAAGCCTTCCCAAAGGCTGTCTGGGGAATTTCACCTTCTCGTCCCCCACATTTCTATAACACACCACGTTGGGTTGTGTCACCCTTCCGACCAGAGGCCAGCTCGCATTCCTTCCATCAATGCATGATTGCCTGCTCTGTGTTAAGCACTAATATCTGCTGGCACTGGGGGAATAAATGGAGTAAATTCTAGATGCTCTTGGTCTGGGAGGAGTACATAAAGAAAATTTTTATAACATATAATACCAGAATTATATATAAACCAGAATTGTGGTTTAATATTTTCTTTTAATTTTTTAATTTTTTTAATGTTTATTTATTTTGGGAGAGAGAGCATGCAGGTGAAAGTGGGGGAGAGGCAGAGAGAGAGGAGGGGGAGAGAGAATCCCAAGCAGGCCTGGCACTGTCAGCATAGAGCCCTACACGGGGCTCAATCACACGAACTGTGATATCACGACCTGAGCCAAATTCAAGAGTCAGATGCTTAACCGACTGAGCCACCCAGGTGCCCTTATTTTATTTATTTTAAAGTAAATGATACATTCGTGTTCTACAAAAGTTACAAAAAGGTAAAATGATGAAAATTCTCCCTTTTACATTTTCTCCCAGTTATTCAGCTGCCCTCTCCTAAAGCAATGAACAGTGCTTGTATATCCATCCGGGGATATTCCATGAGTATATAAACAAATACATATGCAGCTATAAATATATGGTATTTAAAAAAACATAGGTTCTATAAAAAACAAATCAAGGTTTTGCAGCTTGCCTTTTTGACTGAATTCTGATATTTTGTATATCACTGATCCATACATAAAGAACTTTCTCATTAGTTTTTAAATTTAGATGCACTCTGTTCCATCATAGGGATATACCTTATTTTATATAACCAAATCTCAATTGAGGAATATATTGATCATTCTCATTCTTTTGTAACAACCAATGCTACAGTGAATAATCTAATACATACATCATGTGTGTACATGTATGTATGTGTGTGTGTGAAACTATTTTAGTGTGAACAGCCCTGCAAAGTATAAGAATGCCTATTTCTTTGCCCTATTAACAGCATATTTCCAAGCTTTTGATCTTGGCCAATCGGATACGGGGAAGAAAAATCCTTGTATCTTAGTTTACTTTGCATTTCTTTTATTGTAAGTGAGATTAGGTCTCTTTAAGAATCATTTGTATTTCCTTTTCTGTGAGTTTGATGGACATATTTGTTCCCATTTTTTCTATCAGTTTATTGTTTCTTATTGATTTATGGGAGCACTATAAATCAAAGAAATTAACCTTATGCGAAGTGAGTTGCACATGTTTTACCCTTGGTTAATAATTTGTCTTTTGAAATTGCCTTGCAGAAATTTCGGGGCTTTATAACATTAAATTTATCAATTTCCGTATGGGTAAGAACTTTCAAGTTGTGATAAAAAACACAAAAGCCCTAACTGAGCTTTTGAAAGTATATTTGGCTTTCCAGTTAGAGGAAAGAAGAGAACGTACGGTTTGTTTCTTTTTTATTTCACTTCTATACTCCAATTACATTAAATACAGGGACATATGCTGAGACTAATTAGGCTACTTTAAGAATCAACCAGCAAATATCTGTTGTTCCAATTATTAATGCTGCAAAACAAATTATCCCAAAATTCAATGCATAAAACCATTTAAATGTTTAGATATTCTTGAGTCAAGAATTCGGACAGAACACAGCAGGAATGAATGGTCCCTGCTCTAGGATGTCTCGGACCTGCTGCAGTCTCAAAGCTGGGAGCCAGCATCATGTTACAAAGGCTCAGTCCAACACAAAATGCTGGCGATTAAGAGGAGATTAGGAGATTAGCCGTCCTCCTGAACACCTTCCTATGGTACCCTCATGTTGCCTGAGTTTCCTCACAATACGAGGGCCAGGTCCAAAGGATGTGTCACAGAAATAAAGAGTCAGACTGAAGCTATATCACAAAATACATAGAAACACTTCGGCTGAACTCCATTGGTCAGAACAGTCCTAACCTGCCCAGGTTCAAAGGGAGAGAAAATCGACTCTACCTCTCGATGAGGAGTAGCAAGGTTCACTGGCGATGGGGATATGTCCCGCACATTTTCAGTTCAAAGAAGGCATCTGTCTCAGTCTAAGTAATGCAGGACTCGCCTGTGGGACCCACTGGATTACACGACTATGTCTGGCTTTCCTGTGGCAACAGCTAAAGGATTAACCCTGCTTCAAGCTGTAGGACAGGTTCCTGCTCCCCTTCTAGCGCCTGAGTCTGGTTACTGAGTTGCTATCTCCTCTGTCAACCATCTCAGAGTAATACCGGTAGAAACAAGAAAGAGTCAATTCTTGCTCATCTAGGATTATTGCTACCCACTCCCCACCCCACCATCTGCTGACAATTTTTGTATTCACTATTCTTTTTATCAAATAATGAGAAAGACAAGATGAAAAAGTCCTATCAGCCCATTTGATTATGCATTAGTCACTCTGGTATAGTCAATGTAGAAAAAAAAGAAAGAAAGGAAGGAAGAAAAAGATGCTATTTACCAAAGGCAGAGTATGCAGATTAGCTCTGGGCTTCAATTATCCATATTTGTTTTCTTTTGCTCTGATTAGCATCATTGACTAATCCCATTTTTAAAAAGAATTTCCTATAAAGATTCAATTATTTCATATGGAACATATCCTGCCCTGTTACACTAGTCAATAAACGCAGCATTTCCTTTGACTAAAATCTATAGAGATATTTTAAATAGGAAAACAAAACAAAACAAAACCATTGATTTATCACTATGGCTGTTCACTCAACAGAGCTAAGTAGCGCACTAAACACAAAACCAGAAATCATATGTGTCCCAAATTGAGTAGCTAAGGTTTAAGATCTGTTTCATCAAAATATGAAGTGAAGACAGTTTTACAGGGTGGGACAGAGAACTACCAACAACAATTGTCTTTATTCCATAAAGGGGCATCTAGATGTTACAAACTCAGCACCCGAGGCACACCAATAGCCTATGGGTTTGTTTTAGAGACGGACAGAGGTAGTCAGCTAATGGGATAAGGTAACAGGGATTTCAAAACAGAGAACTGTGACAATCATTTTAAGCAATGTCTGTAATGCAGCGGTACCAAAAGACTGAATCATATAGGCAAGATCTCCTGTCTCAAAGGGTGACCAGCAACTGTTAACCAGGTAAACATGGGGCTCATTAAAAACAATATATATATATATATACACACACACACATACATATATATATATAGGATTCTTTCAATTATTTAGTAGAGGTGATATATTTGTATTAGCAGAAGCAGCTAGCCTAAAATGGCAAACATTTAGGAAAAAGTCAGTCTGCTAACTTAGGAAGTAGGTAGTTGAGGTCAAATAGTAAATTTGTGAAATCCTGGTTTGGATACACAGAGGAGATTAGGTATAAACCAAAACAAGCATTGGGCCATAAGCTTCCAGACACTCATATGATTTAATGTTCTCATCCATTATTTAGAAAAGGTTATTTTTATAAGTTTTTCCTTGCTCCTTTGCAGATTGGCTTACCTAAAAAGATCCAAATCTGTCTAAGTTGAAGAAAGGATTCAAGAGAAGCTAAGAAAAGACAGAATCCAAGAAAGTAAGGCAGGGGCAGATAGTATGTGTTTTTTTTATGTTTATTTTATTTATTCTGAGAGAGAGAGAAAGCAGGGGAGGGGCAGAGAGAGAGAGAGAGAGAGAGAGGAAGGGAGGGAGAGAATCTCAAGCAGACTCCACACTGTCAGCACAGAGCCTGATGCAGGGCTCAAGCTCACATGATCTGTGAGATCATGACCTGAGCTGAAATCAAGAGTCGGACCCTTAACTGACTGAGCCCCTCAGGCACGCAGATGGATGGTATGTTTTAAAAGACATTTTAACACTAAGAATGGTCCTGACATCTAACGCACCTGTTGTTTCCCTGCCCGCATATCATCATTGTCATCAAGACTTCTGAAAAAATTCAATTCTTCTTGATTTTTCTCAGTATTTCAGCGCTGGTTGGAAGGGTGAGTGGGATATGACTCCGACAGGACTGTCACTTAGGCCTTTGCAAGCAGCCGCCACGTAACATTTTACTACAGCCTCCTAGTAATGGATAAAGATAATTGGACGCTATCCTCGCACTGAGAGCACCATGACATCTGATTTTACATTTTGTGCCCTTTTCATAACAAAAGAGACCATTACAAAAATCCCTCATGCTGCCCCGAGCATGTTTTAAATCTGTCGGAAAACTTAATTATAGCTTTTTACACTGATTCCGTGTACTGCTATATTATCCAAACCAATCTATGTTTCAGTTTTACTTTCAGATTTACACTTAGCTCTGATCTTGAGTTTCGTTTTATCTCCTTCTCTCTAAGCATTTCTTCTCAACTGCAAAAAAAGTGATGATAATTTCTAAATGTTGTCTTGTATAAATGAGTACCTAGGAAAATAACAATACATATAAATATATTTACACACACACATATATATATTTACACATATGCACATAGATCTATACATAGACATACATCCATATACTTCATGTATCATTTGAGCAGCATATGGTACTTTTCTGGGCCTGACATCTTCTGGTCTTTATATTACATTTATGAACCAGAGACATACATGACAAGATGACGACGGTGCACATCTATTGAGGACTCACTACACACCAGGCACAGTTTAAGATTTTTAAAATACAACAAATATAGTGTATGTAAATATTTCATTTTTATGTGCAATACTTCATAAAATAAAAAATATTGCTGATTTTATATGGAATATCTCATTTAAGTTTCAGAGCAGCCTGGTAAGACTTAAGTCTCGCAGTAATGGCTATTTAAAAAAATCCCCATTTCTCAGATAAAGGGACACGAGGACTCAGAGAGATAAAGTCACCTGTTCAAGGTCACATAGCAAGTTAAGGAGCTTTTAACCTTAACCATTGACATGTACTGCCTGAAAGGAGAGAAAGAAATCAAAACCAGGGGGCCGTGAAGAACCATTCCCCAGGGACAGACTGTACCTAATCAAGGGACTGGTGGCATGTGCTTACTATATTCCAGAATTGTTATAGTTGCATGGCGGCCATGCCATGTGGATGAAGGCAGAGAGTGGAGCAACCTGCCTCACCTGGGAGGAGTGTTCATCCCTGACCCTGTCTGCACTTGCCTGGGCCTGGTAACAAAGAGCATTCTAACGTTTAGGCAAGTATGTGATTGTTTTTAAATTCTTCTAGGCAATGCGCCCCCTCACTTCTGACAGGGGTAGGCAGTCCCATCACCCCACCTGCCCTCTTTAAGTGCTGCCACTTTGCACTTCTGGCTCTCCTCCCCCACCCACCATCTGAAAGGTGGAGTTGACAGTGCTTATCTTGCCCTCTCTACAAACAATACATCTCATTGTATGTTGGGAGAATGTGAGACAGGTCATTGTCCCCTTGATTCCCAAAGAACCTGGACTTGGGGAGCTGAGTCCCAACAAACATATTCTACAAATCTCTTCCATGCTATGGCCTGACTTATAGACCTCGGTATAGGACTTGAGCCTGAGTCAGATGCCATTAAAAAGAAGTAGCTTGGGTTGGTCTACTATGTTAGTGACTCTGGTATTCATGTTCTTTCTTCGTCCCCTCTGCTTGAATCTTGGCAGACCCTCTCTTATTCATTCAAATGCTCTGGAAGTGACACTATGCCAGTTTTATCCCTTTGTTTTAAGGTTTGGCAGATTTGTTATGGAAGGAATCCAACTACCCTAAAGGAAAGATAAATGGAGAGGTGACAGGAAAAGACTCTAAGATTACATTGTGGGGAGGGAGTCCAGCCCTTTCAGCATTCATCTGGGGTCCCAGTCTTCTGCTGACCTTGACTAAATTCGACACAGCCTAGACCAACAGACAACCCCAGGCCAGGTTAGCAGACTGATAAGCAGGTAGAACCATTGATCCTTCAAGTCCATTCCTTTTGGGTAGTTTTTACAAAGTAAACAGCTAACCCAAATACCTAGTGAATAGAAAACATTTAACAATGTCAGTATAACTGACAGTGCCCAGAGACTGACCCTCAGGGCACCTAAAATCCAGGTAAGAGAAAGACTAATGAACTGACAAGCAAGGTAAGTGTCATGACAGAGTTGTTAACGTGGTATAGCTGAAGTACTAAAGGACATCCTAGCCCAGATTAGTGAGAGCAGGAAGACTTCTGAGAGAAAAAATAACTGAACAAAATTCTGCAAGGAAAGTAGGAGTTCATTAGGAAAAAAGAATTTAAGAACCTTCCTCTCTATCTCCAGAACATCCAGATCAGTTCCCTGTTCATAAATGAAGAGTTAATTAATTAATAAGTTTGAAAGTCTTCAGCATAGACATGAAATTTAAAGTAATTAGGAGTGTGAAAAGGAAATAAGCTAAGAATGCCTCCTCTTGAACATATTAGGCTCCAGCCCTCAAGTGTGTAAGATCTTTTGCCAAATCATTGCTTCCTTTTCCCTAAGCAGAGAAGAATTCCCTTCGTTGAAAGAAGGACAGTATAGGCTAACAGAATGTAGATTGTAGTAATTCTTTATATGCTGCATTACTGAATATACTATGTTGGATTCTTTCCAGAAGGATTCATGGAATATCACAGTCGACTTTCAAGAACTTATTACCTAAAAAGATCTTAAAATCAGAATCAAAATCACAAGTTACATTTACACCATGACCTTTGTATTTCATGTTATTACTAGATCATTAGATAACGTTGTGCCCCTATAAGGCCAGCATCTGCTCTCACTAGGTATGGCTCTACTTTTACTTTTATATTTCCCCAATCTCTATTAATATAAATGTACAAACACATTTACTTACAAAGTGAGAAGAAAAGAGTTAATTGAGTTCAAACTACTATTAAAAAGCATTTATGGCTGGTACTATGAAAATTTGAATACTATCTGCTATTTTTTAGTTTTATCACTTGTTCAAGAGCTAGAAGTTTGGGACTTCTAAAAAGGGATATAATAAAGGGTGAGATAATATAAAGATATTTGTTATTCTCTTTTAATCAATCCATCCCTTCCTAAAGTTATGGGACAGAATACATAGACTCTATAAATTCTGATTATTAGACGAAGACCCATTGAGCTCATACTCAATGTTTGTTGAGTGAATAAATAAACAAACAAGAACAGTTATTGCACTAGAAGACCAGGAGAGAGAAGGCATTCATTTATATGGGAGAATAGAATGGGAATTAGAGAAGATGAGTGAGATACTGAGGCCAGACAAGGCAGACAGGGAGACTATTAAAAGAAGGAAGATTGATGGGGAGCCTGAGTGGCTCAGTTGGTTAAATGTCTGACTCTTGGTTTCAGCTCAGGTCATGATCTCTCGGTTTGGGAGTCTGAGCCCCACATCGGACTCTGTACTGATGACGCAGAGCCTGCTTGGGATTCTCTCTCTCCCCCATCTCTCTCTGTCCCTACCGCACTTGCGCTCTCTCTTTCTCAAAATAAATAAACTTTAAAAAAAAGTTTGTTTTTTTTTTTTAAAGAAGGAAGATTGATATGGTCTTTGAAATGAGTGACTGAGTGATGATGGACTTATCAGCAGTGAACCAAAAAGACAATGGGGGCTTGAGAAGAAAGCAGTTTTTGCAGGGGCCCCTTTAAAATTTATAAATGAGAAAATCAGAGAAGAATTCATGCATTCTGCAAACAGCTTGTTCCCAAGAAGGAAAGAAGAGGATATCCCTAATATCTCCTTCAAAAACTCACCATTGGGGTTAAGAGTTTCCTTCTTTCCTGGGAAGGACTGAGTGACGTAACCAAAAGTTATCATAGTGGAGACCTTTCCCAAATGGAAGGAAACGCTAGATGAGGGAATAATTACTTTCCCTGCTAATATTTCTTAGTTTGTTTGTTTGTTACTGTAATGCCATTGGGTCTTCCATGTAACAGAAAAATAGCTACCCTTTAGAGGAAGAAAATAACTACCTTCTATCTGAATAGCAATGTTCTCCCTAACTTTATAAGGCAGCTCTCCCTATATCAATTGCTGGCCTTTAGAGTATTCTTGTAAGACAGAAGGGAGAAATCCCAAAGGCTCAAAACTGAGTTAGAGCTCTGAGAATTCAATCCCAAGGCCCTGTTGTACTCAGGGTGCAAGTTGACTCCCAAGTCTAATTACCCTCTATCATAGGTTGTGTTTTCCCAGAGCCATCCCCAAGGATTTTGGTGGAAGGGCCTTATCAGAAACTTCACTCCAAAAGCAAAACAAAATATAAAACAGTCATGGAATAGGGGATGCAGGGAAGAAAAGGTGAAAAGGCCAAAGAAGGGTTTTAGATGGATTGCAAGACTCAACTAGATCCCCAGGGCCTGCGCAGGGATTTTAACCCTGTAAATAATTTTTTAATGTAAACTTAAATAGTCTCAGCTTAAATTTTAATTGGTTGAATATCATAGTCTTTTTTTTAATTAAGTATGAAAAGTATGAACTACTTTTTTTTTTTTTTTCAGCTTTCTCCTCAGAATACTGCAGAAATTTCCAACTGGTTTCTCTAAATCTTATCTGACTTTGCCAAGCCTCTTGACCACTATCTGAGTGAATGTTCTGAAAATTCAAGTCTGTCATGCCCCGGATTATAAATTTTTAACATTCCACCTTTTTGCTAAACATTTGAGATCAAATTAAGGCATTCAAATGTCTGAGTTTTAACAAGTAATCCAATCTTGCAAAATGGTAAGTGATCAGAAGTAGACGCAGACATCTTCCTACAACAGTGTCTAAACATTTTTAAATCAGTATCTCTTAATTTAAACAACTGCTATCAGCTCCTTGACTGGCCCATTCTTGAGCAACTGTATCTTATCCAAAACAAGACAGTGTAATCTGCAGTTACAGTATACTGTTAATCTTGTCTATTCTATGATTTGGGTTTCAAAGAATACCATCATAAAACAACACAATAGATCCTAATGCCAGCATTTTTCAACAACCTTTTATTACACAATGTGCACTTTGTCATCTAAAAGGAAGGAATCAATTCTGTCCCAGCTATGAGAGTTAAATCAGCAAATTCTTCAGGGAAGTGGCATTATCGATATAAGAAATTTTTCTTTTTTTGTTTGGAATATACTTCTTGAATATTTCAACTTGAAATACCTTTTAGGTAAGGTCAACTCTTATAGTGCAGTGACCCTCTGTCATTGGTGTTTGTTTTTGTTTTTCCATTTGTTTTACTAGAAGACCAAAAAGTATTCTAAAAACCATTTTACTGTTGATTTTTCCTTGGAAAAATTAATACCTTAATAAAATTACCCTCCGTGATAAGATAGACACAACTCTATCTTATGTAGATAAAATTACAAGTGTAAGTATTTACGATTAATTTTAGGAGACTGGCAGGCCCTTATCTATAACTTCCTAACGCTTTGAAAGAGATTTCAAATTTTCAGTCTCTATTTTATACATGATAAAATGAAAGTGAGTTGAATCATAATAAGTTGTAAATTTTATTCTAAACTTCTTTTCGCAAAGTTGTCAAATACTTAATGGGTCATATCTTTCTGCATACTAAAATTTATCATGTAAAGTTACCATGTAAAATGGCAGCAAATCAAAAATAATTGATTAAATATAAACTCATTTTCCGTTATATTTGACATCAAAGAGCTACAGAATAGAGAGATTATTATGGCATTATTATAGATTTTTAATGATCTATTGGTATTTTCTCTTCTTTATAGATCATTTTTCCTGTCTAGTTGATTTACTTCATTAAATCATTCCAAAAATCATCATTATCCAATAAACCAAGAAGGCATATAGGTTTGTATTCCAAGTATGTTTTTATAGTTGATATACAAATTAAATTGAATAGAAGAAAGAATTATCTCGCAATAATTCATTTCCAATGCCATGTCTACAGTGTTTGAGGACTTATGCTTTCCGAAAAAATGACTCTATTTTTTTTTAAGCGAACCATAAGTTAATTCCTCAAAAACTTTAACAAGTGCAATGATCTCTATATCACTCTGAAATTCAGGAAAGTTTCCAATAATACTCTGTTTTTCAGTTCATATGTAAAGAAATATAGATGAAAGCAAATCTTTCATTGATTTATTTATTTACATGTTTATTGATGAATTTCTATATGTTCAATTAACTCTTAGATTTACAGGTGTCCATTATGTTTGTGTTTCTAAAAGTAAAATATAGAATTAAAATTATTATACATAAATTTTATAAAAAGAGATGAAATGATTATAAAATAAAAAATCTTGGAGTGAAAAAATTAAACATGAATTATTTAGGTGGGTTAGAAAAATTGATTTTAAAAATCCAATAACTAGTCTGATAGTTTTACTCCAGACATTTAAATACTAATCACAGTCATCTGTGGTAGACACAGAGAAATCCTGACCAGATTCCTCTTCAATGAAGGACTCAGTTTCCAGCTTTGAGGAATGTGGTCAGCAGACAGCCTCCATTCTTGGTTCCTTCAGGGTCTACATCAGCTGCAGAGGCCCACCTTGCTGCAAATCATGTTCTCCTGGGGAGGCCTACATCCAGTAACTTCACAAAAAAGGGTCCAAAGCTTGAACCATTTAGAAAGAGTAAAGAGCAATTCTGATGGAAATCCATGTTCTAGATGTATCCTGTGGATTAGCTGAGGCTTCAGACCCGTGCCATGGTTTAAACTTCTTTTGTCCAATCCTGCTTCTTCGGCTGTTTTCACAGGGATTGATCCCTACAAAATCTCTTGTATCCCAAACACCATCCCAGCCTCTGTTTCCAGAAAACCCAGTTGTGACATCCCTTTTAATGCATAAGAAATGCATTAGTCAAATCTCATGTATCAGAGATAGTATTGTAAAAGTGTGGCAATGGTACACTGGATCGGAAATGGAAACTAAGAGTAATAAAGATGGGCCTTTATTACTACGTTAGTTTGTGGCCTTTCACAAAACACTGAATACCTGGAGGACTGGCTCCTCCAGCTGTCAAGTTAGGAGACTGGCTACAGATCTCATTGTGCTTTCCAGACCCATCACACTATAAGGTGAACCAGTAATTCCCAAATGCCTTCTGTGGGCTCAGACCTGTCTATTATAAAATTTTCATCAACTTTCGGAAAAATGAGAAACATATGGAAAGTAGTGAGTTTTCAGAGTTAAATTTTCCTCAATTTTCCTTTTTGCTTTTTATGGTTTTGATTTCGAAGTCAGTTCCTTTCTTGTTTTAAAATTTTTTGGCTTTATTAAATGTCCTTTTGGAATTGATGAGGCCAATAGGAAATAGATTTTTTTTAATGTTTTACAGACAAAACATCCATAATCAGCATCTGGATCAGTCACCCAGGCTACCCCTGCACTGTTATTTCAAAATTCTACTGAATGGCAAAACTTACTGTGAACCATTAATCTCAACTTTCACAGCAATGATATGCATTCAACTGGTGCTGACACGGATTGTCATTGATTGATTTAATTGATATGGGTATATAAAAATGAATTAGGGAGAACAGCAGACTCAGATTTGTGTTCTGTGACTTGTGTTTTGTGTAAGTTTGCATATAGTTCTGATAGGCTTTTGAATTCTAGAAAAGGTGGTACTTCAACATGTACTCCCGTTACTGAACCTCTCCTTTCAAAAATTCCCACTATTTCCTCCCGAAGTCTGGATATGTCCACTTTAAGAAAAAAGGGGAGAGAGAGAATCTTAAAATGAGTGGTCTCAAGAGTTCCATTTCTCAACCCTTTGAGATGACCTCTCCAAAATTACTAAGAGCTTAGAGAAAAGATGTTTTCCCCAGTCTTCCTTCATTTATCTCAAAAAATGCCTTGTTAACAGCAACAAATCATCTACTCAATTCTACCCTCCTTCTCCTTAATAGGCGGTTTAATATAACATAATGAAAAGATCAGCAGACTGGAAGTCAAGATGTGTGGATGTGCCAAGTGATATTGCAAATAATATTGAGATAATGTTTTAATAAACAAGCACATTTTATAGTGTAAATCATTCCTCAGCTGAGGGATATCCTACCTCAGGGACTAGTAATATCACTACTTCCTTTCTGCCAACTGATGGCCTCCTGCTGCTCATTCTCTTTCTTATCCTGTAAAAGCCAGTCTTTCTTCTCCACTCTTCTTGGCTTTCTGCAGTTTCCCCAAATGTACCTCCTGTGTCTCCATCTCAGGGCTCTCTTCTCTCCTGGATTCAGTTGTTAGCATTTTGCTCTTCCTCCAGAACAGCATCACTGGGCAATATACCATTGCTCTCCACCGTCCCCTTGACTTTCCACTTCATGTCCCTCAGCCACCATTTTCCCTTCATTCACATTCCAGCTGCCATTTTTCTTTCATTCACATCCCACAATCCTTTTTTTAACTAAGAAATAATTGATATACAATATCCTATTAGTGTCAGGTGTAATTCAGTATTTTTATATATTATGAAATCTTTTGCATGAGGTCTAGTTACCATCTGTCACCAAACAGTTATTGCAATATATTGACTATATTCACTATGCTGTCCATTACATCCCCGTGACTTGTTCATTTTATAACTGGAAGTTTATACATTTTAATCCCCATGACCATTTTACTCATTCTGAGTACTCCTCCACCTGGTAACCAACACTTTGTTTCCTGTATCTATGAGTCTGTTAAGTGTGTTAGTTACTAATTGTACTTTTACTCTCCTTTTCTTGCTGTGTCTCCTCTCTTTGAAAAAGCTTAGCTTGAGACTTTCACTGATGGGCCACTAAGGACTGAATCTATTGTTTTGGGTGCTATATTCCAACTGCTGCAGAAACTGAGGAGATATTTGACACCACGGTTTCTCTGAAATGATGGTAGTTTGTGTTGTTGTTGTTGCTTGTTTGTTTTGTGTGGGCTTTGTTTTGTTTTGTTTTGTTTTTAAGAGGCATTGGCTGTGTCCTTCATTGAAAACAAATTTGGAGCTTCAGCCTGCTGAATGCTTATGTAGGTTTTTCTTTTCTCCATAAAGATTCTCTCTGGCAAATTTCTTCATCTAAAGCAGATATCAAACAAAACAAAATTTTGCATTTATTTAAATAAGATGCATATGTAATTATGATAATCCATTTATTTATGACCATTTTCTCTTCATTGGGGAAATCTCACCATAATGAGACCAATGATCTTACCTTTCATGCCAACCCCACCTATGTAAGAAAACTTTACTCCTCAGAACTTTCAGCCACCAGATGCTTGGGCACCAGAGTCTTATCTAGAGGTTCTGGAGATTTTGAACAAGTAATACCAAAGAATGCCATGATCCAGCTATTGGTCCAGATTTCTTTCCCAACTATAATTTTATGAGTGAGATGATCATATCAATCATACCCACAAATCTTTGTGCAAGAATCCTAGTATGAGGCCATTACTGCTGTGCATTGTATTTGACTCTGGCTATCTTATAAGATAAAGAGATAGATAGTGAGGACATACAAATATAAGAAAAATATTGTTCTTGCCTTCCAAGAGCTTACACCAATGAGGAAATAAACATGTAAAGAAATAGTAAAATTATACCATAAACTCAAGGGCAGAGGTAAGAGCTTGTTTCTGGGAAATGGCAAGGATCCATCTTCCCATAAATTTGAAAGAAAATGATTGGTAAAGCTACAGACATTTTAAGGGTGAAATAAGAGACTGGGGATAATGCTTTTTGAAAGACTTTTCTTCTTACTAATGTAGTAAACGAAGCAATCTGCTGCTTTGGAAGTGGGTTTATTGTTTCAAGGTCAGTAGAAAAAGTTTGCAATACGCACTTGGTGGGGGGGACTCAATAAGAAATAGATTTTTTATTATATCTATCACTCACAGGAGTCTATCAATAAATAAAAAATAAAGACAGCTGACTTTTCTTTCAAAATACAGCAAGAACATTCTCTAATGATCTTCCTTCAGGTCAGAGAATATTTGGTAAGCCAAGCAATTTCTATTACTAATTCTGTGTAGACAGTTTTGTTTATTAAATATACATTAGAGGAAATGATTTTTCTCCCCTTAGAGTCTAGACTTATGGCACTATAGACTGATTCCTTTAAATATATGGAAACTAGCTATGTTTATTTTATGAGTTAGAAAGTCTCATAACTCTCAAGGCCCATATCCAATTTGTATCTCTAAAATGTTTTTTTATAAACCAAACTAAACATATAATCTCTTTTCTGCAAACCAGAGGCTATTTATCCAAGCCAAACAAAGATATTTGAACACGTTAATTTTAGTGTGGTTTAAAAATACATGGCTGGGCTACGCACATGGGGCATGCTTTTGATATCATACTACGTTTTAACCACTGCAGGTCACCGGCTTTTTTCATACCTGCTTTTGAGGAGTACTCTTACTAACAATCAAATACCATTTTCCCTTATAGAACAAAAGTGGAGAATCTGTAGGTTATACATGGCCTGGAAGGAGGTGCTGCTGTTTATAGACCAGAACTCAAATTTTCTTAGATTTGATGTACATAACACAAAATGAAATTGTAATGAATGGGAGAAGTATTTGTACTGCATTCAGATAATTTTAATTGCATTATAATTGCTTGGGGAGATTTTTTTTTTTTTTTTTTTTTTTTTTTAGTTTATAGACTTTTCAATTAAGGACAAAAAATTCAAATCAGCCTAAATATCTGTCAATTTTTTTAAATGGTTAAGTTTAGGAGTGCCTGGGTGGCTCAGTCGGTTGGGTATCCGACTTTGGCTCAGGTCATGATCTCACATTTTGTGAGTTCAAGCCCCGCATTGGGCTCTGCGCTAACAGCTCAGAGCCTGGAGCCTGCTTCCTAGATTCTGTGTCTCCCTCTCTTTCTGCCCCTCCTCCGCTCATACCCTTGTCTTTCTTTCTGTCTCAAAAATAAATAAAACACTTTAAATTTTTTTTTAAAAATCTGAATATATAACTCTATTCCTAGTCTGCTAGAAAATAGCACGGTCATCTATGGTTTTAGACACTTGAACTGAAAATGGCTATTAAAAACATATGCCACACATAAAATATATTGTTTGTATAAACATCGATTTATTCCCATTTAAATAAAAGGTCGGAAAGTAAAAGGATGAAATGAAATGTGGTCAGAGTGAAATATGTGATATGAGTCTGTGAAATGGGAAAAAAATGTACATACCGGAAGTGTTTTTTGAGTGTACGAAATACTAGGAATAAAATAAAGAAAAACAAGGACTTCTGTCAATAGAGATTGGCACTGTCACCTCATTCATTTACTCTTTTTCTATTAACTTATGTCCCACTATATTTAAAAAATGTAAAATAACGTTGCCTGTCAAATGGTAGACAGTAAAGCTTTTGGAATGAATGAATGAATAAATGTAAGCCTCTTTTGAGTATGGAAACTCCCACTTCCTGTAACACTGCAGAGCAGATAGCCTGAAAACTCCTCTCCACATAGCAAAGAGAAAAGCTGGGCAAATACTTTTAAATTCAAAGCTGTAGTCGCAAAATATAAGTGAAATCCCCAGGATGCTAAAGCAATGAGGTCATTAAAAACCAGAGTGGTCAGCACAAGAACAGACACCAAGTAGCCGTGGGGAAATTGTTGCTATTGATGACCTAAAGTCTTGATGAACTTTGATGTTCATAGGATAAGTGACAACCTGTGCAAAATGAAGACTTGGAACTGGTATTTCACACAAAGTCAGGACATTCCAAAAACTCCATCTTCAGCAAAAGGATAAGCTTTAAAAATATGTGCACCAGTACAAGGAGGAAATTATGAAGTCAATATCTGGACATCTGGGCACTGCATGGAAAAATTAGTCTCCCTTAAGAACTTATAATCATGGGGCAAGAGTCACATGTTATTAGTGTTCAATTTTAACCACCTATGTTCTCGGAGAGACTACAACTTAGAATAAGGTATTTGGGGGCTAACATTACCCCTAGGGTTTCTGGCCAAAACAAATTTTGAACTCGTCTCTTCATAAATTATTTCTCAATACAGACTACACAAAATTTCCATGAATAAAGCTCTCTGATAACAGTAAGAGTCAGCAAGCAAAAAGAAGCATCAGATAATACAACTATTATATACAGATGACAGAATAAGCACGTCTAAAAGAGTGAGAGAGACAAATTTAAAGAAAAACAAGGAAAATAAGTTACAATGAAAAAAAGAATGAGTAAGAAAAAGACCCAAGTAAAATATCTAAAAATGAAAAATATAATTATTGAAATATAAAATGTCACTGAATGAATATTAGATTAACCCCAGACAAGGAGAGCATTAGTGGGCTGGAAGAGATTATTCGGAAGGCACACCCAAAAAATAAAATGAGAGAAAATATGAACCAGGGATTACAAGTCACAAATCTGATAAGTATTACAGAGGATGAGGAAAGAGAGAATGGGGAAAGGTCAATGTTCTTAGAAATAATGCCTAAGAAATTTCTAGAATTAGTGAAAGACATATTTCTCTGATTCTAGATTTTCAAAAAGGATATAAATTAAAATAAAACCACATCTATCCGTATTGTAAATGTAACCATAGAATTTAAAATTACAGCAAAGATTTTATTTATTTATTTATTTGTTTGTTTAAAAAAATTTTTAATGTTTACTTATTTTTAAGAGAAAGAGAAAAAGTGTGTGAGCGGGGGAGGGGCAGGAAGAAAGGGAGACAGAATCTGAAGCAGGCTCCAGGCTGTCAACACAGAGCCGGACGCGGGGCTCAAGCTCTGGAACCATGAGATCATGAGCCAAAGTCGGAGGCTTAATCAACTGAGCCACCCAGGAACCCCTACAGCAAAGGATTTAGAAGCAAGAGTTCATATTGTTACAAAGGAACAATTCTGAAACAGCAAACTCTTTTCGATGGAAAAGTATCTGTAGACAGTTAGTAGAGCTGCAGCCCATTATTATATACTCAGCTAAAATATTATGCAGGATTGAGGACAAAATAAATCAGATAATCAAACCCTGAGTTTCCACCAGCAGTTTCCTGTGTTACTTCCTGTTCACAAAGCAATAAGAGCTGTGAATTTTCAGAAGCAGAAACATAAACTTAGAAGAAAGAAGTAAATTGCAAGAAGCACTGTAAGAAAGGCAATACATAAACAATAACGATTATACAAAATAATAGCAATGTCTAATTAGGGGACCAGAAATACCAGGTTTAATTAAATTACTGAACAACTATAACAGAGTAGAGGGAGGAGGGTAACTGTGCTAAACATTCTAAGGTATTTGCATCGTTCAACAGAAGAGTAGAGATACAGATTATCTTTAAACTGCCTAAACTTAATACTGCTTGAGATATTTCATATTAAATTGTTAAGATAAATCAGTTAAACAATAGAAGAATGTATAATAGTCAAATTAGTAGATGGGGAAAATCAGAATAAAAAAACCTTGAAGCATCCAGAAAGTATAAGGGAAAAAAGAGAGATAGATGCAAACAAAAAGAAAATTTAGAAAATATTCAATATAGGGGTGCCTGGGTGGCTCAGTGACTGAGTTCCACTCAGGTCATGATCTCAAGTTTCCTGGGTTTGAGCCCTGCATCCAGCTCTGTGCTGACAGCTAGGAGCCTGGAGCCTGCTTCAGATTCTATCTCCCTCTCTCTCTGCCCCTCCCCTGCTTCTGTGCATCCTCTCTCTCTCTCTCAAAAATAATAATAAAAAAAAAAATCAACGTTAAAAAAGAAAATACTCAGTATGATAGGAAAATAATCCTTAATTATGGAGATAGAAATTGTTTGAAGATACAATTTAAAACAGAGAACTATGTCCAACCACCCAGTCCTAACCCTATATACATTCCCTAGGCTGAGTTTGGGGTACAAGGTGGAACCTTATGTAACATTTAACTGAGTCTTATCTTAGAGTTGCTTGACTGCAGCAATATTTGCTGACTCTTAATAATTTAAAGAAAATCACATTTTATTAGAATAATATGGAAGAGCTCACAGATAAAAAATGTGAGAGTTAAAATCTCTGCTATCAGGAAAGACAGAAACCAGAGTGAGAACAAATGACCATTTCCTTTACAGCCAAACATCCAGAATGAAGATTCTCCATTCTTATTCTCTCAGGCTTCAAATCACCAGCCTGATGAGTGCAGGGGGTGAATAATTTGATTAATGGATACACTAAGAAGATAAGAAATTGGGCAAAGCAGGAGGGATGGGCAGGCCTTCCCATAGAAAAATCAAGCTGCCATGATAAAGGAAGAAACACTAAACTGGAAAAAAAAAATACCAAAGTAATTTGACTCTTTCTGCTGGATCTTCCTCCAGGTATAGCAGCAAATTTTATATGGTATTTGACTCAAGGGGAATATACATTTCTAGAATTGTTACTAATTTTTTTCTCTTTCTCCGTAAGCATTTAGACCAGTGATCACAAATCAAATGACAGCTAGCATCAGACAACTCAAGGAAACAACTATGCACTATCGGAATATGATGATAAACAGGAACTCACAGTGTCAGGAATAAAATACAAAATGGGGAAAGTAAAGAAAAACTGGAAATGCCTGGATTCATCCAAGGAAGCGGTGGTTACTAAGCTCAAGTTGATCATAGGAGCCAAATCTTTTTCAAGAAAACTCAAGAGTCAGGAATTTATACAAAATAGCCAAATGTTTCTCTTGATATCAAGTCTTAATTGATATTGGCAACTGACACTTTTTAAAATACTTTGGGTATTTTACAAAACAGATCACTTAGACACAACTGCAGGGCCAGTTCTGTTATTGGCCATTTATGGATTGAGGCTTGTGTCTCAGTGACTCGTGGACTGGATTATCTGTGCATGTTAATAGGAGAGAACTGTGAAACTCTGTACTTCCAATTTCCTCCTCCCATCTTCTGGGTTATTATCGGGTATGCATTTTAGTATACACACATACACACACACACACACACACACGATATATATATATATATATATGTATAATGTACATATGTTATCCTGTAATGTATATTACATATATACTCTACAATGGACAGTGTTATCCTGTAATGTATATTGCATATATACATTATACATATATATACATATACATATGTATATATATGCTATATATATGCTTTATGTATATATGCTATATATATGTATATGTATATAGATGTGTATATATATGCTATATATATATGCTATATGTATATATGTATATATATGCTATATATATGTATAATGTATATATATGTATATAGCATATATACATATATATGTACAATGTATACATTATAGATGTATATATATATAATGTATATATGTAATATACATTACAGGATAACACTGCTATGTTTGCTTTAGATTCTTAATTATCTTCTACAGAGCTCAAATATAAAAAGTAATATCCATTATTTGTAACTTCCTTTTGATATCATTTCTTTTTTTCTTGAAAGACATTCTTTAGAGTTCCAGCAAAATCAAGCAGGAAGTACACAGAGTTCCTGTGTATCCTTGCACCGCCCCCTTCCCCAACACACACAGCCTTCCTTACCATCAACGTCCCCCACGACAGTGGTACATTTGTTATAATTGATGAGCTTACACTGACGCATGATTTTCACCCAAAATCCATAGCTGACATTAGGGTTCACTCTTGGTGGTGTGCAGTCTAAGGGTTTGGACAAATGCCTAAAGACAAATATTTACCATTATTGTTTCATACAGAATAGTTTCACTTTCCTAGAAATTCTCTGTGCTCCATCTACCAACTTCTCCTTTCCCCCTCACCCCTGGCAACCACTGATCTTTCTACTAATTAATAGTGGGAAGGTAAATTGATGTGGCCACTATGGAAAATAGCATGAAGATTCCTCAAAAAAGTAAAAACAAATCTACCATATGATCCAGCAGTCCCACTTCTGGGTGTTTATCCAGAGAAAACTAAAATACTCATTTGAAGAGATGTCTGCACTCCCATGTTTATTGCAGTGTTATTTACAATAGTCAAGATATGGAAGCAACCCAAGTGTCCATCAATAGAAAGATAAAGAATATGTGACATATATGTGTATATATAATGGAATATGACTCAGATATTAAAAAAGGAATAAAACCTTGCCATTTGTGAAAATGTGGATGTATCTAGAGCATATAATGCTAAGTGAAATAAGTCAGACAAAGAAAGATGAATACCATATAATTTCACTTATTTGTGGAATCTAAAAATCAAAACTACAAAAAACAGATTCAGGCATAGGAAATAAATTTTTGGTTGGGAGAAGGGGTGACAAAATAAGTGAAGAGGTTTAAGAGGAATAAATTTCCAGTTTTAAAATAAATTAAGTCATAGGATGACATGGGCACGTAATACACAGTACAGGAAATATAGCCAATTATATCGTAATAATTTTTTATGTAGACAAATGGAAATGAGACATTGTGGGAATCATTTTGTAAGACCTAAAATATCAAATCACTATTTGATATTCTACACTAGAAACTGGTAGAATGCTGTATGTCAATTGTATGTCCACAAATAAAAAAGAAGGGATGGTTTAGTCCATTTTAGTGGGTCACTAGGAATTTCAAGCTTCACTACGTTTTATAAAGTATAAATTAGTGTGTGAAGACCCCTCCACTGACTTGATGAAAGTTTCTGTGCTTTTTCATCCTTATTATTTCTATCTCGTACCATTTCTTATGGCTTCACTCTTCTCACAACACAAAAATTCGCTCAGTACTCTGGGTAAATTTTTATTCTCAGGCAATAACAATCTAAAATTTTATGTGAGGAAAGCAGGTAGCTGAGGCTCTGACCTGAGGTAGACTTTTGGAAAGAGGAAAGGCGGCCCACTGTGGGCATGAGGAAAGGGAGACCAATCAGAAAGCCCAAGGAAAGAAAGGAAAGCAAAGGCAGAGAATGGATGATGAGGTGCAAAGAAGGTGAGCAAAAGGCACCATGTCTGAAATAGTCAAAGTAAACAGCTTGGGATAAACAAACAGAAAGACACCCCTTCAGAATTGACAGAGAAAAGTAATATTATGGGAAATTTATGTCCTGACCTTTGTTCAAGGAGAAAAGTTATTAATGAAAGTACAGTGAAACATCTGAAGGTACATCCAACAATCAAGAATTATTTCACCAGGGGCACCTGGGAGGCTCAGTTGGTTAAATTACCAACTCTTGATTTTAGCTCAGTCATGATCTCACCGTTTGTGGGATCAAGCTCCAAGTCGGGCTCTGCACTGACAGCACAGAATCTGCTTGGGATCCTCTCTCTCCTCTCTCTCTGCCCCTCCCCCACTCTCATGCACTCTTTTTCTCTCTCCAATAAATAAAAAAAATTTAAAAAAGAATTATTTCACCAAATATATGCCCCATGTCCTCACTGAAAAGGCATTATTTGGATTTTTGTTTTCTGCTATATTTGTAAATTTCTTAAAGGTAAAGGGGGGAGACTTAGGATTTAAGATAATCCTTATTTATATTCTTTCACAAGCAAACTGGCAGTAATTACTAATATATATTTGCATTGAAAAATGTCTTCAAACTTACATATAGGTAGCTTTTAACAACTTTTTGGGTCTTTTCTGGCATTTTTTATTTGCGGATAGTTGACACTCAATGTTACATTAGTTTCGGGTATACAAAATAGTTATTCAACTTCTTTGTACATTATACGATGCTCACCACAAATGTTTCAGCTCCTTTTTTAAAAATTATTTTTAATGTTTATTTTTTGGAAGAGAGAGAGCACGAGTGGGGGAGGGGCAGAGAGAGGGAGAGAGAGAGAATCCCAAGCAGACCCTGCACTGTCAGTGCAGAGCCCTACTTGGGTCTTGAACCCACAAATCATGAGATCATGACCTGAGCCGAAATCAAGTCAGATGCTTAACAGACTGTGCTACCCAGGTGCCCCTCAGCTGTTTCTTCTTGGTAAGTGGCCCTCCTTGGACCCATCTTATTCAGACATGACAGGGCATCATTCTGAAAATTTTATGTGATGGCTTAACTTTAATGAGCCAATGAAATTTTTAGAAAGAGAAAATAATTTCAACTCAAATTTTTTGCTTTAAAAACTAGTACAAATGGAATTATACTTTGAAATACACAAAACTATAACATTGACACTGAGAAATAGAAACCTACCACACAACTACTGCATAAAAAGTATTAGGAGTGAGGAGCAACTCAATTTCATACTGTGCAATTTAAATGTACTGAAAGTAATTAAAATGAATGTAATTGAAACTGTTTCTGCACTATGGTTCAATTAGGTCATTTACATGTTGCGCTAGAAAATTCTAAAATTATTTTGAAGCCAAACAGAGGCCTGGAATTGTGAACCGTAGATGCAGGTAAACTCAGGTGGTCCGAGGGAATAGGCCATGAGACCAAGCAGCACCTGGTGCAGAGTGCTAGCGGGGACAGACGCAGTGCTGAAAGAGACCTGTGGATGTAGGAAATGGCAGGTTAGTACCATCAGTTCCCATAGAAAAGGAAAATAATATAACTGAATGCCAAGCCTGTCTCGTTGCTGCCAGGAATAGGGGGCAACTTTTTCTCCTGGAAGCCAAGCCTAAAAGTATTTGAATGTCACTTAAGGAAGGATTCTTTGGAATTAAAGCAGGTGTTAACAGTGCTGGTAGCATTAATGGTTATTAAACTGGAAAACTACCGTGGGGATTCCAACTGAGCTTAAGTCGTATTCACCTAAGATTGAGAAATGTCTAGGAAAGACTGGCGAAATTGGGCCACCTAGAATCTATTTGTATAAATAATTCACTATGTTTCTCGGGTAGAACTCACCCAGGAGAAAAGTGTCAAGATATATAATAACATTTGCCTTTAATACAGTCAAATATCTGGCTGCCCAATTACCACTGGCCCAGCTTCTATAGGTGCCCGGCTGAACACTAGTAAACAGAGACTACAATAAAGAAGAGAGTTAAACTGAACAGAAGGAATCCTCTAAACTCCCAAACGGACCCTGACTGCATAGGGACAGAAAAGGATGGAAATGTCTCGTTGGTTCCATCGGTACCAGTTGGCAGATGATGGCAGCTTTGGCAATGACAGAGGTCCACGTGGGTGAGTTTGCAGTGGATTAGTAGCGGAGGAACACCCATGACCTTGCATGGGAAGTGAGTAGAGTACAGGAAGAAAATATCAGATCTCACTAGATAAAATAGAATCCAACTAGGGACCATACGCAAGGCAAGCCTTATGAAATTATAAAACAATTTAGAGGTATATTTAACAAGGATATGGGGAACTTTTTGCAATCTGAGGGGAGGGAAACAAAAGAATTTTTTCTGCAACTGTACTGTGTGACCTTCAAGTTGATATGGCCTGGAGAAACCGTTTACATTTAGAATTTACAAGAGCCTTTGTGGTATTTGCAGACATTTTAAGGTACAGCAAGATCAGAGTCAGGAATCACTTACAAAGTGTACTCCCACAACTGCATTGGAAACTGATTTTGATTTTTTTTTTAATCCAATCATCCCATAACTTTTTGGAAGCACCTGTATCAGGTAATGGGAGTTACCCATATTGCCATAGGTCATTTTAAGCCACAACTACACCAGAATCTTTGCAGTCTGGGAATATAAATTATTCCGTGAACAATGGATTTAGAAACAGGTAAGCTTCATTTTATTGGCTCTGCTCTATTCTTTTGCTCCACATGAACTGTGAGCATTTTGTCATTGTGCCTTTTATTAACTCAATATCATCTTGATTATAACATATAATCACGGGAGGAGTTTTGGTGAATATCTTTATTTAGAACATGAGGGGCGCCTGGGTGGCTCGGTTGGTTGGGCGGCCGACTTCGGCTCAGGTCATGATCTCACGGTCTGTGGGTTCGAGTCCCGCGTCGGGCTCTGTGCCTGGAGCCTGCTTCTGATTCTGTGTCTCCCTCTCTCTCTGCCCTTCCCCTGCTCATACTCTGTCTCTATGTCTCTCAAAAATGAATAAACGTTAAAAAAAATTAGAATATGATTCCAACATTCAGAAAGTTTTTTTTTAAGTAGAATCTTTAAAATATTCATCTTTAGAAAATAAAATTCCTACTGGCTCTTACAAAGAAAACATTGCTTTGTGCAGGGAAGTTATCCTTAAAAAAATACCAACATCTTTGGTAGAGGCTTATCAATCTACTTAAAAAGCACATACAAAGGGACACCCAGGCAGCTCAGCCAAGTGTCCCACTTGGGCTCAGGTAATGATCTTCATGAGTTTGAGCCCCACATTGGGCTTGCTGCTGGCAGCCTGTCAGCAAAGCCCACTTCAGATCCTCTGCCCACTATCTCTGCCTCTCTCCCACTTGTGCTCTCCCAAAAGTAAATATTAAAAAAATAATAAAAATAAAATGCACACCCAGAGATCACCGAGAGGGTTCAGAAGAATCAAAGGAATGTTTAAAGGATTGGAAAACAATAGCTTTGTAAAAAGGCTAAGAAAATTGAGATTTCATTTTGGAAAAGAGACAACTCAAAGGGGAATTATTTTTTCAAAATAAGAAGGGCTGTTATCAACAGGATGATAGCTGATTGCTTTCATCTCCATTTAGAGCAAGATAAGAGAAAGGGGTTGGAGGGAGAGCATAGGGGACTCAAGCTAGCCGTTAGAAAGGATTTCGTGTTAATAAGGATGGTAGCCCTGGAACACATTACAGATATTGTCAGAAATATCGTTGTGTGTGGTCGATGTAAAGAATAATTTTAAACTTAAAAAATGTTTTTTATATTAAAAAATGTTTAATGTTTATTTATTTTTGGGGGAGAGACAGAGCCTAAGTGGGGGAGGGGCATAAAGAGAGGGAGACAGAATCTGAAGCAGGCTCCAGGGTCTGAGCCATCAGCGCAGAGTCCAACGCAGGGCTTGAACCCACAAACCATGAGATCATGACCTGAGCTGAAGTCAGACACTTAACCGCTGTGCCACCCAGGTGTTCCAATTAAATATTTTTAAATTCAAAAAGTTGTCCAGATGTTTCTCAAGATCCTTATGTTTGTCTTCAAACAGGGAAAACAAAAACCAGTATTTTTACCTCATCATCCCTTTGTCTTAATAGTATGTCATTATTACAAAGTTGTTATTAACTGGTTTGTTTTCACATTAATTTTCTTTTGAATTAACTTTGGCCTCATCTTCTAGTTTCTCAGTGCCTGATTGATAGAAGAAGTAGGAGATAAATAAGGTTAGCATCTTGAATCATTTTGTGCAGCCTGAGCTTTGCTAGTAATAACATCTTCTGGATTGGTCATATAGATAAGCAGAGCTGCTCTGGTCACCTGGGAGTGAGACAACACAAAGGGGCAGAAGTTGGGGCAGAATCCTGTTGACTTCAACCCCATACTTGCCCTTAATACCTGCCCTTCCGGCAACCCCCAAGACACCCTGGAAGAACCCATATGGCTTTTTGAGCATAGTTTAAAAATCACTGACCCAAATGAGAATGACATATTAACACTCTCATGGTGTTTTATAGCTCATAAAATGATTTAAAGTATATTATCTGTGTCCTTCCTGCCTCAGCATTCAGATTCTATTTCAGCAAATCATTTAAAAGCATCTGGTAATAACTTTTTAAAGGTGATCATCAGTCATCATATTAGCTATAATAAGGAAAGAAAAAAATGGTTTAATTTAGAATGGATTTCTTTCTTTACAAAACTTATTGGGGGGCATTTTTATTTCCACCATTTTAGAAAGCATGTAAGATGAAAAGAGTATATATTGATTAAAAGTAAAATAGAATGTTTTACTCTAATAGAATTTGATATTTGACCAGGCCAGCCTCTCCAGTAGTACATAATAGGTCCAGAATCCTTCTCAGAGAACATGAAAATGTTTTCTACTTTTTAAAATCAGGATTTATAAAAATGAGCTAGGTCAAAGAAATGGTTTACTGTATAATATTAACAGGCTGTTTTGATTGCCTCCTATTTATCCCATTGCTGAGGGAAGAATTCATGATCTAGGATTCTGGCAATGGCCAAAAATGTGACACCTGACTGTGGACAGATGAGACGGATAGCAGGTTATCGGTCACATAGTTTCCCAGCCTGGGAGAGGGGCGCACTCGACCACGCAGGGCCCCATGATGGCCGTACTGGGAACACAGTGAATAGCTAGAGGCTGTCAGGGAGGCTTTCTAATACTAAGAAGTTGAGATGCCCCCTGGTTCCCACAGGAGAATGTGATTGGCTGGTTTGAATAAGCCCACAGGCTGGCCAGGAACTGAAATCCATTACCCAGGGATAAGCGGGAACTATGCTTGGTCTCTTTGATAAAGAGGACAGTTTGGCCAGCAGATCTTGTCCATGGGAGCAGAGTAGGGAGAAGAATTTATAGTGCGGTCATTCGAGGCCCTTTGTGTTTCACAAATTGTCAAGGTAGTACATGATGTTGAACTTTTGGGGTCTTATACCACATAGGTTTGCCTTATACCAATATAGTCATAAAATACAATTTTTAATTTTTTTTAAATGAAGATACACACAAAAGCAAAAGTGCCTAGGGCTCATGGAAGTCATCTGTGGTCCTCTTAGAGACTGATAGAAATACCATGCCCCTTGTCTGTCCCGGAACTAAACAAGTCCCTTATTTAACTTCAAAATCGTTCACAATCTTGCTCTGTTCTTAATGTCTAAATTTAAAAACGATGGAGTCCAAGCATCAAAAGTTAGTACAAAAGACATACAGAAGAAGTGCTTAGAGTCCGATTATGTGATTGATATAACTTTCTTTCTGAAAAGATAGTATATGTAACCTTGAGTATGTTCCTCAATCTGTCTGAATTATAAGCTCCTTATATTTAAAGAAATATTATGGAAATTAAATCAACAAAGTAGGGAAAACACCTCTCTCACAGTGTCTAGCAGGTGTTAGTTGGATATAAATCATCATTGCAATCAAGGCTGCCTAACTTTATTGTTTCTGAATATTCTTTATATATTTTTCCTGGCATTAGTAGGCACTGAAAATGCATTAAGTGCATGGATGGGTAGATAAATACATGAATTTACATATACACAAGGAATCCTTGTCTTTACTACATTTTCCTTACCTAGAATGTTCTCTCCACTCTTCTTGCTTAACTAAGTTCTGCCCTTCTATAGAAGACCAACTTATTTTTATTTTTTGAGAGAGAGAAAGAAAGAACATGAGCAAGGGAGGGGCAGAAAGAGAGAGAGAAAGAGAGAGAATTCTAAGCAGGCTCTATACTCAGCATGGAACCTGACACGGGGCTCCATCCCACAACTTGAGATCATGATTCAAGCCAAAATCAAGAGTCAGATGCTCAACCAACCGAGCCATCCAGGATCCCCTCAGTAAATGATTTTTTAACCACCTAGTTCCTTTTGTATATCTTCTCTGAACTTCTGGAGAATTTATTCTCTAAGATACACATTTTAAACTGAAACTACAATGTCTTGGTTATTAATTATTTAGATTATTTCTTATCTCCTTAAACAGCAGAATTATAAATGTTAAGGGATAAGATTATATCTTTTTATTTTCTTAGGCCTTGCACCATTTCCTGCACACAGTAGGAACTTAGTCAAAGATAAATACAATAAAACCTTGGTTTATGAGATTAATTTGTTTCAAAAACATGCTTGTAATACAAAGCACTCCTATATCAAAGTGAATTTCCACATAAGGAATAATGGAAACTTAGACGAGTCATTCCACAAGCCAAAAATATTCATATAAAAATGATTACAATACTGTAATATAACACAAAATAATAAAGAAAATACAAAATATAAAGAAAAATAAACTAACCTGCACCTACCTTTGAAAACCTTTGTGGCTGATGTGAGGAAGACGAGAGAAAAGCATTATTTTACACGATGAATTTCCCTATCACTACCAGAATCACTGCTATCTATTGACTCAATAGAATCTTTTTCTTTTCAAACATTAACAAGGAACCTATTCAACGACACTTACTTTTGCCTCATTTTGAGGATTTCATGGAAGTGTAACATTGCATTAATGATCACTCACGATCCTGCAGAGAGAAAGAGAGAGAGAGAGAGAGAACCATTGGCTCAGTTGTGATCATGTGACATTCAGCATCGCCTACTACTCGTCGTATTGCAAGACATCGCTGGTTTATTAAGTTAAAATTTATTAGAAACATTTGCTCGTCTTGCGGAACACTCGCAAAACAAGTTGCTTGCAATCCAAGGTTTCGCTGTACTCGTCTTCTCCTCCCCATTCTTGCTCCTCCTGCTTGCTTTAGTTGATAGCATTCTCATCCTTCCAGCAAAACTTCAGACTTTCCAAAGATAAATACAGAATGCTGGGTATCCTGGAGTGAATGTCATCTCTATCTGTTTGAAGACAATGATCAGAGAACAAGAATTAGAAGAGGAGGAGGAAGGTTCGCCTTCCCGGAACACTGGATAACTACGTTCTCCCTGATGATCCAGGCTTTCATGTCACCTCAATATTCTCTCAAACCCTTTCATTCTCCCACACTGCCCCTCGATCGTTGATGCTGTTCTGTCTTTGAAACGTCTCCCAAACATGCTCCAGGTCCATGTTCTCACTACCATTAAGTTAGGCCTCCATCAATTCTTGTCTGAGTTACTGAAATAGCCTCTGAATGGGTCTCTCTGTCTCCAGCTCATAGCTCCTTCAATTTATCCTGTCTCTCACAACCTGGATTATCTTCATAAAGCAATTTATTTTTTACTCAAAGAACTAATCTCATGATCTAAATTTTCAATGAGTTATTCAATATCCAATTATTTGCATTATAAAGTCCATGTCCAAATCTATTTGCCTAGAATTGTAGATCTCGGCAATATTTCATGAACTATTTTCCCATTTTTATCGTGTATCATATCACCTCCCTTGAATATTGTGCAAGCTGGATTACAACTCCCTAAAAACCAAATAATATTTCCTATTTCTTTCACCATATTCAAGCTGTCTCTATTCAAAATGTCTGTCTGTGAACCAGCCTCACAGGTTATAGCCCCATCCTCCTAAATCCATATCAAGTGTCAAATCTGTTATGGTTTTTTGTTTCCCCTTCCAGGAAGTTTATATCTCCTATTCTCTATAGTTTCTAACTTCTAAACATTTTGTCCATTCCTCGTTCCAATATTTTCACAATTTAGCTTAGAGTAATGTGTGTTTGTGTGTGTGAGAGAGAGAGTTTTTCTGCTATCCAGTGAAATTCTGTTTGACAATAATTAATGTCTGATTATCCTTCCATTTCTAATAGTACTCAGAAATATGCCTTGCCCAGAGTCAGAAGACACTGACTGCTATTGAATTCAATTTTTCCTGAACTGAAAGACGAAAGCCTCTAGGGCCTTAGTGTCAGAAATAAAATATTCCAATTAGATATGTCCCCCCAAAATGGAACAGAAAGCCAATAAGTGTTCTATGTATTATCTCACTGATTATCTTAATGTCCGCCTTCAAATTTGAGTGCAGACATTATCTACCCTCATATAAGAAATTTTGTGGTTATTAGAAGAAAAAGCAATAAGTAATAAACTGATTTTCCTTACAACAACATTTTCAAATATTTTCTAAGAAAAGATATTTCACAAATAAAGAGTTCCATGGATATAGCAGTTTTTTTAAATACCGAGTTAAAGTTGAACCAATCTCTTTGCCACAGAATTTCAATGTATTTTTAATGAATTGTGAATATCAAACAGAGAGGAACAGTGTATAGAATTCCCTAAGCATAATGTTGCACAGAAAAAATTTCCTTTGAGAGCATATTGCATACTAATGGAGTATTCAGGAAACCAATCTTCATTAGTCTTAATCTATTTCAACATGAGTTTAAATCTTTTGTAGAGACTGCATCATTTTTGTAAGAGATAGAACACTTAAGTACCAACATACTAAAGTATATAAAGATACCAAAGTATTTCTCAAAAAACTTAAGGATCCAATCAAAACAGTATTTGCCAATGTAAGCCATGCGAAAAATTCTCTATAATATCAAAGAGGCTGTATCTATACGGGTCAAAGTCATTAAATGCTTGAATAAAATAGCATGCTACACTTTTTCAATACAAATCAGCAACAAAATTATTTTCATATATCCATGGGTTTTGTGCATGACTTTTGATTTCATGGAACCTAGCATTTAGGGGCTTAGAAAATGTTGAACAAACTGAAACCACTTAATTTTTAAGTATTTAATTTTTACCCAATAAAAATCCCTCACTTTACACAGACATCAAGTCTATTTATAAATATCTGTGTTGGTGGATTTTTCATAATATTTTCATTTTTGTTGAATCAGCTCTATCCTAAAGTCAGTCACATGGTAAATGGAAGATTCTTGGGCAAGAATCAGAGATTTAAGAGACAGCTAATCGTTGCTACTCCAAATAATGAGAAAAAGACTAAAATTGTTCAATTTGGTCATAATAATGGCTTAAACATTAAATATTGCCTTACTATTGTCTTCTTATAAATTTGATGGGAGCTGCCATGAAAGCATAATATATCGTGCACACCGGGGGAAAGTTACAGTAGTCTAGAACACTGGGAAAGGTTCTGTTCATTAGAGACACTAGCACGTTGGCCATGGTTATTATTTACTATGATCTCAATTCTCAAATTAATCTCTAAAATTGTTCATTTATTTTGTTTGTTGCTTAGGCATCCTAAAGACAGCAAAATAATTAATTGAAACTAAAACCAATGTATGGAATAAAAATAATATGTAGTGAACACTTTTTAGTGTATCTCCCTTGCCCACGAGCCATCGTTAGCAGGATTCAGAGATGAGTCATTTTATTAAGTTGATTCAACCATAACATATGTGATCCAAGCTGAGAGCCAGTCCTACTTTTTTCAGTCGTACAGGACAAGAAACTGAAGATAGCAATTAGGTATCCATGTGTGACTAAATACCATGTAAGCCCTGGAATTAGCCTCTGTGTGTGACTGAAGTATAACATGTATTTTAGCAACTGAGGGAGGCCATATTATTCTAGGGAAAGCTATTCTGCAGGAAAAAGGGAACATCGAGATGAGGCAAAATAAATTCTCAACAAGAAATGGGAGAAAGAGAGAGAGGGAAAGAAAGGATGGAGAGAGAATACTTTTTAAGATTCTGATGATGCCAAATTTCTCTTTTCACTTGTTACTTCAGGCCCACCTACATTTCAGTTTTGAGCCACTCATGTATTTGATTCTTTTTTTAATTTCCCTTTTTGCTTAAGCTAGTTCAAGTGAATGTATGTTATTTACCATAGCAAAGTTTTAAATGATGCATTCACAAAATTAACTTTGGCATAATTGTTAATATAGCAAGCTATTGCCTGTGAAGTCCAGTCAAAGACCAACAGGAATACACCCTGTTGGGTTTGACAACACATCACAGCAAGAGAGAACATTCCCTAGGGAACTGTGGACCAGTAGAGTAGGTTCGAACAGACTGATTATCGGATTTGGACTTATGATTTGGAGAGAGGCTTTAAGGAAGTTTGATATTGCTCTGGATTGGCTACTGTCAGAAAGTGTGAGTAATTCTGTGATTGGGTATCTTAATAACTCTTATCCAGAAGAAGAGAAGACTAGAGTGAGGCTAAAAATATAACTGGTGGAGAAGTAGCAGTCAGTCATCTTAGCCAGTTCTTGTGGTGTGGACAGTGTACATGTGTTTTACATGTTCAGACATGATTATCGAGTGATCTTGTTTTCATTTTGATCCATCATGATTGTAGGGTGGCCTTGTCTGGTATTGATATTCTATGACAATTTTATGTTCAACTGGAGAACACCAAGACCCAGCTGATGATGTCAGTGCTGTTTTTATTTTTCTCATAAGAAAAAGTGATCAGACCTAATCATCAATCCCTCCTCACTAAGGGATTAGTGACACTACATCTATCCCAGGTCACCCTAGTTCATCTTGTGTTGTCCCCCAGACTATGTTTGAAGCTTATCTTCTCCATAGCCCATGCTTACCTTGTTCTGTCCTATCAGAACAAAAGTGAACATTTTTCTACATCAAAGAATGTGATTCTAGTAACAAAAGCTGTCAGTCTTCAAATGGTGCTAAAGTTCAAACATCAAATGCAGTATCTTCATCCACTATATTTCTAAACCTCTAAATATTCTTCCACTTTGCAAGTCTTTTTGAAATGTGGAAAAATCCAACAATTGCTATGAGACATGCCAGTCACACACTCACAAGCTCAATCCCACTACCAACTCATTTCCCTCTCTTTCTTTCTATTCAGTGCAAGATCTAGCAGAACTTCATTGTAGGAAAAAAGGGGCTTTATATACCCCAATTTTTGTCAGGAAAAGAGTGCCTTCTAATTTGAAAGCTTCCAGGATTCAGAAACTACCCGTGAAAACTTCTCTAATGGAACAACCATAATTATGATTCCATCATGTCTCCCATGCAACTCTACCAAATATCGCCCTTGCGGTAGTAGTTTAAGGCTGTCACATTTAATTTCCTAAAAAACTTTTATTCTATTATTTTATTTTACTTTTATGAAGATGACTTAAGCACAGTTTGCAGATCTAAAGGAAAACTAGAGAGCAAGGATGACTTGCCTGACACTAAAGTAGGTGTAGTGCTCAGAACTGAAATAGCATTATGACAGAAAACATATTCTGAAGATTCTAGTATCATTGTAATGGCAGGAGTTCTGAAGTAGGGCTCACGAAATTAAAACATTGTCTCCTACTTATAAGCTGTGTGACTGATGGAGTTAGCTTCTCTGTGCCACAGCTGATTTATCTATGAAATCGGAGGAAGAAGAGTTTTTGTCTCATAAGGGTGCTGTGAAGGCCCAAAGAGAAAATGTAATAAGGAATTCACCAGAGCTCCTGGGGCATAAGTCCTTGCTAATATGCACACAAATGAATACACACACCTAAAGACCACTCACACACACACACACACACACACACACACACACACACACTTTTCTCACATAAAACAAGCTGCTTAATAAAGACTTTCATAGCTTTTAATGAAAATATTTATAAAAACAGTAAAAATGAACTCATCCTATAGGGCAAATTCCAGTAATAGTCACGAATTTCCCTCAATTTACGAACACAGATATTTTCTCATCTATTCTTTTTCCCAAATTCCTAATCTCTGCTAGAATCTAGGAATACAAACATAAAAGCACACATCTTTAACATTAGGCTGTCCCTTTACTCAAGAACAGGCGTTTGTAGGCTTGGTATTTGTACATAGGTTTCCACTGCTAGTTAAACACTTGAAATTGCAGATTCGGAAGAAAAGTAATATCATGGCCTGCCTGGGGTCATTCATGAAGTAGACGTATTTTTTGACAAATTCCACATTTTCCGCTCTACTATGAAAACAGGTCTTTTGTGATTAAGACTGAATGTAGGCTTCTTTAGGTCCTAGGAACAGTGAAAAAGTAGACTTGTCTACAAATAGAGGCTATAATCACTCAATCAGTATTTTTTTCTTCCAGAAAGTTGCTTCCACAGCATAGGGGAAAAAGTTACCAAAATAAATCATCCAGATAAAATATTGAAATATATTAAATTCTAAAAAAGAGCAATACCAGATATGGCACTTTCCGAAACATATTACTAGTTCTATATTTATATTGGTTTTTTTAAGATTTATCTTTCGTTATTCAAAATACAATGAGTATTGCTTTGGCAGAAATAACAAACTCTAGGCAGATATGTGCAAAATGAGATAAAGACTCAAAAAGGAAGAATGCACATAATTATGACTATGGTGTGGTTTGAAATAAACCATTTATGAAAGGAATGCTATGATATTTTTTGCACTTTTTCCTTTAAAAAGAAAGTTATGGTCTATATGTATATCTGTAAATGGTTCAATGGGGGAAAAATACAAGTCTTGTGAATATTGTTACCTAATATATCAGTTATTAAAATCAAAAATATATTTTTATCAATTATGTTTGGTGACAAATATTGAAAATTCCCTTTACTTACATTTAAGTAAAAAAACTGAATTGTAATATCTGAATAGTACCCTAATAAAATTTTCAAACCAATTTGAAAATAAACTATTATAAAATTAAAAAAAAAAAAAAGAATGGATAAAGAAGATGTGGGATACACACACACACACACACACACACACACACACACAAATATTACTCAGCCATAAAAAAGAACGAAATCTTGTCATTTGCAATGACACGGATGGAGCTAGAGAGTATTATACTAGGTGAAGTAAGTCAGTGAGGGAAGGACAAATACCATACGATTTCATTAATATGTGGAATTTAAGAAAGAAATGATCATAGGGTAAGGGAAGACAGAGGAGATCCAAGAAACAGGCTCTTACCTATAGAGAACAAACTGTTGGTTGACAGAGGGAAGGTGGTCAGAGGAATGGGTTGGATGGGTGACGGGGATTGAGTATACTTGCTTTGCACTGAGCACTGGGTGTCGTATGGAAGTGCTGAATCACTATATTGTACACCAGAATCTATTGTTACACTATATGTTACCTAACTGGAATTTAAATAAAAACTTAAAAAAACAAAAAAACAAAAAAAAAATTTCAAGAAGCTTCAGTATTACTAGTGACATCTTTTCTGGTGATGTTGAGTCTTTCTTTTATAAGTACTATTTTAAACTTGCAAGACAAAAATATCTCTATCCACAAGTCGCATCTCACAAGCACAGTTAAAGATAAATTTTGTGACAATTGGAAAACCCCTGAATTAGGAGAAATGTCACCCCTGGATACCTCTTTCATGAATATGGCTTCCTTGTCCACAAAAAAAATATGAAAGCAAATACTGACAACAGTGTGTACCAGTAAGGGAGGGTAAGGTATAGGGGCAGCCTGATCCTGGATCAACAAAAACGTACCACAAAGCATTTAAGTGATGCTAAAAAGTAGGAGCATTTAGAAGGAGAGCAACTCTCAATATCTAATTACTAGGAGGACAATCAGAAGGGTAATTGAAAACTATTTAGGTTTTGAACTGAAGCCTTAAGTCTCAGAGAAGAAAGGTGCAAGAATATAAACGGAATGGAATGCTAATATGTTTAGTGTTGCTCTCACTGTCTTTACTTTCCATTTATGTAGTTACAGGTGCTCCCACTAAGCTGTTGTCTTAAATTTGCAGAACAAAATGCTTCTGCCTAAAATTTTATTTAATAAGTATACTTTATTTGTGAGTTTTTGTCTTTAAATGTTACAGATGTCACACCTAGGACTAGACAAATCCTCTCTCCTCCACTCCCAATTTCGAATCACCAAAATGGGACTCTAGCTGCCAGAGATCACAAGTTCAAGGGGCTCACCTCTGAACTAATCAAAAGGGGCCAAGGGTCTATCCATTGTACAAATTATCAGAAGCCATTTCCATGGTCATTTGGATGAAGACTCAATTTTCTCTGTCTCTCTCTCTCTCTCTCTCTCTCTCTCTCTCTCTCTGTCTCACACACACACACACACACACACACACACATGCGCACACAGATATAAGAAAAAACATAATGAATGTCCTTCACTCATGCTCAGAATAAGGTTTCAATCCAACTATTTCCCAAAAGTACCGTTTGAGAAGTAAAAAGCGTCCCTTAAGGAGAACTCAGATTCTACCTTTCTTTCATTTGAGTTGTCACTAAAGCCAGAAGCGCTGTGTGACCTGCAGTACCCTTCCTGCAGGCATGACCTAGACAAACACCCTTCCTCTTGTCAGTGCTGTGCGCCCCTGTGTGCTGCCCTGGTGCTTCCCTGTTGAGGCCTTAGGATGCTTCTGAATACCTATAGATGAACCCGAATGGGAGAGGAATGTAACACTCCAGGAAGTACACCTTTGTTGGTAAATCCTTGCCCCTTTTCATCCTCCCAGTGGACCGTCCCAAGACACAAAGATATGGCTTCTCATGAAACGATCCAACAATATCACATATCAGACTCACATACTGGCAGTCACCTCCATGGCACATTCTCACATTGGCTCTCTCTCTAGACCTACTTGGCTCTCTTTGTTGTTCACTTCTGCTCCCTAGGATTCTACTCCCTGATCAAGTACAAACCATACACCTTTACCTCGGTCTCCATTTAATCTCAGGAAATCAGACTAAGTCAGAAAGGAATAAGGTTCTTAATTCATGGATTCATTCACCAAGCAAACAATACAAACTGAGAAAAATTAAAGCTTTCATACCCTTCATATATTGCTTCAAAAACATTTATTGCATGACTATTACATGTCAAGTACCGTACTTGGGGCAGTGGATACAGTGGCTCATAAAAAGACTACCTCAGCCCTGAAGAGGTCACAGTACCTTTGGAGATGTAAAACTCATGTCAATAAATAAATAATTAGAAGTCATGTTCATTGCTAAGAAAGCAACCGGACAGTACTCTGAGAAAGGAAATAGCTGAAGGAGGCTCTCTTAGATAGGGCTGCATTGGGGATGTTTAACAGACAGAATTCATTGTTGCAAGCAACAGAAGCTAACTCTAGCTGGTCACCAGAAAATATTGAAAGTATATGAGGTAGCTTACAACATCATTGGGAAGGATGGAGAGCCAGGCTCTGGGACAAAACATTCCGGGACAAAACCCAAGCCCACACCACAAAACTGGGCTGATGTTAAAACAGCTAGGATGTTTCTGCTGACCCACCATGACCAAGGTAAACCGTATCTCCTGCCCATCAATGTCATTTTGGTGTGAAGAACTTGACTTCCTAACCACTGGAATACTGTTACTATTTCTACTATTGTCACCAAAACCCAGACATCTCTATTGCCTTCAGTGATAGCAAAAAGTAAAGCACCTTTCAGAGATTTTGAGGGTTTATTGAGAGTATGTCTGATTGGTAAGTCCTCATCATATATATGCTTCCTCATGCAAGGAAACCAGGGATTTTGAGGTATGATATTTGCGTTGGGCAGGTGAAATTCATGATGTGGGGATTCCCACAAGTGCAGAAAGGCAGACATAACAGGAAAGATGTATTAGTGGACTATACAAAGGCCTTGGGGAAGTTTTGGTCCCAAGTGGCTTCATAAAGAACTAAAAGAAGGTTTATATTCAGAACTAGACCAAGATACAATAGGGCTCTGTTGAAGAGAGTCATATTTGGATCACATAGGACAACGGTGGCACAGGATAAGGTTGTAAAGAAAGATGGACAGGGCCCATCATTGACATCAACACATGTTGTCCTTTAACTATCATCCCTGTCTAGCTATCCTCTATTTTGACTGTTTTCAGTGGTGAAATAATTTGGAGTCCACATAAACCACAACTATGAACTTGGAAACTCATTTTCTATGCATTGTAAATTCAGGGACCCAATAAATATTCATGTAGAATGAATGGATGGTACAAAAGACGAATTTTCACATAAAGGTTTTGGTCTTAAAGTTGGAACATTTTAATAAGACCTGAACATTTTCATTTGGATGCTAATATTCTGAAAATTGTTAGTATATGACTAATAATCATGTTCTCTGACTGTTTATGATATTTTGAAAAACAGAACTACAAAATATTTTGATGAATTCTCTTTCTAGGTAAATCGTAACCATATCCATATTTTCCTAAATCACAATATAAATCCACAAATAATTATTTATGGAGCTGATAAATTTATTACAGAATTTCTGCATGCGTTCATTTTTCTATCACTGAGAATTAGATTTTAAACAATCCTATCAGAAACCCAAACTTGGGCAATATTGAAGGACAAATAGTATGTCATCTTAAGCTTGGAAGGTATTAATACATATTGTATGAAAAATGTAATATCATAAAGCTATATCACACAATAAGTATTGATACCTCCAATCTTCTATTCTTTCTGAAATTACTCATAGTATAGAAGCATGGAAATCTTTTACATTGATGAGAAATCTGTGGGTTCTTTTTTCTTAATAAAGAATAAACTCAGTTTGAGATATCTGGCTGCCTGCTATGCATTTTCTGAGTTTATAGCAGAGATTACTTACTGTAATAACAAATGGCAACTATTTACTGAGCAAGATCATATACCATCATGGTCACATGAGATATCACATTTACCTCTCACGTCAGTAAAGTGGTTCTTATTCCCATTTTACACATAAAAGAATAATGGTTCACTGAGATTTATGGACTTTCCAAATATTCCCAAGCTAAAATCACAAAGCAGTATCACAAAGCTATATGAAATACGCGAAGTCAGGGATTCTCCCCAGGTCCTTGATCAATGAGTTTGGGGCTCCTTTGACTTTTCCACACTTCCACCAGTTTATGAACATTCTTCAATAAACATCTCTACTAATTTAAAAATGTATATATACATAACTCTACCAGTGGCCACTTTATAGTATAACTAGTCATAGCAACAAGGCAACTCTGATTCATATTTTCATCAAATCTAGATGGAGGCATCTTTTCCCCCATTTTTCTTCACATCTGTTGGGAAAATAGCTACACAGAGGAAAAGATTCTCACTCATGTACTCTCCTAGATGGAAAGAGCAGTCAAGACGAAAAGATATCTCTAGGGCAGAGTTACTTTAAAACTCTCCTTGGGAAGTTGCCAGAAGACAGAGCACATGTCGAAAAAGGCATCCCAGATACAGGGATAGCACACATTGTTACACATTGTCAGACATCGCACGCTGTCACTTGATATGTTTTATTGTATCATTGATTCTAATATATTTTATGATATTTCCTTTTTGAAGTGATGAGAAAGGCACAACCCCAACAGCATAGTCCTCACTATGTACAGATTCTTCAAATAGAGGCAAGGACAATATTAAGACGAAAGCCTAGTATTTACTGAGCAATAGCTTTGCCAGCAGGTTCACCTAAGGCATCACTACTTTATTCCTCACATTGGATTATGTACCAAAGGCCTTTCTTCCACAGGAAGGTACACGGGGGAGAAAAATCCACAGAGAGTATACCTAGACAGAATAGTGTTATTTGTTGAATGGATATCATAAGTCCAGCTAAAAACTTGTTAGCTAACAACGGCCTTGTTTCCATAGGTGTCTGCATTTCTCTGGAAACTAATCCCCAACTATCTATGTCATGGCTTCGTTCTGGAAGCCCCAGAAGGTATGTCGTGTGCATTCACAAAGAAATTTTTCTGCAGATCTAAAATGGCAGTGAGGTTTTTTGTTGTTGTTGTTGTTGCTTTTACTGTGCTGAGACCACAAAGGTGTTCTGTGGCAAAAACAACACTGAATACAGCCTGGTTTCATCAGCTAGTGATATTAGGCTTAAGAAATTTTGAGGACACAGTGTAATAATTGAGAAATGAATACGTGGATTTATTTCTGAATCAGAAGGATCTGCATTTTCTTACCTTCTACTCCTGGCTTCCTAGTACTTACATTTGTATTAACTGTTCTTGATGGATGTATAAAGCTATTATCACACATTAGTTTTGGATGTCACCAGGAGAAGCTGTTCTAAGCTGATTCTGAATTTTGCAGATCTGCAAACCTTATTTAGTTAGTTTGTTTAGCGGACAGACTCAGACCAACAAAATTAACAAATACTGATTTCTAAATCAGATGCCAACATATTAATTTATAGGAAGAATATTTATTGCCTAGGCACATAAATATTCATGTTGGTACTGTACCATGACTGGAAATTTTCAGTCATTTTGATTTATGATTATGCATTTATCAATATCTCTATTTTCTCCGTAATATGAGTACTCAAGAAAGTTGGCTCTCCCTACTTTATTAGGAAGAAGAGGTATGATACAAAACATGCAGACCAAAGGCATTTAAGTCATATGCGATAGAAAAGTGCCAAACTCTATTTGATGCTTAGTCTACAGATAACTTTTTAGATGTTTCCATCTCAGCAAAATGATGGACACGGACTAGAAAAAATTGCATAGAGAGACATAAATCACTTTCCTCATCTGTGGTCTTCCAGCAATTATATTACAGAATCAATTTAGCTGCTCAGGCAATTGAACTACATCTGTCATTCAAAAGTCCTCAAATGAGAAGCTGATGTAACTTCTTCCTGACTAGCTTCAAAATGAATTATTAATATTATTTTTACTAAACTCAGGTCACACATTGAATAAGGAGGGGAAAGGTGAAAGCAAAATAAGAAAGGAAGAGACAGGGTAGGGTTTTGGGTGATTTTTTAGTCTCAACCTACTTTGTGTCTTGAAGCCTTTCCTACTTCCAGTAAAGTATTTCATCATTTATTCCATCAGGCGATTGTGACTGTTGTCACCTCACAGATTTGATGCCACTATTAACGTCTTTGAGGGGGAAATATTATGAAAGTATAGCATATCATGTCTTACACTCACCTCACAATATTATGGCTTATGGTTTCCACCAAAGCATTAATAATCAAAAACAAAGATAGGAATCATTCAAAACAGAAGAGCTCTACTGTAATCTTCTTGAGTAGGTTTTATATGTAATTTCTACCGTTTAGTTCCTCATTATCTTTTACTTGGGATTATTTTTATAATGCTTTTTATTCTGCTGTCATTTGTTAGCTGAATACTAAGGTAGACCTTAAACGAAAATGACAGATATAAGATGGAAAAGTTAGACCAGGCTTTCTAATCTGCACATGGATATCGGAAACCTGAATATAGCAGAGACTTGGATATAACTAATGAAAAAAATAAACTCAATATTCAAATAAATAGTTTCTAAGATAAGATCGAGTGACTTGTACCATTATCCCATAATAACTATCTATAAAAATAGTTCTCTTCACTATTTAATATTGCTTTTAATGGCGCATCTTGTCCTCTTTCCCCACCAGTACTGTTCTGAAAATGGTTTCCAACATAGTCGTAATTATTTCTCTTTCTAGTTTAAGAAATATACCTGCTGGTTTTGATTTAGCTGAATATCTCTAAGATCTGAAGCAGCATGCCGAGCACACAGAGAATTATATTATGTCTTAAAGTAAGATTGATATGTCATTAAGTGAACAAATTCTTTCATAAATTACCCCCTAAAAAAAGGATCAGCTCTTTTATGTAGGAGACTGGAGACTTCACACTAGTAATTTTGTTTGGTCTTCTTAAGTCTACACACTAGTGTTTGAGAATAGACAGTGAGCTTAAGGCATCTAAAGAAAGCTGGAGCTAGCTATCTGCTCAATCACAGCTCTTCCTGATTCTTTTATTATATTTCCTACAAATGAATTATGTCTTAAAAGAGATTAAGAAAACCACTGTTTCCCTGCGCCTGCCTTCTCACCCGAAATTAAAAAAAAAAAAAAGAAGAAAAGAAAACCACTGTGTATAGAAAAAAATGATCACCAAAATAATCATGAATGCTATCTTTTTTTTTTTTAAAGAAGATCACGAGTTCTGTTTAAACATTGCTTTCCTTTTTAACATTCTCCCAACTCATGGTTGTTGAAATATAAATGATATTAATGTGTATGTAAGCATGTGTCTATATCTATTTATGTGTTATAGTCTGAAGTTCTGTGGCCCTGTTTTTCTTGCTCTTGTTGCTACACATTTCAGTGACTCCTTCCTAGAACACACCAGCTCAAGCATTTAACTACCTGCCAAGTCCCAGAGAGGAGTTGCCTCATCACAGGGGTCTTTTACTTGTGCTAAATCAAATATTTAATTTGTCCAAAGGCTGCTAAGGTCAGTACAGTGGTATAGGCCAACAATCACTTCCTGAACTTCACAACCCTCAACCTTAACCTCAAAGATTTGGGTTTTTATGGACTGACTCCTTTCATTCTCCTGCTGTGTAAAGCTTTGTAACTAATTCTCAGACCTGACATTCTCAGAATAAGACAGACCTGCAGTCTGGGCAGTTTTCCGGGGTGCAGTTAATCTCTATGGAAACAGTGTTAAGGAATCTCTCTACATGCATAGATATTTGAGTTTGGGGCATTGGACTTTAGGAATAATCTACCCTCACAATTGTTCTGTCTAGCTCTCATTCCTACCACCTGAGTTAAAATGAATTAAATTTTAACTAGTGCCTGTCATAGACAGTAATTTTCTATATAGGTTACAAAATTTGTTAACTTCCTTAAGAGTTTATCTTTTCTGTAACTAATTTGGGACAGGTCTGCTCATTAGGAATGACTCTTAAATGGGGCACCTGGAGGTGCCCGACTTGGTTTTGGCTCAAGTCATGATCTCACGGTTCATGACTTCAAGCCCCATGTTGGGCCCCACACCGAGCATGGACCCTGCTTAAGTTTCTCTCTCTCTCTCTCTCTCTCTCTCTCTCTCTCTCTCTCTCTCTGTCTCTCCATCTGCCCCTCTCCCCTGCTTGCACTCTCTAAAAAAAAAAAAAATGACTTGTACGTTTAGATCAGCAAATGACTAGTGTGGGAGTTTGATTTTATCCTATACTGAGAGCCCTTCTTGAGGATCAATGTATCACAGATTCTTTGACTCTACTTCTTTAATAAATGGCATTATGAGACTAGGACAGGGAAAGTACAAGATAATCATGGACAAACTTGTGGTGCCAAGAAGTAAGTAAAAAAAAAAAAATTGTTAATGATAGGGACATATCTATAGGACACAAGAATCAACCCAAATAGGCTTCCAAATACCAAACCTAGGACAATCTGAGGAACAAAATAAAATAATGATAGCAAAAGATTATAACCTATAGAATAAATGAATAAACCAAGTATCCATAAGCTTAAAATTAAATATTTGATATGAATAATTAAGTATATAATGTAATATTTATATAAATAAATAGAAAGGATATAAATAAATAATTTTAAAATCTAAAAATATTTAATAAAAATGCATTTATGTAATAAATCATTTAAAAATAAATAAAAATATTTGATATAAATTAAAATAATTTAATATATAAATAATAAATAAATACATTTGATGTATATTTAAATATAAATGATGTGAATAAATATGAATATAAATAATATATATAAATAAATAAATAACTGGTCTAAATAAATAATTGAATAAAAAATAAATGATGAAAAAGGGAAAACTCTTCCTTAACATAAAATTCCAATCAACATATTTAGAAGAAATGATGAAAATAGAAAATTCACTATTTAGCAAAGACCTTACTAATAATTGTTTTAGGCAAGACTTCATCAATAGAGGCTAAAATTAATGGATAATTATCCATTACATTACATCTCTTCATTACAAAGAGAAAAAGAGTGACAGTAAGTCTCCAATGGCAGCCACCCTCTTACCCAAGTGATCAAAATTTGCATCACCACCAATGAGAAAATTCACACCACGTGTCTCCCAAAACGATGCTGTAAAGAGAGCACTTCTGCCAAACCTAAATTTAACCAGGAGGAAACATTAGACAATCTCACACTGAAGGTCGTTCTACAAAATAACTGACCATCTTCGCAGGTGTCAAGATTGTGAAAGACAAAGCTGAGAAGCTGTTCCAGATTAAAGGAGACTAATGTGACATGGCAACTAAATGCAATATGTGACTCTAGATCAATGTCTGGATCAGATATAGGACATTAGTAAGACAATTGGCCAGATTTGAATATGATATGCAAATTAGTTAATAACATTGCATCAATATACATTTCCTGGGTTTGAGAATTATATTGTGATTATATAAGATGAAAACACGTGGAAAATCTATGTGAAGAGTATGAGAATTCTCTGATTTTTGCAAATCTAACACTACTCAAAAATTTAAAAATTGGAAATATGTTAAAAAAGAGAAAACAAATTTCTGACCCCCAAAATGTTTGAACCTTCCTGACTTTTTTTCAGGAGCCAATTCATGAAAACCATACTGTAGGTGACCATGGCACGTGCAAGAATCTCAGCTACCATTAACTACCTTTAACTCTCACCTAGACTATTCTAATGGGCTCCTAACAATGGCCAGTCCACTATCTATATGATAGTGAGAATGAGCTTTTCAAAACCTAAATATGATTATGTTACCTGCTTCCCATGACCTCGAGTTTCCCTAAGGTTCCAAATACCATTTGCCCTCCAGGAAGAGTCTTTACAATATTTCCTCTTCCCATGGTTTGCTTCCTTCTCCTCTTTGCCTTGTTAATTCTACTAATTTTTTAGACACAAGTCAAAGCCTTCCCTGAATTGGTTAAATACTTCTATCATAGACACCATAACATACAGTCTGTCCTTTTTAGCATCTATCAGGATTAATTTTACATGTTTGTATGGTTAGTTGATTGACGTTTGCCATTCTCACTGCACTGTAAACTTTATGAGAGCTTAATCAATATTTATCTCCAGCATTTAGCCCAAAGTATAGCACTCAATAAGTAATTGTTGAACAAAAGAAAGAAAGAAGCCATATATGAAAGTATCTCTACATGACTCTTCCAAAAATTTGAAATATGTAGTTTTTCTAACTGATACTTAAAAGTAATAAAGTATAACTTTTTTTACTTTTAACTTCATGAAATAAAAGTAAAATTTAAAGATATTACCTTATTTGGCTCTTCTTGCTATAAACACATTTTCTGTGTCTAACATAGACTTGTAGAGTTGCATAACATAAGATTCTTCCTGAAGTAAGTAAGGCAGAATATTGGAAGCTTGTACTTAACGTCTTCACTTCCTTCCAAGAAAATGTCAGTGGATTACCTCAAAATAGACGGTCTTAAATAGAAAAATATAAGTAGAAATAGAATGTCGGAAATGAAAATATAAATGTTCAATAGAATGATCAGCTCGATGTACTAGAATTCCCATTTGGCTTAGAGCTTCCAGGAAACAGAGGCAAAGAGGGAAATCTATTCACACAAAGAAGGAATCATATCATTTATTTAGACAGATCTATATTTACTTATTCTTAGAACTATGGACTTTTCTTTTATATGAAAAAATGGTAAAGTAATGACTCTGTGTCCACTTGGGAGTCTTCCTCCAGTCTGGTGTCCAGCAAAGTTGGATTTGAATCCTATTTTTTGTGAACTTATAAAGTTTGTAAAGTTGAGAAAATCACTTCGGTGTGAACCTCACCTTTCTCAACTAAAATAGAATCGTTAGAAAGAACTTTCTACAGAGGGTTCTACAAGGATTCAAAGACATTGTGAGTGCACACTCAGTACATGCAGTCCATGTGTGTCTATGCAAACTCCTCTCTGTGCCTGTGTCTTTCCTTTAAAATCGTTCATTTCTAAAAAAATCTGCTAAAGAAATATACATCATGGCAAAGAAAAGGGTTTTCTGAGAGCTATTGTGAAAAAAAAATGGCATTTATAGTTAAGATTATTTTTGTTTCAAGCTTCACACTCGGGATTTAAATTCAGAAGGGCCAAGTAGCCACATGTTTAGTTCGTTACTCAGTATTCATGGCTTCCCTCTATTATCAGATAAGACATTGATTGAGATTCTGACAGTTCTGCTTCCTAGATAGGAAAAGCTGAAGGGAGACATAGGTAAGGAGGAGGAGATGATAGAAATCTGTGATATCTGGGCCAGAAGAGAAGAAGCCCTGGGTCTCCACTCTTAGAATTTAACTTTTTCCACCAACAAGTGCAAAAGGTATGCAACCTAAGTAGATCACACCAGCCTCAAAGTTTCTACTCAAAAGAAGATGAAGATAACGGACAAGAGTGAATAGGAAGCATTAGGTGAGTGCTATAGACTCAATTCAAGTTGAAGTCCTAACCCTCGAGGTAACTATATTTAGAAATAAGGCCTTTAGAAGGTAATTAAGTTTAAATGAAGGCAATAAGGATGGGCCGCTGATTCTATGGTATTAGCATCTTATAAGAAGAGACACCAACAAAGAAACAAACAAACAGACTCATATAGAGAAAACAAACTGTGGTTGTCAGGGGAAAGGTGGGTAGGAGAATGGGTAAAATAGATTTTAAAAGGAGAAGAAGAGACACCAAGGAGTTCGCTCTTGCTCCCTCACTGTCACATGAGGACACAGCCAGAAAGCGGCTGGAAAGCCAGGAAGAACTCACCAGAGACCAACGCTGCCAGACTTTGGTCTTGGGTTCTGGCCTCCAGCACTGTGAGCCACCAGTCTGGGATATTTTGTTATGCCTACCCTCTCTGACTAATGCAGTGAGGAAAGTATTTGACTTGATTTTCATCCCAAAAGTTCACTGAGAGCAATTTGAGAAAAAAGAAATATGAGAGCTAAAATGAATAATAAAATAATTTATCCTAATAAAATAAGGAATTCAGTGGAGGGGCCTGGGTGGCTCAGTTCGTTAAGCCTCCTCAGACTCTCGATTTCAGGTCAGGTCATGATCTCATGGTAGGTGAGTTCGGGCCCCATGTCTGGCTCCGCACTGACAGTGCTGACGATACGTTAGAATTCTCCCCCTTCCTCTCTCTGCCCCTCCCCACTCACACACTCTGTTTCCCTCTCTCTCAAATAAATAAAAATAAAATAAAATAAAAAAAGAATGCAATGAACGTGCAGTGCAGAACTCACCAGTTAACATGTTTATTCAAAAGGCCTAACCACTGCAGCAGTCACTGTGGAATATTTCAACCACTTTATATCTTGGTTTGGGGGAATGTGCTCTTGTTTTGGCTAGATGTAAGACAGCGAAAGTAAATTCCTCCTTGTCTAATTAAAGGTATAGTTAATTTATTCCCCTCTTGCAACACAAATAACAAAATTCTGATTAATCAGCTCTAGAACAAAAGCAAACCCTCTTCTACACTTAATTAAAAATCAAATTTCTCTGGAGGGTTGATTACAGCAGGGAGTCGGCATATGCCACTGCTAAATATGTGTTGCTCACAGGACAATGTTAGAGACAGACCTTGGGGACTTGTGCATCGGTATAAACAAGAGTATACTCAAACATTCAGTTAGGTGCCTCCACATTTTTATTCTCAACAGGGAATGGGTGTAGAGAGAGAGGCCAAGAATTTTTAAACTATTGAGTCCTGAAGGTTCCAGTCACAGTCATTATCCAGAAAATAGTTATTCAGGTAACCCCCAGTAAAAGAAAAACCATAAAGATAGCATGACCACCATGCGAAGTCCAGTTTAAATTGCAGGGAGAAGTAGCATCCTGCTTTAACAAAAGTATAAGAATCAAAACACTGCAAAATTACCTTGACGTGTCTTCGTCTAACTGAATCTAGCTATTCCATCAGGAGCTGTCCTAGGTGCTTGTGTTAACCTGTCACTTCCCATTTCTGAAGAGGAGAGCCAATCACAAGTGAGGGGCCATTTCATCTCTAAGGCAGAGATCAAAAGCTGTAACTGATACAGGGACTAGGCAGGTAACATAAAGGGGAAAACAAGCTTGATACAATAAATTGGGAAGAATGGAGACTGTGATACACTGGAAGCATCGATCCTCTGGCTGGTAGTGGGTTGGGCGGTCGACAAGTCTCCAGGGTCAGGCTGTAGTCACCACGTATGTGAGAAGTAATATATGCCCGATGTATCCTGATGTTTTAAAAGAAAATGGAAATCCCTATTTTTAATAGAAAATATTCTGACTTTTACATGTTTAGTGTAATGACTGTAAAATGATTAGGTTTAAAAAAAGCACTTCTACCCACATTTATTTAGCCAGCGTGCCACCCCTCCTATAGCTATATCAGGCAGTTTCTGCAAGAGAAGATTTTAAAAAATTAGGGGGTGGGGGAACCCCTAATTTGTGATCTCTGCTCAAAGGATTAAAATTGAGCAATTTTTTAAAATCTTCCTTTGCAAAATCTGCCTGAAATAGTAGAAAGAATACTTAACTTGGACAGTGGCATTGCCTCTGATTACCTGCTAGGTCCTAGACATATGATCGTGAACTTTAGGGCCTCTATTTAAACACGTGGTAGATTGGACAGCTTGTGTCTAAGGTTCCTTTCAAATTCAACATTTATAGCATCTCAGCAAGATGAGAAAGAAAAGTGAAAGGCCACACCATCCAGCTCCTCACCCAATGACTGAAGTATGTTTACAAGGCAGGTTTTATGGCCACATATTTGGAATTTGAAAGAATGTTAATCCTAGTAGCTACACTTGTCAACATGGGGTAACATAACTGAATTTAAGAAAATATCAAGGAATAAGGTATCTAATAATTTGAGCTAAGGAGTTTACTTGCCTCTATCTACTTAAAATAAATAAAATAAAGAATTAACTTCATAAAATATGAACGCTGTTGGAACCATAATTTGTCACTTTGTTAGAATTGATTTTTGTCCTGGAAAATTATTTAAAAATCATATGTAACCTCAGTAAATATTGCTGAGTTCCAAGCATTAATATACAAAATTTCTTATCCCTCAAATTCACTAGAATGCACTAACACAGCAATAATCTGAGTTCTCATTATAGGAAATTCCCTTTTTAATATTTTTGTGATGATAGCTTGCTTCCTAAGAGTTAGAGCAATTATCAAGGTCATTGGATATCTCGGTGAAGCCAACTCCTACAGACATTGTGATATAAGGTTTTCTTTTTATAGTCAAAGGCATAATGATCATTCCACTAAACAACAACAACAATAAATGCTTTATACTTACAAAGCATTTTTTGGTTTGCAAAGTGCTTTCATGCATTAAGTTGAATTCTCACCACTCTATCAGGGGATATTTATGGCAATAATTATTATGTTCATAAGGCAGATAAAGAAATTTAGGCTCAGAGAGTCTTTGGTCATCTAGATAGTGCTGTCTTAGCACTATCTAATGAAACTTTGTGCAATAATCAAAATGTTTGATTACTAGTGGCTATCCAGTAGGATAGCCACTAAGAATAAGTGGGTATTGGGTACTTGAAATATGGCTAGTGAGAATGAAGCACTAATTTTAATTTTACTTAATTTTACTTTATTTTTAAATTGACATGTGGCTAATGGCTGCTCTATTGGACAAGGAAGATCTATATATTACATATTCGTTTTAAATTAATCTATCTTTTTTCTTTTTACTTTGCAGTAAGTCTTCTAATTTGATCCATGCTCTGCTTGAAATACCTTTCATATCTCTCCTGTACTTACCATTATAATTTCTAATAAGCAATTCAGATCACTGATACATGAACACTGCAACAGCCTGCAAGGTGATCTATGTTACTCATGTCCATTCCCAACTCACTGTAAAAATCTTCAAGAATGAAACCGTACTCAGAAGGCATGTAGAGATATTTGTCCAAAGAAGACATAGAGATGGCCAACAGACACGTGAAAAGATGCTCAACATCACGAATCATCAGGGAAATGCAAATCAAAACCACAATGAGATATCACCTCACACCTTTCAGAATAGCTAGAATCAAAAGGACAAGAAACAACAAGTGTTGGCGAGGATGTGGAGAAAAAGGGACTCTCATGCGCTGTTGGTGGGAAAGCAAACTGGTGCAGCCACTGTGGAAAATAGTATGGAGATTCCTGAAAAAAAATTAAAGATAGAATTACCGTATGATCAAGTAATTCAATTACTGAGTATTTACTCAAACAATACAAAAACACTAATTGTAAAATAATTCTATATTATTTGTAATTATAATTATATATAAAATTACATGTGATATATAATATATATTTTATAATTATAAATATCTATAAAAATAACTTATAAAAACTTGTATATATAGATAGATAGATACACACACAATGGAATATTATTCAGCCACAAAAAAGAATGAAATCTTTCCATTTGCAACAACAGGGATGGATCTAGAGGGTATTATGCTAAGTGAAACAAGTTAATCAGAGAAAGACAAATACCATATGATTTCACTCACGTGGAATATAAGAAACAAAACAAATGAACAAAGAAAAAAAAGACACAAAAAAAGAGAAAACCCCAGCAGACTGAAATATAGAGGAAAAACTGGTGATTACCAGAGGGATGGTGGGTGGGGGAAAGGATGAAACAGGTAGAGGGAACTAAGAGTACCTTACCATGAAGAGCACTGAGTAATGTATAAAATTATTGAATCACTATATTACATGAAACTAATACAACATTGTGTGTTAATTATACTAAAATTAAATATTAAAAAAAAGAAGTCTACTTTTTTTTAATGTTTATTTATTGTCGAGAGACAGAGAGAGACAAAGCATGAGCATGGGAGGGCAGAGAGAGGGGGAGACACGGAATCCAAAGCAGGATCCAGGCTCTGAGCTGTCAGCACAGAGCCCAAAACAGGGCTCGAACTCACGAACTGTGAGATCATGACCTGACGCTTAACCAACTAAGCCACCCAGGCACCCCTAGAAGCCATACTTCTAATAGCTATCTTTGTCGGCAGCAATGCTGCATAACAAATAATATATCAGCAGATTTAAAATGTAAGCATTTATTTAGCTCACAAGTCTGCAGACCATCTAAGAATTTGGCCGACCTAAACAGGATTGAGATGGGTGAATTTACTGGTCTCAGATGGGCTCATTCATGGGTTTACAGACAACTAGGAGATGCTGATCATGGCTTGGCTCAGCTGGTGATGGCTCCGTTCCACTTGTATTTCATCTCCCTCTTGGAACCAGTGAGTTGCAATAGCATGTTGTTCCAGTGTTGATAGCAAGGTTGAAGTAGAGCAAATAGAAGCATAGAAGAATCTCCCAATGCCTAGGCTTAGCACTGGCACACAATCACTTCCACTTTATTCTATTATTATTCTTTATTCTATGACTAAAGAAGTCATATACCCAGGGGCACCTGAGTGGCTCAGTTGGTTAAACATCCAACTTCAGATCAGGTCATGATCTCAAGGCTCATGGGTTCGAGCTCTGCGTTGGACTCTGTGCTGACAGCTCAGAGTCTGGACCATGTTTCAGACTCTGTGTGTCCCTCTCTATCTGCCACTCCCCTGTTTGCTCTCTATCTCTGTCTCTCTCTCTCTCTCTCTCTCAAAAATAAATAAACATTTATAAAAATTAAAAGAAAAAAAGAAATCATATACCCAAATGCACAATCAGGAAGCAGAGAAATAAACACTGCCCACAGTGTGAAGGCACTGCAATAGTCCCTAATAAAGGGGACATATTCAAAGAGGGGTGAAAATGTCATCGCCACAATACTTGTTTATGTGTATGTATTCCCTTCCCTCCCTACTCCTCATTGTAGAAAAGCAGCACCAGGATAAAAAATTCAAAATGAAAAGAGCATCACCTGAAGATACCAAGTCAGTATTCCCAAAGTCATAGTGGTTTGTTTCATGATTATAGTATAGTAAGGGGTTATGGAACAGACAGGAGGAGTTCAGAATTCATTAATCCGTCATCACACACTACAGTAGCGTCTTTGTCATTCTGCCACCTGAAAAACTGGTCTCGTTTACAAAACTAGTTCTAATTCAAAGTAAATTTATTTTTTAGGAACTTGAAATCACCTATTCATTGAATGTAAAGAGTGCTCAAATTAATCTCATCCCCTTAGTAATATTGTTTTCCTCTTTTTTGAAAACATTATTAAACAGCAATATCATATATCATTTAGAGACCAATTTCTTGGGGCAATCCTTTTAAACTCTTAAAAACTTAAATTAGGATAATAAAATATATGAACAGGTCTATTTTTACTCTAATAACAATGTTAAAATCTCTTTCTGTTCCTTTTTCTCTTGGGGTTATGCATCCTTCGAGCTAAATTTTCAAGCTCAAATTCTCCCTTGAATATTTTCTCTTTCAACTAGTGTTCTTAGAGTCTTACTGAACCGTTTGTTTATATATTTTCCATCACATTTTGTCACATTTACTTGAGCGTGAAGGAAAACTTTATGACAGATCTATCAACAAGCAGCTTTTAGCATAAATCTGAGGTATATTTTAAAATTAGTTGCCTACTTAAGCATAAATGATACATGTTTGTATATGTTAAAAATAATTAACACCCTTGGGGTGCCTGCGTGGCTCAGTTGGTTTGAGCATCCAACTTCAGCTCAGGTCATGATCTTGTAGTTCGTGAGTTCGAGCCCCGCATAGGGCTCTGTGCTGACAGCTCAGAGCCTGGAGCCTGCTTCAGATTCTGTGTCTCCCTCTCTTCCCCTCTTCCACTGGCACTCTGTCTCTCTCTCTCTCTCTCTCAGAAATAAACATTTAAAAAAATTTTTAATGATAATTAACATCCTTAAAAAGAACCTTAAGTTGTGTCTTTATGACAGTTTAGTGATAATTTAAAGGGTTGATTTTTGTCATCTCACAGAAATAAGAAAAAAAGATAGGTTAGAAAATTCTAGCACAGAGTCGTCCAATGAAAGGCATTGGAAATGGGGTGTTTTATGAAGATTATTTTCTCTTTAATTTTGTTTCAGTAGAAAACTTGTTTAATTCTTGTTGAAAATTTTAGAAAATTGTATTTGCCTGAGCTCTATAAAATGTGAAATAGTTATGCTTTGATTTAGTAATTAGGGTCCCCCTTTGTACATTCATTATTGTTGTAGAATAGAATGAAATGATAAATAAAATTTTCCTGAAAGAATATTGATAAGAAGACATCTTTGGAAATGTTTACTTTTAAAATAAATTATTGAAAAAGATTCTTTTTGGTCTTCTTCATCATTCTCTCAAAAGTAAAGTGAAAATAATTGAATTTACTAACCATCTGGGTTCTTTCCACTGAATTTTTGCCCAAACACAGTTAAACAGAAATCAGTTATTTTAACCTGAATGAACTAAAATGGATGACAATAATAGTTTCTTTTATAACTTATTTCAGAAGAGTCCCATTGAACATAATTAGCTTGTAGATTCAAAGACATATAAGGTGTATTAGAGTTTCAGGCATGAGAGTTTACACTGTGTTCTACACATGATTCAGACAGAATTGGACATGTCTGGAAAAAGTATGAGAAGTATCTAGCACAGTTCCATTTGGTGAGTCTTAGGGGGAAAATAATTAAGACTGGATGAAGTAAGGGTAGTTGAATCGATGGAATCATGGATTAGAGCTGAACTCCCATGGGGAGAGTGTGTGTGTGTGTCTGTGTGTGTGTATGCACACACATAAATGTATATCACAGCTTAAGCTAGGACTTGGTGCCCATTTAAATTAAAAAATAGTTTTCTTTTTTAATCTTCTCTGTTTGGTTTTATAAATAACATTTCTTTTCATTTGTATGATTTAATTAATGTGGAAAGCACTGAGATGTGATAGAAATTAAAAAGCAGTAATTCTTACTGAGGTGTGGCCCCATCACTGATTGTTCTTTAACCTCCTCAAAGCTCTGTCTCCTTATCCATAATCTACTTTTGAGAGGATTACATGTAACATATATTAATTACCTCAGACAATTGGTAAATAAATTTGATTATTTTTGCAATTTTTTTCAAGAGATAAGTTTATTCTGCATAATCGTTTTCGATATAAGAAATTACTCAAATCCTGGCCTCTGAAATAAGGTATGGAACTGGATTTTCTGAACATTCAGCCAGTAATATCAATGCATTTTACAGCAGAGTTGGTGAAATAGGAAGTGATTCACAAAATTGAACACTAAAGTATCGTAAGATCTTACATAGTGAGAAGTTGAGAGTATCGATAGCATGAAATCATTTAAAATCAAACTAAACACTAGCAATACTTCTGCTGTGTCATATAGGGAAGACATAGGCTTTTGGAAAATTATACCCCCTGTATAAAGCCAGTATGTTTCTTACAAATGATACTGTGAAATTGACTTTGATGAGGTGCCTCCTTTGAAGGGCCATAAATTACCTTGTTCAAAACCACTACAACAATTAATTCTGTTTAAGATATGCATTAACATAGGAAGCAGAGAAAATATATCACATACGATATTTTTAATTAAAGTTTTTCCAAGTTAAAAGTAAATATGCTCTAATTATAGAAAACACACAAAAAGCACTAAAAATTTTAAGAGGAAAAAATATGTTCCAGCAGGCAAACATCATCACTATTAAGACAATAGCTTTTATGAATTTGGTAGATTTTTCTAACTAATCTTTTATTATATATTTATTAAAATATAGTTAATCTCTATGTACCTTTTCCCCTTCTTTTCCTTCCTTTGTTCTTTCTTTTTTTTTCCTTCCTTTCTTCTTTCTTTTCTTTCCCTCCACTTTTTTTCCTTCTTTTCCAGTTTCCAATTTCTTTTTCTTTCACTGATTGGCAATTGAGAATTTTGTCAATTAATAATATTGTTGTGTACCTTACAATCAGATAACACACCTGTCTCAGATCTACATGAAATCACACTGAATAGCCAATTCCAGGTACCAAATTGTAATTAGAAAGAAAATCTAACTTTTCTTCGATAGCATTAAAAACAATAAAATACTCAAGAACAACCTTAACAAAAAAAATGAAATATTTGTGCAATAAAAACTATAAGACTTTGATGCAAATATGGAATACTTCTAGTGTATTCAGGGTAACACACAAGAGTACTGTTTATATCGTCTAACAATCCATGGCCACTATCTAATACCACCTGAGGTAAAAGGAAGCTTTAAAAAGGGAAAGAAAACTAGAATTTGTGGTATGCCTATCACATGACAAAATTTCAGGATCACTATGGAGCTACTTAAAATCTTTACTTGACTATACATATTTTGACATATATTTTACTAGAGAGATAATACAGGATAACCTTTTTTAAACACTCATGTGTCAGGATCAGGACTATACATGCTAATTTATTCTTAACATAAAACTTATTCATGTCCTCATAAACCTATTCATGTCTTCATATTACAGTTGAGAAAACTGAGATAGAGAGGATTTATTTACTGGCTGGGATCAAACAACTAGCAAGGGAAAGAGCATAATTTGAACTTAGGTTATATGAATCCAGAGTTTCATATCTTAGTTCTTTTACTGTACCACCTCCAAAATAACATTCTATAAGAACATTCCCAATCACACTTTTTCTTTACTTGTCTTTACTTTTAATTTAAAATTTGGAATATTGGGGCGCCTGGGTGGCTCAGTCAGTTAAGCGACCTGACTTCAGCTCAGGTCATGATCTCATAGTCTGTGAGCTCAAGCCCCACATCGGGCTCTGTGCTGATGGCTCAGAGCCTGGAGCCTGCTTTGGATTCTGTGTCTGCCTCTCTCTCTCTCTCTCTGCCCTTCCCCTGCTCATGCTCTGTCTCTCTGTCTCTCAAAAATAAATAAACGTTAAAATACTTCTTAAAAAAATCTGGAATATTGAAAAGGAGAAAATTAAGAAAAATCTTACTTGGCTAATATTGGACATCATTTATTGCTATTTGTACAGGTTTTTCTTTAAGACTCCAGGGTCTTACCTAGAACCTGTCTCTCTTCGGTCCTATCTCTCTTCTGTCATTTTCAGTACTACACTGACTTTTCCATGACTGGAATGTGTTTTCTGTTTCTATGTCTCTGTTGAAGTTGCTCTTATCATGGGCATGATTTTCTATAAATCCTTTGATACTTTTTAGTTCTCATTATAGCTGAATACTTTATGGCATTTTTATAATTCCTACTCCTTTAAAAAACATCAACAACAACAGGGGACCCGGGTGGCTTAGTCAGTTAAGCATATAACTCTGGATTTTGGCTTGGGTGATGATCTCACAGTTCATAAGTTTCAGCCTAAAGTCCAGCTCTGCGCTGACAGTGTGGAGCCTGCTTGGGATTCTCTCTCTCCCTCTTCTCTCTGCCCCATCTTCACTCTCTCTTTATCTCAAAAAAAAATTATAAAAAAATTACCTTTCTTTTCATGATGCTCTCCTTTCTTTGTTTTCACTCCTGCTTTCTGATTAGTGTTTAATCTCCTTGATTATGTGCTCTTTATCTGTCCACTCCTTCAATGTAAGAGTTCGCAACAATTGCACTTCCTTCACATTCCAAATATTATCTCCAAATAAATTTGCCCTAACGAAAGGTTGTAGCATTAATCTGTATGCTAATGTATGCAAAATATGCATAGAAGCTCTACCTCTCCCCTGAGTTCATTAAGTAAACTACCTACTACCTCCTGGAACATCCCAAAGGAATTTTATACTCAATTGTGTGTAAAAATAACTCCTTAGTTGATCTCAAGAAAACTTCCTGTATTCTCTATCCCAGAATCTAACATGGCCATCTGCTCAATGGCTCAAGCTTGGAATGTAGTTGTTATTCTCAAGATTTCCTTTGTTCTCATGTCCACAACCAACAAACCAAACAGTCTACATGGTAGAATGTTACTATTACCTTCTAACTGGTCTCATGGAATACTTCTCACCATTAAAATCCATTCTCTAAACTGCCTTCGAAGCAAATCTTTCTGAAACAAAACTAGTCAAACTATTCCTCTATTGAAAACAATCATTGACTTCCTATTACCTGTAAGATTTAGAACACATTTTAGAACTTTTCCGAGCCAGTGTTTAACTACCTCTCTAGTTTCATGACCTCCAAATTAATGCCCCAAGGCACCAATTTACTTGTGATTACACATGCATTTACTCTTTCTGCCCATTCTGCTCAGGGTGTATCTATATGTGAAATAGTTACTAATACAAAAGAGGTATTACCTCTTTCTCTAAGAATTTTGCATTTAACTTTAGTACTTTATGATTGATGTTATGACGTTAACACACTATCCAGACCAGTGATTGTGGTTATTAGTTCCTATTTTTGTTCCTTTACTTCATAAAGCATTATCACACAGCACAATGTATACCACATAGATGATGGTCAACAAATATTCTTTTAAATCCCACTGAAATTTCATAAATTTCTGCAAATATTAAACAGAAGAAGATGTTTCTTTATGGCACTATAATATCTGGTTGTCAGTCAAATCAATGAAAGTTATAATTCAAGCTAACTAAAGGCCATGATGAATCAAAGCAATCAGTTCCTACCCAGTATCTTTGACTATTCAATTGGTTTGTCATGGTAAAAACATAACTTCATTTTTAGTTGGAAAAAAAAAATCTGTGATTTCAGAGGAGAAAACTCATATCATCTTGATTGTTTGACATTTTCTGGTTACTCTGCTGAAGTTTAAATAGACCTTGAATGGCATGGTTTATTCTACAGTCCTGTTTTTGCACCAAGGAAACATGGAACAACTGGAGTACCTTATCGTCTAATGTTTCAAGGCAATTATTTAAGACCTGTAGCTGTCATTGTAATACTGAACTTTCTCTGTTTACCCAGGAGAAGCACACTGACATTCATCACCATGCTGCAATGTAATGTTAGCTTGCAGGTGTCATGTTTAAACTTTTAAATGTGTAATGTTTAATTTACCTTAGTTTGCTTTAGAAATATTTTACACTTAATCCCTTATCTTCAATTTAGACAACTAATTGCTTTTGAAAATTACACTAGTCAATTTCATATTTCACTACATGGTAAATGCTGATAAGTAACTCTCATTTATCAATGATACTCAGCTCTACAGTAATAATTTTCAAGACATAATACTCTGGGTAACAGTTGTCTTTGGCGATGCTCAATTTAGGTATAGAAGGTAAGCTCTATAATGAACTAGATTAAAAGTTCAAAAATGGAGAATTCTATTAGCATGAAAATAAGAAAATGATATATCTAAGTATATCACATAAAAATTGTCATTTCTTTCAGAGGCACCTGGGTGGCTCAGTCAGTTAAGCTTCTGACTTTGGCTCAAGTCATGATCTTGCAGTTGGTGGGTTCAAGCACCAGGTCCAGCTCTGTGCTGACAGCTCAGAGCTTGGAACCTGCTTCAGATTCTGTGTTTTCCCCTCTCTGCCCCTCCACTGCTTGCACTCTGTCTCTTTCCCTCTCTCAAAAATAAATAAACATTAAAATAAAATAATAAATAAATAAATATAAAAATTGCCATTGCTCTTTACATGGAATAAATATTTCACATGTAAATAAAATGATGGTTATCTTGGGGTGCCTAATTGGCTCAGTCAGTAGAGCATGCGACTCTTGATCCAAGGGTCATGAGTTAAGCCCACGTTGCATATGGAGCCAACTATTTAAACAAATGATGGTTACCTTTACTTGAATGACCAAAATGAACCAGTCTTGTATTTTAAAAGCTACTTATTGATTATATTGTTATTCTTTGTGAACTAATACTGTACTTTCAACAGTTATTTTTTTAAATGCAGTTATAATTCTCTGCACAGATTTTTAACCAGTATTAAAAAAAGAAAAAAGAAACAGAAGCAAGGCTGAAGAATCAGACCTATAAGTACAGAGAACAAAATGGTGGTTTACAGAGGGAATAGGGATAGGGAGATAGGCAAAATGAGTGAATGGGATTGGGGGACACAGGCTTCCAGTTTTGGAATGAATAAGTCACAAGGATAAAAGATGGAGCACGGGGGGCGCCTGGGTGGCTCAGTCGGTTAGGCGGCCGAATTCGGCTCAGGTCATGATCTCACGGTCTGTGAGTTCAAGCCCCACGTCGGGCTCTGTGCTGATGGCTCATCAGAGCCTGGAGCCTGCTTCAGTTTCTGTGTCTACCTCTGTCTCTGCCCTTCCCCTGCTCATGCTGTGTCTGTCTCTCAAAAATAATAAACGTTAAAAAATTAAAAAAAAAAAAGATGCAGCACGGGGAATATAGTTAGTGGTATAATATGGTGTATGATGACAGATGATACCTACATTGTGGTGAGCAGAGCATAATATAGAGGCGTTCAATAACTATGTTATATATCCCGAAACACCATAACACTGTGTGTCAGCTATACTCAAGTTTAAACATTTTTTAAATAAAAGAAATGAGGCTTATCCCAAAGAAAACAATATCTGAAGAGATTATTTATAAACCTTGTGGAATAGTGTGTTAAGTGCAATTTTAAACTACATACAGCAAGTCCACTTTGCTCTTGTTAAGGCTTCAGTCATCTCACCCATGAGCATTATAGTAGTCATCTCTAATTTCCTCTTACTAGACTCCCAAATCCAGCTTGCCATTATATATTACTATAGTGGAGATCTAATAAGCAAACTTTAGCACATCTCTCATTTTTAAAAATCTTTGATGGCTTTCTATTGCATAAAGAACAAAACCAACATCCCTTATCATGAACATAAGGAGCTTCAAATACATCTAGTTTACCTTTCAAAAAAAAAAGCCACAGAGAGGGAGGGAGACAAAACATAAGAGACTCTTAAATACTAACAACAAACTGAGGGTTGATGGGGGCTGTAGGAGAGGGGAGAGTGGGTGACGGGCACTGAGGAGGGCACTTGCTGGGATGAGCACTGGGTGTTGTATGGAAACCAAGTTGACAATAAATAATTAAAAAAAAAAAAAACTAATCCCTGTCTCCTGTCCCTCCCTAATAAGAATGCTTAGGCTCCCAAATATTGAATTGTCTTGGTTGTTTTCAATCATAGTATATATTTTTTTTCAATATAGTTGACATACCATGTTACACTAATTGCAAGTGTAAAAAAAAAAGTGGAGGCTCCTCAAATAATTAGAAATACCATATGACCCAATAATTTCACTACTGGATATTTACCCAAAGAAAATGAAACTAATTCAAAAAGATATATATAAACCTATGTTTATTTCAGCATTATTTACAAGAGCCAAGATATGGAAGCAACATAAGTGCCCACTGTTAGACAAATGGATAAAGAAGATGTAAAAATGCCCAACGGAATATTATGCATCCAAAAAAAGGTGAGATTGTGTCATTTGCAACAACATAGTTGGACCAAGAGGGTATTATGCTAAGTGAAATAAGTCAAACTAGGAAAGACAAACACCATATGATTTCATTCATATGTGGAATATAAAAAACAAATGAACAAACAAACAAATAAAAACCAGAATCAGATCTATAAATATAGAGAACAAACTGATGGCTGCTAATTATAGTCTATTCTTATAAAGGTTATTTATTCAGACTTTATCTCTTCTCTAAAGGGAAAACTTCTCTTCATCTTTCAAGACCACTTTCAATGGTTGCTCTTTTGTAAAGCATTTGGCAACATTTGCAGGCAGATTAGAGCTACTTTCCTATGTGCCCACACCACTTTTGCCAACTATTAGATCCTTTATCATCTTGTATTGTAATTCCTTTTCTGTTCTCTTCTTATCCTTGGACTGTAAGTTCCTCATACTTCTTATACCTCTAGTGCCAAACACATTAAAAGTCTTCAGAAAGTTTTTTTTGAGTAAAAATATGAATAGATAAATGAATGGATGGGTGATTTATACTCTGTGTGTGTGTCCCAGGAAGAAATATGGAAATACAGTTCATGCAGAGCATTACAATACAACAGGGGTTTGTTAACAAAGGAAACACTTACTACAGTCTGGTCCAGGGACAACCGTGAAGCGTAATGAAATAATCCTAGAGAGCAACCAAGCTCTCACCACTCTAGACTCAATAGGACAAAAAGAGAGAACAGTGACTGGAAACAAGAAGAATAGAGTCATGTAGAGTTAAATGACTTGAAAGAAGCAGTAGCTTTCAAAGGGACACAGTGTTGGAGAGCACACCAAGAAAATTAACTATGGAATAAATACCTGACTCTATTCTATTGCTTGTCTCTAGTCTCTTATTGGTAGTCCTTATTGGCAGATTTCAACTAGAAGCCTAGAGACCTCAGAGACTCTTGGTGTAACCCATGTTTTTTTTGTGCTCCAGTGATGATCAATCATATACACATCATATAAACATTATGTTTATAGATAAACATATATATCATATAAACATTATATATTATACATAATATCACATATACATAATATCACAATGAGGGATAACCCAATAAATTTTATCCTTCCTCCCTGCCTAGGTTCTGAATAAATTGGTAATAAGATTTACCTTTCAATAAGAAAGTTGGGAAATCAAGCTATCATTTTTCTTGCTAGAAGAGGCCAGATTGAGGAATGTGTCTCTAAGTCTATTTCCCAAATGAGTTTGCCAATACTGAGTCTGGAATCTGAAAGACTTACGCATTTATTCATGATGATATAAATGGGGACAGTCCTATATGGAACACATGTGGTATTCCATGTTCTTTTTAGACAAATTGGCTCCAAGAGAAAGAATGATAGCATGGAGCAAGAATATCTACTTATTCTTCCCAAATTTAGAAATCAGACGTAATAAATGCTGAGATGCATACCTTAGAGTTATGCAGATTCATGTATAACATGTATCATGATAGGCTTTTCTTCTGATTCCAGGCTCCCAACCATCAAGTGGGAATAGAAAAAAACTCCTGATCTTCAGAAGAGGAAAGGAAGTTGTAGAGGAAAAGATGAGGCATGGCAGTAATGGCAGTAAAACGATGGCCAATCCCATCTCAGGAAGCTGGGAGAGGGAAAGTTCATCCTCTGTCATCGGCATTCATTCTCCTGATCAAATCTGCTTCTATCAAATTGCCAAAATTGGCACCAACAAACCAGAAGACTTTTGGAATTGCTGCCTCTATTCTAGAAGTTTCTGCCAACCTTAGGATACAGAATGATCCTCACTGATATTTAACTTAAATCAACAAAAATCGTGGTGTCAACATAATCAAGATTTGGATTGATTTGAAATGTGAAATTGTAACCGGGATGCAGAGTTGTACGAGTCCCTGAATGTGGGGGTTTCAAACAGACTAGGTTTGGCCACTCACTGCTGACAAAATCCAAAGGCAGAGAGACTAGTGGTAATGAAACAAGAAAAGAATTTATTTCAGTGAGGTCAACACCAGGGAGACAGCAGACTAATGTCTCAAAGACGGTCTCCAAAGTGCTGAAAATGCTTCTAGGTTCATATAGGGAAAAATGTGGGATAAAGGTTGGTGGATATGTGCAGCTGGACAATAAAGGTCAGGTGAATTGTTGCCTTGAGGTCAATTATATGGAGTCTTGCTGGCTCAGGGCATTCCCTATTGCTTGAGTGGGTAGTTTTGGTTCCCATCATGGGATGCTTTGCCCACAAGGTCTTTTGCCTGAGTTGAAAGATAAGCTGAAAAGAACTTAATCAATTAGAAAGAACAGATTAAAGTCAATTTGGGGGTAGTTGAAGCCAGGAACTATGGATAAGGAGCAAACACATATTTCTTGAAAGCTATCAGCAAAGTTAGCGTTATGATAACATTCCTAGGGGATATAAATCACAATGATAGTGTATAATTTGATATTTTAAGAAAATCCCACTTTTTTTTTTCTTTTAGAGAGAGCACGATAAGCAGGAGAGGGTTAGAGAGAGAATCCCAGAGGCAGGGCCCAAAGTGGGGCTTGATCTCACAAACCATGTGATCACGACCTGAGTCAAATCCAAGAGACTTCTGCTTGGCCAGCTAGTGATGTACGTACCCCCAAATCCCACTATTCTAATTGTAATGGCACCTGAGAAGGAGATTATGATTTATTCTTTATATTGTCAGACTTTATAGGATATAGAAAACATTAGTAAAATTTGATATAACTTCAAAAATAGGTGTAGTTGCCTGGGAATGAAATTTCAAAACTATGAGTTGTTTCCTTCATCCTCAGATTATTTTTTCTGGAAAAAGCATCTTTTGATTGGTCATTTCAATTAAATACTAGTCAAAGTCTCTTTACATAAATGAAAATACTTTAGACAATTTCATTCTAATATTGTAGAGTGCTTTGTAATTGGGAAGCCAGATCTGATTATCTGTTGATCATTTCACTATGTAATACTTGCTTCTTTTCTGCATATGGTTTGAATTCTCCATGCCTGTCTATTAGAGCATGTTCTTACAGAATTAGATAGATTCTGTTTAAAGAGTTGCTCATGGTAGGTGGAGCATAGAGATGGGGAAAGTGCCATAGGGAAGTACAGACCTCCCCTTCACTTTGAACTGCAGGAGACATTGTACCAACCAAGGGGCCTGAGCTTGGCATAGTATGACTTAATCTGACCTTCCTATCATTCCAGACTTTGAGAAGGATCATATGTTTAATCTAAAGTTTACGGGAGTGCCAAAGAACTAAACCAGATACCAGCAAATTGAGTAAGGTTTCCCTAGAAAAAGGAATATGTTCATAGTCTCTCAACATATCAACCTACAGTAACACACACTGTCAATTGTATATCATTTCTATTACCCTGAGCATTCGGTTAAGTCAAATTGAAAGCTAGAGCTTGGACTCTGCATTTACATGTAGAATTACAATTCCATCTCACCTAGGATTCTAATTAGAAGCAAAAAAAAAAAGGAGAGCTGGATCCCTTTCATAAGGGTAGAGTTGTAGCGACAAGAAGAGTCATCGGTAAAGGACAGCTGTGTCTGGAGACTGGTGATACCACCACAGCCATCATCAGCAAAGGCAGCATTGTGGCAGCATGTCTGGGGGCTGAGGCAGAATACTGTGGGAGACTTATTTCTGAGCACTCATGTGACAGCTATCTGTGGAGCTCTTAGAAATAGCTAGAGGACATGTCGAGAGATGCTAATTTCTGTCAGTCAAGCACATAAGGATGATGCCTTAGAAATTTGGATATTTGGAGTTATTTATTATGATGTGTGGTAGTCATAAGCTGGTCAGGCCAGAGAACATTTGGGTTACATAAACCTCATTTGTTATGCAACACAGGCTATATGAACTTCTTTTTCATTTTTATAACCCAACACTGAGAGATGAAAATTCTATTCTAGCTATTTTCTCCCTAAGGGGGTCTCTCTGTTTTGGAAGAGGTTTTTGAAACTGCTATTTAACAAGAATATCTCTTCTCTAAAAGAAGTTACTTTGTACCCTAAATAAATTGGTTTAATATAGGTATAGCCAATTCTTGTTTTATGAACAGAATCTCAACTGATGGGCGAGCCAGTCAATTCAATTAAACTAATCAATTCAAGAAACGAAAAAAAAAGAAGAAATTGTCTGTCAATTCAGTCAGAAAATAAATTGATGTTTCTTCTTGAAAAGTTCGTGGAGAATAAGATGGCTGGATTTTATCAACCAGGGTACTGCTGGTTTTGCAAACAAAACATAAGATATCTTGATTTCATATTTTATTATTTCATTGGCTACTGTAATCACTCAAAGATCACAAAGCTCTTTGTGGAGTCAGGGGTCCAGAGGGTAAGGAGCAGTAATCAGAATGAAAATGTAATAAATTGATAATATATTGATTAGAAAGTCTTTGTGGTTGAAGAGACAGTTATATGAAATGATGGTACATGCTATAGCTGAGATTCAGTTACCAAGATGTCTTGGACATTATTGTCATGTATTCCTAGTATTCTTTCAGTTAAAATAAGTTTTTTTCCAACACACAAATAAAAAGGCAGCTGTGAGATGTTGTCGGTCCAAACTCAAATATGTGCAATCTTTTTTATTTTCAGTCTGCTCAGAAATGTGGCCTGAGTCAGGTTCATCATTAAAAAGGAATCAAAGTAACATAGGATTTGAAGCCATGTTTCCTTTACTCTAGAGAAAATATATTCAACATATTTTCAGTGGAAAACATATTGTTCAACATATTGTTCAAACAGAGCAATAGAAAGTTTTTAATGATGTCGAGCATCTCAAAAATGTTCATTAATATACTCAGTTGAAAAGAAATAAAGTAAATAAGTTATAATGGGAAGGGCAGGGAAGGGAAGGGAAGAGAGGGAGGAAGGAAGGAAGGAAGGAAGGAAGGAAGGAAGGAAGGAAGGAAGGAAGGAAGGAAGGAAGGAAGGAAGGGAGGAAGGGAGGGAGGGAAGAGAGAAGAGAAAATCTGTTTCCTTTTTTCACCTCCTTATCTCCTTTCCCTCTTCCCCACCCCCAAATAGTTCTGTTGTTCTTCCTTGTATATTCCTAATTTTGGCCGAAAGCAACTTGTCTCCCAAAGCTGAAATCTAAGTCATTCAAAAGCTCTTTGCCTTCTGGATCACACACACTCTGCATTGACACCCTCTTTCCCCCCACCCAACTACTCATCACACGTAGTGAGTTCTACCTACTAAGTATCCGTGATCCACCCTCTCCTCTCCAACAGATATAGTTCAAGTCCCTGTCACCTCATTCCTGAACTACAGTGACAGCCTTTTATGAGCCTTTTAGTTTTCACCTTTCTAGTTCAGTCTTCACTACCAAAAATAAAATAAAATAAAATAAGATTTAGGCAAAATACAGAGTATCTTTGTCACTACAGGAAATAAACCCTTTATCAGCATCTAAATGACCTCAGAGTAAAATGACTAACATAGCACAAAGGGCTTTTTATTTTATTGGGGCACCTGGGTAGCCGCCTGGTTGGTTGGTTAAGCATCCAACTTCTGCTCAGGTCATGATCTCACTCTTCATGGATTCAAGCCCTGTGTCAGGCTCCATGCCGACAACTTAGGGCCTGGAGCCTGCTTCAGATTCTGTGTCTCCCTCTTTCTCTGCCCCTCCCCCACTCGTGCTCGCTCACGCGCGCGCTCTCTCTCTCTCTCTCTCTCAAAAATCAATAAACATTAAAAAATTTTTTTTAATTTCTTGTCCCCTGCCTACCTCTACAGATTCATCTTTTACCAATTTCCCTTCTAAGCTTGAATCCACAACTCTAATCTCCTAACATTTCAGAAACATGCTATGTCATCTCTTGTTCCTGTGAACACCCTCCTCCTTCCACTAGATTGTCCTTACACTTCTTATCCACCCCAAAACCATCCATTTATCTTTTAAATCCCAAATCATTAGTTCTCCTTTCTACAGTGTCTAATTTCCATATATTCATCCCTGTTGGAGTCAAACAACAGTAAAGGATAAAATCTGGGTTGGGCCTTTTTGTAATTATATGATCTTGGGAAGTCACTTTGCATCTCTTTGCCTCATTTTCTCCCCCTGCAAAATGGGGACAGTTGTGGGGCTCAGAGGTTATGAATACCAGACAAAGAGTAAATGCTCAACAAGCATTAGTTGTAACGTACATGTGCAGAATGATCTGGGTGTTATTGGCAGTAAGTTATCATTTTTGTTGTACTAGTCTGTCTTAGCCTCTGGAATATGAGATCTTTGAAGAAAGAGACTTCACACTATACTAAACCTCTGTATCTCCAAAAGCTAATACTGTGCCTTCATTTAGTAGTTTTTCAATACCTATGTGTTGAATAAATGTATACAATGATGAATATTCACTACTCTAATAGAGATATTAGTGTGTGGGAAATAGAAAGAGCTCAGCTGCTCCCTCATGACAAGAGAATCCTTTATGAACGGCCTTTGGCTCGTCTCCAGTTGCAATAACAGCACATTTGTAAGTCAATATTCTTGGATACCACAAAATAACTTTGTGAAGGTCAGAGGGTTGGGATTAATGTAGACGGAATATTTATAAGTCTACGATCAAATATACGAAGGTAAGGAAGTTTCCATTTTTGTACCGCCGGTATCTACTCTCTTCAGATCACCTCTCTCCATATACGTATATCAGGACGTCTCCAAGACAAATTACACCGTCATCCATTTCTAATTATAGTGATTATAAAAATAGATACATTAACCAGGACTTTTGTCTTTCATGGTGATCTGGATACTATGGTCTTCCAGTTATCTGCTTCTACTGCCAGTCTAGATGAGCTACTGCTGAAAATATTCTAGTTTCAAGCTCTTACAGATTATTATTCTTGGTGGCTTTTTATACACGCTTGCATTAAAGAACTACTTTTTAGATTACAGAGCTATTGGTTATTACATTAGGTGAACAAAAATAATAGGAACATTAATTAGCCTCCAATTATGTGCCAGTCACGGTGCTAGACAATTTACACGTGCTGTCTTGTTTAATTTTTACAACACAGAAAATTATTTTATCCCCCATCTCCGTAAGAGGAGACTGAGACCTAGAGATTAAGTAGCTTGTCACAGAAGGTATAATTAATAAGGTAAACTAATTAATTAACAAAGCTGATCATTTTGTCTCTTAAAATGAAGTCATTTTGCTTTTTTTAACCTTAAAAACTAACCATGTATCCAAGAAAATGTTAAGTAACTAAGCATAACTACAATATATCCTTTGGGTTAGAGTGGAGCCAGATAAGAAGCTAGGCAAACACAGACAGTAAAAATATTTCCCTGTTTCAGTGCAGAGCCAAGTACAGAATCCAACAGAATTATGTTCAGTGCTGTTACATTTTTTTAATGAAAAAACTTGGAGAACACATGAAAATGAAAAAAAAGTATAATTTGACCCAAAAGTAATTTGTGTCCTTGGGTTTTGTTTGTTTGTTTGTTTGTCTTGCTTTTTGCTAAATCCTTCTCCTCTCCAGCCTCTCAATGGCCCCTGCTCCACCCAGGCCACACTTTGGCAATGAAGTGAACACTAAAAGAACTGACTCATTCTATGCTAAATGTGAAGAAGAAATTTTTGCTTATCGGCCCAATGACTGTCAAGTTCAGAGTTGGCTCCTTAGAGTAACTAGAGAGCTATGTTATTTTATGTTGTCTAGGTGCCTCTAAAATGGAATGGTGTAGAGCTAATTTAATAAGACACTGCAAATCATACACATATTTTATGTGGAATGACAAGAGTTGATCGGAATAATATTATACTCCACAGTAATGACTAAAGACCCCTTTAGCTTTTGGATTATTACCTAGAATGGGAGACATGTATCAGACACTAAAGACCATTGATTAGACAGAAATGAAGCTGGTCATTGAGCTGAGGATTATGAAAATTTTCTCTCATTTCTTACAGAGCACGCTGGGTAGAGTTTAGAATCTAACAACCTATGATCACTTACATATAATTGCATCTTTCATGTTTCCGGGGAAGAAGAATACAAATCTGGAGCTAATATCCTTTGTGGAAATATTTTGGGAACATTCTGCTGCTTTCCTCTAAGAACAAAAGTAGTATAAGTAAATCTTGCTATTCTAGGAGACGGAATACTTGATATGACTCCAGTGAAATTGCTAATGCAGGAAAATGTTTTTCTACTCATTTTGCATTCATCATTGTACGGTCCTCAGAATTGAATTGGTTTGATTTCCCATGACCAATCAGGACCTAAATTTCTGTATGTATTTAGTAATATTTGACCATGCCATCCCTATACATAAAATTAAATTGTGCAAACACAAAACAAGATTTTTGCAGAATGCTACAACCTTTCTTAGGGTATGTAAAGCCCACCCAAGAAGAGGAATTGGAGAACTGGAGTTCAAGAAATCTTGAATCTCTTCTTGAATCAAGAATCTCTTCTACTCCTTCCGTGCTTTGGCACCACATTTTTTAGAGTCTCAGTATCCCTCCAGAATTAAAGTTCTTTCCAAAAGTCCCTCCTTTATAGTTCCAAATTTTACAGAGCCTCTGGTCACTATTTCTTCCTCTGATACCTTCATGTTTGGGGATGAGGTGGGGAGAGGTAATGGCTTCTTACTATTGCTGGTCTCCAGGTGCCTCAGTATCCCTTACTGATTCCATTAACCATGCCCACATCTCTGGAAGGTGTCCCTTTGTTAAAATGTCCTTGCCTGGTCAATCTGAGTGGAATTCTGTTTTCTGCTAGATCTCTGACTGCTACACTGTGGTTGTATGTAATAGGAGTTAAGCAAATATATATTCATTAAATGTTTCCATGCCTACTTTTAAAGCTTAGAAGGAAGAAGAGAAGGAAGGAAGGAAGGAAGGAAGGAAGGAAGGAAGGAAGGAAGGAAGGAAGGAAAAAAGAAGGGAGGGGGGAGGGAGAGAGGGCAGAAGGAAAGGAGATAAACCCATAAAACTTAACCTAGTGATTTCCTGCAAAAAACATTTCAATTAACAATGAGGTGCTCAATTCAACATTTTCAAAAATAGTGAAGTTATTCTTAGATTAAACTTCACAGATTAATCAAGAAGAAGAGGAAGAGGAAGAGAAGAGGAAAAAGAAGGAGGAGGAGAAGGAGGAGAAGGAGGAGGAGGAGGAGGAGGAGGAGGAGGAGGAGGAGGAGGAGGAGGAGGAGGAACAGCAAGTTTTAGTTTAGTTTATCTTAGTTTCGATTCAGCTAAAATGTTGATAGCTTAGTATAGTACCACTAGTTACCTTAGTTACCTCAGAAATTCTACTTACTGATTCTATGCATCTGAATGATAACCAGGTCATAGCTAACGATGTACACTTAGTGAGTACAATAAAGCAAAAAAAGTAAAAATAAAAAATTATGGTCCATTAGAGGAAAATCAATAAAAAGGAACTCTTGGGGTTGAAAGTTTGGTAATAACTGGTTTAATACTATAATATCAGTACAAGAGGCTCTGCTGAACTCTGAGACCTCTCCCTAAAGCCTGTCACACCCCTTAAGGGGTGTGCAAGCGTGAGGCAAGCCACATTCCCAGGGACATTTAGTCCTCAGAAGCCCCAAGAAATAGCCTTCTATTTCGAATATGCACATGGCTTCTTCGGTTCCATGGGATGATGGAGTTGGACCAGAAGTTCATGTTTGAACTAAACAAATTTGAGAATCAAGCTCATAGGCCAGTCCTAAGCCTGAGTTCAGGGTGACCCGATGCATCTAATTCTCCATTCTGCTTCCCCCACACTAACAGTTCATCACCTGGAAACGGATGTGAGTCCATCTTCTGGGAAACGCTCCATTTTGTACTTTAGTTGTGGAACTGGCTCATCTCCTTAATAATTCTCCTTTAATGGAACTAGCCTTTAACGGATGAGTACTGCGTGTCAGTTAGTAGTTCCTAGAAGGTTGGAGAATTTGGATTCTGTGCCTCATAGATTTGACTCACAGTCCTATATGGAGGCCTATAAATGTTGTTGCTTCTATTGATAAAAGATACAGTCTCTGAAAAACCCTGTGTTATTCTGATCATCTTTTTCCAAGGCTACCTTCCCTGGTGGTCATACCTTAGGTGTCCTAGGCACAACCAGTGAATTCTACCTTGAGACCATGCCTGACGCCAGGCAGAACTTTAATAATACGCTCTGGGTGAGAGGCTTCAATTTTATATGATTAACATTTATTTCTTTTTCTTTTTTCTTTTTAATTTTTTATTCCATTTTTTTTAAGTAGGGGGAGAAGTGCAGGAGAGAGAGATGGAATCCCGAAGAGGCTCCTCCCTCAGCATGGAGCCTGATGCCAGCTCAATCCCACGACCCTAGGATCATGACCTGAGTGGAAATTAAGAGTCCAATGCTTAACCAAATGAGCCACCCAGGCGCCCCAACATCTATTTCTTTTTCTATCTGTGTATGTGTGTGTGTATATATATATATTAGTATAAATATATACACTAACACACAACAAAAATTCACTTTAGTATAGCATTTTTAAATATTTTACTTATTCTTTATGTCCTTTCCTTAGGGAAAAGGACTTCCTTTTCTGTTTTTTTTATTTTTTTATTGGTTATTTATTCATTTATTTTAAAATGTTCATTTATTTTTGAGAGAAAGAAAGAGTGCCAGCAGGGGAGGGGCAGAGAGAGAGGAAGACACAGAATTTGAAGCAGGATTCAGGCTCTGAGCTGTCAGCACCAAGACCGATGTGGGGCTCAAACCTATGAACTGCAAGATCATGACCTGAGCCAAAGTTGGACTCTCAATCGACTGAGCCACTGGGCGCCCCATAATGTTTATTTACTTTTGAGAAAGGCAGACAGAGCGTGAGCAGGGGAGGATCAGAGAGAGAGAGAGGCACAGAATCCAAAGCAGGCTCCAGGCTCTGAGCTGTCAGCACAGAGCCCGACATGGGGCTCCAACTCACAAACGGCGAGATCATGGTCTGAGCCAAAGTCGAATGCTTAACCAACTGAGCCACCCAGGTGCCCCCCCTCTTCTGTTTTTTTAAACTTTACATGTTTCTGGTGTTACATGTATCTGAGAAAAATAATTACCTGATTTTAAAACCGAGGAGGCTATCTGAAAATACTAATTTCCCGGAAGACATCAAGTGAAGAAGCCTGGAACTTAGGGTGAGGAGATGCAGGTCCCAGGGCTGGCCCATCCACCACCTCCCTAAGTGGGGTCTTAGCAGTTTTATCTGCCAGGACCTCAGATTCTCATCTGTAGAGCGAGGATACTGGGAGCTGTTGTCTGACCACTCGCCCCACCTCCAATTCACCCTCCGCACCAAAAGTCTGCCCCTCCTATCGACAGCACTTGTCCGATTTATAATTTTCACCACTTGCAATTACTTCTTCGTGCAGACGAATATACCTGCTCAGAGTGGAACATCGCATCCCCTTGCAGCGCACAGCCGGACCTTACAGGTGAGTTCAAAGATTCTTTGTGTTTTGAAAAGAGTACTTGACGTGGAATAATGAGCTCTTGGCTTGGCATTCCTCTCTGCTGCTTGTAAATTGCATGACTGGGGACGAATCCCTGAAGCAGCATTTTAAACCTAACTCCTCATTCGTGGATTGCAGATGACAACATCTACCTCCCTCCCTATGGAATTGTCCTGTGTCTTTTCAAAGATAGCTCTAGTGAAGCATACAGAATATATGAAACTCACTAAGTGCACTTGAACTTTAATATTTAGATTGACCTTTAGGAGAATTCATCTATAGAAAAATTCAGCTTTCATGCTTTTTAAAGGTCAGTGTGAAAATGCAAGAGAAGTTACTGCTTTCTTAAGAAAACTGCAGAAGTTATTAGTAATGATGATGATCCAAAATATTAAAAATATTTACCGAATTACCTGAAGAGCTAGAGTAATTAACCAGTTACCATGACTCCATGTTAAGAGAGGATGAAGTCTTTGGGTGCCTGGGTGGCTCATTTGGTTAAGCGTCCTCTTCGGCTCAGGTCATGATCTCACGGATTTTGAGTTCGAGCCCCACATCGGGCTCTGTGCTGACAGCTCAGAGCCTGAAGCTCGCTTTGGATTCTGTGTCTCCCTCTTTTTATGCCCTACCCTGCTCATGCTCTGTCTCTGTCTCAAAAATAAATTAACACTAAAAAAGAACTGCTTTTTTTAAAAAAGAATGAAATCTTTGCCAAGGATTAAAATGATAACGACAGGAAAAATATGACTTTATTTATTTTTTTTAATTTAAAATAGTTTATTTTCAAATTGGTTTACATAAAATACCCAGTGTTCATCCCAACATGTGCCCTTTTTTAATGCCCATCACCCGCTCTCCCCCCCCATCTCCCTCACCCTCAGTTTGTTCTTAGTCTTTGAGAGTCTCTTATGTTTTATCTCCCTCCCTCTCTGTGTCTTTTTTTTTCTTTCCCCTCTTCCCCTCCCCCTGGTTTTTGCTTAGTCTCACCAAGTCCATGAAACTGCATTAGTGGTCCATAGCTGACAGTTGAATTCTGGCTACCGGTGTGGTCTCAAAGTAACCACAACCTGAGAAATCAGAAATAAGCTACCAGCCATTCCTCCAATCCAGCAATAACAGCTGCTGAAAACAACCATGGCAAATGTAGTAATAGCAGCCAATGCATTGACAGCTCGCTATACAGAAGGATGTTTCCATATCTCATCTCACTTAATCTCCTCAGCAACCCTATAAAGTTAGGCTCTGCTAATATTTGCATTTCAAAGATAAGGAAACAGGTTTGGAGACATGGAATAACTTGTCCAAAACCAAGTCATTAAACTTTGGAGCTAGAATAAGACCTTAGGAAATGAACTTCCAAAGTTACCACTAAGAAAAGAGAAAACAATACTTGAAGGACTGAATGATGGAACACCGCCCTGCGGAGGCCTCCTGCTTCAATCGGCCTGCCGGCTTGGGAAGCCATTTATCGAAGCGACTCCATTGTTCAACATTCGGGCATTAGTTACAAAAGTAATAAATGCCCAATCAAATAAAACTGCTGTTAGTTGGTGTCCTGCTGCTGAAACGCATAGAGACAAGCAGTATGCATCAGGAAACTTTTACTCAGGTCAAACAAGAGATCAGGTATCAAACTAGCGGCGAGACTTGACTCAAGGAGCAGAACTTGGTCAGCCCAGCGCTAGCTCCACCCCCTGACGTCATAGGCACCGAGTAAGCTATCTGTACTGTATTCCCATTGGGATCTTAATTTATTATTATTATCACACAATTATATGAGTAACAATTGCTTTCTTATTCCATCTTGGGGTACTATTTAAAATCATAATGACATTATTTAGAACTGTTGTTTTTTCATTCTTTCTTTAGCTGAAGTTTTTTACCCGGCTTTCAGACTTGCTGTTAATACCTTCATTTTAGATACCTTTCATGGCACTTCCTTCATATTTTAATGGGCTCTTTGGGTTAACAGTCAATCTAGAAAATACTGAGTACTGATCTGAATTAAGTAAACTTTTCACACTTAGCCAATAATTTTATTTTCACACGCCAACCATGGTCTACAATTTTCAAGTCCGCGTGCTCAACTTACTGTCTGAATACATGTAAAATATCACTGAATGTTTTCTTTGGTAGATGATTCAGGATTTTATAGGATTCTAAGGTAGTTGCTATAAGCAAACAAAAAAACCAGAAGAGATATTTATTTTCTGTTTCATTATTAGAGAATCAAAGTGATGAAATGACCTCACCCAGGTCACAGTCCTAATTAAAGATTACCAGCGCTAGACATAGGTCTGATACGAATTCCTCAACAGTCTTGCTGTCGAAAGTGTAGTGCGAGGACCGGCAGGATCAGCGCCACCGCGGACCTTGTTAGGAATGCAGATTTTCAAGCCGCATCCGCATATACCAAAAGGAAATCTACATTTTACAAGATCCTTAGGTATGTGTGTCACGTTCAAGTTTGAAGAGCACTGCTCTATAGCACTCTGCTAATTTTCTTAATTACCTACCTACAAAAAATACTGTGGCCCTTGGCAGATGGATTAGTCTAGAACTTAAAAGAAATTTGGGAAAGCCGAGGTTTGGAAATTATTTTTTTAACTTATATTGGGGTAATTTTAAGTGCATCCTTTTATTATTAGGCACTTTCCTTTAGCAATAACTCATGACTACGTTTGTAATTACAGATGCAAATGGTTATCTCTACGTGCATGTATTTAATACATATATACTAAAAGAGGTATATATCTCCGATTTTTACTGGACTGCGTATTTTCTTTTCATCCCTAGAAACCCTGCAGAGAGCAGTATGTCTGCATTACCCATCAGTCCTCAACGTTTACAGCCTACTGTCATCTATCAGAAGCACGCTATCGCCATCTGCTGGCACTGCCGTAGAAAAGCTAGCAAGGTATTAAACTGTTTCCCTTTCTTCAATCAAGATCATTTCAATATAATTTTACTGTGTGGCACTCCTATTTTCTCCCGATCTCTGATTTCTTTCCAATTCTATGGCCACTCCATGTGACACTTGTACTCTACTGTTTCCTTCTAGAGTAGCTAAGCTTTAGCTCACTACAGTCATACAAATAAGATTTTAAAACCAGTTTCAGTATATAATAAGCAGTTTATGTTACTATCCTCTTTTACTATATGTATAACTATGGGATAAGTGCACCAAATTATGATTCAAAAAGTAAAATTAACTTACCAGGTGCAGCCTAGTGATGAATGCAGATGGCCTCATACCCATGCTCCATGAATAATGAATTTGAGATTCATTAGATATATAAGAAACTTCTCTCCTCACCACTATTCCTCCTTTGTGTATGTTTCTATGGGGGAAAAATGCTCTTTTCCCTTTTATCTTTTATCTAAAAAAGTTAACACTGCCTGCCATTCATGAATATCTTTCTGTCTTGTAAAAGCAATTTTTTAAACCTTAGTTTATTTCTCTCCTCAGCCGTGATTAATTTAGACCTAGAAAAATCTCTCTTCCCTCTCTCATGTTATGAAAAAACTGGCCCCAAAAAAGGCAACTGTTTAGACAGTTGTAGGAACGTTTTAAAGCTGGCTCCAAATGATTAATTAAAATTAATATAATCAATGGAAACAAACCTTGAGAATCTCAAAATTTCCTTCAAAAAGCCTCCAAAGTTCCAAGGGTACTGTTACCAAGATAACTTTGATTCCTTTTTTTTTTTAATGTGTATTTATTTTGAGAGAGAGAGCCAGCGAGGGAGAGGGAGAGAACAAGTAGGGGAGGGGAAAAGAGAGAGGAAGAGAGAGATTACCAAGCAGGCTCCATACTGTCAGCACAAAACCCAACCTGGGGCTCCATCCCACAAATGGCTAGACGTGACTTGAGCAGAAATCGAAAGTCTAGATGCTCAACCAGCTGAACCACCCAGGCGCCCCTCCCTGTTGTTTTTGTTGTTACTGATAATGATGATTGATTGTGGCATCTTTAAGAGCGATCCCTCTAAGGGAACGTAATTGCCTACCTCAAATATTTCACTACGGAATGTTATGTGATAGCTTACTCAAAAGGAATACAAAATATCCTTTATGTCAGAGTTACACTGAAAAAAAAAAAAAATCCCTGCACTTTACTTTTAAACATCTTAAGCCTCTATGGAGAGAGAATGTTACTTCAACATTAGTAAAATTTTAGGGGATGAATTGAAAGAAGAAAGTTAATTCCCTGAAGACGTATGTGCCTTCAAATCTTTAAGTGCCAATTCAGTGTGTTATGAAAAAACGAAACATAAAATCCTCAAAAGAAATGAGAGCAAAGGGAAGCTGAAGTTTAAGAGCTGCTCAGATAGGAATTTGCATGAAATGACTTCAACTTTGCTATTCCTGTTGGATTTGGTTACAATTATAATAATTCTTAAAAGGTGTGCATGCTTGGTTTATTTGTCTTGAGAAAATTAGATTAGTTTGTTATGCAAAGAAGATGAAGACGAGGTGGAGGAGGAGAGGAAGAAGAGAAAGAGAGAGAGAGGAAAGAAGGAGGGAAGGAAGGAAGGAAGGAAGGAAGGAAGGAAGGAAGGAAGGAAGGAAGGAAGGAAGGAAGGAAGGGAGGGAGAGAGAGAAAGAGAGGGAGGAAGGGAAGAAGGGAGGGAGGGGAGAGGAGGAGGGAAGAGGGAGGAGGGAGGAAAAGAATTGTAGCAGGTAGAATTAAGCCAGCAAGGAAGACTTTACTCAAGATTTCTGAGTAGGAGAGAGACACTGAACAAAAGATGGTGGGGTTTTGAAGTGCAGAGGTGATTTAGTGAAAGCATAGCTGAGAACTTTGTGGTTGCTAATCGGTTTTTATCTAAATTAGGCTTCTACCCCCCTCACAGAGAAAATTAGGGGCGCTACCTTTCTTAATCATTCCATTTCAAAAGGATGGCTCTCAGGTACTTGACAAAGACATTTCTGGATTGTAAAACTGGCAAGAGTCTGAGAATTCCTATCTCTAAGGGGCAAAGAAAGAATTTACAGTTGCAAGTTTTCTAAAGCAAACGCTCCAAGAAAAGGGAGGTCAGGGCCATCTGTCAGTTGTTAATCAGGCTGAGGGGGTTAAACCTGTCTGGATCAGTATCCGGTTGTTGTATCACTAGTGTGTTAATGAGCTTTAGAATGTACGATTGTTTTTCTGTATTCACGAGATGTGAGTATGAAGTAAATAACCCAGATTTTCCCTACTGATTCAAACACTGTGCAAGTAATTCACAAAGAGAAATTCTTAACCTATAGCAACATGATTAAAGTAAGTGACTAGCCTCACAAGAGGAGGGCTCTGAAGGACAGCACTCATTTGAACATGTTAGTTATTGCAAGCTGGTTTAAAAAGTCTGTTCACGTAATATAGGTGACTTTCTTCTTCGTTATTGGGTAATTCCCATTTTTCTTTAAATTGCAGAGACACCATTTTCTTTCTCTGTTAAAAAAAATCCACTTTGAAATTATGTTAGTAAGCTATTACCATAAAATTATTGCTCTAAAATCACTGCCATAAAATCATCACAAACAATCATGACACTTCAATGTCATACAACAAACGTTGTTTATTTCTCATGCTTTTGCAGGCTCCGCTGATCTATGCTGGTCTCGGCTAGAGTGACACAAAAATTCTCCACATCCTTTTTCTGGGATTAGCAAACAATTAGCAAACAGGCCTGGGCCTAGCCTTCTCAGGAGGCTGCTGGAAGCACCAGAGCAGGCAGAAACATTCAAAGTCTCTCGAGGACTAGTCGTACGATTAGCTTCTGCCTAACATTGGCCAAAGAAAGTCACATCGGTGAGGCCAGTGTCAGAGTGAAAAAGCATTGCAAAATTTGATGGCAGGGGCGCCAGAGTGGCTCAGTGGGTTCTGTGAGCATCCAGCTCTTGATTTGGGCTCAGGTCATGACCTCACCTTTGTGAGACCGAGACCTGTGTCAGGCTCTGAGCTGAGCATGGAGCCTGCTTAAGATTCTCTCTCTCCCTCTCTCTCTCTGCCTCATCCCCACTTGTAAGCATTCTCTCTCTCTCTCTTTCTCTCTCTCTCTCTCTCCATTCTCTCTCTCTCCCTTCTCTCTCTCTCTCAAAAAAATACATATCAAAGAGCACAGACACAGGGAGGAGGGAAGAATTGAGGACATCAAGACAATCTACTTCAGGTTTGTTCATTAAATATTCATTGGAAACTTGCTATGATCATAGAATAATGTGGAAGGAGACTTGTCTTTTCTTGCAAAAATGCACAGTGTAAGAGAAATCTGAGCAAGTTTAAAGGCTAAGGCAAATATTTACAATGGGCGTTAAGGAATAGACACCACTTAATTCAGAAAAATCTGGAGGAGAAGGATTCCTGGAAAAGAAAACTATATTATAAACAGGAGAAGGCCTGTGAGAAAACACAGAGCATCTTCAGAAAGGTTCAATGTGAATGAAATAATGAGTACATGAAAAGGAATAATTTGAAATGTCGTTGAGAGAAAACATTGATTCAGTGTCCTTTTTGTTACATCATCGCCCTCATCCTGCCTCTCAAATATTAGTGGTCCCTCGGAGTCGGCCTTCTTTCCTCCACGCTTCTCTATACTCCTAATGTCAGCATCCAAATTTAAGCAAATGACTCACAAAGTTGAACCTCCAGTTATAGCCATTCTTCTTATATTCAGAGCCTCTATTTTCAACAGTTTCTAAATATCTTTAACAGAATATTCTAGAAATATTTCAAAGATGATGTATATAATGGAATCTTCCCTACTCCAACATGTTTTTTTATATTCCTTATCTCAGGAGTCAGCATTGACGCTGGCAGGCCAGATCTAGGGACCCCAAGGAGGTCCTGCAGGACCAGCCAAGAGGGTCTTTGGCTTCCCGTAGGAAGGAAATCAAGCTTGAGCCAGCAGGAAGTGACAGCAGAGTTTACTGAAGATGTATAGAGACAGATGGAGCATCTGGGAGACTCAGAAAGGAAAAGCATAAGTTTCGTCTTTGTTTGTAGTGGGGGAGGGGGAGGAGGGGTTTACTGAGGATGGTGGTCTGGTGTATGTGTCCCCTCAGGCATCCAAGAACTGGTCAGAACAAAGACGAGGGCATAGGTGTTAGTTTTGGAGCCAGGGGGCCTTGGTGTAAAGATTTCTAGCCCCAGTGGTCTGGAATATACATATTATGGCTTCCTCTGATCCTTCTCACCTCATCCTTCCTTAGATGTTATGCTAGAGAAGTCATTAATTCCTTGTCCCTTACAAGGAGGACATATTCTATTTGCATTGCAAGACATGTGTAAAGTGGGATGTGGGCACAGATCTTAGCAAGAATAGAAGCAAAAAAAGTAGCAAAAAACACCTTTTTTTTAATGAGTCCTATGTCAGCACTACCAGGTCCTCTAGCTGAAAACCTAGGAGGCCACTCAACCTCATCCCTCTTCCTAGTTTGGTCATATCTAACCATTTAAGGCACATTGATTCCATCTCATAAACATTACACAAATTTACCATCCTTCTTTCTATTTCTACAGCATTACCTTAGCTGAGGCCACCAGAATGTCTTACCCATGATATTACAATATTCTCCAGACTTACCTCCCATCTCTAATCTTCCCAATGCCAGAACGACCTATCAAAATTAGATTATTTGATCATACGGTTCCTCTGTTCAAAAAAAAATTAAGGTATTCTCTTACTGTCGGGATTCTCTTATTTGGTCATTTATTCATTCTGCCACTGCATCCTGAATCTCAGGCATTAGGATCTGTCCTAGGCAGTAGAGACGCAGCTAGGTCTCTGCTCTCATGGAACTGACGTTATAGTGGACAAAAATAATAAGTAGGACGAAAACAATAGAATAACTTGTGCAGACCGTATTTTTCTAAATGAAAAGCTGTCAGTACTGCATGAAATACTGTTGGAATTCATGAAGTAGTTTCTAATGTATATAACAAATCTTTAATAAGTGAAGTATTTTATTAAATTTGGATTAAACTGGGGCACCTGAGTGGCTCAGTTAGTTAAGCATCTGACTCTTGGTTTCGGCTCAGGTCATGATGTCACAGTTTGTGGGATAGAGCCCCACGTCAGGCTCTGTGCTGATAGTGCAGAGCCTGCTTGGGATTCTCACTCTCCTTCTCTCTCTGCCCCTCTCATGCTCGCTCGCTCTCTCAAAATAAATAAACTGAAAAAAATTGGGGATTGAACTGAATAACTTTTAATAGGAAAATTCCAACAAGCATATTTGTTTATCTATAATTTAAAAATCAGCAATCTATAGCTGTGCCACTGGCATTAATTTTTTAATTTGTCTCATTATTGCAGTACTTCTCCACAATTCTTGTTTAAAATAAATTACTACCAACCCTACTTCATAATAGTCACAGATTTCGGCACCCATCCAACTTCCTTCTGCATCCTGGCAAGGAAGGCTGACTTGCAACCACTCAACACTAAAAACATGCTAAAATATGCACCAAAGAAACATAATTATTAATGGATTTCCTCTTCACTGGAAAAAAGCTACGGAGACATCCTTCCATGAGTCATGGTGCTATGATTTATGCATGTCTCTGTTTACTTGCCAGTACACCATTTCCAGGAAAAATTGGTGAGGCATCAATAATTAAGAAATTCTAAATTATTGACAATTGCTTCAAGAAGTACTAATTCTTCCATGGATGTCCGAGGTTTGGAGAAAAGCGAAGGCAAATGGATTTGTGGTCATGGCGCTTGGACCAAATAAAATAAAAGAAGTACTGAGATACATTGAGATGAAGTAAAAATCAAGAGTAGACTTTAGAAAAACAGGATTTGGGAGATTCCAGCAGAAATATGATTTGGGGACCCCTGGCACAAATACTTGCTTTCTCCTTCTGGAAAAGGAGTGGCTGGGCCAGTGCAAACTTTGATTCAACAATCAAGAGGCTTAAGTTGGCAAATATTTTATTTTTAAAAGTACCTAATATTAATTATATTTTATATTAATAGCATATGTCAGAGCACAAATAATATAGCATACACAAATGGTATATATGACATACTATATAGAAAAATCAGTTATCTGGAATGGGTAGGTATGCCCATGGGTGGGGTATTGGTAGGTGTTCTGCAACCATCTTTCTCACAGAGGAGATGTGTGTGCACGCACATGTGTGTGTATTTGTCTGTGTATAAATATACATATATATTTTTACTTATTAAGAAGTGTAGCACACACTTTACAAATGATAAAGTATACATTACTCTTTATTATAAACTCTGCATAACCAATAGACTATCATAGATTTTGTTAGTGATCTTTGCCCACCTCTTATGTCTGTAACCAATTTATGGCTGGAACTGATGAACAAATGTAGGACTCGCATGAACTTTGGCTGATATTTTGGTTTTGTAATGAATAAGATAAAAGTAAACAATGAAGATGAAGATTGGAATTTTACTTATCTACAAGCAATGTAAGTGACACCTTTCTTGAATCAGACAATGATTTCGAATACTGAACAGATGTTTCCTCAAAAATTTTTTGGGCCATTCATCATGTAACACATAGCAGAATGATTCCATTTTACGTTTACTCTACTTTATTATCATTTTCTCCACCCCTTTCTGAAGACAGGACAACCAACAAAACGGTAGGTAGGCAAAATCCTCGGTTGTAGAGTTTGCCAGTTTCTGTGGTGTAAATTGTCCCAGCATAGGTGCTTTCAGATTACAAGCAACGGTGGCACACCATTATATAGTATTTCCACCATACGGATACGATAGATATAAATAATCTTATTTAATAGCATAGATAATGCCTGTACGTAGTAGTAAAATTAGAAAGTGGTGACTGTTGGGTACAACTGATTTAACGCAACTGATTTGGTAAAACTGGTAACCAGCTCCGGCATGCTGCTTGGTAAACCTTAACAGCATTGGCTTTTCGCACAGGAAGAATTTAGCTGTTATTTTAGTTCTAAAAAGATCCTACATTTGTAGAGGGGCTCAGCAGAAGATGTGTACAAGTTTAGTGAGCTGACATGCCATGAAAAAGCTGATTCAAGAAAAATTCATCTACTGCTCGGTGTCTCCAGTTCACTCCTGTTAATTTTCTGTACTGATGGCCAAATAAATCCGTAACTTTTAGAAAGTATCTATAAGTGAGATCACTTTCCACCAATTCATCACCCATAAAATGCTGCAGGGTGAATAAAATAAGAGTAAAAATGCATAAACTCTAACATGAAGAATTAAAGTCAGATATATTTATAAATATCCTGAGTGTAACATCACTAAAACTGTGATCGATTTAAACTGGGAACACGAGTCCAAAAGACAGGAATGTTGCTAACTTATCTTGTGCTTTCAATTCTTCATTCAGTACTCAACACATACTGGGTCCTTAAAAAGTAGTTCCTTTATAAATGACCAAATGTGTTAAATACTAACTTTGTGCATATTATTGTGCCAATTCCATAAGAAACACAAAAAATATTACAAGGTAAAGACAAACGATCTAATCTTACTGGTCATGTCATTTCATGTGAATTAGGTATGCTTCACGGACCTCATATGTTTCAAGCACAGAATAAACTGATTGACCTCACAATCTCTAATTCTTTTTACAACTCTAATATAACATATTATGAAAAATAAATGTCTCTTACCCCAAAATATTTAACATATAGTTGAAGAGCAAGAAAATGCAACATGTAATGTAAACCATTACAAAAACTGCGATTTACAATCAAGTATAGCTAAATTAAAACAACAGACTATGTTTTAAATGATATATCAGATGTTCCTAAAAGCTCGTGAAATTTACCTATGCAAACTACTTAAATAGCAATAGTAGTATGTGACCATAGTATGGACTATGGTCAGTGAATGATTCAAACCTGTGATAATTGAATTTTGCCATAGCTATTTCAAAAAAATAGAGCTATCAAATGACATTGGCCATGCATTCATGATGGTATATTTCTATAAGCACGAGTGCTTCATTTGCTTTGATATGCTGAAATGTCACTTCTGAAAGAAAATCCATTTACTGTTGTATACACAAGGAAACCTTAACCTGGAGAGTAGACATGGTGCATTAATCTGCTGTGGCTGCCATAACAAAATACCACAGACTGGGGGGCTTAGACAACAGACATTTATTTTCTCAAAGTCCTGGATCCTAGCAATCCGTGATCAAGATGCCAGCAAATTCAGTTTCTGGTGAGAGCTCTCTTTCTGGCTTGATGATAGTCTCCTCAACATGTTCTCACTAGGCCTCTTCTCTCTGCTTGGAAGGATTAACACAGAGAGAGAGAGAGAGAGAGAGAGAGAGGGAGAGGGAGGGAGGCGGGGGGAGAGAGAGAGATTTCTGGCATCTCTTCCTCTTATAAAGATATCAATTCTCTTGGAGTAGGTCACATCCTTATAACCTCATTTAACCTTTATCTTCAAGAAGGCCCTGTCTCCAAATACAGTCACGCTTTGAGGTTAGGTCTTCAACATATGAATTCATGGGGACGCAGTTCAGTCTCTAACACACTGAATTTTGCGACAAGAAAAACAACAACTACAGACACTTGTATAACACTCACAGTATGTCAGGTACTATTCCAAGAGTTTAACGTTTACCGATACATGTAATCTTCCCAGCAACTCTTTGGGCTAGATACTATTATTATCGCTATTTTACAGGTGAGATCCTTTAGTTACAAAAAACGTTACCTTGCCCAAGTTTATCCTGCTAATAAGATGGAGTTCTGCTGATTGGAGCCAGAATTCAAACTGATACAGGCTCCAGAATAAAATCTACTAAAATCATCAGTCATGTTAAGGATGGAGCACTGGATTCCCAACTTCTTTCTCAGGTTTATGAAGAAGCGTGTCAATATAAACTACTATTTCATACTGAGGTTTATTGGTTTTTATGTAGAGGCATTTTTATTCATCTGTTTGAATTGGAAGAAGAACAGTAAGTCTTTCCGGAGAAAGCCTTCAGTTATACAGTGTCTTGTGGAACGGACACTGGCTTTGCTAATGTAGCGCCCGCGTGAACAACTTACAGTGATTCTCATGAGAGAGGCTTACGTCAGCATTCTTGCATAAGGACAAGTAAATGAAATAATTGAGAAACTGAGCTATGGAGTACATCATTTTATTGAGCTGGCTTGGATCTTTGGTGTCTAAATGGCTTGTTAATGAACTCATCTGAATAATTCACTAAAGGTATTATGAACATTATGCAGAGGCATTTGAAAGATCATATAAATAGTTTGTATTAATAGTTTCCAAGCCAGATCACAATAATTCGTGAATAAGGAAAAACCTGCCATGACTGTTATTTAATTTCCAAAGCTTGACTTATTCAGAAATTAAACCAATAAAAGAGGACATCAGAAGACTTCATCACACAAAAATCTATTTTTTTTAAAATAATTTGTTGTCAAATTGGTTTCCATATAACACCCAGTGCTCATCCCAACAAGTGCCCTCCTCTGTGCCTGTCACCCCCCTCCCCCTCCCACACCCTCCTCACCTCTCCGTTTGTTCTTAGTTTTTGAGAGTCTCTTATGTTTTGTCTCCTTCCCTCTCTGTGTCTTTTTTCTTTTCCCCTCTTCCTCTCTCCCATGGTTTTCTGCTAAGTCTCTCAAAATCCACCTATGCATGGAAACATATGGTATCTGTCTTTCTCTGCCTGACTTATTTCACTTAGCATAATACCCTCCAGTTCCATCCATGTTGCTACACATAGCCAGATTTCATTCTTTCTCGTTGCCGCATAGTATTCCATTGTATATATATATACCATATCTTCTTCATCCGTTCGTCAGCTGATGGACACTTAGTATCTTTCCATGATTTGGCTATTGTCAAAAGTGCTGCTATGAACATTGGGGTACACATGCCCTTATGCATCAGCACTCCTGTGTCTCTTGGGTAGATTACAAAAATCTATTCTGAAAAGCCACTTGCTTTATTTTCTTTGGAAAAATAATTCTCAGTGTTAGATCTTAACAGAGAGGGCAGTTAAATATTGTTAGTTCTTTCCAATGATCTGTACCATTGTGTTGGGATTCTATTAAAATTATCAAGAGAGGCACCCAGGGGGCTCAGTCAGTTAAGTGTCCCATTCTTGATTTTGGCTTGGGTCATGATCTCAAGGTTTGTGAGTTCAAGCCCCACATTGGGGTCTGTGTGACAGTGCAGAGCTGGCTTAGGATTCCTCTCTCTCCCTCTCTCTTTTTCCCTCCCCCACTCATGCTCTGTCTCTCTCTCTCTCTCTCTCTCTCTCTCTCTCAAAATAAATAAATAAACTTTAAAAAATAATAATAAATAAATAAAACTAACATAAAATTATGTTTTGCTTTAGAATCTTATCTTCAGGGGTGCCTGGGTGGCTCAGTCAGTTAGGTATCCCATGCTTGGTTTGGGCTCAGGTCATGACCTCATGGTTCATGGGTCCAAGCCCTGGGTTGGGCTTCACAGCTGGCAGCACAGAGCCTGCTTGAGGTTTTCTCTCTCTTTCTCTCTCTCTGCCCCTTCCCCACTTGTGCTGCCTCTCTCTCAAAATAAATAAACTTTGAAAAAGAAAAGAAAATAAATAAATAAAAATATAAGCTTATCTTTTTAATATATTTACATTTTACCATCTTAAACTAATGAACCTGAATATTTCTTTATTATAAACTAAGCATAAAGAGCCCTAACTTAGCAATATTTTCAGGGGAAATTATTTGTAAAAGGTATCAGAGTCAGTCTTGCTTTATAGTTCAGCTATTTTAATTTTAAAAACATTGTTCTTTATTTTATATTTTAACTGCTACATTCTACCTTTTATATTATTTTACCTTGTTTCCTTCAAGAGTAAAGTAATAAAATTTCTTTGTAAAAAAACGTATTTACCTAAAAAATACATTGATTTTTAGGGTTAGCATTTAATATAGCAGGACTGCACGCATTCAAAGGAAACACGGCATCGGTTGTGAATGACTGAAAATTATGAAGCAATACTCTACCACGGCTCTAAGAATCTAATATCATCCTTATCGCTCAACCACATCACAATATTAGTTGCAGATTTTAAAAATGAAAACCACCTGGAAACTGTACAGGCAAGGCTCAAAGTTAAGACAGCACACCTAAGAAAAAACAACAACAAAGAAGCATACGTATTTGCCACTTGCTGCTATCAGCAGGACAGGAGTTCCAAATTCAATGTCATATCGTTTAAATAATCTTAGAGATTTCACTTACCTACCCTTCTGGTCACCTCTTCAACTTGCTCTCAGTATATTATTGTCTATACCAGTTCACACCGTATCTGCCTCATATCCATTTCTCTCTACTAGATGCTTACGTAGTAGAGGCAAAAGTTACCTGTCGCAGATGTTTTGCATCTATAATCATGCTATTCATATAAACTATTTCAGTAGATACTTACCAAATAAATCATCACTGGTCCAACAGATATTACCAAATAAATTATCACTAGGTTATATTATTATTTCTACCCCACCATAATTAACGTATTTTAAAGACCTCCGCAAATTATATACAGTAAAATGGTAAAATGTAAATAAATATATATAGTTTTAAGTCAGAACAAAGAAAAATACAAATTAGACAAGAAAGTCAAACAGGAAAATAAAATAATAAATATATATGATGATATATATTTAATGTATTAAAATGTAGTATTATTTGGCATATATAAAATATATATGATATCTGTATCTCTAGCATATAGATCTACACAGTAAAAAATAGGGCTAGCAATGAGTTCTCAGCTTCCTGAATATTAAAAGACACAAAACAGAAATAATCCTAGACACATGGCACATGGTTTTCATGTTCCACAAGAAAATACTCTCAGTGTTTTAGGGAAAACAAAGGTCTTCCCAAAAGTCATTTCTAAAAACATTTTTCCCAATAGAACTCTGAGAGTGATAGACAATATATAGTCACCAACTCTCTAGAATGTGGGTTTCTTTCAGAGATCCTCAATTAAAGCTAAGGCCATAAATTTCAAATGTAACTCAGTGTGCTTCCAATTTTAGACATTGTTGCTTTCCAGACTGAATAGATTGGAAAATGTAACTCTAAATTATCAAATCTATTCATCTGTTCTATGCGGCCATCAGGACACATATCAAATTAATAACCTTAATTTGTTAGCAATTTTTTTTTAAGTTTACTTATTTATTTTTGAGAGAGAGAGAGGCAGAGAGAGCGAATCCCAAGCAGTCTCTGCACGGTCAGCACAGAGCCCAGTGCAGGGCTCGAACTCATGAACAGTGAGATCACGACCTGAGCTGAAATCAAGAGTTGGGCACTTCACCAACCAACTGAATCTCCCAGGTGCCCCAGTTTGTTAGTATTTATAATGTCATTCTTTCTGATGTTAGATATCGATATCAATGATCGATGTAAACATTTCAAAAGGAAAAGAGCTGGGACTTCGGAAGGCTACAATTTCATGTCATTCAATGTTTTGATATCATCTGTCAGGAGAATACCCTTGCCCACTTTATTCCTCACAGGGGTGTTGAAATGTATGCATTAGTAACCAAGAGCAAATTTGTAGCTCTTTGCAGATTAACTTACATTATTCCAGTCCATAGTTTAAAGGCTGAAAAATTTCAACAAAAGGTACAATCATATCATTCTTAAAATTATATGTTTTAATTTCTGAAACGGCAAGTACACATAGATACAGTTTACTTCTAATTTTTTTTAATGTATATTTCTTTTTGAGAGACAGAGAGAGGCTGGAGTAGGAGTAGAGTGAGGGGGACAGAGGGTATGAAGCAGGCTCTGCCTTGACAGCAGAGAGCCTGACGTGGGGCTTGAACTCGTGAACCGTGAGATCATGACCTGAGCCGAAGTCGGCGCTCAACCGACTGAGCCACCCAGGCGCCCCCATATCATTCTTAACAAATATCTCAGTACACCCATAGTGGTCAATCAATAGCATAGCCAAACCTAAAACCCACGGTTTCCTCATTTAAAGTATAGACCTGGAGACGGTGAAGGAGGAAACAAGCATGAGAATCAGGCTGCCTGCTACCCATGCCAGGTTTTGTTCATAAACACACGTGGAGTAGTTTCTGTTTGTTTCAATCAGCACATCTCACTCCACATGAGACACCCTGATAAGCGGTCCTTTCTTCCACATTGCATGAATCTCTATCAGCAACTATGGCGCTCAAGACTCAAGAGACGGTCGTATGTTAGGGGAGACAACTCAGAACCCTAAAATCACTCCTCTTACGGACGTGATGCTAATAAGGCCTTATCTCAATGAGCATGAATTGCTTTATTGTCATAAAGGATAACATTGTTAATGAAGATATGAAACACAAGGCAGCCATATGATACCCACGAATGCCTAAATTCCCACCCCACTCCTCAGGGCTTTTTGCATTTCAGATATAAAGTAATATGAGATATAAAACATACGGGAAGAGCTAACATATCACAGCCAGAATCCTGTAAGTACAAACTTAGTCAAGGGTACAACTAATGAAGGGAATCTGACAGATATTAAGTCACTAGCCTTATTAAATATAACTTTGTGGCTAACCTGACTCAGGCCTGGATTTTAAACATCTTTGACCACAACCGCTTCTACAAACGCACTGTACACATGGCCCAGTACACCAAATATGTATGTGTACATTAGTTTGCTGGGGATGTTGTCATAAAACACAATACAGTGTGTAACTTAAATGTCGGAAATTAATTTTCTGACAGTCCTAGAGCTGGAAGTGTAAGATCAATGTGTTAGCAGGTTCGGTTTCTCCGGAGGCCTCTCTTTCCTTGGCTTGCAGAGAGCTACTGTCCCACTGTGTCCTCACATGGCCTTTCTGCTGTGCACACACGTCCCTGGTATCTCTTCCTCTTCTTATAAAGACACCAGTCTCTGGGCGCTTGGCTCAGATGGTTAAGTGTCCGACTTCAGCTCAGGTCATGATCTTGCTGTTCATGAGTTCAAGTCCCACATTGAACTCTGTGCTGACAGCTCAGAGCCTGGAGCCTGCTTCAGATTCTGTGTCTCCCTCTCTCTCTGTCCCTCCCTGCTCATGCTATCTCTTTCTCTTCTCTCTCTCTCTCTCTCTCTCTTTCTCAAAAATAAAAATAAACATTAAAAAAATTTTTTTAAAAGACACCAGTCTTACTGTATTCGAGCATTACTCTTAAGACCTAATTTAACCTCGATTATCTCCTTAATGGCCCTGTGTCCAAAACCAGTCACATTCTAAGTAAGGTACTGGGAGTGAGGACATCAACTTATGATTGAAGGGGACACAATTCAGTCCACAACAGTGCATATGTGTGGATGATATGACTGCAATAAAGTTTCACAAGACAGTATCTACCATCACTACATGCGAGGTAACCTCCTATTTTCTGTTCTATTCCATTATATTCTTAAAACAAACAAACCTTGGTTGTGATCCACTAAACTGATTTCATGACCCACAAACTGCAGATTTAAAACCACGAGCCAAGTATATCTGGCCATATGGTCCACCAAGTTCCTGGAATAGGAGAAACTCTAAGCACATTATCTAGGTCATCTACGTGGGGCAGTAACCACTACCCGGTCTGTTGATTACAAAAAAAAAATGCTAGCAGTATGTTAAACATTATGTCAAATACACTAAGATATTGATAAGAAAAAAAAACTTGGAGCTCTGAATTGTCAACTGAGTCAGGGTGAAGTAAGTGACTGCAATTGGGGAATTTTTAAGCTCCATCTCTGCCAACATGGATAGAGATCACCAGTGTGACTTGGCAAACACAACTGAAGACACGAGAGACTCATCCAGTCTGGGAGAAGGATAATCTTCAGCGTAAGTCCTAGATGTAGAAGAAGAAAGGGCTTGAGGAAGAAGTGTTTTGGGGAAATGTTTCACCATCATCTAGGTAATAATGTTTTATTAAACTTCGCTTCAGAAAGACTTGCCTTTCCAAATATTAGAAAATATTCTAGAGGCACGATAAATAAAATACTATACTGTTGTTGTGTAGAGAAAGGCAGCGTTGGGCATTTTTCTTTGTGGAAATCCTTACAGCTCTATGTAGTGGTTCACAGGGCCATCTAGACGCTATCCTGTTTGTTCTGTCCAAGTGCACGGGGATGATACTCCCTTTGGGCGCTGTGCAAGACTTTTTTTTTTTTTTTGTACCTATGCCACAGGCATATTTTTCAGGATTCCTATAAGAGATGTGCACCATTAAGGGTCATCACATTCAGGGGCGCCTGGGTGGCTCAGTCAGTGTAGCGTCCAACTTCGGCTCAGGTCATGATATTGCAGTTCATGGGATTGAGCCCTGTGTCAGGCTCTGTGCTGACAGCTTGGAGCCTGGAGCCCGCTTTGGATTCTGTGTCTCCCTCTCTCTCTCTGCCCCTCCCCTGCTCATGCTCTGTCTCTCTCTCCCTCTCTCAAAAATAAAACATTAAAAAAAATTTTTTTAAATAGAGTCATCACATTCAGAGAAGTGCAGAATATTGATGGGCTTATCATCAGGTATTTGTAGTTCATTTATAATTTATCTATTACAAAGGAAATTTGCCAATAAAGGGTGTTCTTTTTAAAGTTTATTTATTTATTTTGAGAGATAGAGAGCAAGCACGAGTAGGGGAGTGGCAGATAGTGAGAGAGAGAGAGAAAGAGAGAGAGAGTCCTAAGTAGGCTCTGTGATGTCAGCACAGAGTCAGTGTGGGACTCACACCCATGAACAATGAGATCATGACCTGAGCCACAACCAAGAGTCAGGGGCTTAAGTCACTAAACCACCCAGTCGCCCCACCAATAAAGGGTGTTTATACCATAAGCATTGTTGTCCACTACCGAAGGTGAATTTTCATCCTTATCAGGTTTTCAGAGAAAGAACTAGAAAGTTAACAGAAGTTAACTAAAGAACTAAAAGTTAATTTAACTGAAGGTCAAGTTCTCATATAGAAGGAATTAAAGGTTTTGCTAACTCTTTACTCGCAGCCGCTTTCTGTCCAAAGGCCACGCAGCTATCCGTGTCTGATAAACAGGAAGCTTCCTAAGGTGAGGAATTGTCAAAAGACCATTGACTAACACTGAGCACACCTCATCTGTGAGTCCATCCCTTCTGGTTTCGGAATGGAAATTATTTCTCCTTCTCACAAGGAAGATTCTGCTACTTATACAGCCTTTTCTCCAGTCCCAGCTGTCCTTTTCCTACATTCCTCTTCTGGCCCGAACCTCACCTTCTCCCTTTGAGTATGTACTCTTTGAAAGTGGAATTTCTGACTCTGCAAGCTTATGGCCAAATATTTCTGTTTTACTTTTTTTTTTAATGATTATTTATTTTTGAAAGAGAGAGAGAGAAACAGAGTACAAGCGGGGGAGGAACAGAGAGAGAGGGAGACACAGACTCGAAGAAGGCTCCGGGCTCTGAGCTGTCCGAACACAGGACTCGAACCCATGACAGTGAGATCATGACCTGAGCCGAAGTTGGATGCTTAACCGACTGAGCCACCAGGTGCCCCATAAATATTTCTGTTTTACACCCTGAGTTTTAGCTTCTGCTTCAACACGGCCTCAGAATGCATTTATTGAACCAACAAGATACTACAGCATCATGTTTACTGTGCACTGGGCACTCTTCCATGAAGGGGGGGGGTGCAGTAGTGAACAGGACCAAGGAAATCGATGCTCTGAAGCCTTGCATTCTAGTGGTGTAGGCAGATAACAAAAAATGGTACATACGGAAGCAAGAAAAATGTGAAATATGATAATGACATGCAATAAATTTGGGTGAAACAACAGAGTGTCTATGTAAACTGTAACTGTAATCTTTCCTTTGTGCGTTTTATATCATGGTTCACAAAAGAGTGACAAGAATACATGGCCCTTAAACTGTTAAATACCTGTTAAGAACGTGTTCAGTTATATGTAAAAGAAAAACCTGACACGCAGTGGACTTAATTACACATTTAAGTCTCTCAAATCACAGATTTGTTTATTTATTTATTTATCTACTTATTTTTTAGCTAATCTATACAGATCAGTGCCCTTGTAATTCACTAGGCCTTTCCCCCAAAGTGATGAATGGCTTCTATAAGCTTCAGCCATCACATGCGCAACTCAGGAACAAAGAGAAAGGAGCCAAGGAATGTATTTTCCAAAACTGCCCATGCTCAGGGCCCAGGATAATTATGCCTAGATCTCTGTCTCCTAAGTGAGTGACATGGCCACCCCAAACTACAAAGGAAACTGAGAGAACTGGGAAAATAATTGTCCTGCTTGGTTTATACCAGTTAAGGCCTATTACATAGGGCCTGCTATGTTGCTATCTCAAACAAAATCAGAGTCCTTTTAGCGAAGAAGTAATAGGAGATAAATATTTGGTGGGGAACTAAGAGTCACTTCCGGTTACCAATTTTCTAACCAGTCTGGACTTCTATAAGAAGAATCTATAAGAGGAAGAAATATGCTACTCCTCTATAAATTCTGAAGAAACTATGACATGATTATAATTTTAGTTTTTATTCAAGGCCATCTACACCAAATACTATTAATGATAGTAATATTTAACCCCAAATGAGATTATGATTCATCCATGGGAAAATCAGTATGTATCTAGATGTCTTATGTTTGTTTGGACAATCATTTGGTCTTCACTTTGCAAAACCAATAATGACACAGGGAGCACGAAAACTCAGTGATACTGAGAAGAAACAATTATTCAGCTATAAGACCAGCAGGTGTCCAGAATGCGTCCATAGTGGACAACGTTTTAATTTTTCTCCATGGACTGAAGGGTATTTTGCAGTGGAAAAACAGGGAAAATAACAAATAATAAAAATAAAAGATTCAAAGGGAAAGACTGATAAATTTATGTAACTAAAATAAAACTTACTATGGCCTTCTGAAAGTGTGAGGCATAAGAGAGATTATTTCCTGACCCATAGGACACTATTTCATAATTTTGTAGGAAGAAGTAAAATAAAAAAGAACTTATAATAATCTTTTATTCCATCAGAAATAGCAGGCTACATAAATGGAAAAGAGTAGTATATGCTTTTAGTGCCCTGCCCCGATCCCTTCCACACTGTTAGCTGCTTATAGTTCACAGCTACATCCTTCTCTGGAGAATTTTGCTCAACCAGTCGGAGCTGCCCTGCTGGGAGATTGTGCCTTCCTTCTCTGTACTTCCTCCCATTCCCCTGGCCAGAGAAGCCTGCAGCCAAGACTCCTCCTTGCTAAAATGCTGGACCTACTCAGTAATTTGTACTCCAGCACTCTCTTTGGAATCAGGATGAAGCTACATTCCTGCTGAGACCACATCCTTCCTAACCTGCTTTTCTTGGCCTGTCCTGGGGCCTCTCATTCCTTCCTCAATAAAACACATACACCTGAATCCGTGACTCAGGCTCTGTGGGTGGGGAATCCCACAAAGCGTAAAGGTGAGACTCCCCTTTTCACCTGTGGGAATATTATATGCTTCAAGCATAGTGAGGACCATGGTGGCCATCTTCTATAGAAAGACATCCTACACAGAGAGGGAGGGAGATAAAACATAAGAGACTCTCAAAGACTAAGAACAAACTGAGGGTGAGGGGGATGAGGGAGGGGGAGAGGGGGTGATGGGCATTAAAAAGGGCACATGTTGAGATGAACACTGGGTGTTATATGTAAACCAATTTGAAAATAAACTATTATAAATTAAAAAAAAGAAAGACATCCTACTAGAGTTTCTTCAGAGTCTCTTGATTGAAGTATAATTGGGTAGTAGCAGCTTCTGATGTTCTAGATAGGTTTGTTTTTCCCTTGGGCCTCATAGGCTCATTGTTATTTGTAGAAATCATTGACAAGCAAGAATTCTCTCTCCTCAACATCTGTTCCTCAACTACTTTCTGCTCTCTTTTACTCCAAATAGTGCCTCAAAGACCCTTATAGCTCTCTAATGCACACATTGAGCTCTTTCTGGGAGTAACTCATTAAAAAATTTGAAGATTCTGAAAGTGGCAGCAAGAAGCATAGTCTCACTTCTAGATACCCATATCTGAGTAGAAGAGTCACGGCACAAATTTCCAAATTCCAGCTCCACCAATGTTCCCTCCCACCTAATCCTGATACATGTAACTAAATGTTGGCATAAGTCCTAGACTCTTCTTAACATGTTCCAGCAGTAGTTCTGGTAACTGGCTTTTCCTCTCAGATACAGACAAATGTGCATGCATGTTTGTGCGTGTGTGTGTGTATGATGTGTGTATATACTTACAGATGTGCACACATGCAATAAAATGTGTAAGTATATGCACGCACACACACACACACACACACACACACACACACATATATATATATATACATACAAACATATATATTTATTCTATAAAGTTTTTTCTTTTTAAAAAATATTTATGTATTTTGAGAGAGAGAGAGAGAGTGCTAGTGGGGGAGGAGCAGAGAGAGAGAACCCCAAGAGGGCTCCGTGTTGTCAGGAGGCCCAAACCCAAGAACTGTGAGATCATGACCTAAGCAAAACCAAGAGTCAGATGCTCAACCAACTGAGCCACTCAGGCACCCCTCTGTAAAGTTTTCTCTCTATATAAATATCACGATTGTATTCCAATGTTAATTTACTTAAATCAACTCTTTGGTGAAAGATATATTTCTTCCGGTTTTGTTGGCAGACAACATGAAAAACATAACTCCAATATTTCCTACTGTATTTTAGAAGGTTAAAAATAAATAAGAGCAAATCTAGTCCCTTTTATTCTCTTCCTATATCAACAATTTCAGGACTTTGTTAACTCTGAAAACCCACTAGGCTTATTACTAAATTCAATTTCTTAAAGCTGTAAAAGCATCCCAAGAAAAGCACTTTAGGAGAATTACTACAGTTTCTGGTGGCAAAAATCACTCAGTTTCTGCTGTCTGCTTCATCCTGAGGTTGCTCAAGAAGCTAAAATGTTTCTTATGACACAAGAGCCAAGCTCTATAATGTCTCGTTTCACAGCAGAGTTGACTAAAAGCTTCCATTTTCCCACATGGAGGTTTCAAGGCAATAACTTTGCATAGTAAGGAAAGTTGCCATAATGTCATTTTCAGGAAAGTCAAACACACACACTGATGAAGCTGTTGACAGAAATATAAGTGAATTATGGCTTGGCAAAGCATGAAGCCATTAAAGGAAAAATGTCCTCCAAGTCATCCCTAAGGATCAGCAGATTTTATACTTGACAGCTTTTCTTTCCTTAATGGAGTTTCAATGGGAATTATAGTGGCAGAGTTTGCATTAGATTATTCTTTATTTAACGTGTTGAAATATGGCTCCTCATTGGAGTAAGCTCTAGAGAGAGGCAGGGAATAAGGACCACGGAGGCCTGCCTAGAAATGGGAATGAAATCCCATTTAAATCCAACAGTCCCACTTGTTGTAACCCATATTTTAGGGAGAAATGCTTCCTTGAATGAGTGATAGATTGGATGGTGTATGGTGTCCTCTTGTTCTAAATTCTCTGAGTTCTTAACAGTTTTATAATAGACTGTGTTAAATCTCTAAACAGAGGTTTAGGGATTTCCTAAGCCTAATATGACTCAATTTGTTGTCATAATTGGGACAAGTAATTGTTTGCTTTATATCCAAGACACTTATCTGGAGAATCTAAATAATACCACTGGCTTCAAAAGGATGAGCATTTCAAAGGGCTAAATCATAAAAGGAAACAAAATAAGAACATTTATTGCATACCTTGTTTGGGCCGTATTCTGTGTTAAAGGTTCTCTTTCACAGTTAATCCTTTCAAGACCACAAGTGACAGCTGATACTCTTTTTTTCTTCGCACCAGAAACTATCTTAAAAAAATTACAAGAAGACTAAAAGAAAGCTGTTATTTTGTGCCCTACAGTGAGTACGGTGGGTTTTTATTATACTGCTCAGTTCTATTCAGAAATGCATAACTGAGTTTATTCCAGTACCTTTCTTTCCAGTAAAATAGTTCAGAAAATCTTTGAGGTCCTGGTTGAATTTATTTATCCAAACAAAAGGGGAGAAAATGATATTTAAGCAGCAATATTGATTGAGCATGTATAAAACCTTTAGGTGTGATAGGTCAGCAGGCAAGTTGTTCGGCCATGAGCCCCATGTCTATTGTGATGCCTTAGGTGCCCAGCATCATGTATAATACACAGACCAGTTGTGCAGAGCATCATTGTCTCTCTATGGGTATAAGCTATCAAAGATTAAGCATGGATTCCCATATAGAAGATATTAAACCAGTTTGGCTGAATTGACATGTGTGAAACCCCTATTTGAAACACAGGGAAAAAATAAAATCAATTTATCTGGAAAATTAAAATTGAAGACTTGGGAGAATTTAGAGAGATTCAATATTGATGTGGAAAATGAATTAAAATGTAAGTTAGGGGATCTGGCCATTAGGGGACTAGAGTCTCAATCCTAATTCTCTCCCTACCTGGTTTTGTGTCACAGGGCACCTGCTGGGTCTCAGTTTTACCTCTAAAATGGAATTGTTGAACTAGATATTTTAAAATCTTCAATGACCTTTTTTTCTCCAACTTTCAATCTTTTTTGAAGCTCAAGAAATGTACTAAATAGAACTTTTGTCTAGGTGAATGTTTCTGCTGTTCATTTATTTGACCCAATTCTTCAACTAAACCAGATCATAAAATATGTGATTCCATTGTAGAGATCACTGGGGAGGTAAAAAAGACAATTGGAGTCAATTTAACTTATGAGCATAGTTAATACATGGGCATTCTTGGCCACTGTGATTTGCCTTATTCCTTCTTCTGAGTACCGACCATACTTAACATATGTACCGGTTACATGACATTTAGCAAATACATTGAATCATCTTATTTTATGCCCATGAATCCTATAATTTTTATCACCTGGATAAACTCTTCAGTGTTTGGATTGTAATTTGGCTATCCTTATTTATTCATAACTTTATAGATAACAGTTATTGAGACAAAGTTTGCTGCTGTTTATAAGTAGTAAGTGCTAGAATAAGTGTTAAGTATTGCCTCATTTTTGTTGATAAATGTTCTACAGAGTCTCATTTAAATATATGTATTTAAAGCTAAATTACCCTTAAAGCTAAATATCTATAAAACAGTGAAAGCTAGAATTGATACAATGAGCAAATATAAATGTTGTTTTTTCTATGTGGCAGGTGTTATCGTAAGTGCTTTTCATACATAATCTCAGGATTTCTACACAACCCTGTGAGATCGGTGTCATCCTGAACCTAATTTCTCAGAGAGATTCAGCAAAATCCACATAGCTGGTGATTGGCAGAGCTGGAATTCAAACCAACTGAGTCTGAAACCAGAACCCACTGTGAGAGTCTGAATATGAGAATTAGTTGTGCGTCTCTAAGTTAACCAGTGAAAATTAGAAAAATGATATTTTTTATAATAAAAATTTTTAGAGCAGAGTTGGCAATTACAGTCTGTGAGCCAATTTCAGCCATCCACCATTTTTGAAATTGTTTTATTGGAACACAGCCATACTCATTTACGTCTTGTCAATAGCTGACTTTGCACTAAAATGGCAGGGTTGAATAATTGCCACCAGAGATTGTATGCCACCCCCTCCAAAACCCAAAATACTTACTACCTGGTCCTTTGGAGAAAAAAATTTGCAGATTTCAAGTCTAGAGGAATCTACTAAGCATTCTTCTTTTTGAATAATCAACCTTCTTCTATTCGTCTTCTAGAAATTCCATAATGAGATGTCACAAATGTGTATCCAAACTCATTTTATGCATCCTAGGACTCAAGACATAAATACAACTTTGCACCTCTTTTGCCTTATTTTTACTATCCAAACCATTTTATTACCTATTTTCTTTTTTCTTATTTTTTATGAATTTAAATATTTAACATTTATTCAGTTTTTCATCTCTATAATTAATATTGCAGCCTCCATTTTGACTTTTATGTGTATTAAAATATGTTTCATATCTTACATTTATTAACATATGTCTTTAGGGAAGTGACTTTCCTCGTATCCTCTTGTGCTGATCCTGGATCATTTTGCTCTCAAATCTCATTTCCTCCTTTGCTCCTATTACAGGGAGTCTGATCCCTACAGGATGTATTATACAGACTCCTCCAACAGATGGTATCCAGAAGCATTCAGCTTCTGGGAGGTGAGGAGGTAGGGCGAAGCCAGGGAATTTCGTCCCCTCTCTGGAACTCCTCCATAGTCTATTATGGTTTCAGCTTACTGGTTGGTAAGGAGGGTGGAAAGAATGGATTTACTGTAGATGGGTTCCAATAACACCTTCTCTTCCTTCTTTAGATGGTCCAGCATTTCCATCCATGGCTAATTTCCAGACTGTGTCTCCATTCCATTTGGTTTTGTCACCCTTCCATTTCTTATGTGACTATTTCCCTGCATTTAACTCCTTTGGGTTTAAGTTCTTGATATGATTTCTTTTTTGTTGTTTGTTTGCCATTAATCTGTACAATTCTATTTAGTATGATCTTTAGAAATAGACTGCATTCTTAACATTTTGTTAATTATCATGCATGATTTTACAAAAAAATGGCCTGCAAAAGTTCATTATTAAAGTCCTTCACATATGACATATGTTTCAAAAACTATACAGAGAACAAACTAAGGAGGAGAGGTGGGTAGGAGGATTGGCTAAATGGTTGATGGGTAACTAAGAGGGCATTAGTTGGGATGAGCCCTGGGTGTTATATGTAAGTGATGAGTCACTGGGTTCTACTGAAACCAACACTACATGGTATGTTAACTAACTTGAATTTAAATAAATAAATTTTAAAAATAAATCAATAAATAAAAGAAAAAAATACTACTGCTCAAGCAATCCTGCAAATTGAACTTTCAAGCAACAACAACAAAAATGACTTTCTACTTTCTTTGAACTCTGTTTGTGTACAACAGGTTGCCAAATCCCAAAGAAAAATACAAATCTAACCTCACATTTTAGGCATGATGCATTTCGATTTAACAGAAAATATTGCAAACTTTTAGTCTTAAGATGTAAATAATTACTGGAAACTTTGAAATGAAATACAGTATTTGGGAATTTTTTTTCTTAGGGCTCTCTTTGCCATTTCCTCAGGCTTGAGCTAAATGCTCAGTAAGAATTCATCACAAAGACAGTATGAATGACTCCCTTAAGATTCCTGCCTTTCCCCAGGATAGAAACGAACCATGGCTTGTAACGTGATACTGAAGTGAAAACAAACGATGGTTGATAGACATTTCCAGGTTCAGGGCCCAGAATACATTGTTTTGTCTAAAACGTTTTAATATTTATATTATATTTTATGTGTGACACAGTTTTATTCATTCTGTATAAAACGCGATGTTTTTTGCTTTTTTTTTTTAATTTCAAAAAATTTGAGATGAAATACATTACTGGACATGGAAACCTCCCTTAAGGAATACTTATATGAATATATGGCACCATTATACTATTGAAACAGCAACTAGTGTTAGAGAATAGTTTTTCATTTCTCTTCGTGGTGAAAGTAGAATGGTGTTAAGGATGTGTTTGGTTGGCTTATGATTGACTGAATTTCTTATTCTGTCCTTCCTTTATTCTCATTTTTCCAACTTCTCTTTAGTCACAGTCCAAGTATGGTCTGTAACGACACGACAAGAGTATGAGTTTTGGAGTCAGAGACATCCAGGTACAAATCCCAGGTTCTCCACTTCTGACCTGGGAAGACCTCTCACTTATGTGAGTCTCCAGTTCCTCAAGTGCAAAATGTGTGTAATACTATCTCTTCCACAGGTTTTGTTAGGACAAAAGCAATTTAAAAGTATGTTAAGTTCAATCAATTTGTTAGTGTTCAGTATATATCTTAGCTCCCTTCGCTTTTCTCCTAACTTCCTCTTCCCTGCTAACTTCAGTACTTTACATAAAAGCCAACGCATGCCATGTATACCATGATCTGTGTTACCTTGTCCTCCTTTAGGCTTGGATTTTCTCATTCTAAATGTGCCCGTGCGAAGAATTGGCGGAAAATACGAAGCAATATACAGATTTGCCTTTCTGATTTGAAGTTATTCCTGGGATAACTGTTTTTCTACCCCCAGCAAATTTTGCCTTAAACACATATTCAGAAGGGCTACAAAACTCTCTCTTCTGTAATCCTCCAATCCATGCTAATCTGTCTTATCACCACTGCACAACAGAAAGAATGCCCGGCCAGATGTGGGGACAGAAAGGAAGACGTGTAGATAAGGGAACAAATTTCAAACAAAGCTCCAGAGCATCTTGATGGCTTCTGCTCCTGAGGACCTGTCGGATGGGTCATCATTGGCTGGGAAGGTCATGGCCCAGAACAAGTACCTGGTTGTCATAGGTGACACTCCAGGGATTCTATTGAAGAAAGATGCATGCTGTCAATTATAGGCAGCTGGTTCCTGGAGCTGCTGAAGCCTATAAACAAGAGATAGCTTGTGAGTGTTCAGGGGTGAAGAGAAGGTATATCGATCCCTCAGGAGTAAAAGCCAATATTTGAAAGACATATTTTTTGTTTTACTGACGTTTTTTAGACGTTGTGATAGAAAAGTCCTACTCTAGACTGATTGTTCATGGAAGCTCCCAAACATCAGTGAAGAACAGGCAGGACACTTCTTGACATGCTTGCGTGGAGCCAAAGCTGGAAGGATAGAAGCTATAAGTTCATAATTCAGAAGAGAATGATTTAGCCACTTCTGTGGGTACAATTGCTGTACATCCCTTATTTTTGTCGCGTAGGTGTAATTGACAACCGTACCTTTTCTACCACTTAGATGTCATAGTGTGTTTTTAATAAACATTTTAACTTTTCTACTTTCGGTTCTTTAATTGGCTATCAGATCAAGCACTTTTAAAATTATATACAGTATTTTTGATGCTAAGGCAAGAAAAGACAGGGTTGAGGCAAAGAGGCAGGGGATTGGGAAGAAAAGAGTTAGGGAAAGTATTGTGTCCTCTTATTCCCAGGAAGGGTGATAGGCCTTAATGTTTTTTATAATATAAGCTACTCCTGGTTTTCCATTCAACTTTGTTGTTAAAAAATAATCAAGTCAGTGGTGGTGGGAGAAGGAATAGAATAAACATGAAGTTTTTGGGAAATTGCAAACAAATTATGTGCACCCCTGGCGTAAAACTGACCCAGTTCCTGGCCCCCAGAATTGGGAAAGATCTCTGTATCTCTTGATTTGAACACCTGAATCTGCTATATGGCCAGTGTCTCTGAGGTGTGAGAATTTGAAAGGACAGGGTTGTGGAGGTGCCCACTCTTAGAGGTGCAGCTGTGAAAGCTAAAGCAAGAAAATTCGGAAAGAACGTCGTAATTTGTGATGTCTCCCTCTTTGGAATCCAGGAAGGAGACTTTGTTACAACCTGGATCCCCCATGTTGGACAAAGTGTCTGATTAGCTGGTCATGGGGCAGCTAGAACAGAGGACACCAACGACAGCAATGGACTGAAGAACATGAGGGCTTTTTCTTGCTGGAAAGAGAAATCATATGGAACTTCCTTTTGAATTACATACATCCTTTAAGTCCTTAATCAGTCAAGAATGGGGAATGTTGAGAAATGTGATACTACCTTCTCGTCAAACAAACAGATAAAGACATAGAGTTCATTTTAGCTGAATGTGAAAATAAATATGGCCACAACCAGTACCCCGGCTATTGTGGAATATTTTATACCTGTTGATGTTAGTCAATCTCAATGGTGAGTAGTAAGTTTTGTCCAGCTTTCACCAGAACAGCAAATTAAGCCTCTGTTGACCTATAATACCACTTGAGTTTTCAAATTGTATAGTTACTAAAGAGGAATGGTGAATTTGAATTTCCATTCAAGAAGCATTTTCCAAGTTACCCCATTTTCTTCTCTGTAGTAAGTACCTCAGGTCTTTTCCACACCATTTACAAAATGCATAATTGTTTCAGGTTTGTGCCTAAATTGTCACAATATATCACAGAAATATCATTTGTTTTCACTGTGGCTGTACAATTGACAGTTATGCTTTAGTTTGACTAGATTCCTTCCTAGCTGGCTCAGTAGTTCTCTTGGAAGAACCAGAGAGGTAAAAGCCAAAAAATGTGTAAGCCATTAAATGGTTGTTATTGTTGCTGTTTACTTTTTGCTGAGTCTCACCTAGATTTTCCATTTCAAAGTTATGTAACCAATATAATGAATAAGCAGAATCCATTCAGGAAACAATTTTATTCTTTATTCTTTTATTTTTTCCAGTAATGGCTGTTAGTTTATTTTTTTTAATTTAAAATAGTTTATTTTCAAATTGGTTTACATAAAACACCCAGTGTTCATCCCAACATGTGCCCTTTTTTAATGCCCATCACCCCCTCTCCCCCCCCATCTCCCTCACCCTCAGTTTGTTCTTAGTCTTTGAGAGTCTCTTATGTTTTATCTCCCTCCCTCTCTGTGTCTTTTTTTTCCTTTCCCCTCTTCCCCTCCCCCTGGTTTTTGCTTAGTCTCACCAAGTCCACCTATTCGTGGAAACATATGGTATCTGTCTTTTTCTGATTGACTTATTTCACTTAACATAACACCCTCCAGTTCCATCCATGTTGCTACGCATGCCAGATTTCATTTTTTCTCATTGCCACATAGTAGTCCATTGTATATATGTGCCACATCTTCTTTATCCACTCGTCAGTTGATGGGCACTTAGTTTCTTTCCATGTTTTATATTGTCCATTCAAATTTGGCAGTTTCTTCCTCTATGCCTGGAAAAAATCTCAGATTCCACACAATTTCTAAGAACTTTATTAAGGAATAATTGAAATACAGTAAACTGCATATATTTAAAGTATATGATGTGATTGGTTGTGATACAGAAAGTGTAAATATGGACTTTCAAACCGGTTATTATAATCAAGACAGTGAATTACTTCCAATTTCATTATGCTCTATTTTAATCTCTCCCAGCCTCCTTTTCTACCCTCTATTTCCATCTCCAAGCAAGTACTAATCTGCTTCTGTCACTATACATCACTTTGAATTTTCTAGAATATTATATAAATGAAATAATACAGCATGTAATCTTTTATATCTTTAACTCAGCATCATTATATTGAAATTTACACATGTTATGGTGTGCATTGATACCATAATTTGCAAATCTACTCACTTGTGGGTTTTTTTTTTTTTTTTGTTTATTTATTTATTTTGAGAGACAGAGATAGCATGAGCAAGAGAGGGCAGAAAGAGAGGTAGAGAGAGAATTCTAAGCAGGCCCTGTACTGCTAGTGCAGAGCCCCACAAGGGGCTTGAACTCACAAACAGTGAAAGCATGACCTGAGCCAAAAATCAAGAGTCAGTCGCTTAACTGACTAAGCCACCCAGGCGACCCCTAATCTCTTGTTGATGGACATTTGTGTTGTTTCCAGTTTTTTTGCTATTATGAATAAAGCTACTGTGAATGTTCATGAACAAGATTTTGTATGCACATATCTTTTGTAATTTGGGGTTAAACAAAGATTTCTTACACATTAAATTAAGAGCACAGTCTGTAAAAGAATGGATTAAAAACTGCTCTTTGTTTTTTTTTTGTTGTTGTTGTTCTTTTTGTTCTTGTAATATAATTTATTGTCAAATTGGCTAACATACAGTGTGTGGTGTGCTCCTGGTTTTGGAGGTAGATTCCTGCAGTTCATCACTTACATACAACACCCAGTGCTAATCCCAACAAGTGCCCCCCTCAATGCCCATCACCCATTTTCTTCTCTCTCCCACACCCCATCCCCCCTCAGTTTGTATTTAAGAGTCTTTTATGGTTTGCCTCTCTCCCTCTCTGTTTGTAACTATTTTTCTCTTTCCCTTCCCCCATGGTCTTCTGTTAAGTTTCTCAAGATCCACATATGAGTGAAAACATATGGTATCTGTCCTTCTCTGACTGACTTATTTCACTCAGCCTAATACTTTCCAGTTCCATCCATGTTGCTGCAAATGGCATGATTTCATTCTTGGCTTTCTCATGGCCAAGTAATATTCCATTGTATATATAAACCACATCTTCTTTATCCATTCATCAGTTGATGGACAGTTAGGCTCTTTCCATAATTTGGCTATTGTTGAAAGTGCTGCTATAAACACCGGGGTGCCCCTATGAATCAGCAATCCTGTGTCCCTTGGATAAATTCTTAGTAGTGCTATTGCCAAGTCATAGAGTAGTTCTATTTTCAGTAGTTCTATTTTTGAGGAACTTCCACACTGTTTTCTAGAACAGCTGCACTAGTTTTCATTACCACCAACCGTGCAAGAGGGCTCCCATTTCTCCACATCCTCACCAGCATCTGTAGTTTCCTGAGTTGTTCATTTTAGCCACTATGACTGGCATGAGGCAGGATCTCAGTGTGGTTTTGATTTGCATTTCCCTGATGATGAGTGACGTCGAACATCTTTTTGTGTGTCTGTTGGCCATCTGGATGTCTTCTTTGGAAAAGTGTCTATTCATGTCTTTTGCCCATTTCTTCACTGGGTTATTTGCAAAAATTGCTTTTTGATAAACACTGGTAAGGGAACATAAAGCTGACGGTGAAGAGAAAATATTTGCAAATAATATACACTTTAAAAGCTTACATATAAAATATATTTTTTAATATCAAACTCAATAATGAAAAAACAATCATGTGAAAAATTGGGAATGATTTAAACAGATACCATCAAAGATGATACCTGAAAAGATGCTCACCAACATTCAATAGGGAAATTTAACATTACCAGGGAAATTCAAATTAAAACCACAAAGAGATACCAATACATGTTTATTATAATGACTAAAACTAAAAAGACTGACCATACCAAGTATTAGAGAGATCGTAGAATAACAGAGACTTTAAGACACTTCTGGAGGGAGTTTAACATGGTCTTTAATGACTTTGGAAAGCAGTTTGACAGTTTCTTAAAATACTGAACATATTATCTCCCGAATGGTACAAAAGTTCCATTCCTCATGGTTACTTATAAACAATGAAAGTATATCCATAATATTTTTTTATCACTCCCAGAAAATAAAAATGCCTCTAGCCGTATTTAGTCACCAAAAACTTGTTTCTCTAATAACTGAAATACCCATTTTCATGTAGTAGTCAAAACTCCAAACTATAGCCAAAGTTCAAACTTCCTCTCTCCCCAAGTTCTGGCTTCCTTAAGGCTGGTCCCTGAAGAAGCAAAGGGTTGTGTGACTCACTTCCTCTTATTCCCTCCCCTACCATCGAATCATCTTCCATCTTCATACCATTAGCTGAGAATCCTGTCTGCTTGAATGTCTGGCCCCAGAGAAGGAGCACAAATTATGAATTTATGTGATAACATCAGGATATTTCAGGATATTTGGTTTCCCTGAATGTGTTAAGTGTTCACAACTGACTTTTTTTTTTTTTCCTTTTAGGAATCTTTGTAGGTCTCCTCAGGACATACTTCTCATATTGCTTCCAGTTGCTGAAATGTTTCACTGCAGATCCCTGACATGGGTGTTGCACTCTCTGGCAGCAAACAGCGAGTCCCAACAGGTTGGGGACCAGGAGAGATTCCACTGTAGACAGGCTCCTTTACAGGATGTTAACTGATTGCAGACCAACTCTTTCTGTGCATGGCTCGTATCTTATCCACAAAATTCATAAAGACTTAAAATAGTCAAACATGTATTTGAAAAAGTATAAAGTTGGAGTACTAATACTACCTAACTTCAAGATTTATCATAAAGCTAAAGTACTTAAGACATGTATTGGATTGGCATACATTGTTGGAACAGAATGCAGAGAACCCAGAAGTAGCTCTAATGATCAGTTAATTTTTGAAAGGGACTAGGGGCAATTTACTAAAAAAAAAAAAAAAAAAAAGGTAGTATTTTCAACAACTGATGCTTGAACATTGGATATCCACATGCAAACATTGGATTCATAGCCTATCCATATACAAAAATTAACTTAAAATGAATCACAATATGCAAATGTGGAACCTAAAATTATAACACTTCTAGAAGAAAACAAAAGAGAAAATCTTTGTTTCCTTGAATTAGGCAAAAGTTTCTTAGCTAATCACCTGAAACTAATATAACATTCTACGTAAAATTCTTAGCTATAATGCCAAAAGCATAATCCATAAAAGAAAGCAATAATAAATTGGATTTCATTAAATTCAGCACTTTTGCGCTTTGAAAGACACTGTGAAGATACTTACAAGACAAGTCAAAGACTAGGGGAAAAGATTTCAAGTCACATAACTGGAAAAGGGCTTGTAACCAGAATGTACGAAGAACTCTCAAAAGTCAATAATAAGAAAACAAAACAAAAAAAAACTATTAAAAAATAGGCAAAAGGTCTGGTCAGACACTTCACAAATGAAGATAAACAGATGACAAAAAGAACATGGAAAGATGCTCACATCATTAGTCTTTAGGTCTATAGGAAAATGCAAATTATAACCATAAGACACTACCACACACTTATTAGATTGCCTCAAAATAATTTCTTTAAATTGACTTTAGCAAGCATTGACAAAGATGTAGAGAGAATGAAACTTTCATATATCGTGGGTGGAAATGGAAATGGTAGAATCTCTTTTGAAACTTCTTTGGGAGCCTCTTAAATTAAGTATGCACCTACTCTAGGACCCAGCCATTCTACCCCCAGGTGCTTGCTCAAAAGAATTCAAAGTTTCAGTCCACACAAAGGCTCCTATATGGATGTCCATCACAATTGATTTGCAACAGGCAAAACTGGAAACAAGCCAAACGCCCATCAACAGTTGAATGTGTATGCGAATTGTGGTTTATCCATACACCAAACTTCTACTCATTAATAAAAGAAATGAAGTGTAGATATACATGCAACAACACGGATGTTATCTCAAAGTTATTATGCTAGTGAAGAGGAAAAATGAGTATAGATTGTATGACTTCATTTACATAAAATTCTAAAACCTGAAAACTAATCTACAGTGACAAAAAGTAGACCAGTGGTTGCCTGGAGGTGTAAGTGGTGCAAGTTTCTTGAAACCAAAATCAACATAATGAAAATATTCTTCATTCCCAAAATGTCCTTCTGTCATTTGATGATTTCTTCCCTTCTCCCTTCATATGCTACTCCCCTGCCTAATGCAATTATAATACTGCAGTTTATTGTGTGTCAATTGTACCTCAGTAAAAACTGCTCAGAATATTCTTAGGGCATATTACAGAAATGATGAAAAGCCACTCATTCCCAGGCTTGGCAACTTGCAGCCTGGATGTCAGAAACAGCCCTTCGGGTGTTAGATTGGCCCACGTGGGCTGGCTGTGACTTGATTCATAGCTCCGGGAACACGGAGAATGCCCTTTTCTGCACTTGCCACTGAAAGTTCAATACATTCAAGCCGTTGAGCAAAACCAGGTGCCAGGAGTAAAAATGCCGGTCGGAAGTAGCTGTTCCACACACAGAACAGCGTGGCTCACCTCCCTAGTCCTTCTCACCGGGAGGCAGGTTGCTAGGGTGGCTCTCTGCCTTTGGATTTGTGACTGAGTCCTGAGACCACCACTTCCAAACTGTGGAACACTGTGCCGAACACCTTTGCTCTCAGAACTTCTTTTCACTTACCTGTAGAGTGGAGAAGATAATACCCACCACATCATGAGGTCTGTTAGATAAGGATGTAGGGAGTGACATACGCAGCAGGATCAATTTTTCACCAAAAGCAGCATTCGTCTCTGATTATGGTTAGAACACTACAAGAAGCTATCATCCGAAAAGGTGGCCGGTGCTTGTGTTGTAGGGCAGCCTCTCTGTGTCGGACGATGGTCCTAAACTTGCACTTACTCATATTGTTTCCACTTCCAACAGAATAAATACCCTTTAAAAAATTAGATCACTTTTACCTGAAAGAGTACTATGAGTAGTAAAGCATATTGTAATACGTAAACTTCAGAGCCATTTTAAGTATGACCAGAAGAATAGAGAAAAAGAAGGACCACGGTTGCTACACTCAGGGGAAGAAAATGTTCCTGAGCAAAATGTCTACTGCTCTGTGCGGAGTCTCACTAATTAGAATAAATTACTAATAGTAGGGCTCCCGTGAAATGGACTGAAGATGGATGGCACCTTAATCAACACAGAGTAATGATAAATGACGGTGCGCTGAGTTGGGATGATGTGATTAATAGAAGCTATTGAATGAAGTCTAGGCTGTCTTTTATTTGGCTTAGTATTTTTCTGAATGGGTTCAAGAAGCAAATTTTTTAAAGCACATCAACTTAAATGAACAGGAAATAGTGGTGGTGACAGATGTTTTAAACCCTAGAGAAGTCAAGCAGAATGTAACATTGCTTCCTTACGCTCTTATAGGACCAACTTGTTTACAGAGGGCTTTCACAGTCACTCACTGAACCTTCTTATTTGCCTGATGACTGAAGCAAAACTGGTATTAACCCCCGTTATATAGGTCCCACCATTATAAAAGGTGTTGGGTGGGGGGAACGGCTAAATGGGTGATGGGCATTAAGGAGGGCATGAGCCTTGGGACGAGCACTGGGTGTTGTATGTAAGTGATGAATCACTAAATTCTATTCCTGAAACCATTATTATAGCATAGGTTAACTTACTTGGATTTAAATAAAATTTTTTAAAAAAATAGTTGCTAAAAAAAGTTATATAAACCAGCAAATCCCTTCTTATTTTGTTTAATTTATCCTGTTTTTTGTTTCTGTCACTTTTATCTGACTAATACAAGAATTCAGGTCTTGGGACCCATATTTCATTGTTCCTCACTGCACTAGAATTCCTCCCTTGGAAAAAAAAAAGGTATAAAATTATGAGAGTTCATATTTATAAAGTACTTTGTACATGCCACTACCCTTCCAAATACATATATTAACTCTTTAATCCATACAACAGCTCAGTGAGTAAACATGTAGAATTATCTGATGAATAACCAACACACAGAACAATTAAATAGCTTCATGCAACATACATTCCAAATAAATGGACGAGCTAGGATTTGAGCTCAGTCTGGCCACAGAGCCAGTGTCTTTTCTGGTGAGGGTATACTTATTCTTTTTTTTAAAGCTGAATTATTCTCTGATTGGTATGAGGCCAGTCGTTGGGTAAATGGTAGTTTCTAATGAGCAGTGAATAGGCCACGTGGACAAAGGAGGAGCAGCCTTCGCCCATGATCAATCTGGGTCCACTTCAGTTGGCGAAATCCAATTGGGATGAAAAGTATCTCCTTACCTGCTTTGTTTTCTCACTGCATATTCCTAGTCACCACTAAGACATGACACATGGAACGGGTAGACGGGGCACTCCCGTTGGAACAGCTGCATTGTGTTGTAAATTTTTAAGACTCCACGTTTTCCTGATGCCTCAGTGTCCCCACAAACAGGCTATAAGTAGCCTCTGTAAGGCAACCAAACACATCAATGTGATAAGGCTGGTCTCTGTTACAAGTTCCCCTCTGACCCTCCCCTGACTGTGATCCAGGGACATTTAAATGCACCAATGAAATCCACTCATGCCTTTTGCTTGAGCATTCCACCATGACCCCCAATGAAAACACTTGCCCACAGGCCCTCATCTGCTCTCAGCTCCCCCTGCTTGGTTGAGCCCACTCCCTTGGAGTTCCTTTTGTGTGGGCCTTTGCATGGTGAGCCATGCCTCCCACTTCTAGGACCTGTGAGTATAATACATTTATTCTACTCTCCTGTGCCTTGCTATAGTGTTTTTCCATGTCCACACCACATTAATCATCAAAATCCCCACTTTAAAATAATATAATTGTTCTTTACAACATACATGTACATCCCAAGATTTTTTTTTTTCCTGTGTTCCACCCCTGGGTTCCTTTTCACTGTCTGCCAGGTTATGCCTAGGTTTACTTACTTACTCTGGAGTTAGAGAATTATAGCCTCAATTAATTACTTTGAAAAAAATTTTACATATTACCGAATGTGTTTCCAAAGATTTTATTTCATTTGATCCCCTAACAGATCTTTTGAGGCAGACAAGGCAACAAAATTCTTATGTATGAAGATGAGAAATCTGAGGTTGGGATATGTCTTGTTCAGGGTCACCCCTCTGTTGGGTTAGGAGAGGAACCAGCTTCCTTCCAGTTCACCATCCCACTGTTTTTGTTGTCGTAGGTGAATTCTGTATTAATTTCATTTATAAAATATGGCCCATTTCTATCTTCTCAGACATGTCTAACCCCAAGCTCATAATCTTCATCTCTAACCCATTTTTTAATGTTGTCCCTGACATCTTTCTTATTTGCCTTTCAGATATTTCTACTGAAATTCAGTGGCCTTCTTTGTTGCCATTAACCTCCATCTCTACTTTTTATACAGTGGCCTGTGGATGGACTTCAGCATCTCAAGCCATGATCTGCTTTGGTAATCTTTAATGGGATATGACCTCCGCTAGTCTTCTTCCTGATACTCAGTCATTCCAACTGCTCTCCATCTTCCCTGAACTCTTCAGTCGCTCATTGCCATCCTCCTCAAACCTCCCACCTTGCACCTACAGAACAGAAACCTGGTGACAGATGGTAAGGACTCCTAGCCCCCTATTTTTAGCAGCTGATGGCATTCTTTTCAATCTACCATTAAAAAATTAGAACACACATATGCATCACCTATGTGCTTGATACACAGAATAAGGAGAGACACCAATACACCCAGGTCTCATCAAATTCTATTGATGAGAAAACTCATCAAGATGACATGACCACTGGTTGACTCCTGAACTAGAATCCCATAATCAGAGGGCCTAACTCCCAGAAACTGCTTCAAGGACATGACCTTGAGTTAGTAAGTGGTGTTGGAACCATCTGGATGGTAAACACTGAACCCAGTTAAGGCCTCTATATAAATTTTTAAGGTTTGGCTGGTGATGTGGAGATCTGTTTGTCTTGCAGCTGCCCAAGGCAAGTGCAATGGGTAAGTTCCCTTGATTATTAAATCTGGCACCTACCAATCTGGAATGGCCTACTTCCTCCTTTGGTCTCTTTCTTCCCTCCATGTATGGAGGCCAATTTCAAATTATACCTGGGAAGCTCCCAAGGAGGCTGTAAATCAACATCTACCCTGGTCCCAGATTCACCTTTAAATATTTTTCACTCATAGGGCACCTGGGTAGTCAGTTTAAGCGTCCAACTCTTGATTTCAGCTCATGTCATGATCTTGTGATTCATTGAGTTCCAGCTCCATGTTGGCCTCTGCACTGAGAGTGTGGAGCCTGCTTGGATTCTCTCTCTCTCTCTCTCTCTCTCTCCTTCTTTCTCTGCCCCTCTCCTGCTCACTCTTCCTCTCTTGAAATAAATCAATAAACATTTTAAAATAATAAGAATAATAAATATGTTTCACTCCCTAAGGGAGTATACTCATGAGGTATCCCACAGTCTAAAATTTTACTGTATTAGAGAGTTAAGAGGAATCTGAGAGATGAGGAAACTTAGCTCCAGAAAGATAAGGAGGACTTCTACCAGTCAGGGCAGGCTAATTATTGTGTCCAACCCGTAGCTCCAGAATTGTAGTGGTTCAGCACAAGGGCAGTCTATCTCTCGCTCGTATCATAGTCCAATTTAGGATGGCAGATACACACATTTGGGGCCCAGGGTCTTCTATGTGGGCCCTTTGACTCCTCTGTTTTTAACTAGTGGCTAGAGAAAGAAAAGTACATGGAAAGTTCCACAAGAGGTTTTAATGGGCCTGGACTAGGGGTCCATCATGTCAGCTCACATTTCATTGACCAAAGTTTGGTTGCATGGACACATAACTGAAGGGAGGCTGAGAAATACAGTGAAGCTTTTTATTTTAATTGCAGACATTACATAGTTTATAAGTTGCCTTAAATATTTTACTTAAAGAAGCCATTTAGAAATTTATTGTAGGGGGCGCCTGGGTGGCTCAGTCAGTTAAGTGTCCAACTCTTCGAGTTTGGCTCAAGTCATGATCCCATCATCGTGGGATCAAGCCCTGCATCAGACTCCATGCTGAGCATGGCGCCTGCTTGAGATCCTCTCCCCATCTCTCTCTCCTTCTCTCTCCTTCTGCCCCTCTCCCCCACTTGCTCTCCTGAAAATAAATAAGTTTTTAAAAATTCTTTAAAGAAACTTATAATAAAGAAATCAAACCATAAAGTATTTGAAGAACCTGAATAGAGACACTTATGCCTATTGCTTTACAAACCAATTCTTTTATGCCTTCTTTTCAAGCACCATTTGCAACATAACCCCTACATCTCTGAAAAGGTCCAAGTCATTCCATGTAAGCCTCTTCATCTGTTATTTTTCTTATGTTACCATTTCTGCCTCTTAAACGTGCCCTGTTATATAAAGTTTACCACAATCCTCCATCTCTTCCCATTCCTTATGGGACTTCATTACCATATTGATCTAGTGTCTCTCTGTATTCATGTGCCCCAGGTGAGAGTAAACTCTAAAGTATTTGAAACATTGGCTGAAATAAAGCTATAGTATGAAAGTTGCAAACAGTTTCCTAGATCTCAAGATTAAAGATTTTAATTCCTCTTTGATGCAGCCAATGTTCCCCCCATGGAAAATTGCTTCAAGTAGCTCTTGATATTATTCAAATATTAAGCCAGAAGTTAAACTGTGATGCAAACATTAACTTAAATGTCCATGTTTTATATGGACCATATGACTTTATATGTTGCTGAACTAAGAACATATTTCAGACTTTTCTTGATTTTCTATGTGTATATTGGAGTTTTGTCATAGAAAATGGAAAATAGAAAAATAGTGAAAACTTTTTTTTTCTATTGAACAAATAAATCATCACAAGCTTAATGACAACATAAAGTCATTAGCATTCAGTTCTGTAGTTTAGAAGTCTGACACGGGTCTCGCTGGGCCAAAATCAAGGTGCTGGTAAGGCCATAGCCCCTTTCTTGGGTTCTAGTGGTATATCTGTTTCTTTTCTTTTTCCATCTTCTGGAGGGTGTTTATATTTAATGTAATAAATATAATATTTAATATTAATTACTATTAATTAATAATAATTAGTAATATTCAGGTTGTGGAATCTGGTCTGGATCACCCAGTGGAAGAACCAAGTGGCACTCGGAGATCTTGGAAGGCAGGAGGTTTATCTTATACTGGTGGGCTCAGAGGAGATCACTCTCCAAAGGCCTGAGGCCAGAGCATAAGCAGAGGGAACAATTTATAGTCTGTTACTTCCGCATTCCTCATTAATTCGTGCGACAGGCAGGGTAGGAAAAAGAACCCAGAAAGGGGGAGTCTTTGATTAGGGACAAGAATTTTCTTATCAGTCCTGTCAGCCATCTGATGAAAGATTTTTCCCTATCAATATTCCTCACCTGTGGCTTCTTTCATCCATCTGCAAGTTCAACAATGTCATGTCTCTCTGACCATTCTGTAGTCACATCTCCTTCTGACCCTCTTCTGACTCCCACTTCCAATTATAAGGATCTTCGGTATTATATTGAGCCCAGTGGACAATCAAGGATAATATCTCTACTTTCAGGTCAGCTGATGAGCAGCCTTAATTCTCTTTTGCCATATCAGGTAATACGCTTGCAGTTTAAGGATTAGGACATGGACATCTTGGGAACCATTATTCTGCTCACCAGTTATTGTGCTGGGAGAAGTACTAAAATAGAGAGATGGGTTTCAACTACATATGAATTGAGACTTGTAAGGCACTGGCCCAAATTACTGTGTACACTTGTAAAAGTGAGCATGAAGATGGCTGTAAAATGTTAATATTTGTAAAAGAGAAGGGCCAGAGGGGAGAAGTGGAAATAACTGCTTTTATGAAAGCCTTGGTAAGTCTCCTAGCGCTATGAGTGTTGATCTGACACAAGTCTGGAAATTGGGAAAATAAGTCTCTTTGTTTGCCAGTCTCACAGGACATCAGTATGTCTCTTTCATGAAAATTCAAGGGAAGTAGACTTTAGCCAGATGAGTCAAATCAAAGGAGGGGAAAATGACTAAAGCAGACAGATTACTTTGTGAGTGTAAGTGATGCTCTTCTTTGGGGATCTGAGAAATCATTGGGATTACTCTTCTGATAGGTTTTAAGTATGTTAAGTATCAAATGATGTATCTTAAGTATCAGATGATGGGAGTCACAGCTAAAACTTGGTTTGAAATATGTTATCTCCACTTCAAAACATCCTCAGAGACTTTAAGGCATATATATATGCATATGTGCATATACACACAAATATATACAATTCCTCTAGAATTTATATTTCCTTCTATGATATTATGCTAAGTGAAATAAGTCAGTCAGAGAAAGACAGATGCCATATGTTTTCACTTGCCTGAGTCCAGCTCCGGCTAGGACAGGAGATCTCCGATGGATGAATGGGGTCGGCGCACTAAATGATTCGAGAGAGCAGTATGGCTTCTAGAGCCAGGCAGGCATCTCTACTCTGCTGGCCTCAGTTTCTTTATTTAAAAAATATTTTTTATTGTTTTTATTTGATTTTTGAGAGACATAGAGACAGAGCGTGAGCAAGGGAAGGGCAGAGAGAGAGGGAGATACAGAATCTGAAGCAGGCTCCAGGCTCTGAGCAGTCAGCACAGAGCCCGACATGGGGCCCGAATTCACAGACCATGAAATCATGACCTGAGCCAAAGTTGGACACTTAACCGACTGAGCCACCCAGACGCCCCTCAGTTTCTTTATTTAAAGGCAGTGAGTAACAAAGCAATTTTTCTTAGGTTGGCATATTTGTGAACCCCCCAGACCTAGTAGGAGACAATCTTATCTTAGTTTAAACAGTAACCATTTTTATGATTTTGCCCCAAGTTATAGATTGCGTGTTGCAGAATCAGGTAGAGAAAATATTTACAGCAATATGCTCCGGGGGGTTTTGCTGGCTAAGGGGATGTTTATCATAATACAGTACCTGCAGGGAAATCTAGTTTGGTTCAAGGAGTTTTGGGGCCTAACGTCTACATAAGTAACATTAATTTTTAGCCAACCCATAACTGCTATTCTGTATGATCAATTTGTGTAACCTACCCCCAAGAGGCAACTTTGAGGTTACTTCTGGCCAGGTTACTCTCATTCAGATATTATCTGTCAAGGCATCACACTCCAGGTTCCCTTTTTCATATGCCATAAAACCAAAGGGCATTACATCTCTTGGGGCCAATGAGGGCAATTCAAGAAATCCAAGCCTGAAAGATTAATATGAGGAGATAGTTTTGGGTGCCAATTCGGCGGCGGGAGCCTTGCAACATCCACCTTTTCACACAAGGAAAGTGTGCCCAAGATGGCTCCCAGCATTCACTCATACGTGGAACTTGAGAAACTTAACAGAAGACCACGGGGGGAGGGAAGGGAAAAACAATAGTCACAGAGAGGGAGGGAGGCAAACCATAAGAGACTCTTAAGTACAGAGAACAAACTGAGGGTTAATAGGGGGATGCGGAAAAGGGGAAAATGAGTGTTGTATATAAGCGATGAACCACAGGAATCTACCCCTAAAACCAAGAGCACTCTGTACACACTGTATGTTAGCCAATTTGACAATAAATTATGTTTAAAAAGGAAAAAATATATGTAAAAAATAAATTTCCTTCTACCATTAAACATGATCAGAGCAGCCAAAGAAAGCATTCATTTGACTACTACTGCTTTTGTTTCTATGTCTCAACGTAGAATTTTGAGGTACTTTTTGTTCTCATACATTCTGCTGTCTCTTCATTAATTGAAGCTTCAGTAGCCTGCTCTGTGCATCTTTGCTTAGTGGAAATGTCGTAGCAGTACTGAAAGCAGAAGTTATTTGAAAGACATCTGAAGTTATTTGAAAGCTGTTGTTTCCCAAAACCAAACATAATGATGAGATTGAGGTATGTTTCTTAGAGAGAGAGAGAAGAAATTTGATGTTGCAGGAGTCCATTTGCAAAACACATTAAAAAAGGAAGATCTGGAAAAAGACCTTTCTGAAGACCAGGGTAGGAGACGGATGTCTGCGGGTTTCATTAGGAGCTAAGGCCTGTGCACAGCCTCAGACTAATACCTCAAGAGAGGGCCAGACTTAGGGAAAGGGTTACTGCACATCATCCTTAGGGATTTGACCCATGGAGCCCCAGCCTCAACAGACTCTCATTCTTTAGGTATGACCTAGAAGCAGCAGAACCAAGTGGGATGCCTGGATATTTCTACAGTGATTTGTGTCACTGATAACAGATAGCATCTGTTATCTTCAGGACTTGGACATATTTATGTGAAATTCACAACGCATTGCACTTCTCCAGAGAACAGGAGCAGCAACAATGATGGGGGTGGATTGCGTCTTCCCTTCCGAACCACTTCTTTCCAGCAAAAGGAAAGGGAATACTCAAGAGTGAGCTGTTTTTAAAAAGCCAGGAGATGTGCTATTTCATGCTAGTTTACGAGCAAAGATTCTTACCTGGCTTTAGTTGCCTTCTATACTTTTCTCCATTTTATTGTTAGGCTACTAACACTACCTCTGAATTGTTATTATAATCATAGTGTCCTAACTCTTTACCCACCCTCAGTGGAAGAATCAAAGTAAACTGTTGCTTTGTTTTCTCAAATCTACCAGTAACACTTTTCTGAATATGTTCTTTCTGTAAGGTCACTAATGATCTTCCTGGATTGCAGGTACGACCACGCTCTCTACAAGATGGCAGCTTGATGTTCAAACTGAATTCAGCGATATTATACATACACCTCCTATCCCTCCGCCTGACCCTAGAGAAGGAATCATGACCTTCTTAGGCACCGAGAACCCAGGGTACAGCAAGGAGGGGTAAAATGAATGGCTGAGAGAACCATTTCCCTCTGAGGCACGGAGATGAGGAGCGCCTTGTGCTCCTGTCCCTGAAGTTTTCATAACAGGACTGGTGATTTTTAGAAATAATAGCAAGAAAGAGAAAGAAATATATGGAGTATTTTTGGAATTGAATGACTCAGAAGTAAACAGTCCAATGATTTCTACTTCCTTCTGCGTACTGAAACGAGAGACTTCAGGGTCCTTATACTGTGGGGTCAGTCCTAGTCTCAGCTGATAGTAAACAAAAGCTTTATCTTGCATATCAGAAGCTTCTAAAGTTCTTGTAGGTGAACGTTAGTAAAGAATGCGGAGAGAAATAGAGAAGATCTGTGGCAAAGCAGCAATGATAAAAAAGTAACGCTTACTACTATGTGCCAATTACTCTTCTAATTATTTTACATGTATTATCTCATTTAGTTTGGTTGATCAAAATGATAGCAAGAAATTACAAATTAAAATCAAGGAGATTTTAAGCTCATCCTTTTAATTTATGGATAATATTAAATGATTGCAATTATGCCAACTCTATTACTTTGTAAACAGTTACATTATGAATTAGTAAATATTTCAATAATACCCCACATCAATGAAATTACTGTACATTTTATTGTACATACAGCTGTTAAAACCTGAATGTCCTTACGTTTATTCAAATAGTTAGAAACATTAAATAATATGAACAGAGGCATTCATAGATAATGTTCAAAATCCAAAAGAATAAGACTCATTTTTTTCACTTTATTCTGGTACAAAATATTTAAATACAATACCCCTTTCTTTTCTGGTTAATTATTCTCAGTGACATTTTGAGATCAGAATCAGCATATAATTATTCTTTCTCTGAAACCCCTGAAATTAAACTTGAGCTGACAAAAGGATATTTAAATCTCAGAACTTTTGAAAAATTACCTCTAAGTGAGTCAGCTAGAACTAACTTTATTTTATTAAGATTTTAATTTTTAAAAAAAATCTTTGGTTCTTCAAGGTGAATCAGAGGTCTGTGATATTGAAAGAAACTTATGGGATGGTACAGGGAAAATCTGTGACTATGAAAATAAAGTAGGGTTTTCTGGAATGTTGAGAATGACAGGAAACTATGATCCAGCTCCACTCTTCCTGTTTCTTAAACTGCAAAGATATTGGCTACCTCAGAGAGTTCCCATAAGCTGCTTCCTCTCCCCACAATGCTTACCCTGCCCCAACCTACCCCCAGTTCTTTGGCGACCTACTTTCTACTTATTCTTCCAGTCACTTCTGCAGGCAAGCCTTCCAGACCTCTCAAGCTATCTTATGCCTCCCTGGTCTACATTCTGGTATAAGCCTCCACTTACATAGTTTTTAATTATATCTCTAGTTATGCACATTTTTGTTTGTCACTCTGAAAAAATTATAAGATAGTCCATGAAAGCAAGAACTGTGTTGCGCATGTTCCCTGCTGTATTCCAGACCCTCACCATGATGTCTGCAATATAGTATATGTGTCGTATTTAATGAAAACAAAATGAGAAAGATACCGGGAACCTTGAAACAGAGAAAAAAGATTATCATTCATAAAGCAATAATGCAAAACTATTTTTATTTCCCATAATTATGTATTAATAAATAATATAAAAAATCTCTATTCAACCAGTATTCATGGGGCACCAGACCTATGCCAAGAAATGATGATGAACCAGACACCATCTATGTACTTAGCGTACTTCTAAGTCTATGGGAGAAACATACAGTAGGTAAGAAACAATGATGAGGTACTGTGACAGGCATTACAGTAGGGTAGGGACAAAGTGCCATGGAAACAGATTGGAGGGGTATCAGTACCATAACTATTGCTAAGTTACAAATTGTCCTGAAAGATGGTGGTTAAAAAAATTTGTTATTTTGGGGGGTGGGGCAGAGCCCAAGTGGGAGAGGGGCAAAGAGAGGGGGAGAGAGGATCCGAAGCAGGCTCTGTGCTGACAGCAGCGAGCCTGATATGGGGCTTGAACTCATGAACCATGAGATCATGACCTGAGATGAAGTTGGATGCTCAACTTACTGCGCCACCCAGGTGCCCCAATTTGTTATTATTATATCTCATAATTCTGTGGGTCAGCAATTTGAGCAGAATGTAGACAGGATGGCTTCTTCCTACTCATGATGCCTGAGACCTCAGCTACAATAATTAAAATCACTGAGGACTGGAATGACTGGAGGCTGGCCACATACCTCTCTCTGTCTCTATCTCTATCTCTTTCTCCACTCTCTCCACGTTGCTAGCTTAGAATATGTCAACTCTATCAGGACTTCTTATATGGTTCAGGATTGTAAGAGAGGATGTTTCAAGACTCAAGGAGTAAGCATTACCAGTCTCTTACAATCTGGGCCTTCAGTCAAAGTGGGCCTGAATGAGATGCATATTTTGAATTTCTATCATATACCCTGATAGGGAGCAGGTATCGAACCTACCATCTACAATCCATTGTGGTACCTAATTCAGGTTCAGGGGTTAAGAGAGGCTTTGTGGAGGGCTTAAAAATCTCTGCTGACACCTAGAACAACTATGAGTTAGAATGAAGAAGTGGAGGGTGGTGTAGGGAGGGTGTAGTGGAGGGTGGAGGTGGTGTGGTGTATTTCAACCAGAAGTCAGTATATGAAAAGTCTTAGTGCAAGAATGCTCATAGTTTGACCAGAGATGGGTAGAGCTATGGCAGGAAAGGAAGGGACAGCATAGTGGCAAATGACGAAACTGACTAGAAAAATGGCAGTTCATTTATGAAAGATCAAACATTTGTTCTTTCCACCCCTTTCAGTGATAACGGTCACGATGAAGGTAGTAAGTAGTGCATATGGGAAGAGACGAATGGATTGGGGAGTGCTAGTTCAGAAAGACAAAATGTCGAACCCAGACTCTGACACTAACTGTACAGTTGTGTTTTTTTTAATATTTTTTAATTTAGTTTTATTTTAGAAAGAGATAGAGTCTGTGTGTGTACGGGCAGGGAAGGGGGGGGAGAGGGAGAGAGAGAGAGGGAAAGAGAGAGAAAGAAGGGAGAGAGAGAGAGAAGGGAGAAAGAGACATAGAGAGAATCTCAGGCAGGCTCCACACTCAGTCCAGAGCCAGACATGGGGCTTGATCCTACCACCCTGGATCACGACCTAAGCTGAAATCAAAAGCCAGATGCTCAACTGACCGAGCCACCCAGGCGTCCCTCTCACTGTATAGTCTTGGGCAAAATTCCATGAGCTCCTGAGTCACACTTACTACAACTCTAATAAGATGAATCATTTCTCTTCAAAATGATGTATCATATTAGCTCTTTTTATAGCTAACATTTATTGAACATGTGAGATATTGGCTAAAGGCACATATTATCTTATTAACAACCCTGTACAGTAGGTAATTTCATCTCATTTTATAAGAGAGGAAACAGGCATAAATAGGAAAATTCTTCTCCTGAAGTTTCCAAAGTTTCAATGGACCATGAAGTCATACAGTGTGGTCCCAGAGACATCATCCTTCTTAACCAGTTCTCTGTGACTCTATGAAGATAAAATAAGACGTCCATTCTAAAAGTCGGCCTCAGAATGTAGCAACCACTGGAGATATTCAATACATAACTTGATCATTTGAGGATGATATCTAATTCTTTTTTTAATGGTTTTATTTATTTGGGGGGGGGGAGTAGAGAAGGGGCAGAAACAGAGGGAGACCCAGAATCTGAAGCAGGCTCCAGGTTCTGAGCTGTGAGCACAGAGCCAGATGCAGGGCTTGAACTCATGAACCGTGAGATCATGACCTGAGTCAAAGTCAGACACTTAACTGACTGGCCACCCAGGCGCCCTGGTACTTAATTCTTAATAGCATATCTTGAAGATTCTTAGGAACATGTCTAATATTACATGCTGATCTGTGTTCAAAGAAAATCCATTACTGTGCAAACTCAGGAAACCATTCAATCGGCATTGAATGCCAGCTCTGGGCAAGTTTGTTGCAGCCTACGATGTGAGATGTATGCAAACAGCGTCTGGAATCCCTGCTCTCGGCTCACTGCAGTATAACCTGGGCTGTGGGTTCCATCGGGAACAGGCTCTGAGGCAAGCATTCAAACATAAATAGTTAATTTAGGAGACAATCTCAGGAAACACCCACAGCGAGTGAGAAATTAAACAAGAAAGTAAAAACTGGGCAAAAAAAGTGCATTATCTAGCAATTATATCTGGACAATAGAACTTTATTCCCTCAGCAGAAAGACAAGAACTTCAGAGTTATTCCAAGCAAGGGGCAGAGAAGGTGAAGTATCCATCACTCAACTTCTTGCCCATCATGGGCTGTACGCTGCTTCTGAGGGCATTAATTCTCTAGCGCTCAGCCTACCTTGCTCTTAAGCCAAATGCACTTGGGCAGCCAAACAGCCCTCAGACCAAGAGTCAGAGGTGTTGAGGGTTAACACCGTTCTGTGTGTGGAGGTCACACTGGGCCAAAGGCCTATGGAAGGGGTGCTGGCAGTGTCTGCAGTGATAATTATATCAACGAGACAATAATATACATTAGAATGTGATAAATGCTCAGATATTGTAAAGACAAATGGATGTTACAAGCTGTCCCTGTTGAAAATAAGGGGAGAGGGGGCACCTAGGTGACTCAGTCAGTTAAGCGTCCGACTTCAGCTTGGCTCATCATCTCAAAAAGTCCCACCTTGGGCTCTTTGCTGTTGCTGCAGAGCCCACTTCAGATCCTCCCTCTCCCTCCCTCTCTGCCCCTCCCCTGTGGTACTCTCTCTGTTTTGTCTCTCAAAACTAAGTAAACAAACAAATAAACAAAAAGAAAATAAGGGAAAAGATCCCCTTCCCTTCTTAGTGCATTTACTTTAGAAAACTTGTAATTATATTTCCTCATCATGACATAGTATTTTAGAAAGCAAATTTCAAGTACTTCTATTTTTATTATCTCCTCTGTCTCTCTACATACAATCTCGTAGGTGGAAAAACTTGATGATTCGTGATGTATAAGCTGACCTCTACCTATTCCACATCTGTACTTTGAGCGTGCATCATCACAGGCCATGGGACAGAACGGGGCTACCCTTGAGAGGCCGGAATGTTCAGACCGCCGGAGAATGGGAGAATGGGAGTGATCTCAGGCGAGGAGCGGCACACTGGCAACCAAACCTTCCTGAGCAGCCTGCACTCTGCACTGTCAGAGAACTAAATCGAGCATTTATACGATAAGGGAAAGATTAAAAGCTGTGACACTTCATTCACACTAAGACTATGAAGGACACTTTAAAGACTAGAGACACGTTTTATGTCCACAAAAAAACAAAACCTGAAAAGGACAGTTAGTTCAGGCAAGAAAAAAACAATAAGGATGCCAACAGTAAAACAGAGACTATCTCAGTACCGAAATCTCTTTCGAATCTTTCCTATTTTGGGGCCGGTTTGTGTACTCTCCCAGTAGACAATATTCTGGTGCAATCAGCACTTAAAATGAATGATTTATTTGTTCAGCAATAGCTATTGGTGAAGCATTAGGCAGTTTTGATTTTAAAGTAGCAGGCAGGGGCACCTGGGTGGCTCAGTCAGGTAAGTGTCAGACTCTTGATTTCAGCTCAGGTCATGATCTTGCAGTTTGTGAGCTCTGTGCTAACAGCACGGACCCTGTGTGGGATTCTCTCTCCCTCTCTCTGCCCTTCCTCTGCTTGCTCTCTCTCTCTCTCTCTCTCAAAATAAAATAAACTTTAAAAAAAACCAGAAAGTAACAGACAAAACAGGTTGATGTATATGGTTCATACGCCATGCGACTAGAAAGCTGAATGGCTAAACATAGTCTATGATTTGTTCTGTCTTTGGAAAAATCGATCATAGACTTCTGGTTTCAGTGACTTAATCTTTTACATCTGAGGTATTTCTCATCTAGTACTTTTCAAGGGCATCATAATTAAGTCAACTTTCATTTGTTTGTGGTACAAATGTTTACTGGACTCTAGATAGGTGCCAAGCCCTACACTTGATTCTAAGCACTCAGTATTGAAAAGACAGAGACCTACTCTAAGGAAGTTAGATAATCAAACAAGTAATTAAAAGTAAACAAGCCATTACAGCACAATGCAGTAAGAACTTCACTACACGGTGATTACAGATCCAACTCAGCAAACACGTATGAAGCACTTCTTTGTGCCAAGCAATATGTTAGATGCTCATGAGGTAACAAAATAAACTAGTGTTGTTGCTACTGTCTTAAGCAGGAGATCATCTAGTGCCAAGACGTAGCCCTGCTCGTTCACAATTCAAAGTATGTCCTAGGGTGTGGACAGACGCCTAGAGACTTAGCTCTTGGATCTGTAGCCACAGGTAACACCAATTGCTCATCAAACACAATGCAACTAATGCAAGGCAATCTTTGGGTAGTATGCGTATCATGAAGGATTTCTCTGCGATAATTATTATCAATGTCTTTTTAAGGATTTTAGATGTATTTTTATATCATGATTAAGCACAATTTAATTTAGTTTATTAACATGGTCATAACAGGAAAGAACTGTTGCTATTTAGAGTGGATCACTTTTTAACTACTTTGAAGACTGCATAAAGTTTGTTCTTTCTTGTTTGTTTGTTTGTTAAAAAGAATTTCCATATTACCATATTTCAGAACAGGAAATGGCAGATAGGGTTTGGCTCCACATAGTAGGTCTTATGAAGGAGAATTAAATTCCATTTCAATACATCCTCCAAAGAATTCTTTAGATCATTTATTTAGTTTGTCACACTCTCATCCCTTTGGCATCTATTTTGGAATGTGGGGTTTAAGCAACTCACCCTAAAAACATTTCTATTCTCTTTAAGTAAGGAGCAGAACACACAATTGTGAACCCTTAAGTGTCTTGGTATATGAATTTTTTTCATTATTAACTGCACATTGAAAGGATTCACCCTCTGTATTTTGGTATCTAACTAATTATGAATCAAGTGTTAATGGATGTTGTAGACATTATAATCTCTACCAGTGGTCTAAGATCTTGGTATAGATTTTGAGGAAATCAAGTGAATAGTATAGATGTGTAATTATATATTTAGCTTCAGTTACAGTAATTTATTGATCTGCTGTTAGTATGACAAAAAAGATACTCATGAGTCAGTGGTTAGGAACTCTTAGCCTAGCAGTTAATGAAATGGTGGTGATGAGACAGAGCAGAGACTGGACTTGGGTCCCCCCAACCTGAACCACAAAATCCAGTGTTTCTGGAGAACTGAAATTCCATCCCTTCGAGTAGCATATCTTGCAGGGAAGCGGAAGCAGGATGCTTACCTGAAGGACAGACTCTACTACAAAGACTAGTGAAAATCCAATCATATCAGTCTGTGCCAAGGTGGACCCCAGTACTGACCTTTCATGGATTCTCTTTCTCATTATAATACTAAAAATCACATGCTGGGTAGAGATTTAGCATGCTAATTAGATACACAATACATGATAAAGTATGGCATGTAAGTGCACAGGCGCCAAGAAATCTCCACCTCTCCGTGCTTAAATGTCACTCCTTTCTTGTTTCAGTCCCTTTAAACATTTCCCAGCCTTTGTTTGGGGAACCAGACTGAAGACCCCTTTCCTCTGTGCTGTCTCCCTTGTGCTCCAGAATAAACCCCAGTAAAAGCCTTGTCTAGAACTCCCGTTTGGCCGCTAGTCAATTTCTATTGCTTGGAGAACCCAAGGACCCAAGTCAGTAACACATGAGTTAGAGTGACTGTGAGTGATTCCAAACTCCTCAAAGACCCACCACACTTCTGAGATCCAAAAATTAGCCAGTGTCTGATTCTTACGTACGGTCGAATTCAGCAAATTCTAACCATTACAGATAAAACCATTTAAGAAAAAAAAACAATGTTTTAGCTGAAGGACAGAAGTCCTAAGATTGAATTACACCCAGGTAAGAAGTTATTAAATCGACAGCAGTATGCTGACAACACTAGTTTCAACATCCGGTGTGATGTGACTTAGCAATTCCATCTAGTCTTCCTTAACTTATTCGTGATCTAATTCTTATCTCCGGTGTTAATTATGGCACTTAAAAAAAATCAAATTTTCCACTTGAACATTTTCTATCTTTCGTACTTTTAATTAGGACAAATGCACCCAGCTTGAGAACTACTTTTCAAGAGTTCACCATACAATATGGAAAATTATAAAATAGGTTAAATTTTTACTTAATGATAAGATAAATACACTCGATTATCCCTGGATGGTAACTCTTTTACCTACAAACAGGTTCAAAAAGAGGGGCTCCAGGGTGGCTCAGTCGGTTAAGTGCCTGACTCTTGATTCCAGCTCAGGTCGCGATCTCGCCATTCGTTAGATCCAACCCCGCTGACAGCGCAGAGACTGTTTGGGATTCTCTGTTTCTCTCTCTGTCTCTCTCCCTGCCCCTCACAGTCTCTTTCTCTCTTTCTCAAGAATAAATAAATAAATTTAATTTAAAAATTAAAAAAAAAATAAAGGTTCCAAAAAGAACTGTGATATATGAACTTTAACACTGAGCTCATCCTTTTGAATATTGAAACCAAATGAGAAAATGAGGACTTGACTTTTTTTCACTTTTGCAATTTCCATGGCTGCTTAGGAGAGGGAAGATGAGAGAGGTGGTGAGAATCGGAAGCAAAGCGAAGGCAGATGGCACAGGGAAAAGCAAGCTAATGGTAAATTATAAGAATTAAGAAAGATCAGGAAAAAGTGACTAAAACCTGTAGCTGAGACACTGGCAGAATGTGCAAGCTTTAGAGATGCTGGCGAGAAAGTACAGCCTGCTACTCCCGCCCCACTCTGAGGCCCAGGACGCCCGTGTTCTTGGCTGTGATATAACCATAAAGCCTCAGGCACATTCAAGACTGTGCTGTGGGAAGTATATTGGCCCCTTGGGGCAGTGTAAATGGCTGTTAACTACGATAGGATCAGGAGCTCTACTTGCTAATAATTCTTTATGACGCTTAGTAAATATTGTTTGCTTCTGCCACCAGACATTCCTTTAGTTTCCTTCTTTTAAAACAGTACTCCAAATTTCCTGTGGAAAGCGACTTCACACCTACTTTCATGCCGTGCTAGGGGGTTGGGGAGATTTGCTTCAGCAGACAGCTTTAATTAGCCATAGAAATTAGTCACGGGATGGACACATGACACAGCCGGAAACCATGACACAGGATGGAGCTTTTGCCAGGAATCCAGAGGAAAACGATTCCATCTCTCCCTTGACCTTAAACCTCATCGAATGGGATAGTAATTCCTACACCTAACTTGCCCCTCTTGGAAACTGAGAACAGAGAAAACACATGGAAGGAAGCATTGCGGAGCTGAGACACACAGACAAATAACATGGGACCAGGCCTTAGGATCAAGCTGCAGCTGAAATCAGACTCAGCTTAGGACTTTTCAAGTATATGAACAACAAAAAAAAAAAATCCCATTGTTTTCATTAAGCCAACTTGATTAGTACTAATGCATGGGACTCTGCCTAAAATATAGCAAGATTTCCCAGCATGGCAGAGGAAATTTAGAATCATACACGGTTGTGTTTAAATCCTAATTCTACCACTGCCGAAGATATAACTCTGGGTAAATCAATTAAACTTCGGCAATTTAGTTTTCATCTTTTTTTTTTTTAAGATTGCTTTTAATGTGTATTTTTGAGAGAGAGAGAGCATGAGTTGGGGAGGGACAGAGACAGAGGGAGACAGAATCGGAAGCAGGCTCCGCACTGCCAGCGCAAAGTCAGACGTGAGGCTCGAACCCACCAACCTTGAGATCGTGACTTGAGCTTCAATCAGATGCGCCCCCAGTTTTCTTATCATATACAAATAATAAACCAATAAAAAGCCTATGGAAAGCTTCTGCAGTATATGCTGCACAGTAGGCACTCAGTAAATGATGGTTAATGTTTTTTGGGTTTGGTTTTTTGCCTACACCAGAGAAATAATGAGTCATTCTGAAAGGTCCTCATTGGTGTTAATGAAAAACAAAATATAAATTGTCTGGAAAAAATCAAAGATATAAAAACATCTTTTTCTGATTTTGTTAACTGAACTCCAATGTTCTAATGCTTACGAATTATGTGACTTTGGGAACATCACCCCACATGTGCCACCCCAGTTTAGCTGTGAAGTGACTGGGTAAGAATTCCAATTCCTCTTTTAGTTCTAAATCTCTGATGTGATAGATTTTAAATGCAATAGTTACAAATGAATAATATGTTAATCGACATGTTCCTTACATAAAAATAGAAAAGTCATAGATCATTCTCTTTATCTGGTTAGTTACCCTAAGATAGTGATTTAACTAGATAACTTTTAAAAATCCTCTTTTGAGATTATAAACTTTTTAAATATAATTTCTGCCTGCGTCCCTTCTTTCCTTCCTTCTTTTCTTTCTTCCTGAAAAATTTAGCCATTAGGAGGGGGCAAGCCAGGTAGGTGTCAGTCAGGGTTGGGAAGAGAGGCAGCCATTTGACATAAGATGTTGGAGCCAGAGCAAGACGAAGAGGGTGTCTGCTCACTGGTATAAGTGGCCCTGGTAGGTTGTTAAGGAACCTAAACAGGCCCAGGAGAGCATCCGCATAAGGGTATGGGGGGGGTGACAGTGGCAATGGGAGATTGGAAACATGTGGGGAGACTGAATTCGATAACTTACAGATTGGAGATTTGGGGATCTCTGTTTCTTTAGGGGAGAGAGTTTCAAATATGGAAAGGGAGTGAATTAGAATGAATACTTCATTACAGAACTAGAATTAAAGATATCACTTGAACTCATGGATAGATGTAAATATAGATAGATGAATATTATATAAATATTTATATATTAAATGTATATATGTATTTATGTACATACTTCCCCTAACTCTGTCCACTGAGAAGGTCTGAAGTAGTAACCTCCCCCCCCCGCCCCGCCAAGAGCAATAAAGCACCTCTCGTGTCTAGATCTTGGTTTCTTGGTGGAATGGCTAATTTTAAAGCTGGGGCAGAGGATAAAAAATAAGCCTGAAAAACTTGAATCAGAAAGAAGACAGTGCTCAAGTGATGGAGACATATTAAAAGAACAAAAAAGAACAAAAAGACTAGCTTAAAAAGATTATCTGGCCACAGTTAAGACAATTTGAATATCAAAATAAATAATGACTGCAACAAATTAAAAGCTGTTTGAAAAATAGGAATCCATGAAGCTATACTGCTGTAAATAAATGAATAAAAAATGTGCTGATAAGAGAAAGCATTTTATTTGGCATGACTTCAACTAATAAATGTAGAGTGAATGATAGAATTAGAAAATCACAATTTGGCATGGTGATATTAATTCACCCAAGACATATCAGTGGATGCTAAAATGATTAAAGTTTATGAGCAATGGGAATTTGCATAGTCTCAAAGTACCTCTCCACAAAATACTTATTAATCACAAAAGGGCGCATGAGTAATTTTACATGGAGAAACACAGCAGATGCCACCTTAATCAAATGATCGAAGTTAACATCACCAGTAACCAGACAAATTAAAATTGTGTTCCACCTAATAGGATACAGTAAAAAGAACACGATATTATTTCTCTGATAGTCTTGCCAAAAAAAATGTATAACTTACATCTAATCATGAGAAAACATCAGGCAGAATCCCAATTGAGGAACATTCTACAAGGAAACTGGCTATAATCAAAAATATTAAGATCAGAGTTGCCTGGGTGCCTCAGTTGGTTAAGCGTTCAACTTCATCTCAGGTCATGATCTCACAATACGTGGGCTCAAGCCCCACATCAGGCTCTGTGCTGACACCTCAGAGTCTGGAGCCTGCTTCAGATTCTCTGTCTCCCTCTCTCTCTGCCTGTCCCCTACTCATACTCTGTCTCTGTCTCTGTCTCTGTCTCTGTCTCTGTCTCTCTCTCTCTCTGTCTCTCTCTCTCTCTCTCTCTCTCAAAAATAAATAAACATAAAAATTAAAAAAAATTAAGATCAGAAAAAGCAAGGAAAGAGTAAGCCATTGTTTCTAATTAAAGGGCATTTAAAAACTCGTAACATGTTATACTATACACCTGAAACTAATGTAACATTCTGTGTCAACTATATTTCAATTTTAAAAAAGAAAAAAAATTTCAAATTGCAACATGCAAACTTGGTTTAAACTCGTGGGAAAACTGGTGATATTCAAACAGCTTCTGTAGATTCTATGGAGATCATGTACCAATGTTCATTTTGGTGGTTGTATTATGATCATATAGGAGAATCTCCTTGTGCGTAGGAATTATACACCAAAGTACTCGGGATAAGGGAACATCATACCGTCGACAAATTCTGACTAAAACCAAATTCTTTATACTGTTTCTGGTTAAAATTATTTTAACGAATAACAAATTAGAGTTAATTAAATATCACAAAAGCTAAAATTTGGAGACAACTGAAATGTCCATCAAAAAATGAATAGATAAAGAAATTGTAGGGGCGCCTGGGTGGCTCAGTCGGTTGAGCGGCCGACTTCAGCTCAGGTCATGATCTCACGGTCTGAGTTCGAGCCCCGCGTCGGGCTCTGTGCTGACAGCTCAGAGCCTGGAGCCTGCTTCAGATTCTGTATCTCCCTCTCTCTCTGCCCTTCCCCTGCTCATACTCTGTCTCTATGTCTCTCAAAAATAAATAAATGTTAAAAAAAATTAAAAAAGAAAAGAAATTGTAGCATATATACAACATAATGCTACTAGGTAAATAAACGGAAGGAACTACTGATACACATAATAACATGAATAAATCTCACAGGCATTACACCAAATGAAAAAGGGAGACACACAAAAAATAATTACTGTTTTTTTAGATATTATTGTGTGATAAGAAATCCTAGAGCAAGCAAAATAACCTATAATAATAGAAATAGTATCTGTAGTTGCCTGGGTCTGGAGAGTGGGAGATCAGGAGGAACTAGCAGCAAAGAGGCATGACAGAACTTTCTGGAAGGATGGAAATGTGCTATGTTCTTTGGGATGTTAGTTAGGCAGATGTACACTGCTGTCAAAATTCACAAATCTGAATTTTATTGTATGCGATCATATCTCATTTAAGTTTATTTTAAAATAAAATATTTCTGGTAATAATGAAACAATAGCAACTGAGAAAACAAAACAAGTAAAATACTAGTTAAAAAATTTTAAAAAGCCTGTCTTCTTTGGAATTATTTTTAATAAACAGCCATGAGGCAGTAAACTACCTGTTTCTTGAAAATCGGCTAGTAAGTATAATATGCTTATTAGCATTTAAGTTAGCTTTGTCTCTTAATTTTAATGCTATATTTTTAATAAAATCCTATATAAAAACAAAATTTCTCAACCAAACCACATCATTGTGCAAATTTGCCTTTTTTAAATATTTTAACTTATTTTTGAGGGAGAGAGAGGCAGAGCACAAGCTGGGGGAGGGGCAGAGAGAGAGGGAGACACAGAGTCAGAAGCAGGCTCTAGGCTCTGAGCCATCAGCACAGAGCCCAATGTGGGGCTTGAACTTGTGAACTGCGAGATCATGACCTGAGCTGAAGTCGGATGCTTAACTGACTGAGCCACCCAGGGGCCCTGTAAATTTGCTTATTTAACACGTTCCTTATCCTAATAGTTTAACTTTACTTTTATTAGACTCTGTTTTAAAAAAATGTGTTTTAACACCAAACAACTCAGTTAGCAAATGCTTGGATTGACTTGGTGAAGGAGAACTCTGTGACTTCCTTATCCAGATCTCCTGGAAATTATTAGAAATGCTTTGTACCAAAAGCTTTATCATGACTCTAATGTACCTGAACACAATTTATGTATTCTTCTAAAACTAGAAGCTTTTTTAATTGCTACAGGACCAACATCTTTTAAGAGCAATATTTCAAGCATTCAAGGAAATAGTGGTCGTTCTAAAAGAAATATCAGAAAAGGGAAGATGATTTGTGTGATGTAAGTCTTGCCGGAAAAAGTATAGCAAGGTTGTCACCAGATGGGCCTTAGATTCTATATCTTCCAGCTCCCTCCCTGCAGAACACTCGCTGCTGGGAGTGCTGATAGGCTGTGAAGAGCTGGTACTTTCAGAGCCTACTCACAACCCATTCCGCTTAAAACAATTCCTTCCAGATTCATTAGGCTGGAGTGAAAAAGTTGAAAGACATCTAGGATTTAAATATCAAAAATCATGCACCATAATTTTGCTCCTCAATTCATAGGTGGATTATTCAGCGCCCTGAGTGCCACCCCTAAATTATTTAAAGGAAACTAAGTAATCTAAATTATTCTCCTGGCTGAATTATTTAAGGCATAAATGTTTCCTGTCGAATGTTTTTGTGGTCACATTTTGTGTCTTGGCCTAAGCGAATAAAATCAGCTTTAATGCTGTAATATGAAAACAATGGTTAGAAATAATACATGAAGTGATTGTCATGGTTTTTTCCTATGAGAATGATGAAGTAGATCTCAGCAATAATATACATTTCTTCTTTTATCTTTAGTAAAGCCTGTGCCAACAAGAAATTGCTCCCTTCTGTCTCTATCCTTCTCTGTCTCTTAAACTTATATGAAAGTCGATTGCAAATAAATGCTCCTTTGTCAAATGTGTAACTCACTTCTAAATCTGCCATTGCTAGTTCAGGTTTCTTATTACCTATTACAATATTTTATATTAGCGATAATATACTTACCAGTGTGGCCAATTACCTTGTTGAAGAGAAATTGGCAATCTGTCATTTGATGTGCAATCCAATGCATTCTCTCTAGAGTATAGCTTCGGTTATACTGCTAAGAGACAACATTGTGCTTTATCGGCCTCACAGGCTTAGGAACAGACTACCTTGAAGCCTTACTAGAACCTCGTTTTTGTCATTAAATTTAATCGTCTCACATTTACTGCCACTTTTAGCAAAGTCCAAACTCCACAGTTTGAGTTTCAGATTTTATTTCTCTTCTCATCTTCTTACATGTTGGGAAGGTGGGAGATGGGAGGAGGAAGGTCAGTTAAAAATCCTCAGAAATCATAGGACAGCAGGATAAATAAGAATTTGAAAGTGATGAATCAGAAAGACAGTAAGTGATAATGGAATCATTTTGTTCATTACATACTCTCTTGAATGAAATTGAGATACTCTTTTTTTTAAATACAATGTCTTTTTAAAAAATTTTTATGTTTTTTTTTTTATTTCTGAGAGAGAGAGAGAGAGAAAAACAGAGTGTGAGTAGGGAAGGGGCAGAGAGAGAGGGAGACACAGTATCCAAAGCAGCCTCCAGGCTCTGAGCTGTCAGCACAGAACCAGACACAGGGTTCAAAATCACAAACTACAAGATCACGACCTGAGCTGAAGTCGGACACTTAACTGAGCCTCCCAGGCGCCCCTGAGATACTCTCTAAGTTGAATAGTATTTTAAATATAACGAACACCCCTTGTTGGTGGTTTGTGGTTGCAAGTAACAGAAGCCAACTCAAGCTATATTAAAGAAAAAGAAGAAAATAGCTCAGACAGGCTGAGGAGATGGAATTTACTAGATGGACACAGGGATGTTTTGCAGACTCCAAGGACAACCATTCCATGATTCCATAAGAGACAGCAATCAGGAACTGGGGAGTTGTAGAGCTCTCATTACTCCCCTCAGCGTGTTGGACTCTGGAGTTTCTCCCTTCGTAGACTGGCTTCCCTGTCCACATGGCAGCAAAATTTGGCTAACCCCAAGTTACCAGGTTTAGATCTGGTATGAGCAAAAGAAGCCCAGACTCCTCTAAAATTCCCTGGAGGAAGAATCTTTTCAACCTCCCTTGAGCCAACTGCCTTCCCATGGTCAAATCAACTATGAACAAAGATTTCATTATGTGGCTTTTGGGGACTAGGGTTGTCGTAAATTTCTATAGCAAAGAAATTGGTTCATGAGCTGGGCAGAAACTCAATATATGCTCACCGCAGAAAGTTGTAGCTCAACCATTTTAAAGCAAATTTTTCTTTTAGGTCACATCCTTTAATAACCGGCATTCCTAAAGTAATTTACCAAGGTCTAAGAAGTCAGACTTCCAGAATTCTACAGTTTGCCTACCCAAGTATAAGATACTTTGTAAACTGAATGTCAGATCTTCTCCCTCCAGCATCTACTTCTGCCAGTATTTCTCAGGTTTTCATATATGAGACATAATTTCCTGTACTTCCATGAAGTTACCTTCAAAAACAGGACTATGGGCTCTGAGCTGAGCATGGAACCTGCTTGGGATTCTCCCTCCCTCCCTCTCTCTGTCTCCCCTCCACCACTGGCTTGCTTTCTAAAATTAAAAAAAAAAATTCAAAAACTGGGCTAAAGAATTCGCTGTCAATTTGTCATGACCGCCATACTGGACCATAACAGTAAAGACTATATTCTATATTGTCCACGATCCTCTTCTTTGTGTGGTTCTGGGCCAGAACTTGCCAAAGAGAGGCATTTGCATGAGTTCAGTAAGAAGCCATTGTTTTCCAGAGGCCATTGCAGTCAGATGTGGGGACGATCATGAGTCCCAGAGTCATCCTAGGGAGTTAAAGAACCACCAGCCTCACCACTGAAGACTGAGCACTGAAGACCCCAGCCTTCCTGGAGGTGCTTAAGAATACAGCAGCTTCCAGGTGAGGACTTGAGAACCGTCTGTTTGATGTTTCAGGCTGAGATCCTCTATGTTGGCTCCCTTGACCCCAGCTCCTCCAATACCTGCAAATCTCAGTAATTCATATAGCAAACCTTTATCTGGAGAACACAGGAGACGCCTCTGTGTTTTTGACTGTCCCATGTCTGATAAAAAGATTATTGAATTCTGCTATCGGCTGTTTTTCATATGCTGTGGAATATGCAGAGTCTATGTCCTCCCGAATCTATGTTCGCAGTAATTCTACAGTTAAATTCCAGGCATTCTGTTACATCATTTTTATCCTAAATAATACTTCTGCTTATATGATCTGCAGCCTGGTCACTGTCTCTGAAGATGACTAAACTTCTCAAAAGTTTTCAAACTCAGAAGTCCTACAAAACATTATATATTTTTTCAGAAGTGCATAATATCACTACTTTTTAAATGTATTGTTTTCCCTTAATATATCGAGAGTCCTGTGGGGCTGGAGTTTGGCAATGGTTATAAGTTAGTCTTAAAGACTGACAGTCCAGAGGCGCCTGGGTGGCTCAGTCGGTTGAGTGTTTAACTTCAGCTCAGGTCGTGATCTCATGGTTCGTGGGTTGGAGCCCCACATCTGGCTCTGCACCCACAGCTCAGAGCCTGGAGCTTGCTTCTATGTCTCTCTCTCTCTCTCTCTCTGTCCCTTCCCCGCTCATGCTCTCTCTCGCTCTCAGAAAAAAAAAAAAATAAAGACATTAAAAAAAAAAAAAAGGCTGACCATCCAGTCATCATGAAAAAGCAGCCTTCAAAACCCATACTTCTCTCATTCTGTGCTGCTTTGAGTGTGACTGCCAACCCATCTGTGTGCTCTAAAAGTTTTCAGAGGCAAAAGTATCTTTATTTTTGGAACACCTTTGGAACTCCTTTGGAAGATCCTTAGCATATAACACAAGGCTCCTCTTTCCCTACTTTCCTAGTAAGTATTTACTTTCATTAAAACCGGTTTTGGCTGCTGGGTTTGCCTTGGATATTGAATTTGTATTAAGTTCACATCAGAGCACTGGGAGAAATAGGCATAGTATAAATAAATCAAATCAAATGAATAAAGCATTAGGTGGGTTGTGCAATGGGCCGGAAGTGTCTGTACATTTGCAATACAAGATGAATGGTTTTGGGAAACATGTGCGCAGCCAGAAATGGCTCCGAATGAGCAGGCCAAAGGCAATACTTTCATTCACACTTCAGTGGCGCGTCCTGTTCAGTCTGCATGGTCTTTGAAACCCAGCTGTTGGAACCCTCCTTTTCACTTTGAAACCAAAGGCACTACATACTACTACGAACGTCACACATTAAAATAAACATGTCTATTGGTAGTTTATTACTTTCTTGGCTAGACTTTATGAAAGTGGTGAGATAAAGCTTACAGTTATTTAGAAGACATTGGCGAGGATGGATTCCTAATTATCAAAGCCTTTCTTTATGAAAGTCTTTCAGCAAAATTTGACACCCACCACTTAATTAAGTTATATTGTTACAGCCCTACTAATAGTTTCATGCAAGATTTTATTTTTCAAATAGAAGGCATTTCTTTAACTTGTTTTCTTATTATAGAACAATGTCTACATTAAAACAAAACAGACCTCCAAGGAATGGATGCCAAGCAGTGAAGAATAGTAGCATATGTATCAGCAGCTGCCACAATCTTCTTTCTTTCAAACCATAAAGAAAAAAAAAGTCACTACATTTCACCTAGATCTGCTATGGTGGCAAGAGTTTGAAAAGTATCTGTAAGACTGAAAATCAAAACCTGGACATTTAGGGGCGCCCGAGTGGCTCAGTCAGTTAAGCGGCTGACTTCGGCTCGGGTCATGGTCTCTCGGTCTGTGGGTTCGAAGCCCCGCGTCGGGCTCTGTGCTGACAGCTCAGAGCCTGGAGCCTCCTTCAGATTCTGTGTCTCCCTCTATCTCTGCCCCTCCCCCTGCTCATGCTTTGTCTCTCCTGCTCTCAAAAATAAATAAAACATTTTAAAAAATTTAAAAAAAACCTGGACATTTGATTTCAATCACATTAAATTCTGAACTGTGATCATCAATTTCATTGTTCACTGTTTTGGAAAAAAGTTATGAACATAATTACATCTGTAGATTCTCAGTCCATTTTTTTCTATAACTCAGGCAGATGCTATACCACAAATTCTAAGTCATCCTCACTCATCAAAAATTCAGATGACGTTTTAGAGACTTTATTTTTCAAACTACCAAGGAAGTGCTCAGTGTATCACCAAGCAGCACGTTTTTAGGAAACACTCTACTTTATCACTTGGGTTTTCTTAAGACAACAGTTTGAAGAAGAAGAAAGCACGAAAAAAGGATCAAAATTTTCTATTCCCATGCTCTGAACTATGAGCCAAGGAGGATGATGGCAGGAAACTGTCATCTACTCAGAAAAAGTTAAATAAAACTGAGAGTCCATTAGAGAAAAGTTAGAGATTCATCCCCCTCAAACTATATTTAAGCTCTCAACATAAGAGGCAACAAGAATTTCAAAAGAAAGCCTATGTCTACATCAGATCTCAGAAGAAGGTGTTTTACTAAAAACTTATCGTCAATTTCCTTGTCAAAATTATATAACCATGTGGGTTTTCTTCGGATCTCAGAATGTCAAATCTTCCATACTGTGTTTGAGCTGACATCCAAGGGGGGAAAAATGTAGAAATACTGGTAGCTTTTGTGTAGGACTTCCTATGCAAGAAAGAATTGATAGAATTATTTGAAACAACATTGTACAAATGCAGTCTGAGAAATTATATGGCGGGGGGGTATGTATTTATACGTGTTGTGAATTTTTGTTCATATTTGCTCACTGGCTCATTGTTTTAGACCATAAAAAAATCACTGAATAATTTAGTTAGAAATCTCTTTCAAAGCTGTCAGATGGGATGTCAGCACTAATAGAATCTACCAAGTAATATCTAAGTCCTATGTCACTTTTCTTTAATGAGCACAACTAGATATTAGAAAAAGCATAAGGTAATGGCATTCCGGTTTTTTATTTTAAGATTTGTCTATTTTATTTGAATAATGATGAATATCTCTCACAGCATCTCCCTGGATTTCAGCTTTAGAAAATTACTGATATTAGAGAAGCAAACACTTTGCACTTTGAACCAGTGAGAAAAATATTCACATATTTTTACAATAATAAACTCCAAGGATAAGTGAGATATTCTATGATTCAACTTTACAGTCAATATATGTTTATAGAATACCACTTTCAAACATGTCAAAAGGTAAGACCTTTACTGAGTAACAGTGAAATTTCTAGTACCTGGAAAGACAAATAGAGGAGCTAGAATATTGTTGAATATTTATTTTTGAGAGAGAGACAGAGAAAGAGAGAGAGAGAGAGAGAGAGAGTGAGAGAGGACGGTCGAGTGAGGGGGGGCAGAGAGATAGGGAGACACACAGAATCTGAAGCAGGCTCCAGGTTCTGAGCAGTCAGCACAGAGCCCTATGCAGGCCTTGAATTCGTGAACTGTGAGATCATGACCTGATCCAAAGTCAGATGCTCAACTGACTGAGCCACCCGGGCGCCCCTATAATTATACTTTTGATGCTACTTAAAACATATGTGTAAAGGTTATAGAGGTAGTTTGTTTGTTTTGTTTTGTAAATTAAAGGTCTCTAATTCTGTCCTACTGTTTTTCAATACTCTTTCTTGAGTATTCTAATGAGTTTCATCCATTTGTTCCCTTTCAGCGTCTCTGTGGCATTTGGAATGCACATTGCATTTTTCTATACACAGCAGTGGGACCAGTTAGCAAACAAGAGGGAGAATTAATTGTCTCTGAAGAACAAAAAAGTTTAGATGTAGACTGATGCTACGTGCAGGAGATTCTAAGTAATGTCAGAAAACCTTTCATTTGTAATCTGAATTGTGATTGTCCTACCTCTACTTGGAAAAGTAGCAATTTTTGCAAACCATGAAGTAAAATTTAGGAGTGAATCACCACTTCTACCTAAATGCATTTTTAAGTCATGTTATTATAGCTGCACTACTTCTATTTATAAAATACTTACATTGTTTTGAGGAAAGTAGTATATACCAAACATTATTGGCAAGAATTTCATCTGCTCTATTATGGAGGGAAAAAAACACATGGAATTTAGCCAAGGGCTTTATGAAGATTAGAATATGACTAGTGGATCCAGGCTCTTCCTTAAATCCAGTGGTTCCATGGGTATAGCTTGAATAGTTAAAAGATTCCTCTAATGCATTGCACTTACTTGGCATTGGGTTTTTAGAAGCATCCTCACAGTCCAGAGAGAATCTCTGGAAAGAATTTTATACAGCTTTTTCTAGCCACTAGACCTACTGACGGGTAATTATATATAAAGAAAAACAAAGTGAGAAACAATATGGGGGTTGGGAGGGTGATAGTCTTAATAGGGTAGTCAGTGAAGTTCTCTAGTTGTGATGACATCTAAGCCAAACTCAAATAAAGTGTCGAAGAAGAGATAGTTCTTTGTTTCTTGACTAAAAATTAGCAAGAAGAGGGGCACACGGGTGGCTCAGTCAGCTCAGGTCATGATCTCATGGTTCATGAGTTCAAGCCCTGCAACGGGCTCTGTGCTGAAAGCTCGGAGCCTGGAGTCCGCTTTGTATTCTGTGTGTGTGTCTCTCTCTGCTCCTCCCCAGCTTGCTGTCTCTCTCTCCGTCTCTCTCAAAACTAAATAAATATAAAAATAATTTAACCAGCAAGAAGAAATATACATACAGAAAGATACAGAGAGTGGTGCTAGCAAGATGGCAGAATGAGTTTCCAGGGTTTATCACCTCACAGAAACATCCATCTGAACAATTGCCCATATAAAAAATACCTTCCCAAGAACTAAGGATTCCAGGTGAGAGATTACGGCACCTGGATGGAGCACAGAAATAAGAAAAGACACATTGATGAGTGTAGGAAGGACAGTTTCACATTACTTGCATCGCCTTTTGCCCAAGCCAAGGCAGTGAAGCAGAGAGGGATACCCTCCCTGTCGGTTGAGAGAAGAAAAGGGAAGTGAGCCCCAGACTTCTCCATGGACCTCACTCTCCAGACCCTCCTCAGTGCCAGGCCAACTCCACAGCCCTAGGATCCTGGTCCCCCCCAAGAACAACCTCTGCAGCCCAAGGCTCCAGTGAACCAAAACTCCAGTTCCTCTCCAATGGACCCAAGGTCTAGGATTACCCCCGTGCACCCACTTCCGGGTCAGTCCTCAGAGCTTCAGGGCCCAGGTCTGTGCCCAAGGATTCAGGCATCAAACCTGATGCTGGCAACAAGCCAGCCACCTAAATACCCAGGCACCAGGTCTAGCTCTGTGGACTTAGGTTCCAGGCCAACCCCAGACTCAGGTCAAGGCTCATCCCCATGGACCCAGGCACCACACTTGCCCCAGCATCAAGTTGGCCATCATGGACCTAAGCTTCAGGCTTAACCCCATGGACAGAGTCTCTAGGCCCACATCCATGGACCAATGCCCCTTGGAACTGTGAACTCAGGCACAAGACCTACCACCTACTGACCCAGGCAATGCAATTATTATCAAAATTCCAATGGCATGCTTTTACAGAAATAAAAAAACAATAATTCTAAAATTCATTTGAAACCACAAAGGGCCCCAAGTAACCAAAATAATTTCCAGAAAGAAGAACAAAACTGAAAGTATCATAGTACCTGATTTCAAAATATACTACAAAGCTGTAGTAATCAAAATAGCACAAAGCTGGCCTAAAAGCAGACATACAGACCAGTGGACCAGAACAGAGAGCCCAGAAATAAATCCACACATATATGGTCAATTAATGTCAACGAAGGTGCCAAGAGCACACAATGGGGAAAGGATAGTCTCTTCAACAAATGCTGTTGAAATAATTAGATACCCATGTGCAGAAGAATGAAATTGGACCCTAATCTCACTCTCCATACAAAAATCAACTCAAAATGAATTAAAGATTTAATATAAAACTATTTGAAGAAGATTTAGGGGGAAATCTTCTTGATGTTGGTCTGGGCAATGATTTTTTGGATACGATCCCAAAATCCAGGCGACAAAAGCAAAAATAGACAAGCGGGATATCGTCAAACCAAAAAGCTTCTGCACAGCAAAGGAAACAATCAACAGCGTGAAGAGGCAGCCTAAGGAACGAGAGAAAATATTTACAAACCACACATCTGATAAGTTAATATCCAAGACGCATAAGGAACTCACATAATTCAATAGCAAGAAAACAAATAACCTGATTAAAAAATGGTCAAAGGACCTAGAAAAGGACTTCTTTTTTCAAAGAAGACATACAAATGGCCAACAGGTGTATGAGAAGGTGCTCAATATCACTAATATCAGGCAAATGCAAATCAAAATCATAATACATCACTTCATTTTTATTAGAATGGCTGTTATTAAAAATAGGGGCGCCTGGGTGGCTCAGTCGATTAAGTGTCTGACTTTGATTCAGGCCATGATCTCATGATCTCATGATCTCCATGAGTTGGAGTGGTGCATTGGGGTCTGTGCTGACAGCTCAGAGCCTGGAGCTTGCTTCAGATTCTGTGTCTCCCTTTCTCTTTGCCCCTCTCCCATTCATTCTCCCTCTCTCTCTCTCTCTCAAAAAAAATTTATTTTAAAATCTTTTAAAGACAAGATACTTAAGTGTTCATAAGGAAGTGGAGAAAAGTGACCCCTTGTGCACTGTTGGTGAGAATGCAAACTGGTACAGCCACTGTGGAAAGCAGTATGGAGGATCTCCCAAAAATTAAAAATAGAATTACTGCATGATCCAGCAATACCACTTCTGGATCTATACCCAAAGGAAACGAAGTCAGTATCTAGAAAAGATATCTGTGCTCTCATGTGTATTGTGGTATTATTCACAGTAGCCAATATATGGAAACAACGTAGGTGTCCCTCAATGGATGAATGGTTAAAGAACTGGTATATATATATATATCAAAGTATTATTTAGCCTTTAAAAAGAAGGAAATCATATCATTCACAACAATATGGATGGATGCGGAGGACATTAGGTAAAGTTAAATAAGTCAGTCACAGGAAGACAAACACTGTTTCCTATCACTTGTATTTGTGATCTAAAAAAATTGACCTCCCCAAAACAGAGAGTTTATTGAGGGCTGCCAGGAGCTGGCGGCTCAGAGAAGTGGGGAGATGCTGGTGGAAGGGCACAGAGGTTCAGCTATGCAAGATGAATACATTCTGGAGACCTAACGTACAACACGGTGACTCTAATCCAAGAGACTAGATCCTTAAATGTTTTATCACACATAGATGCACACACGCACCAAAGATAGCTAAATGAGGTAACTAAAACCAGTTAATTAGCTTGATTGTGGTAATCATTTCATAAAGCATACATTTATCAAAACCTCACATTGTACAATCTAAATACATACAATTTTTATTTGCCCATTGTACTTTCCTAAAGCTGGAAATGAAAAGGAATGATCCAAATGTACACAGTTCGTACAAATATAGGTGAAAACTTCTAAAGGAGATAACATCAAAGTGTGTGTTTGTGCTGGTTTCTTCCTTTCGTTTCATCTTCATCTAAAAAAAATTACAATGATCATGTACAAATTTAATAGTCAGAGGTTAGTAATTATACACACCAAAAATCACTCCCGCAACTCTGATGTGCACAGAAAATGGGCTGGCATGAAAGCCTACTATAACGTTACTTTGATTTTTCCAAGCAATTGCTCAAATATGCATCTTCCTCATTAGCAGGGAATAAATATCTCTCACTTTAAAATTTCTTGAAGCCCTTGGATTTTCCGAAATTCTGGGGAGACCCTGGTTTCCTAAACTAGTATCTTGTCATCCCACTGGTGGCATGATTTTTACAGCCACAGGCCAAGACTGACGGCATATCCTGCACAGTTTGGTGACTGGTGTGTGTCATTTAGTGAGGTACACTTCCTCTTCCAGATCCCTTCCAGGACACAGGAAAGGAACCAGATCTATTCTTTTTATTTATTTTTTAATTTTTAATGTTTATTTTTGAGAGACACAGCATGAACAGGGTAGGGGCAGAGAGAAGGGGGAGACACAGAATCTGAAGCAGATTCCAGGCTCTGAGCTGTCAGCACAGAGCCTGATGTGGGGCTCGAACCCACGAACTGTGACCAACTGAGCCACCCAGTTACCCCCAGATCTATTCTCTTTAGTTCACAGTCTCATTTCCAGCCACTGTTCTCCAAAGCACAATGACAAACTAGCCTGGTGTTTAAAAAGCTTTTCTCAGCAGCTAAAGGCTATGCTGAAAATATATCCCCCACCAAGGATGCACACATCTTTGATTTTAACCCAGGTTATTCCTAAGCATCAAAATGAAATTGTAGCTGAGCTAGAGAGAAGAAATGAAGCTGACCTAACCCAGGGACAAAGACAATGACAGACAATGATCGGTGAGATTTTGATATGAATTTAAAGTTAAATATGGACTCAATTGTCAAATTAACTACCAACTCCATACTCTGCACAATAGTAGGGGAAGGTGAGAGGGAAGAAAATACAGAGGTTAACTGATACGTACAGAGATCCATACAGAGATCACGGGGAAAGTTATAACACATGGATAGCTACTCTCATCCTCATTTCTACAACCCGGTCATGAAACTTGGTTTGTATTTCCAAATTTCTTGCTCGTCTTATTCCATGTTAAGTCTCCCCTCTGTCAGGACCTCAATAGACTGGGTTCTTTTCTTAGTAGAGTTATTTGAAATCTCCTTTCCAGCTACCTTACTCTTTGGTTGCCCCGCTTTTATTGCAAGACTGTAATCTCCCATGAACTTGTGTCACTGGGTATGGCAGTAACTAGACGGTGACAGAGGAATGTCCTGATTTCCACATGTCTCCTTCTTGCATGTATTGTGTAACACCAAAGCTATTCTCCACTGATAAGCAGGATCAATCAGTCTGCCAAACAGTAACTTTTTCATCTGTAGGTCTGGTGTCACCAGAAGCTAAAAATGCCCTTTTTGGAAGTCTCAACTCTTTGTTCAATAGACCATTGTTTGGAGTCTGATGCAAGCTCTCATCCTTTGAACACTAAGACATCAATACCATAACATCATGGGGATAGAGACAAAAATATTTGAGCCAAACTGGAAGAGTAATATTTAGCAGATCCGTACCTACTTCCACCAGCTTGGTTCCCAGATTCATATACTCTGAAAATTAAAAACAAAACAAAAACAAAAGACAACCCAGCACCATATACTGTCATTAAGAGCATGTATTTTTATTATTCCCCATTCCATCACTTCTTTTAATATATAATCACTTTGTTTTTCCAAACCAATCTTTCACGATGTAAAAATTGTGATTGAAAAAGCATTCATTGCTTCCAGAATGAGTACAAAGTTTGGCCCTTTCGAAGCTTTTCACAACCAATTGCTAAACGATCTCTAGTCTTACGTGGCAGGTACTGAGATACTTTATATAAATTAATTTAAATTATCCCAACAGCCCTATAAGCTAGGTGTTCGTGTTACTCCCATTTTACAAATAAGAAAATTGAGGCACCGTAAGCATAAGAAAATCATCTGAAGTCACAGCTGGTAAATAGCAGAACTGGGATTCAACACCAGAGAGTCCCAATCCAGAGCCTGCTCTCCTAACCACAGTGAGACATTGCCTATTTTGGGGGTCACTTGGAACACGTAATGAATGTTCACCACTCTCCAGGCATTGTGCTCAGCATGGACCAGGACTTTCATCCATACCTTGGCTTACAGAAATCCTAGCTATTTTCAAAGGCACAGCGTCAAGGTAAGTCCCCCCAAATAGCTCCCACGTTCTAATATTCTGCTGTTTTGAGCTCCTTTTAGTATTTAGTGTCCTTACCAGACAATAGTCTCATGACAGAACTTGCATTCCATTTATCTATGACATGTCGTATCTCCCCAGTCATGGTAAGGACAAAGCCACCTTATCCTCATCTCTGTAGCCCTCCCAATGCCTGGTACGTTTTTTGACTGAGAGTCACATGCTTCGTTTCTATTCGAGGAACTCGGGGAGTTTTCTACAATTACTTACCCCAATAACCTTCCTAACTAACTTAAATGTTTTATTCTGAAACTTTTACTTTGTAAGTAGGCTCAATAGTCTGCCCCAATTCCTATTTCTACAAACATGGAAGGAGAAGGAAATGGGAAAAGCACAGGTTTGGGGGAGGTAAGACAGCTACTGGTAGCCGTTCACATATTTCTACCAAGGAAGGATTCGCAGCAACTGCTGAAAAAAAAAAAAAAAACACAAAATGTACAGACAATTTTACCTTAGGGAAGAATGTTCTGAGAAACAGATATATTTCTCTTTCTTAAGAATAAAGCAGGCTGTAATATTTCCTAGCCAGCAAACAAAAATGTGACAGAAAATATATCGACGATTCTGTCTCCAGGTAAAATCTACAGCAGACAGCAAACCACTTCAAAACAGACCTGAAAAGGTCAAAGCCAATATGTAAACTTCAGAGCAGCCAAGCGGCATCTTCTCCTCCGGGAATCAGCCCCTTAGGTTTGGAACCAGTGCTCCCCCTAGGGGCTGTTCAGGCTTCCCGGTGGCTTCGTTCAGCAAACGCAAAGCAATACGTAATACATGCAATATATGAACCACAGCAATCAGAAAGTGTGTAAGAAAAACTTAAAGATCACTATTCTCATCAGTCTTAACATTTTTCTTTTATTGTAATAAATAAGCACTCTTCCCAGACTTCCACTCTTTCCAGATTTCGCACACGCTTTGCATTCTATTACCTCTATTTGGGGTATTTTCTGATAATATTTTGTTTTGATATTCCTCAAGCGAGGTTGCAGAGAGAAAAGGGTTAAGATCACAGAAAATAAAAAGAACAAAAATACAAGAGTGCAGGATGCTACCTGAGGCAGGAGCAGTGTGGGGAATCAATATGGATTTTCGAGATATCGATTAATACTAAGGGTAGTCCTCAGTTTCGCCACGTGTAAGCGGCGCTTTCAGGACATCTCGTGTTCTTCTGTGAAAGCTATATCCCCACTCAAAGTCACCTTGCCACCAAATTGTGCCTTCTGAGTTTGTCAAGGTGTTCTGTGCTAAGTTTAATGAAAGAGTTCAAACAGTTCAGAATGCGGCCAGAGCAAAACCTTTCCCTCAGAATGAGCGATCCTTCTTTTCTTGAAGAAGTGTGCGTTGAGACATGGGTATACCTCCCGGAGGTGAAGGAAAGTTTTTGCTCATCCAGGAATCTCCGAAGAGGCCGGGGGTTCTCTGAAGGAGAATACTTCTTGGTAGGTGTCCCCTGAGAGCACTTCCGGGAAACAGAAGTGTGCTGCGGCTGTGTGTTCTATGAGACTGCCTCTCTTTTATGAAATTATTTTTTAACTTTAATATAAATTTTATATATTTAAGACGTACAACATGATGATTTGATATACATAATGAAATGATTGATACAGTCAAGCTAATTAACATATGATCTCTTTGGGGCGCCTGTGTGGCTCAGTCACTATTGATTTAGTCACTGAGTTCCTGACTATCGATTTCAGCTCAGGTCACAATCCCAGGGTCATAGAATCAAGCCTTGTGTGGGGCTACACGCTGAGCGTGGATGGAGCCTGCTTGGGATTCTCTCTCTCTCTCTCTCTCTCTCTCTCTCTCTCTCTTTCTCTCTTCTCTGCTCCTCCCCCACTTGCATGCACACACACTCTCTCTCTCACTAAAATTATTATATATATGCATACATATATATAATATAAAATCTCCATACATAGTTGCCTTTTCGTCTGTCCAAAAAAGCACCTGAAATCTACCCTCTTAACAAATTCCTAGTATTCAGTGCATTCCTTTCAACTATAGTCATTATGATGTGTTAGATCTCTAAGACTCGTTGGTCCTACATAATTGAAACTTTGTACCTTCTGGCTAACATCTCTGTTTTCCGCACTACTCCTACCCTGCTACCTAGCACTCTACTCACGGATTCTATATATTCAATGTTTTTAGATTCCACATGCAGGGGACATTATGCTGAATGAAATAAGCCAAAGACAGAAAGAGACTGTCTCTAAGTGAGATAGGTGAAGGGATCTTTTAGTCTTGCAGAGGGCGGCAGGTCTTCCTAAGTAATTGAATCTCTAGTCAAACACAGCCTGCATTAGAAAGGCGGTACCTAAGCAATAGCAGCTGCTGATAAACCTGAAGGAGGGGGGCCCATGGGTCGCTCAGCTGGTTAAGCATCTGACTCTCGATTTCAGCTCAGGTCATGACTTTGTGAGTTCAAGCCCTGCATTGGGCTCTGCACTGACTTTGCAACATCTGCTTGGGATTCTCTGTCTCTCCCTCTCTCTCTGCCCCTCCCCTGCTCACACTCTCTCTATCAAAATAAATAAACATTAAAGAAATAAAAAAAAACCTGAAGCGTGGTGAGGAAGGTGATGGTGAATAACCTTGAGAATATTATCAACAATGTCCCTGGTTATTGCTTTGGTCCCATCAGTCATCAGTTAGCTAATTTTTTTTTTTTTTTTTTTTTGGAGACGGAGAGAGACAGAGCGCAAGCTTGTGAGTGCTCGAGGGAGTGGGGAAGGGGCAGAGAGAGAGGGGGAGAGAGGGAATCTTAAGCAGGCTCTACGCCCAGTACAGAGCCCAATGCGGGGGACTCCATCCCATGATCCTGGGATCATGACCTGGGCTGAAATCAAGAGTCAGGTGCTCAACCGCTGGAGCCACCCATGTGACCCAAGCTAAAGCTTTCAGCCAAGTTCCACTTCACATACATTCCAGGTGGGCATGTGCTCCGCATTCCCTCTGTAATACATTCCTTCTGGTGCATTCTGCCTGCTGATGCTTGCAACCGGGAGAAACACTCTTATCTGCCTGCATACTTGGGCTACCAGCAGACAAATATATCTCCCATGAATCAGTTGTTTCTAACCAAATCTGTTAGATTTATAATTGTGCTAGTAATTATAGATGTAATTGTACAACTAAATCACACTAATTTTGATTAAGTGAAATAATTTGTTATAACTAAATGTTACATGGACTGGTTAAATACAAGAGCAAGGAGAAAGATGTTTATTCTATTAAAACTATGTTTAATGCCTTAGAAATAACTTTATAAAATCAAGTACTAAAAAAATTATTGTCAAATTATTGTGGGTGAGGAAATGAGCAGGAGAGAAGTGCCTGGGCGGCTCAGTCAGTTGGGCATCCGTCTCTTTTTTTTATTTTTTTTATTTATTTTTTTAGTTTATAATAGTTTGTTTTCAAATTGGTTTACATGTAACACCCAGTGTTCATCCCAACACGTGCCCTCTTTAATGCCCGTCACCCCCTCTCCCCCTCCCTCACCCCCCTCACTCCCTCACCCTCAGTTTGTTCTTAGTCTTTGAGAGTCTCTTATGTTTTATCTCCCTCCCTCTCTGTGTGTTTTTTTCCTTTCCCCTCTTCCCCTCCCCCTGGTTTTTGCTTAGTCTCACAAAGTCCACCTATTCGTGGAAACATATGGTATCTGTCTTCTTCTGACTGACTTATTTCACTTAACATAATACCCTCCAGTTCCATCTATGTTGCTACACATGGCCAGGTTTCATTTTTTCTCATGGGCATCGGATTCTTGATTTCAGCTCAGATCGTGATCTCAGGGTTCGTGAGATTGAACACCACATTGGGCTCTGTGCTGACAGCGTGGAGCCTGCTTAGGATTCTATCTCTCTGTCTCTCTGCCTTTCTCTCTCTCTGTATGAAAGATGAGTCAAAACTCTAACTAATATACCAATAATTTAGCCTTTTTAAAAAAGACCTTGGGATGACAAGATTAAAAAACAAATATTCATTTATAATTATGAGGTATGTATCATTCTTTAAGATCTCTCCCCCACACACTAATCTTGCTTAAAAATGCTTTCTTAGACGTCTACACCCTATCCTTGACTGTATCACTATATAGACTTTGCCAACAGCCAGCATTGCCTGGCTTTTGAAATACGTGGAGAATTGCAGGCAAGAATGTCTGAAATGGTAACAGCATAAGAAAGAGCACAGGGCATACTTCTCACTCCTCTTCTATTTCTCAGGTGGGTGTTTATCTTTGAGCAAGTTTATTTGCTTAACTGATTTCCCACTTTATACCAGAAATAAAACCAGCTTATATAGACACTTAGGATACAACAAATTAATAGAAGTGCCAAGACTTTAGGAAAATTAATATTCTGAATCACACTTTCTTCACAGTATGGTAAAGACTATATGAGGCACCTTCTAAACACCCAAGCATCCAGAAGGCATCCAATAAATGTTAGTTCATTTCCTTATCTGATCAATAAAAAGATACACTCTTGATGCATAACTTTTATGGTAATTGTGAGACTGCTCTATGCTTCTGCGTAGTGCTCTGTGTTTTCTAAATAGATATTTTTTTCCTATATATGCTAATTAATCACGCAGAACAACAATGTGGAATAAATATAGCAGGGTATAATTATCTCCTATTTACATTTTATAAAACCGGAACAGACATAAAACTTCTAAATCAAGTTCTTTCAGAAAGTTAACATAAGGTTATTTTTAAATAAGCCTATTTATGAGCCTATTAGTCTCATTAACTTCTGCAACTCTACGAGACGTCTGAGGTTTTTGCCTTTTTTTAAATTTCATTACTCTTCCATAACGTTCTTCAGAGGCTCACAAATAATCAGCAGAAAGCATAACACTTTAATCCATGCCACCGCATGACAAAGAGAATAAAAGATAGAAGCAAAAACAAATTCCTCCTGAACACGATGGAGAGCTTTTGTCCTTTCAGCTCATCGTCCGAGGTAGGGCCTGAAAATGAGGATCCATTGTACTGTTCTAATTCTCCATCCTGGTTCTACCCCAGGAGGATGCTGGGAGTACTGTTGGATTTGCAGACACACGGCCAGTGCCTGAGTGGTCAGGAAATTTCTGGATAGGCCTTATTACTTAACAGAACCTCAGAAATATGTTGGAACTGTGTTGAGAATCTGCTCCTTCACGGGAGAAACTCTTCCCCCCTTTCTTGACCGAAGAGAAATCTACTTTCAACAACTATAATTTGTACCACTGTCTTAGCTCTGGTCATATTTAATTTCCTCTTTTTGCCTCCTCCCCCGCCCTGTGAGGCAATTGTTCTATAGATTAATTTTAGCTTAATCTGTAGCTTCATATAAGTGGAGTCACACAGTATATATTCTTCATGTCTTGCTTAGTTTAGTCACGTAATGTTTTTGAGATTCACCCATGTCATTGCTAGAATCAATAGCCTGTTCCTTTTTATCACTAGGTGGGGTACCTAGTAATGATATACCATATTAATATACCAGTTTAATATATCATAATTTTCTTATCAATTCTCCTGTCAGTGGGCAGGAGAATTGATTTGTTTATTCCCTGTTAGAAATATAGATTCCATGAAACTCTTATACAATGTGGACACAGGTGTTTTATTTCTCTTGAATAAATAACTACGAGTAAAATTGTTGAGCATGCGTTTGTGTATGTTTACCTCTATTAGAAACCATCAGACTGAGATTCTCTCTCTCTCTCTCTCTGCCCCTCTCCCCTGCTCATGCGCTCTCTCTCTCCAAAATAAAAAAATAGGGGCACCTGGGTGGCTCAGTTGGTTAAGCAGGCCGACTTCGGCTCAGGCAATGATCTCACAGTCTGTGAGTTCGAGCCCCGCGTCGGGCTCTGTGCTGCCGGCTCAGAGCCTGGAGCCTGCTTCAGATTCTGTAGCTTCCTCTCTCTCTGCCCTTCCCCTGCTCATACTTTGTCTCTGTGTCTCTCAAAAATAAATAAACATTAAAAAAATTTTTAATAAAAAAAACAAAATAAAAAAATAATAATAAATAAAATTAAATGCTAGCTATTCTAAATATGATATAGTGATGTCAAGTTGTGGTTTTAATTCATATTCCCCTGGTGATTAATATGTATATCTCCCTTTGTTTTTGACCATCCATATGTCTTCTTTTGTGTGAAGTGTCCACTGCTTTATTAGATTGTCTTTATTAGTGATTTTTCAGAGTTATTTATATATCCTAGTTATAAGTCCTTTAACAGATGTTTGTACTGTAAATATTTTCTCCCAGTTGTGGCTTCCCTCTTCATATTTTTTAATGAAGAGATTTTAATTAAGTCCAATTTATCATTTTCTATAGCTAATGCTTTGTGACTTATTCAAAACTCTTTGCCTACCCCAGGATTGGAAAGAGTATTCTCCTGGGTTAGCATTAACATTTATTTTTTTAATGATAATTTGTTTTTGAGAGAGAGAGAGTGTGGGGTGGGGGGCAGAGAGCAAGAGGGAGATACAGACTCTGAAGCAGGCTCCAGGTTCCCAGCCGTCAGCACAGAACCAGACATGGGGCTCAAACTCATGAACCGTGAGATCATGACCTGAGCTGAATCAGACACTTAACCAGCTGAGCCACCCAGGCGTCCCTAGCATTAACACTTAAATCAGAGTTGGTCGGTCTTGACACTATTGACATTTCAGACTAGGCCCACTTGAGGGGTGGGGTTGTCCTGTGTTTGTAAGATATTTAGCAGAATCCTTGGCTTCTAGCTACTATACGTCTGCGCCAAGAATGGTGGCAGTGGCAGTAGTAGTAATTTTTTATTTTTTTTCCATATGTGAATCTGATAGTTCCAGCATTATTTGTCAGAAAAGACTCTCCATTCTCCACTGCCTTGAATTGGCATCTATCTTGAAAATCAACTGACCTTATTGTGTCTATGTCTCTATTCTTTATTCAATTCCACTTGCCTATTTGTTTATTTTACTCTACTTATTAAAATTTTTCTTGAATACTCTAGATTGTTTGCATTTTTATACAAATTTAAAATTACTGGTCAAATTCTACGGAAAGTCTGGTGGATTTTAATTGAGATTGCATTGAAACTATGAATATCTTTAAAATGTCATCTTCCAATCCAAAACGTGGTTATATTTCCTCATGTATTTGGGTTCTATAATTTCTCGGCAAAATTTACATTGTAGTTTGAAACGTAGAGGTTTTACACATATTTTGTAAAATGTATTCCACATGCTTAAAGTTTGTTGATAGTATATATATTTTATTATTTTAATTTAGGTTCAAATTGTTTGTTACTTGTGTGTTGTATTTTTAATTTTTATAAAATGACCTCAAATCCAACAATTTTAACTTCACTCTGAAGTTCAATAGTTTGTAGATTTTTGGGGGTTTCCTACATTCCAGTCATGTTGTGTACAAATAATGAGCTCTGTTTTTTCCCAATCTTTATGACCTTTTTTTCTTGCCAGTTTCACTGGATAGAACCTTCATCATAACATTGAACAGGAGCGATTAAAGTGAACATTCAGGTACTCTTCTTGATCTTCGGGCAAAAGTATTTAATATTTTTACCATTACGTATAATGTTAGTTACAGATTTTCATATTCGATGAGTTCCTTTCTATTCCTAGTTCGAGTGTTGAGTTTTACTCTAGGAAGCGGCCGAAGATACCATGATAGCATGGAAGTTTTGTTTTTGGCTTTCTAAAGGCAGGTATGATTTTTTACCCTTAGCTTTACAATATATCCCTCAATCCTTGGCTTTACTCCAAACGTGGGGCCCTTCTGGAATTTCAAGGAAACATCCATTGTGCTTACCACTTGAACTCCAAACTCTGACATTTCAACATGAGCAGCCGTTGAAATCTCTGCACAACTCTCTGGCCTCTCAGCTACTTCTTTCCTCTGGGTGACATTGTGATTTATAATAAATATATAGTTGGTCTTTGTGCCCTTTTCTGGCACAGAGCTAAAACCCTAGAATTTAAGAAAGCTTCTGAGTTGGCGAACACGTGGAGAGGCTGGGAGAGTGGTGTGCTCAAGGTGTTTGGAGAGGGCGTGGAAGTTCCTGCCCCCACCCCTTGCACTCTGCTTCTCTTCCATCTGGCTGTTCCTGAGTTATAGCCTTTTATAATAAACTGGTCATCTACTACATAAGATGTTTCTTTGAGTTCTCTAATCAATCCCAGGTTGGGGGTCATTGGAACCCCATAGCTCTAGCTCATCGGTTAGAAGCACAGGTGACAACCTAGACTTTTGGCAGACATCTGAAGTGGTGGTAATGGGACAGGCTGTCTTGTGGGACTGAGCCTTTATCTCTGTGGCATCTGACACTCTCTCCCAGTTAGACAGTGTCAGAATTGAGGTGAACTGTAGGATACCCAGCGGGTGTCAGAGAATTGCTTGGTGGTCTGGGGGAAACCCCCTCCCACATTGGAACCAGTCCCAGAATATCACTCTGTGTAGGTAGGTTAGGAATCTGCCAAGGATTTAAGTGGAATTAATGAACAGATTTGGTGGCTCCCCTCTCTTTGGTCCTCTCATTTCTTAGAAGTTTCCATTCAATTCCAGGCATCCTGCAGCCCCAAATGTCAATATTTATTTCTTTAATCCAGTAAGTTTGCACTTTCTTTATGAGCTGTATTCTGTGCCAGCTGGGAAGTGTTCTCAGAGGATTTGCTGGATAAATGTAGGTTCATTTTGTTTGTTTCCCGTCTTCCAGTGACTGAATTCTTTCCACTTCCTTTCTGGGTTTAGGTGCTTTCCAATGCCTTCAACGGTTGTTTATTTTTCATTATTTTGTCCCAAATAAATGTGTTATTAGTAGGAGGCTTAGTCTGCTATAAGCTGTTCCACTACGACCAATTATAACTCCCCATTAGGATTTCTTACAATTCCTCAAACACACAACTTTTTTCTGACTTATGGGTCTCCACATGTGCTATTCTTTTACCTGAAGCACAATCCCTCTTACTCTTTGGCTAACTTATTTCCAACTATCCTTCATGCATGAGTTATCAGTTAACATCAGTTGCTCAATAAAGTCTTTTATTACCATTTCTAACTCATCTAAGTTGGTCCATCTGCTATAATCCCATAGCACACTGTCTCATTTGTGATATAAGACTCATCCTGTTTACAGTTATTTGTTGAATAGTTCGTTCCTTCTTAGAGTATAAGCTGCATGAGAACAAAAACCATACCGTATACTGTGCCTCACTGATTAGAAAGTACTCAGTAAATATTTATATCTTTTATAATTCTGAGGTGTAAAATGTTTTGCTTACTTCTTCACAAATATTGAGAATGTAATTTATTAAGATCATTCACAAGAGAATCCTCCAGAATACAGACACGGTACAGGTGTGTCCAATAATGATAACATAATTTCTTTTTGTCCAGTTTACTAACATTGTCAATGTGTTCAAACTATGTCCAGCTCAAAAGCACAACAAATCGGAGTTTGGATATCCTGAAATGGCACCGGGTACTCCACTAACTTCAATTGGAAATCGGCGGTCTAGCAAAGGGCATGGCACATCATTGTTAACCAAACGTTTATTTTAGAAGTCAGTGAAAATGGCCACAGCAAAAATTCAAAACAAAGCCAATTATAATAAACAAAGTTTATTGGTTAGTTCATAAACATGACAATTAAAAAAAAAAACCATGTATAAACCATAGGATTGACTTCAGTTAATAAAACGAGGCTCTCCCGGGTGCGGGCTCAGGCTACCCAGCACAGCTCTTACAGCGCTGAAGGCCGTTCTCGTTGCAAGCAGTGCACTTCAAAGCTTTGAAAGAGTCTGTAAAGCAGTTTCGAAACACTGACATCTTGCTCCCATGACACACGGAGCACGGAAGAAAGCCAAAGCCTCCACAGGAGGGACACTCCTGCGGATGCTGCACTCTCTGTAGAGGGCGGCAGGGGGACAAGAGAGGACAGAAAAGGCGTTAGCATGAGCAACTCAATCAGCCTTCCTGTCTTCCTGCCTTGTGGAGGGCTGCAAAACAATACTGGAATCATATGGCTGTGGACTTGAAACCACCAACCGTTTAGGCACATTAGACCCAGGGGGAAAGCCAGCTGAAGTTTTCTTTATTATTCCATTGATGGCCATCACTAGCACAACCTTGTTTTGTGAAGACTGATACATTTTAGGGTAAAGGGCCCATATCTCAGGAAATCTATCATATGAAAACACATATTTACAAACCAAACAATTCAGGAAATGGTTATTTTCATTAGAGGGAAGTACTGCAACTTTCCCTTGAGTACCTCTTCATAGTTTAATATCTTTGTTTATGGAATAGTGTCGCTAAGAGTGGGTCTGGAAAATCAAAACGCTAAAAGCTGAGCGTGGAAGAGTGTTTGCTATCGACTGAAGATTTATTGTTACATTGCACATTTGAATAATGCTTTGTTTTTTTTAAAGCACTTTCAAATGCATTATTGTATAGAATCTCCCCTCATGCCATCCTTTACCCAGACAGACACCCTCTACCGTAAAGCAGATATTCGACACCTTTATCTTTATTTTATATTTAAGGAAATAGGCATAGAAATCTTAATTATCCGAGTCCATAAAACTTCCCACAATGGCTATCTGCCTTTCTCCCTCAAGGAAAGATAAAACACCTTCCTACTAGAATGAAAGTAACCATGCAGTGCGTTGAGGATAATACTTTGAAAATTATTCACACACATTTCTATTTCCTTCTTTGAGCGCATATCCTTTGCCAGAGTCCACTGGCGGTACCCATCAGTGGTGGGGAGATTAGGAGACATTACAGAATGAAGACAAAGAGAAAAGTGAATTAATACCAAACTTCTGACTTGCGACATAGGAGTCTGCAGCAGTGTTTGAAAGCTTGGCTTTGTGAAGATAAGAATTGCTAAAATAAGGCTGGGGACTGTGAATCGATACACGCACACGCAGAAACACACTCAAACATATGTTACATACACATACGCATGGCTATTCTCTGGAGACACAAGTGCACATACCAAAGTCTCCAAAGCGGCCAAATGAAAAAGGGCCTGATTAACTGGTTTAACCCACCATTTCCCCAGCACTTACAGCTATGATAACCCTTTTTCCAGGAAACAACCGTAATTCTCTCACAATTAGTACCTTGTGGAATGTACTCTGGGAAATAAACATTAAGGACATGATTGCCTCAAAATTTATGTTCCCAGACCACTTTTCAGATATGCACTTTTTGTATATAGCCAAGTTCACTCACAATAATCGTTTGACTTAGCTATTATGTCAAGATGGCAAAATGCATGTAAGAGGTCATTCTTAGTGGCACAGAATTACTTTGATGGAAAGTAGTGGTTGGCAAACCGAATGGCACAAACAAGGAGCTTTGTCAAGATTACAGATTCAAAACTCTTCCAAAAAGTTAGACTGAGTGCGTGTAGCAATTTAGTTATTTTGTAGGAGGGCGTTTGTCATTTCTTCATGCAAGTATTGACCAAAACATGGTAGAGTGAATTTACAATTTTACATAATATTAGAATGTCTTAGAAAAAAAAACTGGGTGAAAACAAACCCAGTGATGCAAACAGAGGGCAGTTTAAAAGCAAATTATAAGAAAAAAAATACAATAAAAGCAAATTATAATATAATTAGTAAATAATGGTGTTCTTATCACATCTTAGAAACAATATAACAAAGTAGATAGACCCTTGACATTGACGAGAGCTGTGTCAGTTTATATTAAAAATACATAATGAATTGCGGGGCACCTGGGTGGCTCAGTCGCTTAAGCATCCAGCTCTTGCTTTCGGCTCAGGTCATGCTCTCATGGTTGTGAAATCAAACCTCATGTCAGACTCCATGCTGGGTACGAAACCTGCTTAAGATTCTCTCTCTCCTCCCTCTCTGCCCCTCCCCTACTTATGCACACAGGTGCTCTTTCTCTGTCTCTCTCTCAAAAAAAAAAAATTATAGATATATATATAATGACTTGTATAGCAAGAGCACCTACTGATCAGAACAGATGTTGGGCTGGCCTAGGTCCTGGAGAAAGGACCCTTAGGGCCTTAGGGCCCCTGACTCTGGGACTTCACCCATCAGTGCTAGATTATGACTAGATCTAATCACTCAGTGTTTCAAGTGGAACGGTGTCATCAAATTTTGCAATTAAAAACACGAGATGCCTGGTTAATTTGAATTTCAGAGAGACTACGAATAAATTTTTGGATAGGTATGTCCCAAACATTGCATGGGACGTACAAAAACTAAAAATTATTTCTCATTTATCTGAGGTTTATACGTAAGTGGGCAGTCCATATTTAGTATGGCATCCCTCATAGGGAAGTTGCTGACAGGGAAGAGAGGAGATGTTCGGTTGCCCTGGGAAAGCAGCTGTTTGCCAACCAGTATAAAGGATTTCAATATCTTAACTGGTATACACATGTTTCAATATTTTCAATAGCCGGTATAGTTTGCACCAGTGCACACTGGCTGAATCTCAGCCCCTGCTATGAACCAAGACATTTGTTAGAGACCAAATTCTTAAATAGCATATGGTTTTTCCCACAAAATATATTGGTGATGACAAGCAAAGAATAAAGCTGGAATAAATGTGAGTTCTAGGCAGCTTCCTAGGTTCAGTCACTAGCCATGTCATTTCCTCCAAATGGTAACTCAACACAATTAAAAATTATTTTACATCATGAGCCTGCAACATGACCTACAAAGATTACTTTCAAAGGGCCAAAATATCAAATGTTAAATCCACTAGTGCCGTTAGTCTTCTGTTTTTAATAGTTTATCTACAAGTCGGAACAAGTAAATTTTCTAACATATAATTAATATATAAGTACTAAAAATCTATATTGTCATTTTTGAAGAGACTGGCAAACAGACCAAGACCATTCTAAAATAATGTCAGAATCCACACGATGCTATTATTACATCTCTCTTTGACTTAAAGAGTCACTGAGAGGATTTGATGAGTAATTCACGTAAAGTGAATGGAATCTTGCCTGATACAGAGTAGCCACTCAATAAGGTTAGTCATTATTAGCCATTATTTCATTAATTCATCCTTATTTGACGTAATCGTTATTAGTTGTTGTCCCAAGCTAAATTGCTTGTGGTCACAAGACACAACCATCATCTATAATTCTTATAGTCATTTTTATTTGAACACCTCCTATGTACATAGCCTTCTGGTTTAAGGTCTTGGCACTGTAAGAAAGGGAGAATAAATGCACTTCAATTTACATATAAATTCTGATGTCTTGGAGCACAGGGTTAGAAAGATTCTGAAGGCATTTCCATTCTCAGTAAAAATTAGCTGCTTCAGCCATAAACTTAGGAGAAGAAAAGAATGGCATACATATTACATAGAGTCTATACCTAATTCTCACACCTACTTGATATTGTAAAGAGTACCTGATTTCACAAACAAAGAAACAAAAAACCCTTAATAAGTACAAGAAATGTTTAGGTCATGGGGGAATTAGAAAATTGAAAATTGAAGAACTTTCTTCAAGAGCAAATCCCTTTGGGTAAATATCCAGTGGTGCAACTGTTGGATCACAGGGTAGTTCTATTTTTATGTCTTTGAGGAACCTCCATCCTGTTTTCCAGAGTGGCTGCACCAGTTTGCATTCCCATCTACTAGATAATTACCCAAAGAAAACAAAAATACTACACTATACCAGTGTTTATAGCAGCATTATATACAATAACCAAACTATAAAAACAGCCCAAGTGTCCCTCAACTGATGAATGGATAAAGAAGATGTGGTAAATATACACACAATGGAATATTACTCAGCCATCAAAAAGAATGAAATCTTGTCATTTGCAACGACATGCATGGAGCTAGAGTGTGTTATGCTAAGTGAAATAAGTCAATCAGAGAAAGAAAAATACCACATGATTTCGCTCATATGAGGAATTTAAGAAACAAAACAATTGAACAAAGGGGAAGAAAAGAGGGAGAAAAACCCAGAAACAGACTCTCATAGAGAACAAACTGATGGTTACCAGAGGGGAGGTGGCTGGGGGGATGGCTTAAATAGGTGATGGGGATTAAGGAGGGCACTTGTGATAAGCACTGGGGGTTGCATAGAAGTGTTGAACCACTATATTGTACACCTGAAACTTACACTACACTGTATGCTAACTGGAATTCAAATAAAAAAAAAAACTTAAAAAAAGAGCAAATCCATGGTCTTTCCTCTTTAATCATATTTTTTAACCTTTACTTACATCCATATTTGTCTCAAATAACCTATTACATGAGATCCTCAAACATAAAAGAGTTGAATGATAAATGCTGCGACTAAGCCAGAAGCAGGGGTGGCTCTGAGTGGGTCCTGAGCTCTCAGTGCTACATTAGCCTCCAGGTATCTCATTCCTGTTACTCCATCCGGTACAATCTACTCCATTTGTTCTTCTAATAAAAATAAATAATTCAGTCATCCCTAGCTGTCTCCTTTAAAGAGAACTTTCGTTATAACATTATACTTTTGTTAGACTGAGGTTCCAATTTAAAGACTTCCAGCAATGAGAAAAAACTGGCTTGGGTTAGATGTATTAGAGGCAGGTAAATAGACGGTTGTACCCTCAGTACTGGTGTTAAAGGAGCTAGAAAATTGCCCTAAACATGGACAACGTTCTAGGAAGGAGGAAGGAGGAACTGAGGTTAACAGCCGTCATTATTAATAGCAACAAAACAGACTTCCACGTTCAATGAAGGGGTTTCCTGCAGAAACACTAAACTTCAAGCAATTGGCTCTTTAGTGCCCTGTTGCCCAGCAAAGTGAGAAACCATGCGGACTTGCATGAGAACAGCACACAGAGCACTGAGTCCACAGAATGGCCCTCTTTTGAATAGCGATTCAGGTAAAGGCATGTCCCTTTGGGGTAGAATTCAAGAAAAAAAAAGGAGTGAGAAATCATCCTTTCTTTTTACCTCTTTCTGTTCTCATATACTTGGAGAGCCTTCAAAAAATACTCAGTGGGTGAGACACTTTCATATATTCATTCATTCCACAAATATGAAGTGTCTACTTGCCAGGCACTGTGCAAGGCATGGGGATAAAGCAGTGAGCCAGACACAACCCTGTTCCCTTCATAGTAGCTCTCAGTCTTACCCTTAGGTCTTTGGATGGGCCCATGCCATACTGCAGTCATCAGAATTAAAGCACACAAGCACTCCAGAGTCTCTCACAGAGGATCAAGGGGACAAGGATGAAAGGGTGGAGCTCATGAATGATTGTCAAATGGGTTTTCTTTGTAGTACAAACTCAAATTCAGAAATATGAAGAGATTTTCCTATTATCCAATATAGACACAGGATGCTAATGCCAAGGGCATTCGCTATCTTCCTGGAGATTAGGAAATTAATGCACTTACTATTTTTAACCTCAGATTATCTATTCCTATACTGGTAGAACTTGAAAGTCTCTTAAGTATTCCACTAAAGAGGAAGTAATTTATCTGAGTTTCTGTAACCATAAACCTCATCATCCAGGTTGTCTACGAAGTAAATTTATTCATATAACCAATTGTCAAAGAGGGCACCCTTAGCATATAATCATCTCTAGATGATTTAACTCTGTCTATGTATTCTGTTTTAAACTATATTCAACAATTTAATTCAGCAAATGCTTGTTAAGTGCCTGCCAAACACCTCTGACCTATCAAGCTGATAATAAACACAATCTTTCCTGATAATCAGAGTTTTCAGAATCCTCAATTTGCAGACTTGAGAAGAAAGTCCCTGAACAAACTGCTGACACAGAGGAAATGTATAGCTTATAAGCTTAAATGCATGAGCCTAAGTATATGAGTCTGATTCTTGAACCCAGTGTGATGGACTGCCAGAAAAAAGCCTACTTAAAAAGATGTTCAGATTTCAGAGAGATGCAGACAGAGTACATGGCCTGATTTCCCAGGTAAGTAGGTGGTGCTCCACAGCTATCATCTATGACTGTGCCATGGCCACTCCCACCCCCACTGGGAGGGGCCACCACTCCCACTCCCACTGGGAGGGGCCACCATCCTGAACTATGCTTCTCCAGGGAGGGTTAGGACAGTGTCTGATAGCACCAATGCCCTGTAAAAATAGCTTGTGCCATTTCTAGCATCCTCTGTGTGTAGCTGAAAATCTTACCTCTGTTCTTCACGAACAATTAATAAATAGTCGCCAAGCCTCAGGGGAGAGTCAGATTTTACAAGAAAAAAGTGCACGAAATGGACATATGTTGGCAATCTCATTAGAAATGACAAGAATGTTTGTTCATAACTTTAAAGAAAAAATAGCAAGGCAAGAGCTTACTTGGAGCTTCTCTACCATCTGCAATCTTTAATTCAGTGTCTGCCATAACCAGGTGTTTGCTAATACATCTCAAGGCTCCCCGGGCTTTCTCTGTGGGAACACCAGCAGGATCAGCTATCCATCATGGTTATTGTTTTGGGGGAACTGCAGACACTTCTTTGCTTCTAATCTCCAGCTTGTTTATTAATATAAATAAATAAATAAATAAATAAATAAATAAATAAATAAATTTTACTCAAATGGTGTTTTCATTTCATCCTTTTCACTCAAGCATTATCCTACATAAAATAATTATTCTTCTCTTCTTTTTCAGAAGCTAACTGCTTTGACATTTCAAAAAAGAAACCTTGGATGAAAGAGGATTCATTCATATTTTCACTTAACAGATATTTATTTTCTGTTATTCACCAATCCCTGTTCTAGGCACTGAAGGTACAGAATAGAACGAAAGAGACAAAAAGCACTAAAGGTACAGAATAGAACAAAAGAGACAAAGATCTTGTGTCCACATGGAGCTCACACTATATTAGGAGGATCCCTTGCAAATTCTGTCTCAGGAACAGAATCCTCACAGGTGCACCTTGCTCCATTGGACCTAAGTATCCACAAAAGTTATTGCTATCTTTCACTTGCTTCTGCTGGCTTTTAGCCAGCTCCTCATGTTTAAGTCCACTGAAAATCTTCATCAATGAATCATACCCACTTGACTTCCCAGAGCAGTTTTCACTTGGGCTGGATGTATGCTAAGATTCTTCGACTGGGAAATTTGAAATTATTTGTTGACTCCATTTCTAATGGCCCAACCATAACTGCTGTGTCTCTTTCCTTGCCATCATTTGGAATAACTGATGAAAACTGGGACCTGAATTATGGGACCAGGACAGGCATCATCTACCATGTACTACGAAGTAACAGCAAACTAGAACTTGGCAAGATCTGTCTGGTTTCTCTCTAAAGTTATCACCAATTTACTCATCTTCCAGGATGGCCTCCCTCTAGCTTCAGAGCCCAGCGTTAAAACCTAGTGTGTTCCCTGGACCTCATACCCTGTCTACCTCACAGAAAACTTCTCACTCGAGCTTCGGGTCCTATCACACATGGTCAGATTTCCCAGACAACTACATGCCACCTAATTTGAGAGTCGTGGCAGCATAGATTCATGCTTAAGACCACAGGCTTTTGAGTCAGGGTGATTATAATCATGAATCAAACACTATCTATAAGGTCTTCAGCAAGTGACTTAATCTCTGTGCCTCCATTTCTTTGTTACTAAAATGAGGATAATAATAGAAACTACGCTGCAGAGTTGTTGTGAGGTTTCAATGACCGAATCCAGACAAAACATCAAGAATATTACTTGCTACATAGTAAAGACTCCAATGTTTCCAACCTCATAAATTTTTAACTCCTACTCCACTGCCAAAAGTCAACTTGAAGAATGGGATGAGTTTAGACCGGAATTTTCCATCCCTTATCCACTTTTCTTGGCTCTTCCAACTGCCTCTCTTGAGGATCAATATCTTTCCCTAGGCTAGTGTGCCTTAAGCCCTAACTCCTCTCACAGGCAATTGTAGGGCTTTCTTTGGATGGCTGCAATTTCTCTACCAGTTTTGCTACATGGGAAAAGCAGCCCATCAGAGTTATAACACCTTATAGCTCCTACAACAGCAGAAGCCAGTACCATACAATTCTTTTCAACATCAAGAATAGTCTTAAATATTTGCACCTTATTTACATCATCCAGAGGATGGAGACAGGTTTAATGAAGGGAACAAATTCTTCTTTCCAAAATTCTTGGAGCTGAAAGAGAGAGGTCATGTTGTATAGCCTGATGGTATTAACCAAGTTGCAGAATTAAGGGATTATAGACTCAAATAATATAATTCCATTAAGAGCTAAGCCAACCATCAACCTTTAAAAAGAGTAATGAGAGAGATTCACCCTATATGACTCTAAAAGAGTCTGTTAAACTATAAAAATAAAAACAGGATGATATTTCTACAATAAGACTGGCAGTGGAACTCAGTAGAAAGCTCAAACCAAGACTCAAGCATATACAGGGATTTACTATGATATAAAATTTGCACACAAAGCAATAAAAAAATAGTATATTATTTACTAGGTGGTTTGGGGAAGCTATCTCATCATAAATAAGAAAATGCAAGTGTATTCTGTGTGAATTAAAGACCTAGATATGAAAAATTATAAAGTTAATAGAAGGGAATGTAGGATAAATTCTATGTGACCTTAAGATGAAAGAGTACTTCGTCACGAGGAAGCATGATCAATTTGATTATATCAGAGGATTTCTGTTGGGTGAAGGAAGTCATGAAAGAAACTGAAAAAAAGAAAGAGAATATTGACAATGACTAAAACAAACAAAAATTAATACTTGGAATATAGAAGGATCTTCTGAAAATCAACCAAGAAAAAAACGACAATTCCTAGACTTATACAGAGAAGGTGTAAGAATACACAATCAGCTTTTTTTAAATGTTTATTTATATTTGAGAGAGAGAGAGAGAGAGCCAGAGGGCAGGGGGGAGGGGGACAGAGAGACAGAGACAATCTGAAGCAGGCTCCAGGGTATGAGCTGTCAACACAGAGCCCAACACAGGGCTTGAACTCATGAATTGGGAGATCATGACCTGAGCCAAAGTCAGACTTAACCAATGGAGTCACTCAAGTGCCCTAAGAAATTTAAAATTTAACAAGCATACAATGAGACACTCACACTCAGTGGTAATAAAAAAAAAATGTAAATTTAAACAATCAGGCAATATATCTTTACACCTACTACCTTAGAAAAAATTAGAGAACGGTAAATTAGAGAAAACAATGTAAAATATTGTCAAGAATATGGGGCAGAAAAAAGAATGTGGGAACACACAAAACGTCTTTCCTTACAACAGGGATTATTTGAAAGGTGCAACCATTCCAGAGAGCCATCTACTTGGAAAATTAAGTGTATGCTTAAGCAATCTCTACTCCCAGAGAAATCCAAAAGGAACATGCTCAAGATTGTTCCTGGCAGTGGTGTTTGAAAAGCGCATTGAATGATATCTGGGTATCCATCAGTGGAAAAGCAGGTAGATAAACAATAGTGGGTAGGCAACTCGGAGCTGCACTGTCCAAAACAGGAGCCACTGGGCACTCCTGGCTATTTAAATTTAATTTTAAACCAAGTAAAATAAAATAAAATTAAAATTTCACTTTCTCAGTCGCATTAGCCATATTACTTGCTATAACAGTAGCTATAAAGTGCTCAATAGCCACATACGGCCCATGGTTACTACTTTAGACAATACAGATATAAAATATTTCCATCATGGAGTAGTTAGAAGAAATGTATTAAATGTTCACATAGCAACATAGATGGTCCTTAAAAACCTAGTGTCTAGTGAAAATAATTTGCAACGAAATTAGGTATATTACATAATAGCATTACAGAAATTAAAAGTGTACACGGAAAATAATAATACACATTAACCAAGTTAAATCATTTAAACAAAAGATATGCATTAACATAAGTTAATGGTTTCATGAAAACAAATCCATCCATATGGATTTTCAAGCTGAGAGGAGTTTCAGACTATGTAGTCAATGCCCTCATTGTGTTTGTCCTCCTGGGGGAAATCACAATATGAATAAAATTTGATTCCTAAAACCAAGGAGCACATAGTTCATTTGAGACATCAGTCAAATACCGAAAGAAAAGTAATACAGAAGTCAAAAGATTCTGATATGCACTCAACAAAAAGAGGGTTATAAAAATTCCAAGATGAGAGAGACCAGGAATGATCAGGGGAAGAAAGAATAGTATAGATGGGCCTTGAAGATGCTGAAAGTAAATGAGGAATTGGAATACGAGCTTTCTAGGCAGACAAAGCAACTTGCACAAAGGAATGGTAGGAAGAAGCCATGGATAGTTGTCTCTTTCAATTAAAGTACAGAAAGTGGTAAAGAATCAGAGATGAGGTCAGTGAAGGAAACTAGACTGAGAAGAGCTGCCAGGGCTTATAGATACTCGATGACCATATTGCCTAATTCACCTGGGAATGTCCTGGTTCATGTTTGCTGTCTCAGAACAATTATTAACACACGCTTTTCACTCTCAAAGTGTCCCAGTTTGGGCCAGAAAACATATGACTTTCCTACCTATGGAGAGAAACAGGCCAATAATATAGTTTAGCCAAGGACTTCCTGGTTCCATACAGATTTGATACATTACATATTTGAACAAGCATTTTTCTCATGCTATAATTATAAGTATTGGAATGAAATGCAAGTGTGCACTTTTGGAGAAATAATTTTTCTGTAATCTTTAGAAATGATAAGCTGGTCCATGGGAAAGATAATTTAAATGAAAAAATTGTGAATGTGCTTCAAGACAATTGCCTGATTCTGAAACACCTCATCAACATCTATATTACAGAGAATTAGGCTCTAATAAAGCTGACTGGAATTCTCACCTAATACTACGAGGTAGGGAGAAACTAACACTAAAGTCACTCTAGCCGGAGCAAGCCTAATGGCAGGTGATATCAAATTAAAACTGCCACATGTACCCTGTTACATATTTGTGAGAATATGGGGAGAAAATTCAATTAGGAAAACTCAATTACAATCAGAATGTGTTTAACATTTTGATTACTAAAAATAAGTTGCTAAAAGCACAATTACCTCAATTTTGGTTAAGAGGTCTTGCAGTTCTCCTGATTCATTCATTGACAAAATTTTCTCAGCACCCTATTAACAAGAAAGGGTTGGGGGGGGAGAAAATCCATTTTGTTAGTATTGGAGAAAACAAAGTTCTAGCCAGGAGAGCTTAACCCACAAGATACTGAACACCATTCTTCCCTTGTAAGTAAACTTACAACCAGGAAGCCAAAGAAGGGAGGAACTTTCTTTTTTCCTCCACATATTCTCCCATTTAGTAAGGCTTAGTGGGAGCAAGAGGAAAACCCCAAAGGAAGGTGAGAGCTGGGAAGTCCACAAATGTCAGATTATGTTCAGATATGGAAGGTTCCAGCACACCCTTCAGAGTTGTTCGGGAGCCTGAAGGCAGCTCTGCCATCCGGGAAAGGAAACCATTGAGCAAATTCCCAGCCTGGGCTGTCTCCACCCGATTCCCAGTGGTGTTGACATGACCATTCTTACATTCACACATGTACAGATACTGGCATCTAATAACACTAATAAAATTAATAACCACTGACACTAATTAAGCATGCATTAGGAGCTGGGCACCTGACATCATCTAATTTGAAAGTGGTAGACTCTATTAATAGCACAAAGTGAGCCTCAGTGAGATTAAATAACAATTCCAAGGCCACCCTGAAAGGAAGCAGAATGGGAATTTGAACACAAGCAGGGAACTCACTCCAGGGCCATTATTTTTAACTTCTAAAACTTTACTATGAACGTGAGAATGGGGGCAATGTATGCACTTTCCAATCAACTCATAGTGTTTCTTCTAACCACCCCATTTTTCTTCCCTTTCCAGCCTTTTCTTACATTCTCCTACTCGATTTCCCAAAGTAGAGTCATAGAGAAGGAAGGAAATTATTGCTGATCAAAGACAGAGACCATGTGTGCTTGTTCACATCTCCCTGGCATGGAATAACAGTTGTTGGCACAGAATAGGTGTTGAATCAATTTTTGATTAATCAACAAGACAAGGCAGGGAGAAATATCATCACACAATAAATACTTCCTGGGTTCCTATTTGTGCTGGGCAGGATGGAAAACAAAAACTTGCTTAAGATATTTGAAAGGTCCTAGTTCATAAGGAGGTCACTATAGACTCCTATGTAAATGTGCAACAGAGGAGGCCGCAATGTATAATGGGAAAGAGGGGTTGGAACCAGGCTCTGGGGCCACAGCAGTCTCCAGCCAGACAGGGGCTCAGCCATCTGTTCCAGGAAAGATTCTTAGTCTTGAACCTAAAGCTACTTTCTTGAACAGGAAAGTCATTAAGCCTGACCTTACATCACTGAGTGGGAAGAACAGGCAGCCCAGCTAATCTGTTCTAGGATATAATAGACTGCAGCCTGCGGAGTATTCTTGGCAATAGACTCTGGAGCTAAGGGGGAAAGGGATAAACAGGTTTATGCAGGCTATCATCAACATGCCAATCTGCTGAAAATGAAAGCTGGTCAGTTTCCAAGGTCCGTGGGAGGATATCCATTGCTCACTGGGTCCTGAGTGCTAGCAAGCCAGGCTTTACTACAGGACGTATTACCTCACCCACCACCTTTGTTCATGGCTCAATGGAGTGTGTGGCAACCCTGGCCGACTTCCAAATAGGGGCTAGCTGTCCCAGCTGTCTGGACTACTTGAAAGACCCAGTGTGGGCATAACTTGTGTCTCTCTTGCATCAGACTGTCCTGGAAGGATCTAAATGATACTTTCCCCTGTCCCTTTTGCCATTATTGCTCTCCAGAAAGGAAATTCATAAGCAATCCCTAGCTGGGCAATTTGATTGAAATTGCTAAACTACTACAGATAAGAAGAAGCAAGAGGAAGAAGAAGGAAGAGAAGCTTGTATGTGAAAAGCATAATTAAGTGTTGGCCTCCTTCTGTCAGAAAGACCTGAAAGTTTTATGTCCGCATGTGTTTCCCCACTGATCACCAGCATCACTACGTTTGACCCAGAGAGAAGGCTGTTCCCCATCACGGGAAGGGATTGGAGAATCGCACTGAAGCATGGAGGAGAGAGTGGAACAAGGTGAAAAGGGGATAACTATGCAAACCAGAAAATCATCGGAACTGAAGAAGAAATAAAGTCTGAATTCAAGCAACTTACGTTGTTTCTCAAAAATGAGCAGGAGACTGTTCTTTGGCAATTACAAAACGAAGAATGGATATTTTAATGAAACTAAATGAAAACCTCACATTTCCAAAGCATCCTTCCACATTAAAACATATATTAAAGGAGATAGAGGACAGATATATGAGGCGAGACTGGAATTACTGACAGATGATAAAAGTATCTACCATAGATATAAAACCTTAAAGTCCCCTGAACCATTTTCATGACAATTAAAGGGATATGGCAAGGACCAAAAGGAGGAGAAAGAGGAGGAGGAGGAGGAGGAGAGGTGGAGGAGGAGAAGAAGAAGAGAAGGAGGAAGGGAGGAAGAGGAGGAGGAGGAAAATAAGAAAAGGAGGAGGAGGGGAGGAGGAGGAGGAGAAGGAGAGGAGGAGGAGGATAGGAGAAGGAGGAGGAAAGAAGGGGGAGGGGGAGGAGGAAAAGAAAAGGAAGGAGGGGGAGGGGAGGGAAGAAGGAGGAGAGAGAGAAAAGAAGTGTCAAATGGGTGATGCAGAGAAGGGCAGCTAGGAAATCCTAACATGGGGAAAACGGAAGAAGGCTTTCTGAGCTTGGCAGCGTTTGATCCGGACGTTGAAGCTTAGGGGAGGTTTCTAAGATGAGGTAGGCAATTTTCATAGTGATGTAAAGGAGCCTTTAGTTCTGGGTTTTATTTTACTTCAGTTTATCTTATAAAATTCACGTCATCTTAGTCACCATCAGAAATGTCAACTTGATATATTAAAAAGCACTATGAATGAATACCCAGGGCTACAGAGGATATACGTAACTGTACAAGGCAGGTTATATTCTTTAATTTGTGGGTGGTTTGGCCAGGAGTACAGAAGAGACATACCTGAAGTGAGAAACAAGGTGATGAAAACATCAAACAAAGCATTAAATTCTAAAAGGTAGCAATAACTGGTAATATTTTACTTTTGCTGCATTCTATTTCTTTTAAGAGTCAGCTACGCTGAAATGGGAAAAGCCCCTCGGGACTCTGGTCTGAGAACTAAAGCAGCAATGGGAATATATGATTCATTTTTCTACAATGAAAGAAAATGCACCACAATGACCCCGAGCAAAATGAATGCACCAGAGAAGCTATCAGGCATTTGCTTCCCAGCTCTTTTCTTATCTTAGCCGTCAGTGTGCCTTAGTCAGGTGTTTAGATTCCAATGCATAGGCCAGGAACGGCTTTCTCATTACCATCAATACATGAAATTTGCCCTGCCTCAGCCAAATAATTCCAGCACCATCAATACGACAAGGGTAGATTCTGCATTCCAGTAGAAACACAGACTTGGCTCACGTTAAGCAATATACCTAAACGCATGATAGTCAGGTGCTCTGTTCAAGACACACCTGGCATCTGGTGCACAGGCGATGTACCGAGTGCGGAAGGTGGGGAAAATTCTGCTCTGTAACAGAGACCTGAGAGCTGAGTACTTGGTCCCTCTCTCAACTGCTGCTACTCAATATAGCATCCGCCCACAACTCCACCTGGCCGGCCCTCAGATCATTTCCTTGGAATGAGCCCTCTGCTCTTTTGCCAAGGACTGAGCAGAAACAGTAGTCAAAATCCCCTGCTTCCCCACCGGGTTCCAAGTCCCCAACCCCCACCTGACCCTGTCCTTGCCCAACCCACGTGCAAGATTTTGCAGGGCAGGACACGGAAATTCCTGCCGTCTCTGCTCCTAGGCAGCAGCAGCAGCAGGATGGGACCTCAGCCTCGCTGGCAAGCATCAGGGAAAAATTAGATTCCTCCCATCCTGAGGCTTGGATAGCTCTCATCCTGCCCTGCGCTGCACTGCGCTGACCTAATCCAAAGGTCTCATTCCCTGCAGCTTTCCATCAAAGACATTCTAACTATTACTTGGTCTGTAAAGGCACTTGTGTGTCCAAAATAGAGAGCGTATTGGTTTAAGTAAGTATTGGCATTCTTAGGCAATAATCTTTCCCTGCTTGTATTTGGTTAAGAGTATCACATGTGAGTTTGTTAATTTTTAAAGTGTAAGTCTACCATTCAGTTCCACACAAGTAGAAATTAATTAATCTTTCTATTATTTGGCATAGTTTGCCAAGACTTCCGGGACACCTATGGCTGTATTTCTAATGCATTTTTCAATTGATTTAGAATATTTTTTTCTGAAAATTAATACAATCCAGAAATTAATGATCCTACTAATGGGCCAGGTGCTTTACAGACATTGGCTCTTTTAATCATGAGTGTAAGATAAGCATTATTATCTCTTTTTTTTTTTTTAATGAAGAAACTAAAGTTTGAGGAGAACATGCCCAGCACCTTTTAGTTAATCAGTACAAAGCTCGGCCAGATCTTGAATTTGGGTCATGCTATCTCTAAAACATACATTCTTCCCATGGTGTCATGTATGCTGCCTGCTCACTGATATAATTTATTAGTGAAGATATGGTACAGATAACTGCCAGTCTGAGGAACAAGACAGTCTACCGTTGGCATTCACTGCTGACATGGGTCCCAAGGAAGTCAAGTGAATGAAAGCCTTCACTGCAAAGGCTTCACTGGAGCCTATGACTCCAAATAGGATGAATGTGTCAGAGAAGCTAAGGAACACCCCAGTTCTTTTCTTATTTCAGTATCATGCCTTATTCGGTTATTTCAAATACATTGCATATTTCAAGAAAAGGACTTAGTTTGTTATTAACTTCAATATATGAAGTTAGCTCTATGCTCAAATTCTTTCCCCCTTAAAATTCTGAGCAGTTGAGCTGTGACATGTGAACAAGTCACTTTATTTCACACGTAATAAGCTTCCCAGACAGAGATCAGACAGTCTACACAATCTTTCCTCCTATGAATCACCAAAAAAGAGAGTCACACCTTCAAGGAACAAGAACAGGTTAGGGCTGCCAGACACTTGCCCACTATTTTTGACCCATGAATGTACAAAAGTGACCACCATACTCATTCATACTCATGTCCATTCATTTATTTCCACATTCAACATGATTTTCAGCCTCCGTTATGGGTTAGGCACTGTGCTTAGTGTTCGAGATATAAACAATAAGCAAAAAAAAGAAAATGGTTCCCTGTTCCTGAGAGAATGTAAAATCTTTTGGAGGAGACAGATGTTAAACAAAAGATCATAAAAATAAATGTAAACTAATAACCTTCATAAATACTACAAAAGAGATATTGATATAAGATGTTGTGAAAGTGTACATGATAAGGTGCAATTAACTTAATCAACAAGATTAGGGAAAACTCCATAAAGTAGTGACTAAGTTGTCATCTTTACAAATGATAGTAGGTACCTGAGCACATAGACAGAATGAAGGAAGGTTACCAATAAGCTTACCAAATACCATATGTACATGATCGTTTGTGGTCACTATTTTCTTTCATTCAAAATAAGAAAAACATGTTCAATGAACCTGCCTATCGGATTCTGCATAGTATTTTGGATTGGCGACCTGGAGGAAACATAGGTAAGATACCAAACCACAGTGTCAGTGATCTATTTTACCAATAAGATGAGGAAAACTTTAGATTGGTATAAGCCAGCTTGGATTCACCATACTCTTTTACACCTCTGTGAAGACATGCTAGGTCAAGTGTTTCCAAACATCATCATCAAAAACCAAAATAAACAAATACAGACATTTAAGTATTTTTTCTCGAGAATTACTTAAAATCACACATACAGGCTTTAGCTGCCTCCAGGCTGATGTATCCCCATGCTGATATGCAGGCTCTGAGATTCCACATAGAACACCAATGTTTGGAGACTATTGACCTGAAATTTCTGAGAGGTCCAGAAGAACTAAAAGTAATGTTCTCATTAACCAAACCAAACAGAAATTTTAATGTATATATACATATATGCATATTGTGTGTATACATATATATTATATATTATTTAATTTTTATTTTTATTTACATTTATTCATATACCACTTCTAAGAAAGTTGCCTGCAATAAAAGATCCATATAATGATATAATAAAATAAAATTTGAATAAAAATTCAGGACAAAAGAAATGTCCTAAGTATATTTCAAAATGATGGCTATTGTTGAGACAAATTTAATTCTAAGCCAGCTCCTCAACTGAAACAAAGTTTTTTAGTGTAGTACTTTAACAATGCAGTGTTTTACCGAACACTTTGGATGGTCTTGCTATTATAATAAGTAATACCCCTGCCTTTTCATTAACCATAAAAATATGGTTTCTAAATAAATGCCATCACAGAAGTGGCTCTTGACTCTAAATAGTACAAGTTTTCATTTCTCCTGCTGGCTTAAATCAGGCTCCTTTTCCCTCTTGCTTAACCACTTTCCTACCATTTATTTTTCTATACTTAACTGCACACCCTACATCGCTTGTTGGAGTATCTTCTAGTGACTGGGATGCAACCCACACTCCTCTGCATGGTTGACACAACCCTCCACTATCTGGCTGCACCAACCCTTCCAGCCTTGTCCTTTAATGCCATGTACTCTGGATGCTCTGAATCTCTCTCCTTTCCTGGACATACCAGGTCCTTCCATGAGATAATATGTCTGCACATGCTCCTGTACCTTTGCCCCAAATTTCTTCTATCCTTCACAGTCTCTCCCGGAAAACTTCTAGACATCCTTCCAAACCCAAATGAAATGTTACCTTATCGATGAAGCTTCTTTGATTTTCCCAAACAAAAATCAGTATTCCTTCCTCTGAGCTCTGAGACCACTTTGTGCCCCCCTGCAAGCCCAGTGGTGATTACAGAGACTGGGACTTCTTTGAGGACCCAGCGCTTTGTGTGGTGCCCCATAGACACTGAAAAAGTATTTGCCATATTAACATCTTCAGCCATTTCGTAGTAAATACATTACATTCGAAATGGCTGTTTACTACAGTGAGTGCTGATTTAAAAAGGAAAGAGAGGGGTGCCTGGGTGGCTCAGTCAGTTAAGTGTTTGACTGTGGCTCAGTTCATGATCTCACGGTTTTTGAGTTCCAGCACAGCATTGAGCTTTGTGCGGACAGCTCAGAGCCCTGAGCCTGCTTTGGATTCTGTGTCTCCCTCTCTCTCTGCCCCTCCCTGCTTGCGCTCTGTCTCTCTAAATAAATAAATAAATATAAAAAAACAAAAAGGAAAGATAAGCAAAGGCATAAATGAAAATGCAGCCTGGGCGCCTGGGTGGCTCAGTCGGTTAAGCGGCCGACTTCAGCTCAGGTCATGATCTCACGGTCTGTGAGTTCGAGGCCCACATCAGGCTCTGTGCTGATGGCTCATCAGAGCCTGGAGCCTGCTTCAGACTCTGTGTCTCCCTCTCTCTCTGCCCTTCCCCTGCTCACGCTCTATGTCTCTCAAAAATAAATAAACGTTAAAAAAATTAAAAAAAAAAAAAAAGAAAATGCAGCCTGGCAGAAGTGAATCTGCAAGCTGATGTGATTTGATGATGGAATGTCAGACACCTACAGGAGTGAGGGGTATGGCAACTGTGTGACTGCTTTCCCCCTTACCATCACTTCCTTTAGCTGGGCACAGGACAGGAAGTGAAGACCAAACCATTGGAGGCTGCGCTCTCATGACGACTAGGAGGCTGGGCTGTCTGGTGCCAGCTACTAAAGATTTTTCTGCTGTGTAATCAGGAGACCAGATGGCAGGGCTGGCATTCAAGGACCTCGACCAGCACCTAGCGCGATGCCTGCCAAAGGACGTGCTCAGTAAATGTTTGTTTCTGTGGCTGCCAGGCCCACCAGAACGGGAGGTTACGTCAACCCTGGAGACAGGCCACCTGAGCCCTGCTGACAAAGGCAGACTTTACTTCAGGAATCGGCTTGGGATCATCTCCAGTACATGAACCAGCTCCATGGAGACCCTGGAATTCTACACCAAACACTTAGGCCTGGAAGATGTTCAGAGCAGGTGTAGCAATATCTCTCTAGTGTCTTAAAACACACACACACACACACAGTAAAATCTTAGAAAATCTCAACCTAAAGAACATGGTTTTCCTGTGTCCCTGGCAGGAAGAATTAACTGAAAAATTAACTCTAAACTAGTTGACTTGTTTTGTGTAATTATATAATACAGACACGTGGGTGTTGAAAAACACTCACCAAAGGCAGTGATTTAGGTTTTCTGTAATTAATATTGAGCCACTTTTTTCAGCATAGCTACAAAGAACACTTTTCTCATGGAGGCCAATCTTGATCTTTTTATAATAAAGCCATATCATCAAACTAGATGATCATGGGGATATATTATTCTCTTTTCTATGGCAGAAGACCAACTCTCTTGTTCTTTTTTTTTTTTTTTCTGGTTCCATAAAAGTGACATCAAATCACTAGGTTTAAAAAAAAAACAAAAAACGTAATATTGGGGTATTGAGCTCGAAGCCAGAAGACTGTTTTACTTAATAGATTTAAGATCGGTATCTACTATGTCACAATATTCCCTGCATAAACTGATTTTTAGAATGCAGTGATTAAGTTCACCAAAGTTTTTTTTTATTCAGATATAATTGACATATAACATGTTTCTAGTTTAAGGTACACAACATGATGATTCCGTATTTGTATATATTGCAAAATGATCCTCACAATAGCTCTAGTTAACATCCACTACCACATGTAGTCACAATTTTTTCTAGTGATGACAACTTTTAAGACCTACTCTCAGAAACCGTTAAACACACAATGCAGTATTATGAGCTGTAGTTACATTTCTGTACATTACGTCCCCAGTATTTATTTATTTTATCACTGGAATTTTGTACCTTTTGACTCCCTTCACCTATTTTGCCTCCCTGTCCCATGGCCCCACATTTGGCAACCACCAATCTGCTCTTTATATTAATGAATTCAGGGTTTGTTTGTTTTTTATCCTTTAGATTTCACATATAAGTAAGATCATACAGTATTTGTCTGTGTCCGATTTCACTTATTAGCATGATGCCTTCAAGGTCCATTCATGTTGTCAAAAATGACAAGATTTCATTCTTTCTTATGGCTGAATTATATATATATATATAATCTATTATGTATTTATATAATTTGTTATATATTAATATTATTGATAATATATTAATGTATTGTATATTTCTATAATATATACTTATATACTTATATATTAATATATTATGTATATAATATATAATATATATATATACTCATGCATCCATTGATAAATACCAAGGTTATTTCCATATCTAGGGAATTAAAAACATTGCTGCAGTGAACACAGGGGTGCATATACCTTTTCGAGTTAGTGCTTTTGTTTTCTTTAGATAAATACTCAGAAGTGAAATTGCTGGATCATATGGTAGTTCAATTTTTAATTTTTTGAGGAACCTCCATGCTGTCTTCCGTAATGGCTGCACCAATTTACTTTCCCACCAAGAGTGCACAAGGGTCCCCCTATATCCACATCCTCTCTTACACTTGTTATCTCTTATCTTTGATTATAGCCATTCCAACAGGTGTGTAGTGGTATCTCATTGTAGTTTTTATTTGCACTTCCCTGATAATTAATAATATTGAGTATCTTCTCATGTATCTGTTGGTTATCTATATGTCTTCTTTAGAAAAAAAATATGTATTCAGATCATCTGCCCATTTTTTAATTGGATTGTTTGTCTTTTTGCTATTTAGTTGTATGAGTTCTTTATATTTTTGGATATTAATCTTTTATCAGATATATGATTTGCAAATATTTTCTCTCACTTGGTAGTTTGCCTTTTCATTTTGTTGATCATTTCCTTTGCTGTACAGAAGCTTTTTGGTTTGATATAGTCCCACTTATATATTTTTACAACCAAACATTTTCTTTTTTTTTAATGTTTATTTATTTATTTTGAGAGAGAGAAGGAGAGCACAAGCAGGGCAGGGGCAGAGAGAGAGAGAGAAACAGAGAGAGAGAGAGAGAGAGAGAGAATCCCAAACAGGTTCTGCGCTGGAAGTGCAAAGCCTGACGGGCTCGAACTCACAAATCATGAGATCATACATAGCCTGAACCAAAATCAAGAGTTGCATGCTTAATCAACGGAGCCACCCAGTTACCCCACACAAAGTTTTTCTGAATACAATTAAATCTTAGTGCCCCCACTTACAAATTAATTTAACTTGGACAAGTAATGTAAATTAAGACTCACTTTCTTAACTTTAAATTGGGTATAATTATGTTTATAATGTTGTTGCAGAGATTACATGAGATGATATATGTCTAGTACATTGTATGACACATATTAGGAATTCAATAAATAGTAGTTGCTTATTTATTATTATTTATTATTATTATTTATTATTATTATTGAACTCTTTGAGAAAATTTGTAATTTAGGATCAATTTTGAGCATACAAAATTCGATCCACAAACACATCCTGTCTAGAGTCAATAAATAATTTTTAAAAATGGGGGTCAAGAAAAGCCTCAATTTTGTGATTAAAAAAGAAAAGGCGATACAAAATTTGAGGACTTTCTAGCTACATTGTAGAATTGCTAAAATACAGTGACAGATTTAACTAGCTTTCAGCCAAGGCTCTCCGAAAAGTCATAAACTTTTCAGTTTCTGAGGACACTTAGTGAACAATATTACTGAAGAAAATTGAGTTGATTATTTTTCTTGGATAACACAGAATTTAATCACTCAGCAGGAAAAATATACGAGGAAGATTCATGTGGTGAGGATAATTGAGAAATATTAGTTGATCCAAATGCCAATTTATAATTCCATTAATAGGAGGGAGATCCTACTTAAATAGGCCTAAATCCCAGATGGGATCCAAGAACGTTTGGACATGGACAGGCTACTGAAGAATCATCACTGCACCTTACACATTCAATAAAAATTACTTTATCTTTAGTATTATGATCTTAGTAAAATTATCACCCCTACCTAGTTGCTACTGGGAAGACTTTCTATAGTGTACTGAAGTTCATGGTCATGAAATGAAGCAGATGTCCCAGTTTTATAAGGTACTATAATGCTAAAGAGTCATGAGTTGCCAAAGAGTCATTTGTTTTAAACTCATGAGAATAACCCAATGCACCTTTCAGGATCCCAGCAGGAAACTTGGGTGCCCTAAGACTTTAATTGAGGAGCATTTAATGAAAGGAGAATCTACAGAAAGGTGGACAACACAAAATAAACCAATGGGCTTGGTGAAACACGAAGGGGTGGGCACCAATGAAGTTGTAACTACCCCTACGTCTAACAATCTTGAGGAAGGTTTGTATACAGTAGCCGTGGGAATTCAGCAACTGCCCAAACTGCACCTCAGTGTGATGGAAGCAGGGAACATAAATACCTCTCTATCCCACCTCGCTCAGATCTCCCCCTTAGCCTCCCTCTGACTGAAGTCAGAAGGTGAAGGCATCTGTGTGGTGGCGTCTGTAAAGTTTGCCTCTCTGTGGCTCAGAGCAAGCCAGTGAAGGGGACAGAATGGATCTGAAGAGAAAACAGAAAGTAACCAGCCCACCAGCCATAAATCACATGATTCCTTTCACCCTATTAGAGATGATCCGAGTCTGAGTTCATTTATTATGTGTCATCAGAACAAGACAATAAGAATGATGAGAACCTTTCTGTAATCCTATGACTAAAGGAAGTGAATCACATGAGTAGCAATATGTTGGAAAGGCTGAAGCATTGGAGTTAAAATTGCAGTTCGGCCATATAGTAAATCCTATCTCTGCTACTTATTTGGGTGTGCAGCTTGGGCAAGTTACTTAAGCCTTCAAAACCTCAGTCTTCTCAGCTACAAAGTGAAGAGAAAAATATCACCATCAGGTACAGTTGTATGAAATAAGTGAGATAATGCATGTTTCATGCTTAGCATGGTCCCGGGCACACGCAGAGCATTAGTAATGAGAATAATGTTTGCTAATTTTTGTTGTTTTCAGATTATTTATAGAAGTAATGGATTTTCCATTGAGCCTAATTCCAAAGATCCATTTTGAAGGACTCATTGTCTGTCAACTCTTTTCTTTTTTAAATCAACTGCTGTGACATCCTTACAGGGGAACTATTCTCCTTCTATTAGTAGTGTGGAGAGAATATTAATTATCTCCACTCCACTGTCACTATCCATTCTTCATTGTCCTTTTCAATCCAAGAAGCCTCTGAAATTTATTTAGGCATAGCTTTTGTGAAAGACTATTTTTCCCAGCCTCCTGTGTAGTTAGAGGTAGCCATGTGACCGAACTCTTGCCAGTGAGATGTAATCCATACAGCTCCCAGGCCAGACTATTACAAGCAAACAGATCATCCTATTCTTATTCTTTTTATCCTCTAACGAGCTGGAAAAAGTGTGATGAGTTGAGCCATTTGTAACCATGAAGTAAAGACTTACCCTGAAGGGAGATGCAATCAGACAAAAATGATTCATGGAGCTGAGATTATCTATATCCATAGACCACTACCAGCTCAGACTTATTTGAGAAACAAATAAATATCTACTTTATTTGAACCAACAACCTATAATCCATAAACAGATATAGATATACATACATATGGATGGATGGATGGATGGATGGATGGATGGATGGATGGATGGTCAGACAGATTTATGTAGAGATATAGAGACAAAGACAGAGATAGAGAAGAGAGATGGGATAAGGATGACATTATAGAAGTGAGTTGGAGGCCAGCACAAACTCCTGGGTACTGTCCAAAATTTAAGAACTTTTTTAGCTATAAGATTTAGGAAAAGAAGTAAAACAGGATGGCAATAATAGCCTTGTCCAGAGAGATTTCTTGTAGATATTTTTAGATTCTTTCTCCATTCTTTTAGGACCTCTCCCTACCAGAAGTGTCTTCTATTTGGAGAAGGACACCGAGGAACTAATTGTGTAGGCAGGTCAGGAAGGATGACTCAAATTTGGGTTTCTAAATCCGGACTGAGAACAAAGACTAGTACTCCTTTGTCATCTCCCTTTGTCTTGGCCTCTATAGCCTCCAAAGAAAGCAAACTTGGGATTCTCCCAAAGTTATAAGGCTCTCGTGATTCATCTCTTGAGGAACTTGGCTGCTGCAGTGGTAGGACAATGCCAGGAGGACAGTTCTTAAGGGGTATGGGAGGGGGGGTTGAGCAACGGCCATAAGCGAAGCCTCAAATAGTTTATTGAGCAGCCAGCATTAATCATGTACTTTACAAGCATTTCCCATTTAATCTCTACTGCACCCCTGCAAGTCATCTTTTAAAATCCTCAATTTTAAAATAGGGAAACTGAGACTCAAAGAGATTATAAAAGAACAAGTATTACAAAAGTACTTGTTCAAGAGTATCACACAGCTAATACTTGTCAGAGTCAAGGTTCAAATCTAAATCCACCTGGTTCCAAAGACTATGCTTTTCTTCACTGAAATTCACTTTTTCCATTTATAAAAATATATATATGTATGTAGATATATACACACATATTTTACAAATGATATCTATTCTAAGGGATATTATGAGAATAAGGCATGATACTAACACACATTAAGACATGGTTTAATATAGAACATAATAAGTGCACCAAGGGCACTTGGGGGTCTCAGTCAGTTGAGTGTCCCACTCTTATTTTTGGCTCAGGTCATGATCCTCAGGTCGTGGAATGAGCCCCACACTGGGCTCCACACTGAGCCCTGCTTAAGATTCTCTCTCCCTCTGCCCCTCTCCCTTGCTCATAGTCTCTTGCTATGGCTCTCTAAAAAACAACAAAAAAAGCCCATTACTACTATTATTACTATAACTTTTATTACTACACTCATATACTATGATATTAATATATTAAAATTTTTATCTAATGTTCAGTGATGATAGATGATAAAGAACATAGATTTTAGATCTTGTCATTTCTTGGGTCCCATAGACTGTTTCAGCATTTCATGTAAGCCATCGATGTAGGCAAACTTGTGCCTTAAAGTCCTGACCTGTGTCAGGTCCCTATTTGCCTTCCGGAAGCACAGAAGTAAATGGTTGGAAATAGAGGCTATCTGTCAGAGGACATAGGTGGGTTTCAGGGCATCCAGAGAGTAAATATGAGCCCTCTTACTTAGAGATGGGCCAAAGCAAAAGTTATCCAGGAAATGACCATTTATCTCACCCAACCATTTACTGAGGTAAAGCACAGTCATAGATAATAAAGAATATACTAATACTAAAAAGATGAAATAGACTATAAGAGAAATGAAAGCACATTTGAAGCAGTAAAATGTAAAATAAAAAAAGTAAATTCCAAGAATAAAAAGAAATGTAATATAATCAATAAAACTAGAGAAAATGAAGCAAATAAAAACCAGGAAACAGATATTAGTGAAATAAAATATTATAACCAAGGACACAGCAGACTAAGAAAATTAAGATAAAGAGAGCCCCAGAAACATTTTAAAAATAAAACAAAATGGGAAAAAATACTTAAAAATCGGAAATTAACCAGTTAAGATATTACAAGGTATGAGAATAAAAGCTGAAAATTTTATTAGAATACATAAATGAGGCAGCTCTACGACCAGAAGCATAAACCCTCTTATGGAAACTACCAGGCTTTCAAAGCAAAAGACACCTAGTTACTAAACTATAAAAGGCACCAACAAGTTGCCAGCTCCTCAAATCAGCATCATAGCCATCGGTTGATCTTGCCTCCTTCCTTTTCATCACCTCATGCCCAACCCATCAGGAAATCCTATTGATTCACCTGCAATGTTCAGTTTGAATCCACCTATTTCTCATAACTTCTACTGCTACCCCCTGCTTTTATTCCTGCATTCCTCCAATTCTCTTCTCCATGGAGGCCAGAATAATATTTTTCAAAATCAGAAGGGTCATTTCACATGCTATTCTCCTGATAAAAGCACTGAACACCTTTGCCTTCCATTTATATCAGAAGACAGATCTCTTACTCTGACATATAGGATCTTGTGCACCATGGTCCTAATTATCTAACCCACCTCAGTCTCACCTCTGTCTCAAGCTCACAAACTTTCCATTGGGCTTTCTTTCCATGTTCTTTTAGCTCCTAGAACATGCTAGCTTGTTCTTGCCTTAGAGTGTTGGCATGTGCTTAAATGTACCAAATCTCTACAATCAGAATGCACAGCTCTCAGAATCTCTTTATAATGGCCTCATTGTAATGCTCCAAGCCTTAGCTTTAAGTCCCAGATCCTCAGACAAACCTTTCTCAGATCACTCAAATTAATTAAACCTTTTTCTAATTACTCTTAATCCCAGATCCTATTAACTTCCTAGCAGTTTACAATCTGTAATTTAGTACATATTTATTTACCTGTTCCTCTCCCCTAGTAGAAATAAGCTCCATGAAGCAGAGACAATAAGCTATTTAATTCAACACTGTATATAACTGGCACATGGCATGGGACTGGACTCCCATTAATTTCTCATAAATATCTGCTGAATGAAACACCACACTCTGGGTTTCCTTTCCAAGGCTTTGGACTCCCTAGTGGACAGGGATCCTCATGATTCAAACAGAACCAAGGAACAGAAAGCAGGATGATTGGTCTCTGGGCCCTTCACCCACATCTGGCATCTCACTTGCCTATGAGTGCTGCCTACCTTAGATATTAGTGTTAAGATAACTGGGTACAACGAGATTCTGTGGTCATCTCCTTGATGGGTATAGTTGGCAATCTGGTCACAGTCTCCCGTCTTGCAGTGGCTCTTTGTTCTTGAACAAAATAAGGTTGAGTGGCGCGGCACTGCCATCATTGCCAAAAATGATCAAACATCAGCAATTTGTTATGGTTCAACCTAATACATACACACCCACCCACAAAAAGGGGAGCACAGAATTAAAGCTAAAGACGTGCTAAAATAAGAAAATGTATCCAACCAGTCTCTCAAAGTCTTCCATGACATAGATGCATGTTTTTAAATTAAAGATGCCGGCAAACACTCAGAAACTAAGTTCTGTTCAATATACGTTTTGTCTATATCAGACCAAAAGTATCAATAACTTTCTATGAGACCAAAATAAATTATCATCTCTTTATCCCTGATATTTCTGATCCAGATAAAAGAGGACAGGAAGCAAGAAAAAAAAATCATAGCACTGGTTCACCTAAGCCCAGCATTCAGGAACAAATGAACTAAGATATAAGATGGATACCACATGCATGCCCAACAATTACAATTATAAGCAAGGCATTCGGAAGCCCCCAGTAAGGTACACGCACTGCTAAAGACTTATACTTTGAAGAGTATGAATAAATAGTTTTCTCCTCCAGAGAAACTCCACATAAATCCAGACACCATCTCTCACAGTGCAGAATAAATAACTGTCACTGGCTCCAGAATTCAGTGTTTTACATCGGATACTTTCCAAGAGTCAAAAACTCAATCGAGAGAGCAAGCATGGGCCTCTGCAGAGTCTAGCATCAAACCCCATGCCGAGCTATCATCCAGTGAGGCATGATGGGCCTTAGCCCCTGCTCAAGGCGAATTCAAAACCTAACTAACTAAATGAGACAACCATATTTAAGGCAAGCAAAGAAATGAAGCGGAGACTCACTAGAAGCATATTTTACTACAAACACAGTTCATTGAAGATCAAGGAAAGAAAAGCTGGCTGTTGTTCAAAGGCATCAATCTCTGAGAAAGAGGCAAGAGTTGAATGGAAGAAAGAGGAAAATGCCTGTAGCTACACATATTATCCCTAGCGTATGGCTAAAAACAGCATGAATTGGTAATATAGTCTTAGTCTCCTCCCACCATGTGGTTTGATAATAACACAACCAGTGCAGGCTTATATATCATCACAAATAACAAAAAGGAATATTAAGGTGAAATTAAATGCCAGCAACCATCTGATATCCAATGTTGTAGGCTTGTCGTTTCCTTGCCGATGCTCACACACTACTGAGCCAACCATACGCTTTTCTGAGCTATTAATAAGTGAAAGTTTTTTTTTTTTTAACTCAGTGAATGATGAACTTTATATGAGTTTTTAAAAATTCTTATTGTTGCCCCAAGCAAGATACCTTTAAGGGAAAAAGCTGTTTCAAGGCGATGCCGTGTTTGGGGGTAGCTTGAGGGAAAAGGTAAACCTGAAGATGAAGGGAGTAAAAACGAGGCAGCAAAAGAGCATGGCCTCATTGTTCCTCACAAGATTCTTTGTGTTTGCTTTGAGAGAAAGAGGACAGAGGACAGAGAGAGAGCGACAGGATGAGAGGAGGGAGTGCAGTGATAAATGGGGCAATCCGAGGCTATGTGGTGAGGCACCTGAAGGGCCCTGAAGCCAAAACAACTCTGAAGAAGCTCTGTTTAATTGGAAGCTGTCTCTGTCAAAGCATGTTTGTTTATTGCAAAGCAAGTCTTGGGTAAATTCTGCTCTGAGTCTTGAGTAAATTCTGATCCCGCGTGCTTTGTGGGTTATCATGTACAGAGAAGCCAGCAAAGGACTAAATTTCATGTCAAAGCTGAGTATGGCACAGGAGAGAAACTGCACAAAGAAGAAATATAACTGCAGCAAAAGCCATCTCAAGAATGCTAATCTCTCTACCTTCATTCCGCCTTCACCTTCCAGAATTCGTGAAAGTCATGGTGAGGAGGAGGTGCCTGGGTGCCTTAGTTGGATAAGTGTCCAACTTTGGCTCAGGTCATGATCTCATGGTTCGTGGGTTCAAGCCCCACATCTGGCTCTGCGCTGACAGCTCAGAGCCTGGAGCCTGCTTCTGATTCTGTGTCTCCCTCTCTCTGTGCCCCTGCCCCACTCACACTCTGTCTCTCTCTCTCTCTCAAAAATAAAGAAACATTAAAAAAAATTTTTTTAAAAGAAAATTATGGTGAGGTTGTTGGACATGCGTCAGGAATGCAGTTTGGAACTCCCAAATCCTAAGAGGTCAGGAGTCCCAAGTTTTATGTGGGCTGTGCTTCATTTAAGTCCTTTGTTCCTACATTGTTAATTTTAAAATACTTTTTGATGTCCCAGAAGGACCAAATATAGGTACCAAATATCAAATCAACAACACGAGTTGTATTTCACAGTCAAGAAAGCCAAATCTGTTAATTCGCTAATCTGGTTTTTAAGTCAGTTCTCAAAATTTATCTGTGACAGGGGTGCCTGGGTGGCTCAGTCCTTTAAGTGTCCAACTCTGATTTCAACTCAGGTCATGATCTCACAGTTTGTGAGTTGGAGCCCCATATCAGGCTCTGCACTGACTGCGTGGAGACTGTTTGGGATTCTTTCTCTCTCTCTCTCTCTCTCTCTCTCTGCCACTCCCCTGATCATGCTATCTCTCTCTCTCTCTCTCTCAAAATAAATAAATAAACAAAAAAAAAATATCTGTGATGGACAAAACTGAACTATGACCAAAGACAAGCAGGATGAAAAAAGTAAAAAAATCTTTTGTTTAAATTTCCATCTTCAGAGTTGATTATTCCTTGAAACAAAACCCTCTGCATTAGGAAGCAGTCAGCACACACCTGACATTTTCGGATTAGGTGAGTCTCTGCTGGGAAATGCAACCATCGTGCAATTCAAGTATGCCTGCCCAAAGGCAGACCCCGCTGTATTTTCTGTGTGTGTGTGTTTGGTGAAAAGACACAGAGTTTTTTCTCTTATAAAACTTGGCCACTTGGATGACTTTTATTCAATCATTTATATTTCTATAATTTATTGTTAACTTCACCAAATATTTGAAGTTTCTCATAGATGGCAGAAAAAGGGAAATAACATATAGTAATCCAAATTTCAACTTTTGGTGATCTATTTTAAGACATTATCTACCCAAAATGTATCATATCTATGGGTAATAATCTCTTGTTAATATAGAATATTTTTATACATCTATCAATTAAGATATCCATAACTGACATATAGTTTGTATGTCATTCATTTGCTCAATCAACTGTCGAAATGGTTACAGACTAAACATAAGAGCCTGAATTAATGTGGTAGAATTAAGGAAAAGGAACAGAAATAAACAATATTCAGGAGCTCCTGGAGGCCAAGGGATGGTAACCAAGGGTGGCCATCCCACTGTGAGTGATAAGATACAAAGAGGAATACACACGCATATTGTAAGATACTCATATTTGGTCAGTGCCTATTTTATTAGTATGAGATATTAACTTATAAAATGTATGGTATCTACTGGAATTTATACTTTTATTCAGTCAAGATGCTATTTTACCATCTTTTATAATTGCAGTTTTGAGAGTACATGAAAGAGTCATCTTCGGAACACTAATTAAGGATGACAGCTCTCCACAATAAATCTAAACTTGGAGGATTTATGGGTTTGCTACATAAATTGGCAACACAATGAATACTTGACAATTTTTAAACTAAAAGTAAAAAACTGGTCACAGGCAAATCTTTTATGATACTAGAATTACAAAAATATATCTTCCAAATACATAGATTATTAGTCAATTTCATTGTGCAAACCAAAGGGTCCACATATCAAAAAGCAGACATTGAAGAAACGAAGATGATTTATTCTTCAAGTAACTTTAGGTCAAAGTTAAAGATGACTTATTAGGGTCATAAAATAGCAGTGGATGTAGTAAATTTATGTCTTTGCTTTGTTCCCTGTCATATTGTAACCAAAGCTATTTCTACCCTGCCATAATGTGTATTTTTAATCAGACAGTATTAGCCACAGCAGAGCAAACCACAAGTCACAAGGACAGATGACTGTAACTCTATTTATGTTGGAGATAGATTTCTGTGACATGGCATATAAGCAGGATTTATAAATCAGATTAAATTTCCATTTCACTCCCATAATAATTTTTCTTCTAATGAAATCAGTTTGACCCTAAATTTCATCTTTAAAAACCTACTTGGAGAAAATATATTTTTTTTTCTGCAGGTTTCTAAAGTAACCACAATGGTCTCCAAAAGTGATATCTACTCTTTATTGATTAAATGTTGCCCATGATAAAGTAGGGTAATGAAATCTGAAAGCTTCGGGACGTTTGCATCTGGAGTGTTCTCTGGTAAGAGTAAACAGCAGTAGGTAAGGCTTGGTTGTGCCTGAGCAAGGATGCCGTACTTTTGCTTTCAACAACTTCTAAGCCCTCAGACTCCATGAGACCTTGTCTTGAGCTGGCTGGGTGGGCCCTTCAAGTCTTCAAAGGTAAAATTCTGTTTATTCACACACTGCTTTCCAAGAGAAGAACCATTAAAAATCTGCAAGGTCATTCCCTAATTTGCCAATTCATTGTATTCCTTAGTGTGGCATACGTATACTTAATGTACTTTTTATTTAATGCACTTTTTAAGGCAGCAGATGCATTGGAATTTTAATAACATTTGCCCATGTGTGCTTTCCCAAACACCGCCCAACTCAGCTATGTGAATAGGATTGTAGGTGCAAGCTTCTCATAGCGTGGCTGTGGTGAACTAGTGACTCCTAGTGGTTGGTACATCGTTGTGTAAATTATCTCTTTCCAGCAAAATCCAAAAGAAGGGGAAAAATAATATATACTGCTTCATTCCCTTCCAAAACAAAACAAAAAACCATACAAACAAAAAAAGTTACTGCTACCAGAAATATTTTTAAGTGGGTCACTTCTACACATGCAAAGAAAATACATGTATAAATAAACATTTAAAAAACTCTTACTGATAAAAACTACATTGGAAATTGTCCAAAGCAGGAAAACTAAAATGTATTGATGAATATTGCTGAAATACAACTATAGTTTAATATTCCCATCTCTGGGATTTTGTCCCCAAAACACACAATTCAACAGGAATAAAAATCTATATTCAACATTATCTATAAAGCAAACCACAAAACTAGAAAGATTAATTTCCAAGAAGAGCAAAAGGTTTTTAACAAATTCAAATATGTCACCATGATGGTATATAATAAAGTAATTTTCAAGGTTAATTATAGATATGTGGGAAAAAGTGAATACTAAATATTAGGCTTAAAAAGAAGAGAAGTATAGTTCATTTGTTGTGAAATGTCGCCATAAAATATACATAACCATATATATACATATATACATACAGGAAGGTAATATAAAAAAATGAACATGACTGAATTCAGGCAGTAATATTATGTATTTTTCTTATTAAAGACAGATTTTTTTTCTAGAGTAGTTTTAGGTTTACAGCAAAATTGAGATAAAAGTACAGAGATTTCCCATATATTCCCTGTTCCCCCATTATCGACATCCCCCACCAGAGTGGCCCATGGTTACAACTGATGAACCTATAGTGACATCATTATCACTGAAGTCCACAGTTTATATAAGGGTTAACACTCAGTGGTGTACACTCTAGAGGTTTAGACAAATGTATAATGACATGTTTCCACCATGTCATATGATGGTATCATACAGAGTATTTTCCCTAAAAATCCTGTCTATTGTATATTTTTTATGTTTAAATGTTTATTTATTTACTTTTGAGAGGGAGAGAGAGATGGGGAGACAGAGAGAAAGAGAAAGAGAAGGAGAGAGAGCACAAATGGGGAAAGGGCAGAGAGAGAGGGAGACACAGATTCCGAAGCAGGCTCCAGGCTCTGACCTGTTGGCACAGAGCCTGACGAGGGTTTTGAACCCAAACTGTGAGGTCATCACCTGAGCCCAAGTTGGATGCTCAACTGACTGAGCCACCCAGGTGCCCCTATTTTTAATATTTAAAACACCTTTTGTTTTCCCAATAACCAATGTTAAAGAAAATATCTAAATTGCAAATCTATTCCAGAGTAACACATAGGAATAAGCTAACAATGAACTTCTCAAAATTCAAATCTAATCTGCTGTTTCTCTCTAGCACCTATTCATCCTTACAATCTTCCTCAGTAAAGTCTTCCCTAACACCCTAATCTGGGTCATAGTACTCTATTAGATGTTCTCAAAGACCCTATTCTTTTCCTTCAGAACATATCTCTCACTCTGTGATTATTAGGGTGATCACTAGAGTTTGTGTCTTTCACTAGATTGTAAGACAAGAACTGTACATGAGAAGCACTCAATACAATCTGTGGGATAAACAAGGGTAGCACGTGCTCAGTGGGGTATTTAACGTGCACAGCTTCCTGCCCCCACTTCAGTAGCAGCTGGAGGCACAGGTGTGATCCTGCATTCAATTTACAATTTTCACCAACCCACATAAGAATTTTGATGATCTTAGAATTACCTAGTATACTGGGGCAGAGCAAATGAGAATCTCTGTCTCTTTATTTCCTCCTATCAGCTTCTCATCTCATGTAGAATGAGACACGCTGAAAGACTGAAAATTTCACATTGGGGCTGCCTATTTTGACTCCTGAGGCTGTTTCTTCTCCATACCCTCCTGCACAATGGCTTCAGCCCCTAACCGGTCCTCTCCATCCTTCCCGACACCATCCATATTGACCAGTGGCTGTTGCTAACCTACAAAAAACAATGGTCCCTCTTTGAAGAACCAGTTTTAAACAGTTATTCCTTAAACCTGGTGAATTTCCACTGACCTGTGCTTGATGCAGTCCTATAAAACATTTCCTTTTAATTTTTTTTAAGTTTATTTTGAAAGAGACAGAACTCGAGTGGGGAAGGGACACAGAGAGAGGGGCAGAGAGAGAATCCCAAGCAGAGCCCAACATGGGGCTTGAACCCATGAAACCGTGAGATCATGACCTGAGCTGAAACCAAGAGCCGGACGCTTAACCAACTCAGCCACTCGGGCACCCTTCCTCTTCTTTTCCCAAGTAATAAGCTCCCGCCAAACCTTCTTCTGGTGGCCATTATCAAATAAAGGCTATGCTCACAGAGCTCTGGTCCATTTTCTTTCACACTTGCTTATTCATGAAAGAGAGAAGAGACATGCTTTGTTTTTTCCACTCCTCAGAATATGCACAGCATCCAGCACAGCCACTTGGAGCCTAACAATATTTTTTTTTTAGTTGAAATTAAGTCATTGAAAACTAGAGCTTATTGTTCTGAAATTGGCACAATAGACTAAAAGCAGAAGTCTACACCCTCACTACGTTTCCCACTTTTCCAGCTCAAGGTAGCAATGCATCAAGGAATTAATAACCCAGAGTCTAGGAAAAGCAGGAAGGAGACAGATAACGAAGATGAGGGGGTGTTCCTGAGATCTTATGGAAGTGAATTGCTTCCATCTGGCCAGGAGCACAGTTTCACCTCTTCCTCTAATTTCATGTATGTTTTGCTTCCATGAAAGGAAGGAAGAAATGAAGGGAGGAAAGAAAGAAATCCTCCCACTAATTAAAGCAGCATTTGCCATTTTCAAAGCTGAAATAGAGTATAATATGTGTAATGGGGGCTAAGAAAGGAGAAGAGGGAAAAAAGAGTTTTTAAGAAAAACTATGCTTTCATTATTTTTCTCCCCAAATCAGAAACGTAAGAAAGAAATGTAAGACATTTTAAAAATTGATAAACCGAAAGAACTAAAGAAATGTTAACATCGTTATAAAAGCAGTTTAAAATCTTTTTAAGAAACCCATGTAATTATATTTTATATTTAAGTAAGTATACTAAAACGGGTGAACTTTACCCCCACTCACAATCAGCTCCCTTTGACATTCTGCAGGTACTGTCAGCCATGAGCAGTGCGAAGGCATTTTGTCAGGGCGTTATGTGCCTGAATCAAGCTATCAAACATTATGGGCTCCTGGGTCCCGATATGAAAACGAGGACAAGGATTTTCAGGTCACTAAGGAAAGAGCATGAACCACTCTGCATGTATATAATATAATGTGAACAAACCTTATTTTCAACTCTTTTCCACACTAATGTTGGAGTTCTAAGCAGGGAAATGGTGACAAGAGAGAAAAATAAAAATGATGTGTCTAATAATAAAGTGCTGAGAATCTTCAAAGGCAGAAAAAAATAGCAGGCAGCATAATACATCTTACGTAATAATACATAAAGCACAAAATCACAATAAATTAGCCATCTGTGTTCTAATTACTTTACAGAATGATTTTTGGTGTGCAGAGAAATTGACATCCCGAGGAAATGATGACCCCAGGTTTGACGTGTAGCACTGCTCTTTCTCCTAACTATTAATTATCAATCATATTAAATTACTTAGCTCTCTGAAGGGCATTTGCTTAGTTCCATTTTAACACCATGCCTATGGTTGTGTTCCAGAAATTTCTTAGGAAGCAACCGTACGGATATCTAGGTAAGATGGTGACATTACACCATGGGTCTAACTCCCCTATCCTCCACTAACAAATTTCTCTGGAAAAGAAAAAGGGATGTAAGTGGGAAATTTTGATTTGGTGATATGAACTAGGACAGGGTAACGTCCATATGCCAGGGTTTTAAAGGAAACGCTGTAAAAGGAAGGGCAAACAGGACTGAAATTTCCATGAACTCTGCCATTAAAAGGGCTGCATGACGGGGGGAAAAGTGCATGCCTTCAAACACTGGACAAACACCTGCTCATTCAGAGTTGAGTGGCAGTCAGGAGACCTCTGTCCAGCAAGTGTCCTCAAAAAGAACAGTATTGTCTCCAAGGAGGTGAAAGTTGATTCTTAGGGGTGGAAGAAAGTGATATATACCCTATAAGTATCACAAACGTAAGCAGATAGGGGGCAATAACCAAAATTAAAAAGGTTGAGAAACACTATTATACATTATCAGCTACAGAGAAGGGCTTCTGACCCAGGAATGATTGAACAGTGATGGCAGAGTTCATGCTTGCTCTAAGCACGTGCCAGAGGCCTCACTGAAAGAGGCAGCTCATTGTTGCAAATACCTCACATGCAATCTCCATCTGGTTCTCCTTGGAATGCATAAAAGTATAGTACATTTAAAAAAAAAATGTTTTTCGATTTTGTTTGTTTGCTTGTTTGTTGTTTAGAGAGAGAGAAGGAGAGTGAGCACGGGAGGGGCATGGGGAGAGGGAGAGAGAGAATCTTAAGCAGGTTCTATGCTTAGCCCAGAGCCCGATGTGGGGCTTGATCCCACGATCATAACCTGAGCCAAAATCAAGAGTCAGACAATTAACCAACTAAGCCACTCAGGTGCCCCAGAGTTAGGTTTTGTTTTTAAAGATAACAGAAAATAGAAAAATACACAAAACATAAAATAGGATGACAACACCAAAGAAAAAAATTTTTTTTAAGTTTATTTATTTGAGAGAGAGAGAGTGAGTGTGAGGAGGGGAGGGAAGGGGTAGAGAGTAAGGGAGAGAGAGGATCCCAAGAAGACTCCTCACTACCAGTGCAGAGCCTGATGTGGGGCTTGAATCCACAGACCATGAGATCATGACCTGAGCCCAAATCAAGAATCAGATGCTTAGCGGACTGAGCCACCCAGCGGCCCTTCGTGATGACCATAAATTTAAATGGATTAATTCTCTTACTGAAACATAAACTTTCACAGATTATGTCAAATAAAATCCAATTATAATTTTGTTTATAAAAGAAATACCCAAATCAAAATTACTAAGCAAAAGAATACAGACAAAGGAAAACAAAGTACATAAATACACCATGGGAGATACAGATAATACTGATTTATCAAAGGCGATTATTAGAAAAAGCCATGAATATATCTATCTCTATATGTTTAAATATATGAAGTCACACTGATAAAGACTAAAGTACATTAGCTGAATCTAAGTATTTGATGAGAAAAATATTAAAATAAAAATCAGAGTATTTGAATGATATAATTATATAATCAAAATACTGTGTTTTATATGTATCTATAAAAATACAGGTTACATATTCTTCCCAAGAAGCCATGAAAATCTTACAAAACTTTATTATATATTAGACTCCATAGAAAATATCAATCAATAAATTCCAAACAGTAATCATCTCATAGGTCATATTATTTGACCACAATGCAATACAATTAGAAACAAATAGTTAAATGTAAAACCAGAAAAAAAAAATCTTGTAAATGAATAAATTCTCCAAAGAACAATTAGGTCAAAGAGACAAAAAGAAAACCTGAAATTACCAACTACTTTAACTACATAACAATTAAAATGTTACTGATTGGCACTCCTGGGTGGCTCAGTCAGTTTAGCATCTGATTCTTTTTTTTTTTTTAATTTGTTTAATGTTTATTTATTTTTGAGACACAGAGAGACAGAGCATGAGTGGGGGAGGGGCAGAGAAAGAGGGAGGCACAGAATCCAAAGCAGGCTCCAGGCTCTGAGCTGTCAGCACAGCGCCCAAAGCGGGGCTCGAACTCTCGGACCAGGAGATCATGACCTGAGCTGAAGTTGGACGCTCAACCGACTGGGCCACCCAGGTGCCCCAAGCATCTGATTCTTGATTTGGGCTCAGGTCATGATCTCAAGGTTTGTTAGTTAGCGCCCCGCATAGGGCTCCACGCTGAGAGTGCGAAGCCTGCTTAAGACTCTCCTCTGTCCCTCCTGGTGCACACACACTCTCTCTCTCTCTCAAATAAAGAAAAAAGAAAGAAGAAGAAGAAGGAAGGAAGGAAGGAAGGAAGGAAGGAAGGAAGGAAGGAAGGAAGGAAGGAAGGAAGGAAGGAAGGAAGGAAGGAAGGAAGGAAGGAAGGAAGGAAGGAAGGAGGAAGGGGGGAAGGAGAAAGGAAGGAGAAAGGAAGGAAGGAAGAAAAATGTTACAGATCAAACTTAGATACATAGTGAAAACAGTTTTAAGAAGTAAATTCAAATCCATGAGTTTTTATTCCTTAAAAAAAAAGTCAATTCAAGAAATTGCACAATGAACATCAAAAGCATCCTATCAAAGCATAAAGAAGAAAATAATAAAGTTGTAAAATTAGAATCACATTTAAGAGGGTGAGCAGAGAATAGAAACAGCTCAACTCCTGATTATACTGAAATGTCCGTGTTCTTTGCTCCAAATTTGAATTACATTAAAATGTTAATGCCTTTGGCTTCCGTTTTCTTGTTTTTTGGAAAGTTCTCTAAAAAAGGTATTCTAACTATACAAAAATTACATTCCCAAAGATATTTATTGCAGTATTTTCTACAATACTGAGCCCAGATTTTCAACAGCAAGGGAAAGATGAAAAAAAATGTGGTCAAATGAAAAAAATGATTAAACTATTAAAAAAGACTTTATCATTATGGAGACTCTAAAATGCTTTTAGGGCAGTTCACAATGTGAATGGAAAACATTGGGTATGGCTCCTGGTACCCTCTCCCACCACAGTCTGGCTCTAGAAGCTCAGAAGCAAAGCCAACCAGCTCCAGACAACAGAGCACGACCCATGACGGACTCTATTACCTGGCTCCCGCAACCTCTCCAATCTTACTTCCCCCAGCTCCCTATACCCACTTGTGATAGCTAATATCTAATGATGGCCACCACCACTTCCTTCCCGCCCCTAGGCATATGTCTTGCCACTCATGAAGAGGGGTGGTCTATCCTCTCACCTTGAATCTAAGCTGGACTTATGATTTGTTCCTTTTGACCAAAAGGAAGTGAGGGATATGATGTTCTGGAACCTCTGAGCCCAGATTTAAGAAGTCTAGCATCTTCTGCTTCTTCCCTTTTGAAGTCAGATGCCATATAAAAAGTTGACTACCCTGAGATCGTTATGTTGTGAGGAAACCTAAGACAGCTACCTAGAGAGGCCACGTGGAAGATCGGAAATGCACTCTTTGGGTCAACTAAAACAATAAGAAATAAACAAACAAAAAATAAAACCTTTAAGGGAAGGGTTCTTGTACTCCCCAGCCCAGCCCAGCTGGCAGCTAAATGCAACTGAGTGAGTGGCCCTAGCAGATGCCACAGGGAGCAGAAGAGTCACCATGCTGAGTGCACCCAACCCATGAAACTGCGAAACCAAAGAAATGGTTTTAAATCATGAAACTTTGGGGGCGCTTGTAATAAGGAATTTGATACCCGAAACACGGTTGGTACTTTAGCCATACCAAACTAAAAGCACATACAGAAAGTACTATGTCTGTGAGTTTGCACGTTGTACTTTTTTGTTCCTGCCCTTGCTCACTTTATAAATGTCTAGTCCACTTGGAAGACCCAACTAGGGGCGCCTGGGTGGCTCAGTCGGTTAAGCGGCCGACTTCAGCTCAGGTCATGATCTCACGGTCTGTGAGTTCGAGCCCCACATCTGGCTCTGTGCTGACGGCTCAGAGCCTGGAGCCTGCTTCGGATTCTGTGTCTCCCTCTCCCTCTGCCCCTCCCCTGCTCATGCTCTGTCTCTCTCTCTCAAAAATAAGAAAATGTTAAAAAAAAACTTTTTTTAATAAAATAAATAAAATAAAAAAAGAAAGACCCAACTAAGCATTTCCTCTTCTGCGAAGCCTCCCCAGAATATCTCAAGCAGTTACTCCTGACGCCTCTGGATGTCATAACACAACGACACCGCATGTATTTCTTCCATGTGCTTTCACGCCGAGGGACCAATCTGTTTCTGTGTCTACCTTCACACTGCGAGTTCCTTGTAGGCAGAGATGAGGATGTTATCATTTCCCTATTTCCATTGCCTAAAACAATACCTAAAAAATAATCCTGTGAAGCAGAAAAGATTGTTCCTCTTTGATACATGTGGAAACTGACATATGCAGTGCTAAGTTCACATGCTCAAGGTCACTGAGAAAGTTGAACTAAATGTATACAGAGATTATGAGAGAATGAAAGTATGAGCTCAAGAAATCTTTCCAGATAATTCCATCTTTCATTGATCTTTTTCTCCTCTTATGTCCTATAGCCTTTACAACCTGGAAAAAAAAATCCGTATGGAACAAAGAATACTCCACATACTCTTGTATCACAGTCTCACTGCAAGTTTCTGGCTTGCCAACATCACAGTTTACATTGCTACTACATCTTCCAAAAGGCGGCTGTAGCACATAATTGGTTCTCATTCTTTTGTTTATTGGTCATTTCAAAAGTATTCAACCAGTCAATGATGAAGAGAAATTCGGGAAAATATATCAAGTATTTTTCTACAAAATAAAAATAATTAAACATTCAATTATATTTTCAATCTCCACTTCTGATACTGTGAATTGCAATGCATTTTCTTAATATATGTTTTTGAACCCAGGGAAAAGAATGATCTTGAATGAATATTCATTGTGAATAACCCCCCTGTCCCCTGAGTTTTTCCGCTACCCAAAGTGAAAGGGTAGACTGAGCTTCGCAAATTCAGGAAATATCATATTGTTATTTTTATCGTATCCTTTGCCTGAGAAGGAACTGAGATTTGATGTCATTCTGCATCAGGGCTCTCAGTCAGTGACAGAATGAAATTGATTTATTTCCCATTTTGACTTGTAAAAATCTGAAAATTTAGATCTTACCCTTTTATTCCTCAGGGACAAACACAATAGACAGAGAGGAGCCTGAACCCTCTGCAAATATTCCCATAGCCAAGGTGACACTTCGGTCCTTCAATCTAACTTCTCACCCCCTTTACTACATGTTTAAACTCTCCCGACTCACTCAAGTTTAAAACAAAAGACCAAAGTTCAGACTAAGGTCATTTCAAGCTCCAAAGCACAACACACTCCAAAAAATGTGTGATACCCGAGGACCCCAATGAGAAGAACAAGGAGGGACCCTCCTGCCTTCGGTGGACACTAATGCCTTTGGGGCTTTTGACATGGCAATCGCAATGGTGGCAGGGAAGTTGGATACAATCAGTAAAGAGCTAAGCTGTATATCAGAGAAGGCTCATAAAAACTTTTTCCTTCAGTAATACCATTTTATAGAGATCTAAGCAGACCTGTTATTCCTTCAGGAAAAACCAGTAAGTCCCTAGAATTCTTTTACCCTGCATTTCAGCACCTAGATCTTTCCCAGAACTAGACTGAATTCCACCTTATTAGAAAGTATCAAAGATGTCCACAAGTTAGGCATAACCCTAGATTTCTCTCTAGGAATCTCTTATGCTAGGAATACATGTGGCACAGAATTAGGGGCACAACCCCACCACTTCTTATGAAAATCTTGCTCATTTTGCAAAGCACAGCTCCAATGCTGCCTCCTGCTTAGAACCTTTCCCCATTGCCCTGACTGAAATATGTCTGTCTTCTCCTTCTAAACTTTTACGATTAACTTAGCACTTAGCACAACTAGCTTAGAGTGATGTAGCATGTGTCATGCTCACTTCCTCCTCCCCCTCACACACGTCTCTTACATTTTGACCCTAGATGAAGAGACTGTGCATTTAAAATCTTTGAATCTCTAGAACATTGCACGGTACTTTGTACACAGAGGGTACTCAATGTTTGCTCCATGACCATTCACTTTATTCCTTCTAGGCTTTTCAGGATTACTACTTTAATGATAGCCTAGAGGCCGTACACAGGGACACATCCAAACCCACCCCCGTGATCTACTGTAGATCACGACTCCCACCCTGCATTGTGGCAATATGACCCAAGTTCCAGAGAAATTCAAGTAATATAGAAAGAATGAAAAAAACTTTAGACATTTGTTTCTGTGTTTTCCCAAGTTTCTCAACTGAATTTTTTTGTTGTTTATTTCAAATCTCTCAACAGAAACCATAGGTGGAATATGATCAAATGTGTGGATCACATTTGATATAGGGTATAGTTTGGCATTCTTAGGAGAGCTTTAAATCCTTTCCACTCATACTACCCATCAGGTGCCCCTTAAGAAAAGGTTGAGAGAATGTCTGGAACACCACAGAGGACACTTTGATAATCACTAATTCTGATTTGCCTCCTTGGATTCTCAGATAGGCCACAGGAGTCCAAGAGAGTTGCTGGAATCCATAATAAGTGGATGAGCCCTGGTCCCTGGGGCCAATGAACGCTATTGATTTCCCACAAGATTGACTTCATTACACCCAAAGAGGAAGCCCAGGGTGCAGCTTTGGCTTCGGCATTTCAGGGCTTGTTGTTAGACAGGTACTTTGCTTCGTTTTATTCATCCTATTGATTCTTTGAAACTAATCCAGAGAATAAACACCACCAGGACCAAACATATGGTCAAGTCTTTAGCTTAATTTTTGTTTTTGGAGAGAAAAGCATCTTGGGCTGAGTTCAACCAAGCTGGGAGTCCAAGAAGTGATTAAAAACAAAACAAAACACAACACAATGTATCATAATCCTACCCGAGCATAAGGAAGCCTGCCACTTGGCGTAGGAGCTATTTACTTTTTCGAATCCCTGTGTGAAATGTTTGCTCAGTTGTAATCATATATAATATCATGGTAACAAACTAGATGTTTAGAGAAAAATAGGTCCTAAGAGCCAGAAACTCTCAGAGAAAATAATGTAATATTTTCCTTTTATTTTTTGTTCCTTTCAAAATGTAAATGAATGGTATAAATGTTTCAGGCTTGGGCCTCCAAAGTGTAAAATATTTATTACATTTGCTCTAAGTTTTTGAATAGTCAGTTTAAAATGGTCCTTTCTAATTTTTCTTTTCCTAAAAGGAAACATAGATTTGAAACTTTGTCTATTATCCATATATTTAAGACATTTAACTTTAATTGAGCTCATTTATTCTGCTATATATTTAATGTATTTTCTTATATTGTTGAGAGCCCTCTGGTGGTTGAGAAAACACTAAATCTCTATGCTCACAAGAACAGAAATACAGCTCATTACCAACCAAAGCTTTGCTTTACTGAGATACTGATTTCAAGTTCTATTAGAAATGAATGCTCATTAAAATTTCTATTAACTCTCACCTACTCATAGAATGGTACATTATTTTTATGCATTTTCTAAGATTAAAAAGAAAGGGCTTAAATGCTTACATTATATCTTTAAATCCCAATAAGAAAACACTGATTATGCACAAATATATTTTCTTTTCAATCGGGATGGGAATAGTTAGCAATTTACATCTAAATTGAGATACAGGCAAATTGGCTCCTGGAGCCCTTTATTAGGTGGCATGCTCTGTGTCCCCTTTTAATTTGTGCCCAAGTCACAAATAGACACAACTGTTTTGTTTTGTTTTGTTTTTATTTTAGAGAGAGAGAGAGAGTACACGTGCACATGTGCAGGTGTGCGAACAGGGTAAGGGCAGAGGGAGGGAGACAGAGAGAAAGAGAGAGAGAGAGAGAGAGAGAGAGAGAGAGAGAGAATCTTAGGCAGGCTTCATACTCAGTGTGGTGCCAATGCAGGGCTCAATCCACAACCCTGAGATCATGACCTGAGCCAAAATCAAGAGTCGGACACTCAACCAACCGAGCCACCCAGGCTCCCCTCAACACAACTATTTTATACTTTCATAGTGCCTAGGTACAAAGCATCAAATTTAAGGCTCAAGTTTTGATATATTATGCAAGTGATTAAACAATGTACCTACCAGACACTTTATCAGTATCCTGCCATACAGAGATTACAGTGGGCAAAACTAAATCCGGCAAAGTCTTGGTCAAGTGGTCACAATTCACTGAAATTTGTGAAAGGATAAAGCCAGGATATATATACTAAGGAAAGACTATGGACGAAGTTGCTCATTGGGCCTATAATTTTGGAATATGTAATGCCTACATGCCTCAAAACCTCTCTCTTTAAATGATTCTAAGTTTTTGGAGTGAAAGTTAAATAGCACATAAATGGGTTTCAAGGTACTCACTGTTATATGACTCTTCATGTCATTGATTTGAATGAGGCACTCAAAATATGAGATGAAAACATCGTAATCATAGTACTTCCACATTTCCTCTGTAAGAATAAGGTAGGAGCCAAACACATCAGCAAAGCCGAAGGGGATGATTTGGTCAGGGGATCAAGCACATTGCAAGGTATCAGTGGGGATGCTACAGGATTACTGTAGGACTAAGATGACAGTATGTGACTGTGGCAATTTGAAGAGGACTGATACCTTGATTTAGTTCCATAGAGCCGTGCTGTGAAGGCCACACTGTTGCACAAATTAACTTCATGACCACATGTAGCGTTAAAGCATGATTAACAGACTTCAGTAAATCAAAAGTATGCAATCCTCCAGCATGAAAATGTCATTGAGCATACCTGACTCAGGCAAAAAGCCAGGGTTAGATGATGTCAAAGTTCTGCACTTTGATAGTTTGTTGCAGTAATTGCCACCAATGTGTTCATGCCTCATTGTGTGCACACCGCTCTAGGACGTGACACTGGTGGTCCTCCGATCAATAAGTGGAATCTGTTTTCTCCATCTTGAATCTGGGCCTGACCCTGTGACTTGCTCTAGTCAATGGGACAAAACAACCATGACTTAAGCAGAGGTTTTAAATGCCCTCTTTCACTTCTAGATACTCCTTTGTCACCATGTAACAAGTTCCAGCAAGGCTACTAAACAGGGGAAAATCTAAGGAACCAATTTCGATGTAAGTGAGATCATTTTAGACCACTCAGCTCAGGCAACAGCACAATCTATACAATAATTGTTGTTCTAAACCACTAAGTTTTGGGGTGTTTGTTACGTAGCAAAAGTTGTTAACAGCTACTTCCATTGTAAAGTCCAAACTCTGACTATTGTTTGCTCCAGTCCGTGACCACATTTTTCTGAAGATGGAATTTTGAGCCACTTGATAAAGTCTTTACTCCATGATCTAAGGAATGATACTAGCACCAGACTGTTCTGCTTGCAGAAGGAGAATGATAGTCATCAAAAATAGCGGGTTATAATTCACATGTATTTCTTTGTTGCCTTAATTATCGTCTACTAACCACATATCCATGGGAAAGCGATCTTGAGACCTAACAAAATGGATCTAAAAACCAAGAGTATTAGGAGTTTTTATCTTAAGAAACGTTCACATGAAAGTTATGGAAGTATCTTAACTAGCCTCAGACTCGGTATGATTAATTGTAAGGCATAGATGTTTAAACGCAGGCTCCATTAATAGAGTGATAGAGATAATGTTCACAGAGATGATCATCTAGAAGACTGACTCTGGTTTTGGGTGCTGCATTTAAAGACTAGACTGTGTCCTAAGGAGAATAACTAAGATGTGGAAGTTCAGAAAACCATGAGATAAGGGTAAGAGTTCAGGGAACCACAGAGAAAACTTCCCAACATTTTCGTAAATGAAATTACAGTTATGGATGAGGGAACGGTTGTAATTTGCATTGTTCTAGGTTCAAGAACTTAGACTGACAAGTGCAGGAAGTTATAGGCAGAACTCTCTAATAATTAAAGCGGTACTACAATTAAATAGGTTGCCTGGAACCACAGTGAGGTTGCTGTCACTGGGTGTGTTCAAAGATTGTTCATCTTTGCCCAGGGATATGGTAGAAAGAATTCTTGTACCGAGAGAAACACCTGAGAAGCTGACATCAAAATTGACCTTCTTAATCTAAGATTCTAAGTATGCTTCTACAGGAAACATCTGCATATATCTATCTGCACTTGTCTTTGCAAAACCTAATGAAGTAAATTTTCTGCAACCGCATCTTGTTGGTAGCTCCACCAGTCTCCCAAATTGGTCTCGATTTGAGAGGATACGAGAGAGAAGCATGCTAAAAGAAGAATGCAAGAAATTAATTCCTTCAGTCTTCTCCCTCTTACTCTGGCACATGTTTAAATGGATTAGCTTTGTTCTAATGATGAAGAACAAATTAGATGTCACTTTTTGGCATTTTCACGTAACAAAATGCTTTCTAAGTTGAATAAGGTAAAACGATATTCACTATTAAAAAGAGAGAAAATATTCAGCGTCATATTGTATGGAAATAATAATCAAAATGCAAAGTATTTTGTATGTAGCTGTTATGTTTCATCTTAAGAGAAAATAGGTGTGTTGCTAATGATTTTCGAGTCTCATATATTATAAACTCTCAGTAATATGTTGTAGATAGCATTGTTAGTAAAGATATTAATAACTTACTTGGTACTAAAATGAATAAATATTACTTTTATTTATTTATTTATTTATTTATTTATTTTAAATGTTTATTTTTGAGAGAGAGAGAGAGAGGGTGCAAGCAGAGGAGGGGCAGTGAAAGAGAGAGACAGAGGATCTGAAGCAGACTCTGTGCTGACAGTAGAGAGCTGGATGCAGGGCTCGAACTCGTGAACCATAAGATCACAACCTGAGCCAAAGTCAAGAGCTGGACACTTGACTGACTGAGCCATTCAGACGTCCCAACACTATTTAAATAATTATGTTTAATATTCGTGGACAATTGTCATGAACTGAGATGGGACATCTCTAATAGCCCACCTGTCAGCTCACATGAACTTGAACGGCATTTGGCCATACACTTGCTTCACATTAAAACCACTAACCACTATCCAGAAGCTCGGATGCTGTGTGACATGCCGCCCACATGAATCAGAACCTCTTAGACATTGATGCCTGAGGATGGACTCAGAATGATACTCCACCTTTTCGCCTCTCATGATTTATCGACCCAGCCCTTTCTTAATTCTTTTTATCTCCATCTCTACCTACCTATACATCCTAAATATATGCTTTCTCTAAAGCTTTTGGCTTAAAAATAATAGCAAAGGGTTACTTAGGGTGCACCATGTTCCAGGCACTGTGAGTTTTTATGCTTCATATCACTTAATTTTCAAAATACCCAATGTTGTAGGTATTTTATTATCTTTATTTTAAAGAAATTAAATAACCATTCCAATACCCATACTAGCAAGAAAAAGAACTTACTCTTGTATCCAGATGTCTGCTTCCCCTTTACTTTGCTACTCTTATTTTCCTGGAGGAGCCCCAAAAATGTAAAAATTAAGATCCCAATGGATGCATTGTAAAGCTTGGCAAGTGACCAGATATGAGTAAGAGAAAGAGGGCGGGGTAAAAGAAAAACTGAGATTTTGAGTCTCTGTGGCTGGGGAAATTGTGGGGTCACTAATCAAAACCAAAGAACTGAAACAAGTCACTAATGATGAGGCATCGTTCTATGTTAGTTGTTTTTTTAATGTTTAGGTAAAATATCTGCAAAAATTAAATACTGTACAAGATTAGAGGTGCAAATAGACTTGAAGCCTGGAAAAAGCAGAAGATAATGATGGATGTGATAAAGAGGGAGCAGAAGATGTCAACGGGACTTCTGTTTGGTGAAATTGGAAAACACTGGAGCATTTGGTTACGTGGGCCACAAAAGAAAACCAACAAGATACTAATATGAAAATTAAATAATGAGATTAGATATGCTGATAATACAGCTTCGTTGGAGACTTTTTTGCTTCTACTTTGAGATATTCTCCAATAATGCCCTTGGTTGTACTGGAGTAAAAGAGGAAAAACAGAGGAAGGGCATTCCATTGGACTGAGAATGGAGCTCCACAGAGCCTGTCCAGCAGGTGATAACAGACCAGGTATTACCATGTTCCTGAATACAGTAAGGGAGGAAAGCAAGTGCAACCAAAATTGTGACTATACGTGGAGAGAAGCAGAAAAGGGGAGAGGACACACAATACCATTGATGATAGAGCAAATTTAATAGAGAGACAAGGGCATAGACAGAAGGACAGAAAAGGCCACAGCAGGATGTTTCTAAGTTTAAAGTCTTGAAAATGGAGAGGTTTCACGTGGTGAAGTAATTCAGGGTGTGAATATATTGCTAAACAGTAGAACTGAAAGCCAGGGAGATGAAGGTTAAGAACTTTGCAGCCTTGATTTCAAAGGGTCCAAGCTCTAGAGTCGGACACACCCAAAACTGAATCCTCGCTATGCCACTTGTGACCTAAAGGTATTTAAACTGTTTCTTAAATTTTCTAAGCCTGACTTTTCTTCAGGTACAAAATTGGGGGTGGGAAAGAGGATAGTAGTACTATTCACTGTACTATTTTACAAGGCAAAAGAGAACGAGAAGGCAAAAAGCTTGGCAGAGTGTATAATTCAAGTTAGTTTTTACTGTTATTGGCATTGCTGTTGCTGATAAAAACTATCCCCAATTCTATAGGAAAAAAAGGACAAAGAAGCAATCACACAAGAAAATATTGCTTAATTTAAATTCCAAGAACCTGACTTAGGATGAAATTTCAAACTTCTCCAACCCGATACTTTCTGAAGTGGAGTGAACAGGCCAGGAACAAATACTCTATGACTTTGATTAAGGAGGCTTGAAGACTAAACATTTACTGTGTCTATTACAAATAAGATCCAAGACAACAGTGGTAGACTTGAATGTTCAGGAAATTCTCCTCCCATTTAGACCTCTGATGAAACTGCTAATGATTAAGGAAATGACCGCAAAGGATAATGATGGCTTCCAAAAAAAAAAAAAAAAGGAGAAGAAGATAAAGATGTAAAGACCTAAATTCATTGATTCCATAATTAAATACAAAAATATCAAAATGAGATATGATTGTACTTACTTGTGATGAAGTGAGTCACATCACTAAATATAATCTTCAAAGACAACTAAGAAGTGGGGTACACTCCAGTAGGCACCATCTTCAAAGTACTCCTTTGAATGAAAAGTTAATTACCTAGGGACAAATTCTCAGAAACTCCTTATATTGGAAGGAAGATTGTGTATATGTATAATGAGAAGGCACTTGTTGAGATAAGCACTGGGTGTTGTATGGAAACCATTTGACAATAAATTGATAGTAAATAAATAAATAAAATATAAATAAATAAATAAAGAGAAGGTCTATAACTTTCAGCATATTTTCAATGAAGAATATGGCCCAACATTTAAAGCCATTTCTCATATATATGGGAAATATTTTCAAGAGGTTTAAAACAGAATGACTTCAAAACCTAAAAAAACATTTAACTCTACATTGATTACATTGATGGTTTATGACACTAGTTATTATTTCATATCATAACACATTCTCATAAAGAAATCAAAATTACCAAAGATTCCCCACCCTCTGTCCTCCCACTCATCCTTCCTAAGAGGCAGGAAATAAATGAAGTGAGTTCTTTGGTTCTCCAAGCTGTGTACAAGAAAAGGGAACCTAAGTAGAACCTGGTAGACACCCTGGGTGGAGGAAATAGACCTAGAAGCCCAGGAGACTAAGACGGCTAGAGTTTACAGGACAAAGTACTAGAGAATGAAGGGCTTCATGGAGAACTCTGAACATGTGCAGAGAGCCCCGCTTGTGCTCAGCAGTGTATTCATCAGCACATGCACGTAAGGAAACTATGGAAGGCCAGCAAAAGATTAAAAGGGACAGTACCTAGGAAAAGGTCTGAGAAGAAAGCCTGTTGCCATCAGCCAGACTGGAAAACCTTATAATCAGTGAGGCATTAGATAAAGATCCCACAATATGATGCTTACATACCAGGGAATAATTACCTTTGGACTAAACACTTTTCTGGCTCTGTCTAGAAAATCTTAAAAATAGAACCCCAAAGAGCAAATTTTGTCCAAGTAACTTAACTACATCCCAGAAAAAAGTTTAAGAATGTTTATAGGAATACAGGGGTGCCTGGGTGGCTCAGTTGGTTAAGTATCTGACTCTTGATTTCAGCTCAGGTCATGACCTCCCAGGTTTGTGAGATCCAGCCCTACATCAGGTTCCGTGCTGACAGTGTGGAGCGTGCTTGAGATTCTCTCTCTCTCTCTCTCTCTCTCTCTGCCCCTCCCCTGCTTGCTTGGTTTCTCTTTCCCTCAAAATAAATAACATTTAAAAAAAGAATATTTATAAGAATACGAAAATATTCCAACAAGGAATACTTTTACCCAACCAGATAAAATTCACAATATGCAGAATCCAATAAAAAAAATTACCAGGCAGGTAAAGAAGTAGAAAATATCGCTCACAATGTGGGAAAAAAATCAATCAATTAAAACCAACCCAGGGGCACCTGGCTGGTTCAGTTGGTTAAGCATTGGATCTTGGTTCGGGTCATGATCTTACGGTTTGTGAGTTCAACCCCGCATCGGGCTCTGTGCTGACAACTCAGAGCCTGGAGCCTGCTTTGGATTCTGTGTCTCTCTCTCTTTCTCTGTTACTCTCCTGCTCACGCTGTCTCTCTCTCAAAAATAAATAAAAACATTAAAAAAACCCAACTTAGAACTGACACAGATATTAGAATTGTCAGACAAGGAGATTAAAACAAGATATTATACCTATATCCCATGCATTTAAAAAGCTAGAAGATATATTGAACATGTTAAGTAGAGATATGGAATATATATTTTTTAAAAAATTAAACGTCTAAAATAAAATTATCATTCCTGAGATTAAAAAAAATAAACTGGATAGTATTAACACAAAATTAGACATTTTACAAGAAAATATTAGTGATTCAGGAGACATAGCAAGAGAAACTATCCAAAATGAAATGAGTGAGCTGTGAAACAACTTTGAGCAGCCTAATATGCATGTAAGTAAAGCCTCTGAAAAGAAGAGAAAGAGGGGAGATCTAAATAATATTTGAAAAAACAATGGCTGAAAGTTCTCCAAAACTATACATTCAAGAATGTCAATGAACACTAAGCAAAAGAAACATGAAGAGAGCTATAACCATAGATATATCATAATCAAGTTTCTGAAGTCAAGTGATTAAAAGAAAAATCTTAAAAGCAGCAAGGGGAAGGAGAAGACACACATACAGAAGAACAAAGATAAGGATGACAGCATTTATTTTATCAGAAATAATGCAAATGGAAGATAGAGGAGCACTGTCTCTTAAGTACTAAAAGAAAAAAAGAAAACCTTTCAACCTTAGAAATCTATACCCAGCAAAGATACCTTATAAAAACCGAAGGTGAAATACAAACTTTCCAGACATAAAAATGCTGAAAGAATTCATCTACAGCAGGCCCACATGACGACAGTAGGATATAAGAAGTCCTTCACATAGAAGCAAAGTGATCTCAAACGATTTAATACTCTACACCAAAGAATAAAGAGAACCAGAAATTAAAATTGCAGAAGTTAGAGTGCTACCAAACTCACTTGATGATGTCATCATCACACTGACACTGAAACTAGACAAAGACATGAGAAGAACAGAAAACTCTATTGACAGAAGATTAATGGTCACCAAGGGACAGGGATTGGAGGAAAGGACAGATTGCCAATTGACATGAGGAATATTGGTGGGGGGTGGGGGTCTGTATTTCAAATGTATTGATAGATTCATGGGTGTACATATCTGCCCAAACACATCAACTTATAATTTAAATGAATATGGTTCATTATATGTAAATTGTACCTCAATAATCTGATTAAAACAGAACAGCGCATCTGGCAGATGCTATGGTTTGGCTTCTAACCAGTCTAATCTCCTTCTAAGATGTCTTCCCGTACTGTGGAAGCTAGAAAGCTAAAAACCACATTTCCCATTTTCCCTCATTGTTTTCATATGTGACTGATTCAGTAACCACAGAGACACTCACTCACTCAATACTTTACTTAGGAACAGAATTATGTAGAAAAAGGGGCAGAGAACAAATCATCTGTTTTGCTGGAGAGGACCAAAGACAGCATTTCTGGAGCCAACAGGTTCCTGACTATGCCACAGACTTCTTTGGTGGCCCATTTCCATAGAGAAGTTATACAAGTTGTCCCTAAAAGCTTGCTTAGAGTCTATATTTCTAGTGTATAAACTACCTATGCTCAATAACAATTCCTTCATTCTTAAACTAAAATAAAATTGCGTTTTCAATGGCTACAGAATTATCAAGCAGTCACAGCTCAACATCAGCTAGTTTAAGAGACCTGCCTAGATCAACAGCTCTTCTGTTTCTCTTCTTTACCACAGTCCCCACTCTGATTCATTCTAATTTTTACAGCTTGGTTCCAATGTGGGTTTTATGGATTTCTACTCTACAGTTTCACGGTTGGTCCAGAATCAACACACTATTGCTAACCTATTTCCTACTAGAATTTGGATAAATTATGTCCAAACTACCAGAACACAATCTTTTTGTGTAAAGATCTCCTGATACCAAATCAATGGACAATTGCTTTAAGCAAGTTTCAGGCTGAACTTGCTTCCCCCCGCCTCCACCGCTCTCAGCCCCCAACTAGCTCCTTGACCCTCCCTCCCACGATGGAGCATCCAGGGCAGTGAAGATTTGTTTTCCAAAGTAATTTCTTTCCCTTGACTGTTTCATTGCTTCCATCTTTACATAGAAGTCTGGCTGGGAATGAGAGTCGTCAGGAAAAAAGAGCTGAGCATTCTTGTTAATTCCTCAGCTCTTTCTGATTGTACTCTGTTATTGTCCCTGTAGCAAAGATAACTGAATTCCTTTGGCACCGCCATCCCTGGGTCTGGCAGCAAAGATGCAGGAAGATAAGGGAGCTGTTGCAAAATGGCTTCATGCTCTTCCCAGCTCTCACTGTCTCCCACAGTGTGCCTCCATATGCCTGTTTCTGTCCCTGTCGACCTCATTCTCTGGCCTTCTTGATTCCTCTCTCTCCCTCCTTTAAAACAGTTGTATTGCACAGATGATTCAAACATCTTGATTTTTCTCACTTGTCTAAATTTAAACTAAATCAAACGGTTTCGTGTGACTGTTTAAAACATCACAGATGTTAAGGAAATTACCAACATCAGCTTCTTTTCTTCCCTAAAAATTATGTTTCACCATGTGCCGAAACCCAGCAGAGGGCATCCTTCCATTTCAGATGAATGAATTCTGCAGGGAAAAGGCTCTCGAATTCCAGCCGTGTATTCCATTTACAACTGCACACTGGAATTTAAATAAAGGGGTTTTTGTAGTAGGAGGGGAGTTTGTTGTAGCAGTTGTTTTCCAGAATGTTTACCTCCATTTTTAATTATAGATTTAGAAGTAATTCTCCTTTTATAAGAAAAAAGGCAAGAGGGACAAAAAATCTGTCCCTGGTCTCTTTCCAGATTTGGGGCATTAGCTTCAAACTGCTACAAGGTAGCACCTGTGTGATCTCCTTCTCTAGGCCACTGTATTAATAAAGTCATCATAGAAAACAGCAACTGAGAAAGAATCTGCACCCAACCTCCCTTGTCTGTTGCACTCTCCTTCTGTCCCTCAAATGGAAAGAAAAATAGCATTACGGCCTATTAAATTGTCTTAGAAGTAGGAAGAGGTAAGAATGGTCAAAAACAGTGCACCAGGTAAGGCCAACCTTCCACCTGCATAAGGAGGCAGTCACCCACTAAGTTCAATTGGACAGTATCACAGAAATCAAAATTCCACAATGGGAAATATCTTCTATCATCATCAGAATTTTTTCCAGGGTTAAAAGGCAAATGACCGCAACCCTTATCAGTGATTTTCCCCCCTGGTATGGGTGAGTTTACCAGGTCCTTTCAAGGTGGGAGAATGTCACAAGGAGAGAAGGAAAGAATACAAGAGAACAACAGAGCATCATTCATACACTCATTCAACATGCATTTCTGTCCAGTCTGTGCCAAAACTCTGTCCCGGGTATTAAGACTGTATCAGCAAACAAAGTATCAAAGATCCCTTTCCTTGAGGTGATGTGCCAAAAAGCTGGGGTTTGGGGAGTCAGGCAGACCTAACTTCAGGTCCTGGCCTTGTCACTTGACAAGCTTTGTGACTTGGAGCAAAATAATTAATGTTCTCTTTTGCAAAATAAGGAAAATAGTTGTTGCTATTTATTAAAAACATACCTTGTTCCAGGCACTGGAATTGAGCACCCCTATATATGATATATATGGTAAAATTTTCACAGTTAGTCTGTGAGAAAAGTTCTATTATGATTCTCCTTTTACCAATGAGAAAACCAAGGTACAGAGTGATTTCTAAATTGCCCAGACTCACATAGAAGTATCAGAGCAGGAATCTGAAACAAGGCTGTCTTGCTTCTCAAGCAGTAAAGCAGAGACTTGTTTTCTAAAGCTATCCTGGGGACTCGATGAGATGAATGCACAAGCCGAGAGAGCAGTAAGTATTATTATTACTACTATTGTTATTAGTTTATCACTCATCACTGCCATTGTAGCTTTCTGGGACATAAGGGCACATGTTGAAATATAATAAAAGAGGCTCAGTGCTTCAAATCAAAACTCCTCTGCTTCAGAATGTAGTCCGTGTCCAGCTCAGGTTAAAAGTAAGATTGCAGAAGTCATACCCAGTGAGTCCTGGCTTCTCTGCATTTATCTTTCATAAGATGACAGGCTGCCTCTAAGGGTGATGGCTCTAGACAGGATATCAGAACAGTTTCCCTGGAACGAAACATGAGCATTTCCTGCTCTGGATTTTTGCTAACCTCCCATGAAAGCTGAAGGTTAAGACCAGATGCGAAATAAAGCCAGGATCCAAATATCCATCTGCCTTTTGACAGCACTTCTTTGCTCTCTGATAAGTGATCTGGGGGAGTCAGTCCCACCCCTTCAACCGCTTGTGTCCCTTGGCTCTTTGTTCTTACTCTTTCTAAAGTGCACTCTCCAGAGCCTCTTCTCGGGCTTCTTAAGGATTGAGCATGCTCCTAGATCAATGGGGGTTAATTACGCTAACAGTATTATTCAGAGAGAAATGAAGCAGTCATGTTTCCTTGCTTCTCTGGGAGGTTTCTCTGCTTCCTGTAAACCTAAATTTGTGTCTCACACTGTCAAATTACCAAAATCCAGAATAATTTTAAACAAGCAGCAGATAAAGTTCTGGCTCCAGGCCCCATTTCTTATTGATTTTGTTTCAGGACCGCCATCTTAGTTTCATTAGGTAGGAAACTGAGTGTTCAATAATGGGGTTTAAGAGAATTCACAAATGTGTATCTTATAAATACTCTATTTTTCTTGTGTTCCCTAAAAAATAGTTTTTACCTAACATGTCAAGCCTCATAATGCAAAACTCAAGTCAACTGAACATTTAAAAAATGTGTTCCTATTCAAAAAAGCAATTTAATGCTGATTTTATCTCACCACGCTTCTGTAGGGATGACTATTAGCAACACATCATTTGGGACAGAAATAAGTGCTTCAATTCCTTTGGTTTGAACTCCAAAAAATAGCAAATGTCCCGGGAGTTATGTTGCAAGTCGCCTTGTCAAAGGCTTATAGATTCCTAACAACACTGGTCGGGTTCAATAAAAAAGAAGATTTTCCTTAGCAGAGCACTTACCCCAAGGTAATGGCCATCAATGAACACAACAGGGAGAGAAGGAGCTTCAGAAACGCGCCGGCATCGCTCATCTAGCTCTTTTCCATAGTCACCATTCAGAGCTATGTTTTTCTCTTCAAATTTTACTCGATGGTTTTGGAAGATCTTTCTAACCAGTTCACATCTTTCAAAGGTTGTCCGTACCACACGAAGGCAAGTGGTATAAATCACTACGCGGTCAAATTCTAGGTCAGCTGATGGTTGCTGAAGGAAAAACATTGTAGGGTAAATATTTGCATTTACTTTCTTACATCTTATTAAGACAATTAACATTTTGCTAAGTGTCTTATTCATTAAAGGCGTGCAGTAAAAGTTTAAGTGCCATATTTGTCAATTCTAAGACACGTTTTTATGTTAGAAAATCTGTAATTGAAAAGGGGATAACAACATAATTTAAATGGCATAATTTAATTGACAGTGTTTTTCTGTTCTCAGTGGCAAATCAAATAACGGTGTATCTTAAATTGATGATGTCTCACATGGCATACCATGTGGTAAAATAAGGAAAGGTTGAATGATCTTTCTCGTGTTTCATAGACACTGTTCAATTCCTATATCTGCCTCTTAAACCCAAAGTAAAAAATGTGACAGAACAGTCAAGGTTAGTATTTAATCATTTGAAAATCCTTCTACTTATCAATTTACCAAATTTTATAGTCTTTGGGCCACAATTTCCTGGAAATAACAAGATATTTATCTTAGGATTGTTCTGAGGTTTAGGTAGCACAGCAAATGTGGATGCCCTCTGTTGAGTGACAGAGCTCCAACACGAAGTAAAACTCTGCAAAGAGTGACTCAGAGGGAGTGCATAGAAACCAACACCACAGTGGGCAGTGGGTCAGAGCCAGGCATGGAAAGGAAAAAAGGAAACAGGTACACTTACAACTGAGGCAAGCAACTCTCATAACCAAGACGATTCCCTGTGTATGAATCTTGTCTTCTATGTTTCCTGCTACATCTGCAATCAGTGACTGCATTCCTAGGAAAACCTTTTCAGCCCTACTAGGGCCACATAACGTAGGCCCTGACAACATTAGGAAAGATCCTCTCTTCCTTGTCATAGTCTTTCTTGAAGGAGATTAAATGAAATACAACTATACCATAAGACCAAGGGATACGTAAGTTTTCATGGGGCTACAGTTGTTGAAACACAAGCACACAACTTATAAATCCCTGTTAAAGCAAAACTTTGGAAACCAGTCCAGATAGCTAAATAATAGAATCAGAAGGTAGGATACTAAGCTCCACCACTTTGAATTCAAAGAAATCAGAACATCCATCGGATGGGAATGTACAGATAGTCCTCAAAAGATCTAAAGTCATTAAGATGGTGAGGCAATGATCTCTACCTCATCAAGAAAGAGGACATATTTTTCCTGACGATAAAATATATTAAAGATGAAAGAATCACTGCTTCCCTCAATAGAGTTTAGAGGCTAAGCTGAAAACCCAGAAACTTGGAGGGACCAAACAGGTGTCACAAATGCTGGGCCAGACCAGGAGTAAAAGAGAAATTGGTGAGAGGTAGAAAGTCATCTGAAAGAGAAAAATGTCATTTAGCTTTAAGCAAGCTTCAGGCAAGCTTCAGGCTGTCAGGCATGCTACTCATTGTCGTAAGATATGATTATTTTATTTATCTATCTATCCATTCATTCATTCATTTACCTTAGACATTATTATTTTAAATATAAACTTGAAATCTAGATATTTATTTATTTATTTATTTGAGAGAGACAGAGAGAGCACAAGCAGGGAAGAGGCAGAAAGAGAGGGAAAGAGAGAATCCTAAGCAGGCTCTGCACTGTCAGCATAGAGCCTGATGTGGGGCTTAATCCCATGAACCATGAGATCATGACCTGAGCTGAAATCAAGAGTTGGATGCTCAACTGACTGAGCCACACAGGTACCCCCAAATCTGGGGTTTTATGGAAAATTTTGTACTTTCTAAATGGCAGAATCTCATTAAAAATGTTTTGAGACCATGTGGACCCATATATTTGAAGGCTGAATTTGGCCCATACGCTGTTAATTAATACTGGGGTAGAGAAAGCATCGGATATATCTGGACTCTGCCACTGGCCATCTTTGTGTTTTGGAGAAACTAATGAATTAGTAAGCCTCAAACTAGTAAGTTTTGTCATCTGTAAAATGTGATCTACCTAACAGGTTTGCCGAGGAGACTAAGTAGCCAAGAAAATGAAAACAACTAGTGTAGGGCTTGACATGCACTACCGTGCTCAGTTCCACAGTGCAAAATATTACCCTTCACATTGTGGGATTTGTAAGATTAAAAACACAAACAAGAATGAATCAGTGGGGAAAAAAATGAGTGGTGTTAATGACAAGAAAGGGGAATTGTTACTATGCTCTAGATTAAGAATCATTGATCTTCAAAGAGAGTAACCAAATGCCCAAGAACCTATGGGGTTATCTTCATATTCATGGTTATGGGCAAGCAGGGAATCAAGAAATGCACTACAAATACTGCAGCTCTTGGAAGTGCACTCAGGTTCTCTTTTCCCTGATGACATTATGTGCGTAAGTATGCATTGTTCCTCTGGCTGCAAAGTCTGCTAGAACCGAATTTGGTTCCACCGAAATGTTCCACTTTTTTCAGTAGCTACACTTACTTTTGAAATAGTTGATAAGACATACATTTCCCCCATGAGTAGAGGTGGGAGAGTTAAAAATGGGACCATTCTGCTGCCACATTAACCAACTCATACAGGATTTTCTTTGGTGGGTACTATTTTTCTGTGTGCCTCTAAGAGACATGCATTTAACAAGTAGTAACAAGATGGCCCGCCATTAGTGGCCATATTGGATGCTGTTTAATGTAAAGGGACATATCACCTCCTGTTGAGGATGAGCTTCAATCAATGGATCTCCAAGTGTGTTGGATATTAGAATAAATTGGGGAGTTCTTAAAAATCCCCAAAGCCCAGGCCACATATGTAACAATTAAATCAGAATTATGAGGGATGAAATCTCAGAATTATGATTTTTTTTTATAAAAAAATCTTCAGGTGATTCCAATGTGCAACCAAATTCTAGAGCTGGTTAGATAGCAGCTGGAAATGCAGAATAACAGCCTTCACCCTAGATCTGCTGAATCAGAATCTTCATTTTAACAAGTTCTCTGGGGAATTTGGGTTCACATTATATTTTAAGGAGCCCCAGTGCAATCGCATTGACAGCTTGACCTGATGGAGAAACTGAGTTTACGTCCCTTTAAAATAACTTTTGGTCATTCAATCAGTTACTAGAATCATTTATTTGCCAAACATGGTGCCAAGGTACTAGATATATAATGGTGAGCAAACAATATTGTTCCCTAACGACCCGAAGCTCATAGTTTTTTTAAAAAGTTAACATAAATAAATATAGATTCACAAACTATTAAGTGCTGGAAAGGAAACGCACAAGTTGATATGAGAGGCTATTGAAGGTGTGTCTTTTCTTGTTTCAGAGTTGGAGAAAGTGTTTTCTGATATTCGAGCTCTGCTTTGAAGGACAAGAAGGAGTTAGAGAAATTAACTAGGTAAGAGGATGGAGTAAAGTCTTATAGGTAAGGGCAAAGATCTTGAGATGGGAGGAAAAACAGTATGTTTGAGACTCTGAAAGAAGGTCTTTTGTGGCTCCTGGGTGGCTCAGTTGGTTAGGCATCTGACTTAGGATTAGGTCATGATCTCACGGTTCTCGAATTTGAGCCCCATGTCAGGCTCTGTGCTGACAGCTCAGAGCCTGGAGCCTGCTTCGGATTCTGTGTCTCCCTCTCTCTGCCCCTCCCCCGCTCATGCTCTGACTATCTCTTTCCCTTTCTCTCTCTCTCACAAATAAATAAACATTAAAATAAATTTTTTAAAAGAAAATCTTTTGCTAAAACACAAAGAAAGAACTACAGTAGTACTAATGATTCTGGACAGGCATGCAGGATCGATATCGTGTTGTACCTTTACAACTTTAAAGATCTGAGCTTTAACCTCAGAGCAACGGGAAATTCCTGAAGGTTTTTAAGGAGGAAGGGAGGAATTTACATTTAAAAAAAGTAAGTGCAGCAGGGCCAGTGCAGATACAGAATGTGTATTGCCCGGTCTAAATGAATGATGCCTTCAGGGCTGTGTAGTCCACAATTTGAGCAATCATACTCAGTCTTTTTCCTAGTTCCCTTGATCTGAGAACTGAGATTGAATACGGGATAAAATCAGGGTAGGAAATTTGGTTATCTATTAGAATAAGCTATTAAGTAAAGTATTCTAAAAAAGATCTCATTGAACAATTTTTGGGTATATGATTTGGAAGTACATCCTCCTAGAGGTAGAAGTAGGTTGAATGATTTCTCAGAGTCTTTTCCAGTTTTATCATATGAATTTCAATGACATTGTCTTTAGGAAAAAAAAAATCCTCTTCTACATTTGTTTCATTTTCTGTCCCTCAAGAGATTTGTCAAAGCATCTGGCCAGAAATCTAAAAATAGCCGCTCAATGGTTAGCTGTCCTTCTTCTCCCTTCCTAGGGTTACCATGGGAATAGCGTAATAAAGGATGGATGCATCTGAGACAGTGCTGAGAAGCCATTGGGATTTACAGCCTGCTTGTTTTTGGAGAGAGCCGACCTAGATATTAATAAAGGCAGGCCACTTCTTCCCTTCCATTGATTAAACAGATGAATCTTCGGAGTGGCCTGAAACCTCACAGAGCCTGCGGCAAATGCAGGCATGTTGGCAAGGGATGGAGATTGCTGCGAACAAGGCAAAGAGGCTACCCAATAGCCAATTTATGTCCTCAGCCTGCACCTGTCCTGCAAGAGCCACTGTGAAATGGTAGTATTTCGGTCACTTCATCGTCTTGGGGCAATCCCCATGCCCACTGGAGCCCCCATGCCCATAGGAACTGTCACTGGAATTCAGGCCAAGAATTAGGCCCCACCACTCCCTGACACAGAGTTCTTGGAGCAGACCCAGTTCCTCAGGCTGGAGCAAATCCAGTGACCCTTTGCCTATCCAGCCTGGCAACTGTTTGAAAAGGCCTCCTGAAACAGGGGCCCCCAGACACCTCCAGGAATTCAGGTCTTAAACTAAAATAAAAAACAAAACCAAAAGTAACATTTTAAAACATCAATGGCAGACAGAATGCTAGAACCCTATATTCATTTAATCCTTACAATCGCTTGCATGTTGTTACCGCTTTATTTGTAGACTGAGAAATCGAGGCTCAGAGGGGATAAGTGTCCTAAACAGGGTGACAATTAAAATTCAGCAATTTAGAAAACTGGAACCCAGATGCACACCTTTCCAAAATCCACACGTTTCCACTGAGCCAAGATGAACCACTGAATCACCCTTTTGTTTTATTACTGTCTCCCCAGGATAAAGTTGTTGCCCAAACACAGATGGCTATAGACCTAATTCATCACCTGTGAGATGGTGTTTGTGATTTAAAGAGGTTTGCCTCTTTCCTAAATTATGCTGCCACATGTAACAGGAAGTAACAGAACAAGAGGGGCATTTTAAACTTTTTTTCAGTCTAAAGATATTCCTTTGAGATGGGGAAGGTGTACAGATCTTTTCTCCTCTACCTGAGAACAAAGACGTGAAATGATTAGTTTAGAGCCATACAGCATGTCAGAAGGTGAACTGGGACTAGGCCCAGACAGACTTCTTGGTTATCAGGCAATGGGCAAACCTGGCTCCAGGAACCACCATTTTATTTTATTTTTTTTTTAAGTAGGTTCCATGTCCAGCACAGAGTGCAATGTAGGGCTTGAACTCACAACTGAGATCATGACCTGAGCTGAGATCAGAATCTTGCCATTTGCAACTACATGGATGGAAGTAGAGGGTATCATGCTAAGCGAAGTTAGTCAGGCAGAGAAAGACAAATAACATATGACTTCACTCATATGAGGACTTTAAGACACAAAACAGATGAACATAAGGGAAGGGAAGCAAAAATAATATAAAAACAGGGAGAGGGACAAAAACATAAGAGACTCTTTTTTTTTAATGTTTATTTATTTTTGAGACAGAGAGAGACAAAGCATGAGTGGGGGAGGCGCAGAGAGAGAGGGAGACACAGAATGTGAAGCAGGCTCCAGGCTCTGAGCTGTCAGCACAGGGCCATACGTGGGTCTCGAACTCACAGACCGTGAGATCATGACCTGAGCTGAAGTCAGATGCTCAACCGACTGAGCCACCCAGGCTCCCCATAAGAGATTCTTAAATATGGAGAACAAACGGAGGGTTATGGGAGGGCTTGTGGGAGAGGGGATGAGTTAAATGGGTAAGGGGCATTAAGGACTCTACTCTTGAAATCATTGTTGCAGTGTATGCTTACTAACTTGGATGTCAAATTTTTTAAAAATTAATAAAAAAAAAAGAGAGTCAGATGTTTAACCAACTGAGCCACCCAGGGGCCTCCCAGAACTGCCATTTTAAAGAGCAGGTGCATGCCTGTGGAAGCGGGGTGTGGGGCCTTTGTAAAGCATGAGAATTTTACATCTCTTTCTTTCTCTCTCTCTCTCTCTCTCTCTCTCTCTCTCTCTCTCTCCCCCTCCCTCTTCATACTATTCTGTAAATCCCTGTAACTATATGCATGTTCTGGGATGCACCCCCAGGGAACTTCTCTGTGTCCCTTTATAAGACACAGATTATAAAAAATAATTATAATAATTATTAGTTGCTGTATGACTCCTGTGCACATATATGTAGTTCTTGGGACTTTGCCTGTGGAACTTTCATTTATCAGGAGATAAGGATTATAATTCACATTTTACAAATAAGGAAACTAAAGCTTAGAATAAACTTAAGGTGCCCAAATACCTCAGGAAAAAAAGGAACAGAACCAAAATTTTGCCCTGGGTTTCCCTCCTATGTCCTTGTTTTTGCTATAGGAAGATACTATACAACCCTCTTAAATACAGCCAACCAATGGCCCATACTGTTCTAGAACTGAGTGGTGAAATATACCATGGAGGAAGTGCCACAGGGACAGTCCTAGAAATTCCCCTTGCTCATCCCTCCACTTCATTCTATCTCGGGCTAGATGTCATTGCCCTACACAGACCTTTCCCCATCGTCATATGGAAAATGGGCCCTCTCTCTTCATACGCAGTTCTTTCCTTTAGAGTACCCAGCACTGCTAGACATTACATTGTGTTTGGTTATTGATTTTCTGTCTATTCCCCTCAAATAAAATATTATCCCAACAAAGCTGAAACTTAGTTTTGTTTACTAGAGCTAAGAACCCAAAATATGACCTGATGCATCGCAGATGCTCAATACATAACTTCGGGCCTCTTTACCACACATTTAATTAGAACTTAGTTTGAATTTGCCTCGAAAAACTGGACATTCTTGGACTAGTTATTTAATCTCTTAAAATTTCAGTTTTTCTTATCTATAAAATAATAAGATGGTATATTTCACTAACGCCTCCTTCATGAGGATGTTTTGGGATTCAATGATTTAATGAATAGAAAAACCCTTGGTATGAAACCTGATTTATAATAAACACTCAATAAATGTACCTTTTGGTTATTAGCATTACCATTATTATAAAACGTAACTGACACACATCAGCAACAGAACTATATGAATTATAGTTATAACCAACTATGTGAATCATTATAACCAACTATGTGAATCAGACTAACTTCATCTTGGACAAATCAGCCATGATAACCACTTAGAGACCCGAAACCTTGTTGAGCACAGCACCCCTCCCTCCACATTCTTTCTTTTTATTTAGCCACACACATAATAATTCTTAAGTACACCCTTGAGGCATAGTGTTCTTGACCTGCCCTGGAGCCATGAATATGACCCACGACTATTCTCAAACATTTCCCCCAGTTGTTCCTCAGCAGTACTCCCAGCCTCCAGGCTAAAAACAGGTCTTACAGGAAGTGGGTTGTAGGTATCTCCTTGTCTTAGGCAGAAGCCCAAGACTGCTGTCCATAAATCCCTTTAATAAGCCATTTCATATCAAGTTGGACTTATCAGCCTTCTTCTTCAGTCTCGAGCTCCTTCAGCACTTGGAGGTCACTTTGCACATTCCTCCCTTTCATGATACACCAAGCCCAAATTCACATATGTCATCAACCTCATAAGTTTGAACAGCAGAGTTAAACCTAATTACGCAATGATCAAAAAATAAATCTTTTTAATGAATTAAATTACCATTTACATTTGTTTGGATGCGCCATCAATTCTAAGACAGAAAACAACAAAGTGGAGCATATATATCAGATGCCATACAAATCCCTCCTTTTCTAACTCTGGGTGTCCCCTTGGTGGCATGAAAGAAATGCGTGGGCACAATCTTTGCATGCAAGGATTTCTGAAGACTGTGTTTTTTGTTTTTGTAATGTTCTAAGATCATATAAGTTCATGAATTTCAGTTATTACCTTAGGAATTATCTATTTGTCCAAATCAATTATTGAGTTGGCCTAGACATTAATTGAAAAGTCAATGAACCTAATGAATCCTTCATACACACAAACAAAACAAAACAAAAAAAATTTTTTTTCCAGAAAGTCAAACTGAAACAATATTGATTTTATAGCACATCTGAGTTCATGAAAATGAAAGTGCCCCGCTCCCCTGCCATAGAGACCTTAGAAAAATGTCATAATTCTGCCAACTTTGCACTAACAAAGCACAGGGAAAAATCTAGATTTTTTGTCTGTTCTCGAAAAAACAGAATCTGACAACATTAGTTTTGTTGCAATCTTGTGCAAAAACAGTAACTGAAGCTTGGTGGCAGCTGCCCTCTTTAGTGGCATGTGTGTCTTGATGCCACATGTAATACCATTCCCTCAGATCTAGACAGTTGTTTGCATTAGCACTGCCTGCATTGCTCCTTTCCTTCAGAGCTTGGGATGTTACATCTAGTCCAGTGAGTCTGTACACACACCTTATATGGGAGGAAACTGAGACTCACTTTTTTTTTTTTACTTGAATCAACTTTTTTGGGGAAGCAACATGTAGTGGGGAAAAAACCCATCTTGAGCCAAGGTTTTGGCACTTAGTAGCTGTAAGAACTTGGGGAAATCAGTTTACTTTTCTGGAACTAGGTTTTTTCTTCTCTAATATGGGAATAGCTATAATCCGGCTGACAAAGGAGTTGTAGGATCATATGTAAAATGCACCTGAAGACACATTGCAAATTAAAATGCTTTACAAACACAGCAGCTGTCATCACTGCCCAGTCATGCAGCTGAGAGAAAAGGAATGAGCCGCTAATGGAAACCACCTTCCTAACCAAACCAAATATCTCCTCCCCAATGAATATTTTGGTTTCTATAGACATCATCACAAATATTATTTATTGGCTTTTGTTATTCTGCTCATCTCTGCAGATAAAGCTGACATCGAGGTGAGTGCCAAATTCATATTTGGGAACATCCAATCCTGAAGTGATGCACTTTACAACACTGAAAAGCCAGGCAGGAACTGAATTAGGAACATCCTGCAAATGGAGACAGCAGAAAAAGAAAAAACAAAACAAAACAAAACAAAAACCTTTCCCTCTCATCCTATGAAAAATTCACACTGCAAAACCAGAAGGGATGAAAATGTTGAACAATAACGTCAGAATAATAAGTGGTTAGACAGTCCTGCCTTGACCGTTTGCCTAATGCCTTTCGTCTTTTTACTTCACAAAAACCTGGCACTCTTTCTTAAAGGTACAGGTGCCCTTTTTCTTCTGGTCTCCAAATATATACATATCGTAAATAAAAATCAAACAATGAAAGATTAAAATCTTCAGTTTTCTACATCAAAGAAAAAGGCTGAATATTCAGCTAAATGAGATCAATCCCTTTTAATGGGTTGGGATGAGACAGGAATCTCCTTTAGGCGTCGTAATACCCACATCTCATCTCAGCTTCATGGTTTCATACATATCAGTGTGATGAAGAGAAGTGATCTTAGTCTCTGTGGAATTCCCAGAATAGACTGAGAACCAAGAGCAACAAAAGCAGTGAAAACTCAGAAGTCGAGAAAATTGGACTCAGCCTCAGGCAAATCCTCATTCCTGTCTCCTCCCGGGTATCCGGGTTTAACTCTTATGTCCCCCTGACTATTCTGCTTGTCATGATTCCAACCTCACCTAAGTATGCCCTTCTCCAGATTCCAAACACTGCACACAGGAGAAGAAACTGCTGGAGAGCATTTATGGAAAGCTTGGAAGTTGCCACATGAAGCTGATATATGTACTTTATGAGAATTGAGCTCTTCAATTCTATAAGGAATGGAGGCACTATCGTTATCCTATCTTTTCAGAGGAGGAAACTGAGGCATGGAGGAGTATGTGACAAGTCTAAAGCCACACAGCTAGCAAATGATGGAGCCAGTATTTGATCTGAGTAAATCATAGAACTCAAACCTTTATGTGGTGCTACTGGCCAGGGACTGACTCTGCTTGAGTGTATCTATGCCCCATTTCATCCAGTAGAGAACAAGATATTAGAGGATAGACACAGGATTTATGAACCCTAAAGTTTCATATATATATATATAAAACATATATATGTATATCACTATTTAGATACATAGTATATACCACATAGTATATACCACAAACATAGTGAGTGGCTTAAAACAACAAAAATATATTGCCTTGCAATTCTGAAAGCCAGAAGTTCCAAGTGGGACTGGGCATAAATCGAGGTGTGAGCAGGGCTATGCTCCCACTACGGCTCTAGGGAAAAATCCGTCAGCTTCCCCCTCCCAGGGTCCAGAGGTCACCTGCATTCCTTGGATCTTGGTCTCTTCCTCCATCTTCAAAGTGTACTCCGACAATCTCTACTTTCATTGCCACATCTCCTCACTGACTCTGACCTTTGTGCCTCCCTCTTTTTTTTTTTTTTTATTTTGAGAGAGAGAGAGAGTAAGCAGGGGAGAGGGGCAGAGAGAGAGAGGGAGAGACAACCTCAAGCAGGCTCCAACATGGGGCTCGATCCCACAACCCTGGGATCATGACCTGAGCTGAATTCAAGAGTCAGATGCTCAACTGACTGAACCACCGAGGTACCCTGTGCCTCTCCCTTATAAGTGCCCTTGCGATGATATTGGGCCCATCCAATAATCCAGGATAACCTTCCCATCTCAAGATCTCTAACTTAGTTACATCTGCAAAGTCCTCTTTGCAGTAAGGTAACATATTCACAGGTTCCAGGAATTGGGACATCTTTGACAGGATGGGGGTGGCGGAGGTGGTAGTGGGAAACTGTTATTTAGCCTACTGTAGATAGAGAGATTTTAAGATACTAGATCATAGGTATAGGAATAAAAGGACTTCAAGTTATACAATCGTAAAGCAGAAAGGAGATTTGGAGATCATTTAGTCCAACTTGAACAAAGGTATGGCAATGTCAAGAATACGCTCAAACTTCTGGTTATTGAACTACATCTTCTTCATTGTGCTTATCAGCTTGCTTTATAAACACAAAATGAGGTGATTCTAGTAAGATAGGTATGAAACACCTTGTTCTTCTAAGACCTTCGACACAATCACTTGTGAGTAGAACTTTCTCCAAGTCGCTACTGAAGAAATGGAAAGGGTATTATAAAAGAAGTAAGAAAACTAAAAAAAAAAAAAAAAAATGTGGGGCACCTGGGTGGCTCACTTGGTTAAGCAGCTGACTCTCAATTTCAGCTCAGGTCATGATCTCACTGTTTGTGAGTTTGAGCCCCACATCAGGCTCTGCACTGACAGTGTGGAGCCTGCTTGGGATTCTCTCTGTCTTCCTTTATCTCTGCCCACCCCCCGCCCCCACTCATGCTTTCTCTCTTTCAAAATAAATAAACTTTAAAAAGAAAGAAAGAAAAAAAGATTTGTCTGATCTTTATCTAACCAGTGTGCTTTATCTCCCTTTTCTACCTCTTACCTAGCAATATGCTTTGCTTCCTCCAAACAAGCCTTAGAAATTGCTCTGAAAACCAGACCTGAAGCATGACTAAATGAGGGAGGTACTTTGAGTTACATGAAAAGGAAAACACAAATGAAAGTGTTTGAAATTCCTGCATACAGCCAGAGGTTGAATTTGTCTGTGTTCTCCACAAAACCAACTAGCTAATTTTTCAGCTTAGCTTCAAAGAGATAAACAAATAATCAGAAGATTTCAAAGGCAAGAAAATGTTGCTTTTCCAGTTCTTCTCAAATTTCCCCAAATCAGCTTGCTTTAATAAAAGCAACTAAATTCTGATGCACAGGAAGCCCACAGAAGCAGATGTGATGGAAGAATAATGCTCAAAACCTTACAAGTCATGTATTTTTTTCAAGTATATACCATACTATTTGGGATGACCAACGTAATTGTGTAAAGGAAGTTTACTTGATATTGATTGCATATTCAAACAAGAAATGCAGGTGCTTTTAGATAAGATTAATCACAGTATTATCGGAAGGAAGAAAATAATTTCTGGAAATGTTTTTCAACAGACACTGCTTGCTTTGATACCAGAGCTCCTGACTGGAGCTCATTATTGAATTTTGGAGATTCTGTTACTAAGAAAGAAATATGACTGAACTATTGAACAAAATAGTAACTCCCATTAAGTGGAAGATTTTATCGTAAATAATTTTATTAGTCATCTGATCAATACTAGAAACAAAAAAATATTCATCGATGAATTTTATATCGTAGGCATTATGTCAAATGAATGCATTTATTGTCACTAAAATCCTCAGAACACACAATGCAACAGATATGACTATTCCATTTTCACTGAAAAAGTAAAAAAGTCACAGAAAGGCTGCAAACTTTCTCAAGGCACATAATCATAAAATTCTTTTCTCATTGACATATGTAACACCACCTCTCCTAGATTTTCTCTTGCGTGTCTGGCTATCCCTCCTCCAAGTTTAGCTAGATCCCTTCTTGCCCTAGGAATTCTGGTTCCCCTGGGATCTCAGTTTGGTCCACCTCCTTCTCTCTGGATGATCTCATCCAAAGTTTCAATAGTTAACTGAAGGCTGGTGAAGTCTCAGGGGTCTATCCTCAGCTCGGACTCCACTCCAGTAATCCAGATTAGATACCCAGCTACCTGTGTAACATTTCCACTTGGATATACCCTCTCTACTAGAATTCAGAATGCCTGAAGCTAACCTCTTCATTGCCACTATACCTATTTAACCAGTTGCTTAAAATCTGGGAACAGTCCTGATTTCTCCAGAGCTTTCCCGTATCACTGCCCCCCATACTCTATAAATCGAGAAGTCCCATCAATTCTTTCTTTGTATGTTTCACGCCTGTCTCCTTCTCTCTGTCCACACTTCTACAGCTTTAATTCAGGTTCCTACAGTTTCTCGCCAGGATTATAACAGCCCCTCTACTTTAGTGGTATGGATTCAACTGGAATCCATTGGATTGACTGTTGAATTGATTGTTACTTATGGAAATATTTACAGCGGATATTTTTCTAGGTCATTAATAAGGGTTTTACATAATAACTCATTTGCTCTAGGCAAAATGCCCAACGTGAAAACGCAGGTTGTTGCTGTCGCTTGGTCGCTGCAGTAGGTGTATATAATTCTGGAGAGGATAATTTTATAGTAGTTATCTCTGATTCAATTGATACTATGTTGCCAGGCCAAAAGCTGAAGGCTGACTGTTGCTAAGTAGCCAATAGAAGAATGCATTCAAACAAATCATCAAAGGATGCTTTCACGGGTCCTCATTTTATTTTTTTCAATAAAGGCAAGAAAAAGAAAATTCTTACAGGGAACGAGATACATTAGTATCACTTCTCAAAATATGGCCCATAGAGCACCTGTGTCAAATCCCCAGGGTGCGGGTCCTAGGCCCCTCCCCCACTGATTCCAGAGCAGAAATAGGAACCCCAGAGGATTCTTGTGCACACTACAGTCTACAAATCACCAAACCCTGAAGTCTCTGGATGTTCTTGCCACAAAACGGAATTTTTAAACAGCATATTCTATTTGTGTCCCCTCGAGAGTAAACAAACAAAAATATGCCTAATTCTGATGACTATCAGTGGATGAGACTGACACCTTTTTCTCTTTCTTACTGAAAGAAGAGCTCCTAATTAAAACCTCCCATGGAGCAGACAGTAAGTCAGTTTCAGGCACCTGCACTGTCTTATTTCCTTGCCTGATTTTGTGAAGGAAATGTAATAGAAGCTAGAGTTAATACTTTTAATGTTTATTTTTGAGAAAGAAAGAGAGAAGGGGGGGTAGAGGGGCAGAGAGAGGTGGACAGGGGATCCGAAGTAGGCTCTGCATCTACAGCAATGAACCTGATGTGAGGCTCCAACTCACAAATCGTGAGATCACAACCTGAGCCAAAGTTGACGCTCAACTGACTGAGCCACCCAGGCACTCCAAAGATAGAGTGAAATCTTATACAAAAATCCAAATCATCATTAAAACACTCATCTCATTTTACATAAACCTCAACTTCTCCAACTTTTCTACTTGTATATGCTTCACACTGCATCTGGTTCACCAGATCTAGAGTATTCAGAATTAAGGGTATAATTTTCCTTCCTCTTATATTTTGTTACAATGATTTCATTGTTGTTTCCATGCCTATGACCAGAAGTTTCCAATTATGATGTTCTAGTCCCACACAAATAACTTCGGCTGTACTCTCTTTCTTTCTTTAAAGTTAAACAGAACTTGATATTTTTAATTGAAGTACAGTTGACATACAATTTTATATTAGTTTCAAGTGTACAACACAGTGATTCAACAATTATATACCTTACCAAATGCATACCACGGTTAAGTGTAGCTACCATCTGTCACCCTAGAAACTTACTACAATGTTATTGACTGCATTCCCTATGCTGAATTTTCATCCCTGTGACTTATTTATTTTATAACTGGAAATTTGTAGCTCTTAATCCTCTTCACCTATTTCACCCATACCCTCACCCCCTCCCCTTGAGCAACTACCAGTTTGTTGTCTGTAGTTATAAATCTGTTTCTTTTACTTCTTTATTTTTTTTTAATTTTTTAATGTTTATTTATTTTTGAGAGAAAGAGAGAGCATGAGAAGGGGAGAGGCAGAGAGAGAGAGAGACATAGAATCCAAAGCAGGCTTCAGGCTCTGAGCTGTCCACACAGAGCCCAACTCAGTGCTCAAACCCACAAGCCAAGAGATCATGACCTGAGCCAACCCCACCGACTGAGCCACCCAGACTCCCCGTACCCCCACTCTTTTTTTTTTTAATTTACTTCCTCTTTTAAAGACAACACAAGAACAGGTTGTAAATTGAAAACCTTGTAAGTGGATTTTCAAATGATGTGCTCAAGTTGCTGTTTTAGTTTAGAGGATATGCCAAGTTTAAGGATAAGAAAAAGCTTCTTGATGCTTTCCTAACTTGATGTATCTATATCATTTTAAACAAGGGAAGAGGACATTGCCACATACCTTTTGTTTTGTTTAGCTTTTCATTTTTTTTTTTTAACTGTGAGGAGAACTGCATCCTTAAGAATTTACACTCCCTGCTGACAGGTACTAGAAGATGGCTGGTCCATTTTAGGCCCTTCCATCTATTTTCATTAAAGAGGGACTTGATCTAAGCAATCCCAGCTGAAGCAGGCACTGTGGTGTGATGGGAATAACACTGGCCTAGGAATCAGAAGTCCCAGATCATATGTCCAGTTTGGTCACAATTTTGGGGTCTTTATATTATCCTGCTGGAACCCACTAGTCTCTATCAAAGGAGAGGAGTGGACAATATCAAGGCCCACAAATTCAAATGTTTCTCAGGAGCTAAGCAGGTCAAGCAGGTGGGAGAAGCTAAGTAACAGAGGATGACAGCAGGTAGTGGAGATTATCAGGACTGGATTTTATGCCCTCTCCAAAGGCATTCGAATTGGAAATAATTTTGAAAAAGTGTGTCAACCAAACCTCCAAAAGTCCAATTTAGCCCACAAGCTACTTATGATCCCCGAACGAGATAGTTTTTCAAGTACCTCTCAGCTTCAACCATACCTGATTCTAAAATAACACTTAATGGTAATTGAAATCATCTTATAGTAAATATAACAAAAATTAACATCTATTGGGTTCTTACTCAATGCCAAGCTCTTAGCTAAGGACTTTATTTGGAGTAACTCATTGTAATCTTTATAATTATTCAGTGAGGTGGCTATCTGGTTATAATCCCTCTTTTCCAGAGAAGAAAGTCAAAGCATAGAGAGTTTAAATAACTCGTCCAAACTAATCCTTATGTTTTCATGTTGCAATTGCCTTGTGTTATCCTTAAGTTTTGCACTTAAGATATGTTAATTTTGCTTGGGATTCATTTCTTTTTTTAAGTCTAAAGAAAGCAAAGAAACAATTATTACTTGCCTGAGCCTGCTCCCTGGAAGCAAAGTACCATTCTTAACATTCAACACATTTTCTCCTGGTTAGTGTTCCACACATTTTGAATTCAGACATCATACTGTATAATTCTGATTTTATTTTTAATTTAGGTTTTTAATTGATATGTTTTATACTACATGTTGTCAAGAGCATTTCTCCATGTCATGAAAATACCTTTGTAAATCTCATTTCTAATAAATGCCGAAAATTCCATTTAAAAAAATTAGAAAGCACTATGCAACAGAGCAAATGAGGCTTAATCAATTTCAACGTTGATTAAATATTCAAGTTATGAACCTTAATCAAGAGACTTAATGAAGGATAAAAATAATATGTGAAAGTTAGGAAATATTTTATATGTTAACATTACTTAATGTTCTACTCCATTAAAGTAATAAATAATCAAAGATATTTTTGATGTCTCTAAATTACTGAATTAGCTTTGTGTACACGAGGACCAGTTGTTATTAACAAGCCAGAGAATAAGAATGGAAGTAAAGTTTTACAAAAAGTTAATTATCTAAAATGTTAATAATTTTTACAAGTAAATAAAAAGTGTTTTATTTAATTTATTGGGGTGCCTGGATGGCTCAGTCGGTTAAGCACCCCACTCTTGGTTTAACTCAGGTCATGATTTCACAGTTCGTGAGTTTGAGCCCCTCATCAGGCTTCGTGCTGATAGCGCGGAGTCTGCTTGGGATACCCTCTCTCCCTCTTTCTCAAAATAAATTTTTTTGAGAGCTTATACTCTCTTTCTCTCTCTCAAAATATGTTTTTAAAAAAGCGTTTTATCAATGTCATGTGAAAGTTAACAAAGTCATAGAATCAGAATAATAGAAGCAGGAGAGATTTCTAGAAACCAGTGGGCACTGTTCCTTGACCCATTCATTGGACTGTACTATAGTTGCAATCAGATCACAGGATTTAACAATTTATTTTAATCCAAAATACCAAAAGAGATCATCATTAAAATTTGATAGTTTGGATTTCTGGTTACAAGCTCCAACATGTAAAAGCTTGGAAGTTGTCTCTTCCAAGTAAAACCAGATAAAACTAAAATCATTGACTTTAGGGGGTCCATCAGAATACTGAGGTTGTAAGGCAAGTTGCCACCCTGAAACTCAGAGAGACAGATGTATTCAGAGAGACACAGCTGACTTCTGTTTACCTAGAACCAAAGTCCTTGGGGCCATAAATGGGTAGGGCACTTACATGAGAATTTGGATACTACTGGAGGCTAAGTGTGGATGAACATGATAGTAGGACTGCTGTTTTAGAGGGATCTCCACAGTGTCGTGAGTTTTACTTCCAGGAACTTCAACAGGTTCTCCCAGTGAAGAACCAAGAAAGATCCCCCCAGGCTGTGCCAGGCTAAGGGGGAAGAGAACCCCTGTGAAATACAGTTGGAGCTAATTCCTTCTCCTTAAGAGTAGGCTACACAGCATGATTTCCTTCCAACGAGTACAGCAGGAGAAGTGGGGGAAGAGAGTGAGTATACAGTGGAGAAACCTGACAAATTCTGCTTTAGCCAGGCAGTCAAGTTCAGCTTCAACTGTGAAAAATCATGTCGATAGAGGGTACCCTAACAAATTATGATGAAAATGGTGATTTACCGCTGTAATCTTCCTCCCCAAAACATATGACCCCAGTCTAATCATGAGAAAAACATGAAGCAAGTCCTGAGAGAATTCTTCATTTGTGCAATATTTTCCCAAATTATCAAAGTCATTAAAACCAAGTTGAGTCTGAGAAACTAAATGTACTGTGTTATCTTACATGAGATCCTGGAACAGAAAAAGGCCTTTAAGTAAACATTGAGGAAATCTGAATAAATTATGGACTTCAGTTAATAATGTATTAATATTGCATCACTAATTGTGACAAATGTGCTAATTTTAAGATATAAATAATAATAGAGAAAATTGGGTGTGGAATAAACGGGAACTCTGTATTATCCTCACAATTCTTTTGTAAAAATTATTCTAAATAGGGGCATCTGGGTGCCTCAGTTTGTTGAGCATCTGAGTCTTTATTTTGGCTTAAGTCATGATCCTAAGATTGTGGGATCGAGCCCCATGTCAGCGTAGAGCCTGCTTGAGATTCTCTCTCTCTCTCTCTCTCTCTCTTAATCTCTCTCTCCCTCTACCCCTCCCCGACTCATGCACTCTCTCAAAATAAAATGAAATAAATAAAATAAATAATGATTCTAAATAAAACACTTAATTTTTAAAACGCAAACAATAAACATGAAAAAATCTAACACTAGTAGTGAAAAGCTCACAAATTAATGTAAATATTAATAGTTTGCTATAACTCAGATAATTAAATAAAAATAGAGAATTGGAGGTGGTTCCCTCATTAAAGACCAATTTTAAAGCTTGGTATGTGGTCTCAAATATCAGCACATTATGGTGTACTGTAATTTTTATGGAAATGATAAGTAAAATGACACTCTTATTTTTCTAATATTTCTATTATTTGGCAGAGAAACCGAGTCACTCCAAAGAAGGATACTTCTCACTCTTCTGCTCCTCTACTCCAAGAGAAGAGCAGAAAAATGCCCGGTTGAGCATTTTACAAATTTAATTTCATATAATTTAAATTTTTTTTCTACAGGAAAAAAAGAAGAGTAAAATGGGAGTTTTTAAAACAAAATATTACATCGTTCTCTTGAAAAGCCACAGCATACTTTAGCACGGAAGACTGGGAAGTCCTAGAGTAAAGACACTTTGTATGGCCGTCATACGGTTTTTCACAAAGCACATATTAACATCTGAAATCACACCATATTTTAAAATAACAAAGTGCATTCAGACCATTCAGGAAAAAGAACTTTAATAGAAATAAGTTAAAATGCCCTTCTTAATCATATCAGATGCCGCTGCCTGGCATTCACACCCCTCTATTCTACAGTCTGTTTATCCTTCATTCTGTGTCCAGTCCAGATTTTGGACTCCTTCACCACAAAACTCTGCTCATACAAAGCTCCTCTCTCTTCTTCTGGAGATTAGTTTCACTTCTGAGACTTGAATAGAACATTGTGCCTACCTGACTATCTGAAATGCCTCCTTCCTTCCCTCCTCTCCAAAGTCTTCCCTCTTTCAGGGACCAACTTAAGTTACAATACTGCACAAAGCTTTCCCTGATCTCTCCTGGTGCTAACCATTTCCTTCTTCTTTCTTCCCCCTAATGACTATGATATTTACTTTGCCACTGACTGCACAATGTCCAATGAGTTCACTCAGTATTTCTTAAAATGTGTTCCATAAACCATCTGGTTTTTACTTGGTTTTGTTTTTCCTGACCATCTTTTAGTACTAGAAATTCATATACTTCAGTAGAGAAAATGCTAACTTGGCTATTATTTGTATGTCTCTGAATGTGTGTGTGTGTCTTTTCTTTTACATAATTGTTGGAAAGCAAAAAATAAGTTGTTCACTTGATGGTAACCTACCGAATGTACTGTTTAACATACATGACATATATTTGATGGATTAACATGTTCCTGAGAAGTCATGGTTTGAGGATTTCCAAAATCATCTGCATATTCAAGGAACTTGTTTAAGAATCTTTCTCCTGTCACCAGAAGCCAAGAGTATGGAGTACCCCCCACAATCTCCAACACAATCCCAATCCCATACTCAGATTCTGGAGAGGAAATGTTCTTAATCGAATTTATTATATCTCAAAAAAACGTGTCATTAGCCATAAGAATAATCTTTGTTCAGGCTCCTGAGCTCTCTCTGGGCTCATCGATGGGGTCTTGTCATCACCTATCATCTCCTATCCAAGCCCCTATTTGCACACGAATCCTTCTGAGGCACTGACATTAGCTGTTACATATGTGGCTCTGAGTTTTTCAAAGTTTATTCACACAGCAGGTCTAATACAAACATGGAAAAAAGGTAAGTGAAAATATTTTATAAAACACAAAACAGAAGCCAAGTAAAAAGAAATTAACTCTGTCACATGATAGAGAGAGTGCCAACTTGGAAAATGTGCAGTATCCTGTTAGCTAAGAGAGAGAACTTGTTCCTTTCTGTGCAACCTCAAAATCCTCTCTATAGATTAGCATTCTCAAGAAAATTATATGAATTCTATGAAAAGAAGTGCTAATCCATGTGTTCCATCATAAAATAAAGAGAGAGACTCTGTGTGTGTGTGTGGTAGAAAGGCAGGTGTTAAACTGAGCTACCATTTGTCTCATTTACAAAATCGTTTGGTGCATCTCCTCTGCCCTTTTTTATTACTCATTTTCTCTATTACCAAGATTCCACTTAGGATATGCCAAACCATGTGGATACTTTTGGATATCTATAGTATCATACCATACATATGTAATGGGAATATTACACAGTCTCAACTCAGCATCAAACTATTCTATTTTTTTCAGTTAACTGCCCCAAATGGTGCTTTATCAAATATCACTGAAAAGAAGAGTTCTCCTTAAGGATTCCAGAATTTCTCTTCTCCTTTCAGATTTAGAACAACATCATTTAGACATTTAAAGTAGTACTAATGGTTTTAAATTTTCACTCTAAAACCTAAAGCAGATTCTCCTCTTCCTCCTCCCTGTTCAGCTACGTATCTCCTTGTGTCTAACTCACTTGGGAGAATGAAAGGGAGCCATGTAGTCCGCTCTTTGCTTCCCTTTTTCCCTTCTCAGAGCACCAGCCCCTCCTCCTTGTAGGTGAGGAAGAGGAAGAGGAAAAGGGCGTGAGCACACTGGCTTCCCCTCCAGGCACCAAGGAAGCTGTTCTAGCCACATGCTGGTAGATAGGCGTGCCTGGACACGGCTCTTACAGGTCTATGCACCGCCGCTTTACTCTGGAAGTACGTTGTAAGCTGGGACTTCTTCTGGATGATCTCCAGCTCATGGATTCAGGCAATATTCCCCCTGACCTATGGTCCCCTTTTCCCTCCATAAAGCACTGGTTCCAGAAAGACTCCAGTATTACTGCCCTCAATAGCCAAGCATATGGAAGAGTGTCCTCTCTTGAGTGTTTCCCGGCTTCCTCTCTGCTTCCTAATTTCTCATCATGCCATCCTTCTTTAATTCTCTCTTCCTGTGCTTTAGTATATATTGGCGTTTAGAAGGTTCTCTCATGAAGCACATGTCTATCTAAGTTGAGCAAAGTGGTAGTCTCTTCTTCTTTGATGCTTCCTAAAATCAAAGATGATTCCCTCATCACTCTCTCCACTGACCTTCCTTAGATTAAAGACGAGGAGACACCAGCACACTTTTTCTCTCTCTACTCAGGGGTAGGATGGTGGTCAATGAATGGGAAAGTTCTCCCAGCAAACCGTACTGGGAGGTAGGCACCTCCAACTGCAGCCAGCTTGCGAAAACTCAGGAGCACTTAACTCCTTTTAATACTTAGCCTTGATCTTTCCAGGGCAAAAGGAAGTAAATTTTCTCTCAACAAATAAACTACAAGCAACTATGAGGACTGAGTTGCTTCATGCTTCTTTGAGGCCCCCCATGTGGCACAGTACCCTGTGCTGCACTCAAAAAAATATTCATTTGTTTATTTTAGAGCCACCTGTGGTTGATCCTTAACAATACGGCCTCGTCTTTGCATTCTGAGGATGCTCATCTGCTCATGGTGATAAGTAAACTTACTCCGTATGCTTTACGGGCCAGAGAAGAAGACTTTTCAAAAGATTATTTAAAAGCTTATTTATTTATTTATTTATTGAGAGAGAGAGAGAGAGAGAACATGAGTTGGGGAGGGGCAGAAATAGAAAGAAAGAGAAAATCCCAAGCAGGCTCCTTACTGTCAGTGCAGAACCCAATGCAGGATTTGATCCCAAGAACTGTGAGATCATGACCTGGGCTGAAATCAAGAGTCAGACACTTAACTGACTGAGCCACTCAGGCGCCGAGAGAGAGAGAGAGAGAGAGAGAGAGAGAGAGAGACTTTGATCTGTGTTTAAATATTTACCTTATGAATTCTGAGATGGCTTCAACCACTTTTGAAATTTCAATGGATGATACTGAATCAGGAAAGACATTGGTCACCAGCTTTCCGATCTTTGGTGTTGACTTTCCAAAAAGGAGTGGCAACGAAATGAATAGGCTGGAATCCTGTCTGCATACTGCAACACAGTAGTTTCTTCAGCTTCTGGAAGACCTCCTGACTCTGAGGAGGCACTTGGTAAATTTTTCCTGATGGACTAATAGAGTACCTGGATAAGAGACTACTTATACAGTATAATCACATATTCAAAAGGTTCTTGGCCATTATCTCACCATTTGACATTCGACAGAAGGATGAGATGGCACTCCTTCTGTTACAATTTTAACTGTGACCTAAAGTGGACGTAAATTCATAGGTGCCGAACTGACCCGTGCATTCGAAAAGGATGTTCTCTAAAATGGGTGACCGGTGTGCTGCATGAACCAGCACAAGAGCATCACGTGGGCCCCTGCTGGAAATGCAGAATCTCAGGCCACAACACAAACCTACGAAATCAGGCCCTGTCCTACGTGCTACCGAGCATCCCCAGGCAATCCACACACACGGAGCACGCAAAAGGGCTAATGCTGCCTTTAACCCTAACTTTACTGACCTTAAGTGTATAAAAGAATTGAAGCCAAAAAGGAAAAAGAGAAGAGTATTTCCTTGGAATGTGTTTTTGGAAGGCTGTGGCATTTCTCTGTCCTTTATCTAGTCGGAGGTGAAGGGGAGCTTTAAGAGAAATAGAGAGAGTTTGACCTCTTTTCTCTTGGAGTTTATGAAAATGTCTATAGGCAAGAGGATGACTAAGAGGCCCTGGCTGCACGATGAAGAAGTGACACTGAGAACAAACTGCACAGAAACCATCTCTGGAGGGCTGATGTGTCTTCTTTGCAGACCCTGAACCAGGAAGCCGCTTGCAGCTGCTGGGAACCACGCCCAAGAACACTGCTGTGGAGAGACACCTCCATGCACTGGCCCAAGCAGCTGGATGCCAGAGGCTGAAGAAGGAATCGGTGCAGGCCTGGCAGGACTGATGCTGCATGCCTCCAGTTGATAATGACTGAAAGGGCCTAGAGCAGATATCACAGACAGACACAGAGGTATCCCATGAGAGACAGAATCAGCTTCGGAAAGGTGAAACTCTCAGAAGATACCATCAGAGCTTACATTTTATCAGCCACCTGAGACTTCACCTTAACCCACAACAAAATCCCTAAACTGGGGCGCCTGGGTAGTTCAGTCGGTTAAGTGTTCATCTCTTGGTTTTGGCTCAGGTCATGATCTCACAGTTCACGAGTTCGAGCCCTGCTCGACACTGACAGCGCAGAGCCTGCTTGGTATCCTCTCACTGCTCCTCCCCCACTCACTCACACTCTCTATTTCTCTCTCAAAATAAATAAACTTTATAAACAAACAAACGAACAAACAAAAACACTAAAGAAGGGTGGAAAAAAGTAACTTTGAATGTAGTTCAAAGTTTTAATTATTGCACTAGATTGGATATTGTATTGATCGAAACAGCCTGTGACCAAGCCAGAAGACCTTCAACTTTCTAAGAAGGGATACAGCTACGCAATCTGCCAGAAAATTTTCAAAGTTTGAGGGAAGAACTAACTCATAAGTTGGAAAGACATCAGGGAAATGGCGCATAGATGTTTTGGGCTCATGTTATAACAAATTCAGCTCATTTGATGTACATGTTACACGAATAAGAAAAGATACAGAGAGAAGAAATCAGACATTACTTGATTTTAACCCATTGCTGAGCTACTATCACCAAGCCTTAGCTTTTAACCTAGATATCGCTGACTGCATTCTACTCCAATCTGAGCAAACCAGTGCTATAGAAAACATGAATTCCTATTTTGGCTCCCAGTTTCAATGTCAGTAAGAGTCAATATTAGCACTGGGATCTGGATGCCAGAGGCTAGCGAACCAAATAGATGAATAAAAAGAAAGGACAAGAAACACGGGGAACTTCATGAATATCTCAAAATTAACATGGCCTAAACAAACTTCTGGATATGCAAACACAGGCCCAATGCTTGGTATAGATTAGAAGTTTGAAGCTAAGCTGCTACAAGGAATAATCTAGAGAAAGGGGAGATAAGGCCTGACCCAGGTAGAGAAATGATCAAGAGACCAAACACTGCATAACAGAGAATGACCGATGGATGTTTAGCACTGTCATATCTAATAAGAAGTCTTAAGTTGGTGCTTCACCTGCATTGGTCTAGCCTGGAATCCCCTTCCCTCAGTCTCCAAAACTTTACTAACAATCTCCTACAAACAACTCACTTATCATGGTAATGAAATTTTGAGGGAATGAGGAAATGTGTAAAGGTGATGACAGATGGTCAAGAAGGGCAGATAAACGAAAGTGAGATAGAGAATGGATGTAGAATAGACACAGAGAATCCACTAAAAGCCAAAAATCAGATAGCAGAGGTAAGGGCTCTAGGGATTCCTTGCTCAGTTCTGTTGTCTACCAATGGTATAGACAAAAACTGGTACTGAGAAGTGGGGTGCTTCTGTAAGAAACTAAAAATGTGAAAGTGGCTTTGGAACTGGGTAATGGTAGAGACTGGCAGAGTTTGAGACACATGCTGGAAAAAGTCACAGTTGCCATACGAAGGGCTGGTTCAATCGGTAGAGTGTGCAACTCTTGATCTTGGGGTTGTGAGCTCCACCTCTATGTTTGGCATAGACCCTACTTAAATGAATTCATGAATGAATAAATGAATGCAGGTTTCTTTCCATTAGAATAGAGAATGTCTATGCCATGCCTCTCCCACCATTGTATTTTGAAAGCACATGAGTTGTTCGGTTTCACAGTTTCCCAGCTAGAGAAGAGTTTTGCTTCAGGATGAGTCTCACTCATATCTCATTGAAATGATATTTAGATTAAACTTTGGACTTTATATTTTAAAGTTGATGATAAAAAAGAATTAAGATTTTGAGGGCCTGTTGGGGTGGGTTGGATGCGTTTCGCATGTGGGAAGGACATGAGTTTTGAAGGCCAGGGAAGAATGCAATGGACTGATATTTTTAATCTCCCCCCAATTCATATGTTGAAAACCTAACCCCCAGATGTGATAGAGGGGGGTGCTTTTCAGATGTGATTAGGTCATGAGGGTGGAGCCCTCATGAATGGATTAGTGCCCTTATAAAAGAAACTCCACAGAGCTCCTTTGTTCCCATTCTTTCATGTAAGGACATATGGCTGTTTATGAACCAGGGAGCACATTCTCTCCAGGCACCAACTATGCTGGCATTTTGATCTGAGACTTCCCAACCTCCAGAACTATGAGAAATAAATGCTTGCTTGTTGTTTGAGCCACCCAATCTATGGTTCTGTTATAAGAGCCCAAGCAGACTATGGCAGGGATCTTAGACAAATATTTGACCTCTTTATACTTGTTTCCTTACCTCTAAAATGAAAATTATAATAGAATTTACTCCAAGAGTTATGAAAATGTTTTAGATAATATATGTGGAGAGAGTATAAAAATGCCTGAAACTATTTTGTTGGTGACATTGTAGTTACTGATGATGGTTTTAAGGAATGTTATGTTTCCCACCATTCATTGGATGGGAGCTCAGTCAATCTATTTGAATATTGTATGAAAATGCAACATACATAATACAGAACATGACTGAGAGGCCCCGGCAGCCTACCTTTAGGATACTATAAGAAATAGCATTTCTCTGACTTCCACCTCCTCACACCCCCTACCAAGTCCATCACCCCCCACACAGAGCCAATCTCCAAATCCTCCTGCAAACAAATTTAGGCTTTTATAAGGGAACTCACATATGTTAACGAGTATCATTGTCTCGGCAGCCATTCTGAGCCTGCCATCTTTCTCCTCTCCTGCTCCATCTGTCTCTCTTGTCTACTGACAAGGTTTCTGCTGAGAAGGCTCCATGAAAACACTGTTGCCAAAGGCCCTCATGCTGTGACTCATGAGCGCCTACTGAAAGCACTCGCCTTTCCAGTTCTCTGCTCCCCACACACACCCTGCCATACACCACTGTGCAAACCTCCTGGTATAGTAGGTTTGCTTGCTGGGATGAATCTTTATTAAGGTCTTGCCATCTGAGACATAAATGGTGGCTCTTGCTCATAGACTGGGCACCATTTTCATAGCTGCAGAGTGACCGCATATATACAATAGCTGGTTGTTATTCTATAACTTATGGGCAGTATAGCAAGAGGGTGCTGGTGGCAGGGTAAGAAATTATACCCAGAGCACAGACATTAAGTCCAGCTAAGCAATTTCTGCAACCAAGTAAGGTAGCATTTGGAGTTCCAGAGTGTATTGTACACATTTTTTAGTTTTCCATTTATTATAATGTTTTGACATCTTAAATTTTTTTTTTGGCTGGGGAAAGACTGCCTCTTCCGGGGCTGCCAATTTTTAGAGGGTGTGAAGGATTTGGCCAGGAGCATGCCTTCCATATGCAAACTAAACAGTCTAGAACCCTAAATCCTCTATCTGATCTGTGTACCCCAAAGGCAATAGTCTTCTGCCTTAGTTACCCCAGGACCACTAGGAAACTAATCCTTAGTTACCCCAGGACTACGAGGAAAACTAGGGACCACTCTAATTTAAGAGTTTCTCAGTTGAGAGTCTGCCAAAATTATTCAAAATGCTATTCCTAAACTACTTACCCAGCCCCACCTTACATTCTCCATGGAAACCCCAGTAACGGTTGTGGCCCAAGCTCTCCCCTCATTCCTGTATTCTGCCTCATGTTCACCCTGGTGGCTTTCCCATATAGCTCTGTGTGACACACCATGCCTCCTGTCTCTAGAAGCTGTGAGTATAGAAAACTTTTGTTTTCCTGAGCCTCTCCTCTGTCTTCTCGTGTGGCCACACCTGACTGGACAGCTCATAAAAGAATCCAGAAGACAAAGTAAAGCAGTTACTGGTATAGAAGTTGCAGCAAACCTCTGCCCAGCAGGTGCTCATCCTCGGGTGACGGAAGGCCACTGTTGCTAATATAAACATATCCCTTAAGAGGAAATGGAGAGACATAAGAAACCAATCTTCCTGAACATCCTCAGGACTAACAACTTTTGGTGCCATTTGCTGAATGTGTATCTTTTACATCTATTGCAGCAAATTTAACTTCTAATAGATTTAAGTATCAGAATGTTTTCAATGCCAAGCCTGAGAGCTTCTGTAGGACTATTTCCCACACATGCTCCAAGAGTAGGAGCCCCACCCATCTCACCATGGTGTATAGCGCCAGGGTATGCTGCTGATCCTAGGACACACATCTGTGACTCTCCACCTGTTGACTTTCTCTCAGCTGGAAGTTCTGAGGAGTTAACACCTCCTTGGAACAGCTCTCAGCCAGTGATTTATGAAGGGTGGAGAATAAATATCTCAGATTCCCTGCCCCTCTGTAGTGCCTTCTATATTGTAGGATGGAGCTCTGGCTGTCAAGACCAGTAACTTGCTAAATAATAATGTTTATTTGCTTCCTTCCCTTCTCTGTCTCAATTTCTACTCTCCTACTGGGGCTTCCTGTGATCACTTCCCAAATACATTAGGTACATTCAAATCCTTATCTGGGGAACCCAATCTAAAACAAACATTTACCCTTGATGGAAAAATTCCCTTCCCCCCAACCAAGCACATTCCTATTCTATTTTCATTTCCCAGATTTCAAAGCAAGGTTATCTTAGGTCACCAAGCTTTCCAAAGACCTTAGTAAGGTGGTTATTTTTCTACTTACTTGTATCCCTTTCTACCTTGACCCAGGCATTTAAGCCATCTTTTGCTATTACTATTGTTTCATAAGTTGATCTGTCTTTTCCAAGCAACATGTAAAGAACTTGAGAGAAGGCATGGCTCTGAAACACCTGCCTACTTCCTGAAAATGCCTAGCGTGGCATTTAGCACATAAATATTCAGTAAGTATTTGCATGTAAGTTCATAGCTAATTTATCAAGTATAGATTGAATACTGTCAGGTGCCAGCCTCAGAGGAACTCCTTTGAGATCTATGCAAGCATAGCCATAGGAAGGGATTTAGCGTACTTTCCCCGCAAATTTGGCCTCATAAGTGTTGGTATCATCATAGCTAGTATCTGTATCCATATCTGGTTCTGCTGTAGATTCTTTGGTCATGGCACTCAGCTCATAGCAAGACAACTACCCTTCACCATACTGAAGTAGAACACAATGTACTTCATATTTAACAGCAAAACCTAGGCAACTCTTCACTGTCTGAGTGTAAAACTAGTAGCTGACCCATCCCTACCCTACAGCTAAACTAGGTCATTTCTGGATCCTTTGGAATGGTTCGAACTAACTAATGCTCTCTAAGAGGGTCCCATTCCATACTAGATAATGTCAATAGTGGTGTAAAGGTAAGGACAAATAGTTCAGAAGAAGAATAATGCTTGGGTAATGGTTTATTTTCTTTCACCCGTAAACTCCAGAGCTTACATTGTACAGCAATAAGTTTTGCATTGGCAGCAAGAGCTGTACTATGAAACATAGGAGATGCTCAATAAACACGAGTTGAATTAATAAATGAATGGAGAAGAAGTAACTCCAGGAGAAATGGTAAAAGAAGAAAATCACTGAAAACCAATATACTATTTAGGGATTGATTTTTCTGATGAACAATTAAAAATGCACTCAACATAATAAAGGTCCTATGACAAGCCCACAGCTAACATCATACTCCATGGTAAAAAGCTGAAATCTTTTCCTCCCAGATCAGGAAGAACTATGCCCACTCTCACCACTTTTATTCAATATAGTATTAGAAGTCCTAGAGCAATCAGGCAATTTATTGAAATAAAATGCATGCAAATCAGAAAGGAAGAAGTAAAACTGTCACTATTTGCAGTGACTGATATTATACATTGTTAACTGTAAAAATATATCACGTTCATAGATTAGAAGAATTAGTATTGTTCAAATGTCTATACTAACTGAAACAATCTACAGATTTAATGCAATTCCTATCTAAATACCAAGAGCATTTTTCACGGAATTACAGAACAACAATACTAAAATGTATCTGGAACCACAGAAGACCCTCAAATAGCCAAAGCAATCTTGAGAAAGAAGAACGAAGCTGGAGGCATCACAATCCTAGATGTTGATAAAACCTTGGATTGCGAGTAACTTGTTCTGTGAGTGTTCTACAAGATGAGCAAACATTTCTAACAAATTTAACTTGACAAATGAGTGATGTCTTGCTAACTAGTAGTACATGGTGTCGAACATCACGTGATCACAACTGAGCCAATGGTTCTTGAAATTTGCTTTGATATACAAGTGCTTTGGATTATAAGCATGTTTCTGGAATGAATTATGCTCACAAACCAGGGTTTTACTGTACACTACAAAGCTGAAGTAATCAAAACAGTACAGTACCGGCACAAAAATGGACACAGTGATTAACAGAATAGCATAGAGACCCCAGAAATAAACCCACACATATATGGTCAATTAATTTATAGCAAAGGAGACAGGAATATACAATGGGGGAAAGATAGTACCTTCAATAAACAGCGCTGAGGAAATTGGATAGCTACATACAAAAGAATGAAACTGGACCACTTGCTTGCACTATATACACATACACACACAAAAAAGCCTCAAAATGGATTAAAACCTAAACATGAGACACAAAACCATAAAACTCCTAGAAGAAAAAATCTATAGTAATTTCTTAGACATCAGCTGTGACAACATTTTTCTAGATATAGCTCTTTAGGCACGGGAAACAAAAGCAAAAATAAACAATTGGGATGATACCAAAATAAAAATCTTGTGCACCATGAAGGAAACCTAACGAAAAGGCAATTTACTAAATAGGAGAAGATATTCACGAACAGCATATCTGATAAGGGGTTAATGCCCAATATATAAAGAACTTAGGCAACTTAACACCAAAAAGGACAAATAATCTAATTTAGAAATGGGCAGAGGACCTGAACAGACATTTTCCTAAAGAAGATATACAGATGGCCACAGATACAAGGAACAGTGTCAGCATCAGGAAAATGCCAATCAAAACCATAATGACATATCACCTTGCACCTGTCAGAATGGCTAGAATATTAATAATAAATAAATAAATAAACAAATAAATAAATAAATAACAAGTGTTGGCAAAGATGTGGAGAAAAAGGAACTCTTGTGCACTGTTGGTGGGAATGTAAACTGGTACAGTCAGTCCGGAGAACAGTATAGAGGTTCCTTGAAATATTAAAAATAGACATACCTTATGATCCAATAATTTTACTACTGAGAATTTACCCAAAGAAAATGAAAACACTAACTTGAAAAAATATATGCATACCTATGCTCTTTGCAACATTATTTACAACAACCAAGATATGGAAGAAACCCAAACGTCCATTGATAGATGAATGGATAAAGAAGGTGTAACCCTTAGATGTAATGGAATATTACCCAGCTATAAAAAAGGATGTGATCTTGTCATCATTTTAATTTTTTTTAATGTTTACTTGTTTTTGAGAGAGAGACAGAGTGTGAGTGAGGGAGGGGTAGAGAGAGAGGGAGACACAGAATCTGAAGCAGGCTCCGGGCTCCGAGCTGTCAGCACAGAGCCTGACATGGGGCTCAAACTCACAAACTGTGAGATCATGACCTGAGCTGAAGTGGGAGGCTTAACCGACTGAGCCACCAGGTGTCCCGGGATCTTGCCATTTGTGATAATATGAACGGATCTAGAGGGTATTACGCTAAGTGAAATATGTCAAATGGAGAAAGACAAATATCATTCCTATACACTTAGAAACATCTCAACACACTTCTTTTTCATGAAGGATGAACATGCATACATCGCTACCAAAAACCATGAGCTACAGACAAATGCAGAAAGCAGAAAGCAACGAAGGGTTTCCACAAACAAATGCATCTTGTTTATAGGGCCATGGCGGAACTTAGACACTTCAATAGAGCAGCCAATGCCTTTTGAAGCACATCAGTTGCTAGACTTCCCTGTCCTTCATAGCTGAAAGACAATTCTACCCCTGCCTCTACCTGTTACCTCATCCCTCATTCTCTATTGTCTTACCTTTTGGAAATTTCCTTCATAAAATTTACCACCACCTTAAGAACATTATGTATTTATTTTAGTTTTTTTTATTTATTTGATTACTATCTGCCTTTGCAAACCAAAGGCAGGAACTTTGGATTGTCTCTGGTGCATGCACAGTACCTGGAAACAGAACCTGGCATGTAAGGAGTACTCCATACATTTCTTAAGGAAAGAAGTAAAAGGGAATGGGAGAGAAGGAAATAGTGGTAAGGAAAATTTATTTTGGAGTTAGAAGGTCATGTATCGCAACACAGTTTCATTGCTGCTACTGTTGTAATTGTTTCCAGCTTCACCAAGGTGTAATTGACAAATAAAATTGTAAGCTATTTAAAGTATACGATGTGATGATTTGGTATAAGTATACATGTGAAAGGATTCCCCCTCATTGAATTAACTAACAGATTCCATCACTACACATACTGAAATTTTTGTGTATGTGAGAACATTTAAGTTCTACTGTGTTAGCAAATTTAAATTATACAATATGGTGTTATCGACTATAGTCACTATGTTATACATTAGGTCCTTACTTATCTTATAACAGAAATTTTGTATCCTTTTACCAACCTCTCCCTATTCCCTCCACCCCTCAGCCACAGCAACCATTTCTACTTTCTATTTCTATAAGTTCCATATATGTATATGGAACTTAAATATATAAATATTTAACTTTATGTACTTATATATAAATATATACATATATATTTAGATTCCACATACTAGTGATACTGTGTGGTATTTGTCTTGCTCTGTCTGGCTTATTTCACTTAGCATAATGCCTTCCAGGTTCACCCATGCTGTCTCACATGATGGAATTTCCTTCTTTTTTTTAAGGCAGAATAATATTCAATTGTATATATGTCACATTCGCTTTATCCCACTGACAGGTTATTTCCATACCTTGGCTACTGTTAAAATATTGTTCTAGAAATATGGAAATGCAGGTATCTCTTCAAGATATGACTTTGTTTCCTTTGCATATATACTCAGAAGTAGGATTGCTGGCCCATATGGTAGTTCTATTTTTAATTTCTTGAGGAACCTCCATTCTATTTTCCATAGTGGCTATACTAGTTCATTGCTTTTTAAATGAACTTGGGCAGATTATGTAAGTTCTCTAAGCCTCTGTTTCCTTATATATAAAGTGGAATTATCTTTACTTCCCCCACGGAGTTGTTTTAAGGAATCAATGTGAAATACAGGTAAAATCATTAATCCATCAATCATTATTCCTGGCACATTACATGCACGTATGTGCACACACATGTGTTTATTATACAATTCTCATCTTGTTTCACATAAATATTACTAAAAGTATTATATCTCTGTGAAAGCATGGTAGTAGCTACTGAGTGCTGTTGAATTTCAAAGTGAATTATACAACCTGTTCCACTTATCTAGGACCTTCCGTAAATTAGGGTCGGCCCCCCCCCCCAGGTCAGATTGTCTGTTTTCATCATTACGATGTCCTGCTGTCTTTTGCCTTTTCTACTTTAGATCATCAAGGAAATGGCTTATGTTTTTAGTATCACAGCAAGGTGTGCAATTTGCGGTAATTTTTACCAAGAGTAACAATGATGTTTGTAAGTGATTTACATTTTAATATAAAGTGAATTCAAGGCTAGCCCCATAACAACTTCATGCTCCATCACTAGCATTCTGAAATGATGCCTTAAGTGAGAAATATCAGAGTGAAGACACCATAGAAGGAGGTGTATATCCCCTTGCCCATGCAATGATTCTTAGTAAGTAAGCAATAGCTACTATGTAAGAAAAAAAAAACCAAACATGTTGACGCATCTTTGGAGATTCTTTAGGAATTGGTGCTTGTAGGAATACTGTGTGTGTGCGTCGCCAACCTGGGGACAGATGGTGGTGCAGAAGCATGGGGCGAAGCTAAGAAGAGAAAAGATGAAATTGGTAATTTGCATGTCGCTAGGAACACATTTTTAAGCCAAATTACAATTATGTTATTTGTTTACTGTGAAGTAAAAGAAAATTTCTATACACAAAAAGCAAAGATCAAGGTAAATATTTGTCTAAACAGTCCTTTCCCTTTTTAATTGGCAGAGTTACCTACTCTAATAGGAAAGATATTTGGCTTGCATGCGTATTAGGTTATTGAGAGGCTTTCTTATTGGCCCTGGAATGGCTACTGAGACTATAAGCTGAGAACACAGGAGCACAGATTACCTAATAATTGGGGACCAACAGACCCCTCCTGGATTTATTAAGAAACAGATAAATGAGCTTTCCTATCCTCCAACCACCTCTCCACTCACTTCAATCCCCCTCACCTTATATCAACAGAAGATAAGGGGGTGGTAGAGAGGATCATTAGAGCAGCTAGTTGTTAGCTTGCTGTTTACAGGCCCCTATTCTTGCCCTCTTACGTCCACACCCATCCCTCCAAGGTTAGGGAAAAAGGGATGTGCCTTTCTGAAGCCTGTACCTCCTTCTAATCACACACTGAGTTCTTTCTCCTGGTGGTCCAGGAGCCTGCTGCCAGGGCCCACAAAGATTTCTTCCCTGAGAAGCACAACCCCTCCAATCAAAGAGTGGCCAAGGGCGGATGTTTTCAGCAAGTGGCAAGAAGTCAAACAGAGCTTGACACGTTGGCTCCAGCAACTACACACAAGTGTGCAAGGCCATGATCAATGTAACAAAAACCCAGGACTGGAAAGATAAGGATGATAGGCCTTGGGCCGCAAGACTGAGAGAAGAGCAGGGACAGTTCATCCCATGTTAACACACAAGAATACAAGGAATTCAAGAATTTTGAATTTTAACCTGGCCCTGAAGGTCATTATGAATGTATATCCATCAAGAGAAGCGTATAAATATATTTATTTAACACTTTGTTGGCTTGATATATAACTTTTTATATTTAGACAAAGGGTGTCTAAGCCTCCATCTACACTCATGCTCCAGGCCCCACAGATATTAGGGGGAGACACCTCCCTAGGACATCTAGGACAGCCAACCAGTGTTAGCCGAGAGATAAATGAGAAACACTGGTCCGTTTCAATCACTTTCTCCTTCCTGAAGCATAAGGATGGGTACTTAGGGAAAGGAAGGAGGGTGAGGGAAAAGGAAGGCAGATGGTATGTTCTCTGAGCAGACCACACCCTTTCATCTCCCCAAATCCTTCCACCCCCAGTCAAATCAGCAGAAAGAGAAAGAAAATCCTTGAATGGGATGTTTTAGGAGTAAAAAAGTTTGGAATAAGTATGGGATTTGTCTGAGATATTGATGAAATTTTTAATTTTTTTTAATGTTTTTTTATTTTTGAGAGACAGAGTGTGAGCAGGGGAAGGGCAGAGAGAGAGGGAGACACAGAATCTGAAGCAGGCTCCAGGCTCTGAGCTGTCAGCACAGAGCCCGACGCAGGGGCTCGAACTCACGGACTGTGAGATCATGACCTGAGCTGAAGTCGGACGCTTAACCGACTGAGCCACCCAGGCACCCCTGATGAAATTTTTAAAAAGAGAGATTGGATGAAACATATTTAAAGACAGTGATTTAAAAGGAGTAAAACCATGTTGTTGTGTAAATCTCACCAAATTCAGACTTTTCAAAAAACTCTTTAGAGATGGACTGTGTGTGTGTCTGCGTGTGTATCTCCTATGTACAAGATGCTCCACCCCAACATTCTAACTAGAAAACGACCCACTGTCCTCCATCGTAGTATTTCCCGCAGGGGGGTCTTCAGTAATCAAAAGTTCTGATATAGTTCTGAAGTCCCAAATTTAGATGATCCTTAGAGAAAAAAGGAAAATCTAGAAAGGGGTAAAACTGGGGATGTGGGTACAAATGGAACCTCTGTGGACAGCTCCTTGGCATTTATTTTCCGGGATAGAGATTTAAAAGGAAATTATTGCAGCCCTGAAAAATAACCCCATAGCAAAGGCAACTGGCAATAATTCATCGGCCTCTGCTTGCTAAAGAAGATCGAAGGAGAAAAACCAGACAGAAGAGCTATTAGGATCATCTATAATAAGGAATTAATCAGGACTAATGTAATTGGTTAGTGTGAGAAATGAGAAAAGAACAAAACATTTGTTTTCCTGAAAATTACTTTTCAGAAATTCTTGCAAGAAATAAAAAGAGGAAAACAGAGAGAAGGAGGGAGAAAAGAAGGAATGAAGAAAGGAAGGAAAGGAAGCCTACTCTTCAAAATTAATCCGACTTGATAGAGAGGAGGACTCCCTCCCATGCACTGCACAGAGGTGAGATCTGAAGCTGAACCTGGGCACCCTTTTGATGGGTGCTGTGTACGTGCTCTAAGCTTCCAGCACCTCTAGGTATGATTACCACACATCATACTGCTATTTGCTATTTCTGTGACACCTTGTCCTAACATATATGTCATAATTTAGTAATCGGTTTGGAACGCCGCTCCTCCTGATGTGTGCATGAAGTGCAGGTGACAAGAGAAGCAAATCAGTCCTCACGCAAGTTCATCCTAAGCCGTAAAATAAAAGCCTTTGTGGCTGAATGGGTAAGCATATGATTAGAAACATTAAAATACTCTCTTTAGTTGGGATGACTGCCAAGGAATGTATTCACTGTCTGTGCTCGGTACTTCTCTCTCTCCTACCCCACCCTCTTCCTTCACCTTTCCATTGCTGCCTCCAAGTAAGGCAACCAGGTCTAAAAGTTGTGTGTCAATGTATCCCAGGTCCTATACTAAACTCTTTCTGCCAGAAATGCAGAGGAAGCACACTGTGGAAAAGCTCTCCCTTGGATGGTCAGCACTGTCTAACTCCCTGCCTGCTCTTCACACACAGGCCAGACTTGCTTCTTCTCTCTCAGAGGTCTAGGGTCCTTCCCCTTGTGCCACAAAAGCCACGAGGCCTCACACAGTACAGACACTCCACAGACATGCTGGGGACATGCGTGATAATTCTACACACTCCAGATCTCCCAAAGCAAACCAGCAGTAAGATGCATCAGGCTCCTTGAGAGATACGGAAGTCAATGATAGATTTCCAAATCAATAATACAAATGGAGAAGAACTAATACAGAAATTTATATCTCTAGAAATTAAAATTTTAAGCTCCAGGTAGAAAATAAAGACTGAGTTCTGGGAAATGATATTTTTTTTAATCTGGTACATTATAGGTTATTGAAAATGGCCAGTGCCCACTGGTTTAGTGTATTCTAAGGGGTCCAGTGAGAACAACCAAGAAAACATGGCCTGTAGGTTTCTATGTCATTCAAATGTATTCTTCTCACATTCTGTCAAGCTCCCAGTGCTAAAGGCACTGATATGAAAGGTCTGAATTTTTCTGTTCTTGGAATCACGGTACCTCAAACACACCCTGGAAAAGAATGACATCTTATAGGGCATACTTATAAAATGGAAAGAAAAAAAATGGCACACTTTAAAAATACCATGTCTAAGAAAGTAGACTAATAAGTTGCCATGGCCTTAAACTCAAATGCCTATAAGAGATAAGCAGGCAATGTAAACATGAGGGATTTGGGTCAGGTATAAGAAAAAACAACAGTGTAGAGGTGAGTATAAATAACAAGGAACTTTGAATGTGGAGTTAGAGACATAATAAAGAGTAGAAAAAGTGGCATATTTAAAGGTGCAACCCTGTCTGACCAACCAGCTACTACACAGCTCTACCTGATGTCACCTGAGGAAAGGCAGGCCCAGATGTGTCAAGAAATGCTACTAATATGAATATGCAAAATCCCCTGATTTAAAAATATTACCAGCTAATAGAGGTATTTTTTTAACCCAGAGTATTATTAAGTCATACGATAGTTATTATTAAAATGTCAGCTAATGGAGCTCCCAGCTTGAACCTAAGATAGATTCACACTGAGGTTGAGCATGTATAAAATATACAAGGGGGAGAGTGCTCTAGTGCTTTCTTCATGTGAGTAAACCCAAGCACCTTTTGGGAAAGAATTCATGTATCAGAAGAGAGTCAAAGCACAAGAATTTGTTACAAATTGATGAGAGGCAGCAGAGATGGGGATAAGTATCCTTTGTAGTGCATCTAATCCTTCAATACAAAGCACAAAGATAAGGGTAGTAGCAGACTTATTTACAGAAACTCGGCAGGTCAGAAAGGAATGGCAGGAAATCTTCAATGTGATGAACAGGAAAGATATGCAGCCAAGAATCCTTTATTCGGCCAGCCTGTCATTCAGAATGGAAGGAGAGATAAAGGTTTTCCCAAACAAACAAAAACTGAAGGAATTCATCAGAAATAAACCAGCCTTACAAGAGACCCTGAGGGGGACTTTATGAAGGAAAGGTTGCAAGGAACACAAAGTACCAGAGACATCCTTACAAGCATGAAACCTAGAGATAACACAGTGATTCTAAACCCATATTTTTCAATATTAACACTGAATGTAAATGGACTAACTGCTCCAATTAAAGACATAGGGTAACAGAGTGGATTAAAAAACAAGACCCATCTATTTGCTGTCTTCAAGAGACTCATTTTAGACCTGAGGACACCTTCAGATTGAAAGCGAGGGGATGGAGAACTATCTACCATGCTACAGGAACTCAGAAGAAAGCTGGAGTAGCCACACTTATATCAGACAAACTAGACTTTAAAGTAAAGAATGTAACAAGAGATGAAGAAGGGCATTATATAATAATCACAAGGACTATCCAGCAGGAAGAGCTAACAACTATAAATATATATGTGCCAAATTCGGGGCACCCAAATATGTAAAACAACTAATTACAATCATAAACAATCTTATCGATAGAAATGTGCTAATTGCAAGGGACTTTAACACTCCATTCACAGCATTGGATAGATCCAATAAACAGAGAATCATTAAAGAAACAATGATCCTAAACAACACATTGGAACAGATGGGCCTGACCGATATCTTCAGGGCTCTTCATCCAGAAGCAAAGAAATTTACATTCTTCTTAAATGCACATGGTACATTTTCCAAGATAGACCACATACTGGGGCACGAGGAAGCTCTCAATAAGTATAAAAGAATTGAGATCATACCATGCACACTTTCAGACCACAATGCTTTGAAACTTGAAATCAACCACAGGAAAAAGTCTGGAAAATCCCCAAAAACATGGAGGCTAAAGAACGACATACTAAAGAACGAATGGGTCAACCAAGCAATTAGAGAAGAAATTTAAAAATACATGGAAACAAATGAAAATGAAAATACAACAATCCAAATGCTTTGGGATGTGGCAAAGGCAGCCCTGAGAGGAAAATATATTGCAATCCAGGCCTATCTCAAGAAACAAGAAAAATCACTAACACAAAATCTAACAGCACTCCTGAAGGAACTGGAGCAGAACAGCTAAGACACCCCAATCCCAGCAGAGAGAAATAACAAAAATCAGGGCAGAAATTAATAATATGAAAACTGAAAAAGTAGTGGAACAGATCAATGAAACCAAAAGCTGGTTCTTTGAAAATTAAATAAAATTGATAAGCCTCTAGCCAGGCTTCTCAAAAAGAAAAGGGAGAAAACCCAAACAGATAAAATCATGAATGAAAAGGGAGTGATTACAACCAATCCCTCAGAAATAAAAGCAACTATCAGGGAATACTATGAAAAATTATATGTCATCAAATTGGACAACCTGGAAGAAATGGACAAATTCCTGAACAGCCACACACTACCAAAACTCAAATGGGAAGAAATAGAAAATTTGAACAGACCCATAACTAGTGAAGAAATTGAATCAGTTATCAAAAATTTCCCTACAAATAAGAGTCCTGGACCAGATGGCTTCCCTGGGGAATTTTACCAGACATTTAAAACAGAGTTAAGACCTATCCTCCTCAAGCTATTCCAAAAAATTGAGACGGAAGGAAAACTCCTGGACTCATTCTATGAAGCCAGCATCACTTTGATTCCCAAACCAGATAGAGACCCAGCAAAAAAAGAGAACTACAGGCAATATCCCTGATGAATATGGATGCAAAGATTTTCAACAAGATACTAGCAAATTGAATTCGACAGCATATAAAAAGAATTATTCACCATGATCAAGTGACATTCATCCCTGGGTTGCAGGGATGGTTCAATATTTGCGAATCAACCAATGTGATACATCGCATTAACAAAAGAAAAGATAAGAACTATATGATCTTGTCAATAGATGCAGAAAAAGCATTTGACAAAATACAGCATACTTTCTTAATAAAAACCCTAGAGAAAGTTGGGATAGAAGGAACATACTTAAACATCATAAAAGCCATTTATGAAAAGCCCACAGCCAATATCATCCTCAATGGGAAAAAACTGAGAGCCTTCCCCCTGAGATCGGGAACAAGATAGGGATGTCCACTCTCACCACTGCTATTTAACAGTGTTAGAGGTCCTAGCATCAGCAATCAGACAAGAAAACAAAATAAAGGCCTCAGGATTGGCAAAGATGAAATCAAACTTTCACTTTTCACAGGTGACATGATACTTTACATGGAAAACGCGACAGCCTGCTGGACAATCAAAAGCCTGCTAGAACTGATCCATGAATTCAGCAAAGTTGCAGGGTACAAGATCAATGTTCAGAAATCAGTTGCATTTCTATACACCAACAATGAAGCAGCAGAAAGAGAAATAAAGAAGCTAATCCCATTCACAATTGCACCAAAAACCATAAAATACCTAGGAATAAACCTAACCGAAGATGTAAAAGATCTCTACGCTGAAAACTATAAAAATCTTAAATGAAGGAAAATGAAGAAGACACAAGGAAATGGAAAAACATCCCATGCTCATGGATTGGAAGAATAAATATTGTTAAACTGTCGATACTACCAATCTACACATTCATTGCAATCCCAATCAAAATTGCACTGGCATTCTTCTCAAAGCTAGAGCAAACAATCCTAAAATTTGTATGGAACCACAAAAGACCCCGAATAGCCAAAGTAATACTGAAGAATAAAACCAAGGCAGGAGGCATCACAATCCAAGACTTTAACCTCTACTACAAAGCGGTAATCATCAAGACAGAATGATATTGGCACAAAAACAGACACATAGACCAATGGAATAGAATAGAGAACCCAGAAATGGACCCACAAGCATATGGCCAACTAATCTTTGACAAAGCATGAAAGAGTATCCGATGGAAAAAAGACAGCCTCTTTAACAAACGGTGCTTGGAGAACTGGACAGCAACCTGCAGAAGAATGAAACTAGACCACTTTCTTACACCACTCACAAAAATAAACTCAAAATGGATGAAGGACTTAAATGTGAGACAGGAATCCATCAAAATCCTAGAGGAGAAAGCAGGAAAGAAAGCCTTTTTGACCTGAGCCACAGCAATTTCTTACTCTCCACATCTCCAAAGGCAAGGGAATTAAAAGCAAAAATGAACTATTGGGTCCTCATAAAGATAAAAAGCTTCTGCACTGCAAAGGAAACAATCAACAAAACTAATAGGCAACTGATGGAATGGGAAAAGATAGTTGCAAATGACATATTGGATAAAGCACTAGTATCTAAAATTTATAAAGAACACACCAAACTCCACTTCTCCAAAGAAGACATCCAGATGGCCAACAGACACATGAAATGATGCTCAATGTCACTCATCATCAGGGAAATACAAATCAAAACCACATTGAGATACCACTTCACACTGATCAGAGTGGCTAAAATGAGCAAATCAGGAAACTATAGATGCTGGCGAGGATGTGGAGAAACAGGCACCCTCTTACACTGTTGGTGGGAATGCAAACTGGTGTAGCCGCTCTGGAGAACGGTGTGGAGGTTCCTCAAAAAAATGGAAATAGAACTACCCTATGACCCAGAAATAGCACTGCTAGGAATTTACCCAAGAGACACAGGAGTGCTGATGCACAGCGGCACATGTACCCCGATGTTTATAGCAGCACTTTTGACAATAGCCAAATCATGGAAAGAAACTAAGTGTCCATCAACTGATGGACGGATAAAGAAGATGTGGTTTATATATACAATGGAATACTATGTGGCAATGAGAAAGAATGAAATCTGGCCATGTGTAGCAACATGGATGGAACTGGAGGGTATTATGTTAAGTGAAATAAGTCAGTCAGAGAAAGACAGATACCATATGTTTCCACGCATAGGTAGATTTTGAGAGACTTAGCAGAAAACCATGGGGGAGGGTCAGAGGGAGAAAAAAAAAGCCACAGAGAAGGAGGGAGACAAAACATAAGAGACTCTTAAAAACTAAGAACAAACTGAGGGTTGAGGGGAAGTATGGGAGGGGGGAGAGGGGGTGACAGGCACTAAGGAGGGCACTTGTTGGGATGAGCACTGGGTGTTGTATGAAAACCAATTTGACAATAAATTGATTTAAAAAATAAAAATAAAGCATCTAGAAGGGAAGTCTATGACAAAAAATAAAGAAAAGAAAAAGACATTATGTTATGTAATCAGTACAATTATCAAAATCATAAAAATTCACAATGATATTATACTTACCTAGTCTATGGTTCTTACCCAAATTTTATCAATTTTCTGACTAATGTCCTTTAGAGTAAAAGCAAATGAAGGTTTTCTGGCCCAGAATCAAAAACAAAAACAAAAACAAAAACAACTTACCAAAGCCAAGCATAATGGCACACTGGCAGATAAAAGTCATGCTCTTGGGGAACATAGAATCTATGCTCTAAGGCAACAAGACAAACAAATCTGAAACTTTAGGGAACCATCCCTGTGACCAGCAACAGTGAGAGGCAGAAAACAGAGCTGGAATGGGGAGGAGAATACGTAGGGTACCGTAGAGTCAATGGCTGCAGTGCCTCTCAAACTTTTGTTTGCACAGGAATCCCCTGGACATCTTATTAAAATGCAGTTCTGATTCCCGAAGTCTGGTGGAACCAAAACTTCTGTTTCTTACAGGTAACTTCCAGGCGTGGCTTCTGGTTCTCACATGACATGTGGAGAAGCAAGAGGGCTTAATGCTTCCTGGGAACTTTCATCCCTCCAAGGGAAACACAAAACTTCGTAAGGGTCGGAGTTGCTCAAGAAATATATGATTGTGATCTCAGGTAAACCCCTTCATGAAGGTGAGGCTGATGTGACAAGCAGGGGGACAGTCACCCCCGTGACTTTGGGAGAAATATTATGTGCATAGAAAACAGATTTCACGCCAGTCGATCTGTACTTGGATATAAGTAAGCACCGACTGTGCTGGAATCTTAAAACACACACGATTCACCAGTGGGGTTCCATATTTGATCTCGGAACATTGATAAACTAAATATTAAGGTGACTAGTTCATGGACTTAATTTCTTCCTATCACTTTGTCTAATTCCTCTCTTGCTTCCCTATTAGAGGACCATGGCTTGTGCTTCATAATCTCCAGGTGTTCCTGTTCCGGCCAGAACTAGGAGGTAGCCTTTCCACCGAGGACAGCTTCCTTCAGTGAAGGAAGTGAAATAGTGAAACGTATTTGCCCTAAGAAGCTCTTATCTAAGAAGCCCTCTGTACCTCCTCCATCCTGACTGGCCACCTGTTTCAGAGTCTATTTAATTAAAACGAGTGTCAGTGGCTCCATTTGTCACTCTCCCTGTAAGTAATCATAGAGTCCGCCTCCTTGCCCGCAGAGCCCTCACCGGTGAGTCTCAGCTGCGCTGCAGGCATACAGCATTTTCAGCGGCAGTTGCTCCCACCCCTCATTGGGGATTAATTACTCTGCAGGAGCAGTCGGCCTGGTACAACAAAACAATTTTCATTCATCAGCCGTGAGTGTGAAATTAATGAAAGCCACGATCTCACTGGAATGCAACACTCAGTTCTCATTTGTGCTGTCAATACTGGAAGAAATGGGATACTTTTTTTCCTCCTCTATATACTTCTGCTTTCAGCAATAAAATCAGATTAGACTTTCATAAATGCCAAGGATTACACTTTTGGATACACACACACATGTACACAGAAGGAGAGAGAGACAGGGAGAGAATGCCAAATGTATTGGGGAAAACAGCAGCAGCCTCTGAAGGCAATGTATTAAAGCAAATTACAGAAGCTATCCTCCTATCGATGTCCATTTTAAGGAAGTAATTCTTGGCTTTATTTCCTCCCAAGCTTCCTCCTCTGACCCAAAAGCAACCACATGCTATTAAGGTAAAAGATTGTAGGGAGTTACAACATAAATTTCTAGTCTCAAAGTTTTTATCAGCATGTACATTAATGCATTTTAAAATCTCCATTTAAATTTTAATTAACCTGGAGACTGAAAATGCGCCCTGGATAAGGAAGACACCAAAAGACTAGATCTTGGAGGTTCTGGTCAGGACTAATGGTGGCTTCCTGAATCCAAATCATTGTACACATCCTCCCCCTAAAAATAAGATCAACAAGGAGCAAAAATGAAACTACACATTCCATGTCTCAGCGTTGCTAGGAGAGAAAGAATAGCGTGAGCTTCAAATTAACTAAAATCTATCTATCTATCTATCTATATATATATATCCAAATTACAACAGAGCTCCCGCCACCATCATCATTAGCTTTGTCCCCTGAAAGGACAGGAAAGTAATGACAAATTAGCAGTTGTGAGTTTGTTTCCTCAAACCTACCATCCGGACTTTGGTTTCCTAATACCATTCTGCACCAAAACATACCAAGGCTCTTTAAAGAAATGGTTGATTCCTGGGATGAGCAGAGAAAGTATAAAGTGAGCTTGGACTACCTTATGCCAAAAAGTAAAGAAGTGCTTAAAAATTTGACACGGGCATGTCACAAAAGACACCAGTGCCAGTTTAAGGGGCTCCTTCCTACTGGCCAAAAAATGGAACATTTAGAGCATTAAAATGAATAAGGACAGCAATGGATTATAACCCAGTGAATAAGAATCCACAAGTCTACATACTGATAATAAATAGATACATAAATAAATCTATATGCAAAGGAGAAACAGAAAATCTTTCTTATAGAAGAATGCTAATAACTATAGGAGGAAAATCATCATTTTGCAAACATAATTATAAAATTTTATTCATGTAAAAAATCATCAACGTGTGCTTCATCTTTGATGTGGAAGTTTGACAAGTAGTAAGATGATCACACAGCCTCAAAGTATCTCCCAATGAATTATTTATTAATTAAAATAAGAAAAATGACTACACAGTGGAGATATTAGAAAACACCATAATAAAGTAACCAAAATTAATATTACTCAAAGGAATAAATGGACATGTGCCTTCAGATATGATACCCCAGAAAGATCTATCACTTACAAAATATTCCAGCCAAAAATATATAACCCGATTCTAACCATGAGGAAACATCACAGAAACCTAGATTGAGGAACATTCTACTAAATAGTTCTTCAAAATGTTGATGACATGAAAGACCAAAAAAGACTACCATTTCAAAATGATAAATTTCCATGTGCTACACACATGTTGGATCATGACTATTTTTCAGCTTCTGTGGTTTCACCTAATGTTTATAATTTACTTTCTTTTATCTTGATTAAAGTGTGTTTGCATCTCAGATTCCCCACTTTATGCCTGAGGACTTCTCTGTACTACCACTTATCCTGTTAATCCTATCTGGCCTGGAGACTTTCTTCCTGGCATTTCTCTTTACTGCTCTCCTGAATTGGACCGAATGCTTCCTAAATTCCAAATCTTCTCATCTCTTGGTTCGTACCTTTCTTTTTTGTAAAAGTGTATGTTTAATTGTTTGTTTCTTTTTTCTGAAATGACGTGAGGAAGGCAAACTCTCTTGAATCTTTTCACATGTGGAAACATTTTTGTTTTACACTTATACCTGATGAGGAGTTTGCCTGGAAGGGGAATTATCTGTTCAAAATCATTTTTTCCAAGAGACTTCCAGTCAAGATAGCATTGTAGCTTTAGGTATAGATATGCCCCTGCTCAATGTTCCAAGTAGTATGGGAGATTAAAATAAAAAAGAGTGGATTTAAAAAAAATCAAAACAAGACAGTCATGTCAAAGTCCAGAAATAGAACAGAAACAAAGCGGTAGACAGGGATAAAGTCACATAGCTCCCACAGCAACAGACTGAAGCCAGACTCATTACCAGAAATTGGGCTAGGCTAGGACTTACCATCTCATGACAGGTACCTAGGGGGGAAAAATCACCTCATTAGCTGCCTGGAAATAAAGCTTATAAGAAACGTGGCAAGACAGAGCCTTGCAAACAGAACCTGAGCCAAGCTACTCCCTGGCTTTGTAATTGGATATAAAACATACCCGGCATCACTAGAGAACAAAAGTCTCAAGTAACCATTTAAAATGTAGTTCTAGACTGAAGCGGTGGTACCCAAAACTACCAAACTGGTCAGTAGAGAGAGAAAGAAATAATCCTTCCATTCAAGGTGACTCTGCACACCCTGATTTCAAGTGTGTGAAGAAAATGAATGAAACTCTAGGAAAAAGTTAGTACAGGTGAAATGAAAATACCAATGCAATCTAAAAAAGACATTGTATCAGACACCTCTTACATACCACTTCAGATCTTCCCCATGTTACATCTCTCATATCCCATTCTCCACTGAGGTGACCAGCTTTGCATGGGTTCCGACCAGCTTCGAGCAGATGCAAGGTACAGAGCTCATACACGGAAGGTCTGCCCTGTCAGCGGACTTATGTTGACCCCAAATGAGATTGATTTGTGCTTTTTTAAGCCAACCGATTATTTCAAATTTTGCCTTATTAAAATTATAAGAACCATGGTCCGTAGCACTGGTATCAGCACTTTAGTCTTCCAAATTCTCAATTATGTTCATTAGATAATAAGGGCAAAGTGCAGAATGTTGATATCATGGCACAAACACTGCCATATAACGGTGTTGTCACTGTCCAAACCAAAGTATTGACTAATGTATACAATTCCAAATCTGACATATGGAAATAGTTCAGGGCTGCCATTTGAATATGAACTAAAGGCCTTCCCATGCACACGAGCTATTTGTAATTTACTTGCCATGAGCTTTGACTTCACCAATTTCTTGGTGTGTTTTGTTTGTTTGTTGTTGTTTATACCAAGAATTCAGCTTCACATACTTCTTTGAACATTTCAAAATACATCGAAAGCAACTTACAGTGTGCCAATATAAAAATGAAGAAGGAATTCTACCACATTCTCTCAAGTTCCCTTTCAATAACTGAGTTTTTATGATTTTATGGAAACAAATATGATTTGAAACAAACATGCAACAGTCTTTTACCAACCTGTAAGATATTTTTCTGTGGTGCACGTTACACATTTATGCCAGATAATCTCCACAAATCTCTCTGACCCTTGTTCACTTCTTTAGGTATCTTTTATCCAAACAAGGCACTTTTGAAAGTGAAAGGTATCCTAAGAATTATAACAAGGCAGTAATGAAACCACAGGGGAAACTAAGACATATAGTCACCTTACCTCTGTTTGCCCTCATTGCTAGCTATAGCTGCCTTTTTGGGTCCTCATTAAGAATCCAAAATAGTTTTCCAGTTTTGCCTTCCACCACTTCCCCACACAAACTCTCTGCTATAAGTAAACTAGCCCTTTTATTGGCTCCCAAACGTATCTTACGTCTCTGCTAAGAGACTCGCCTCCCCATTTCCTAAGGTAATTATATCATACATAATACGACTCTTATATGCCAGGCACTGTTCTAATCTCTATAAATGAATTATTTTAATCTTCAAATACCCACATAAATTAGGTATAATTACTAACTCAAATTTATAGATAAGGCAACTAAAATTTGCCCAAGTCGACACAGATAGGGGTTCTTTTCCAGGGTCACTGCTATCCACCACTACATACACTGCCTAGTTCAAATCTTATCCACTGCCTAGAAACTTCCTTGTCCTTCTATCCCCAGAAGATCCCAGAATCCTCTGATCTCCTAGTAAATGTTATACTACCTTATAAGATTTCATCTCTCAGTGTCTTATTTTCCCCTCTTTTATTATTATTCATAATGTTATGTGTCTGTGTCTTACGTATCTAATTCTTGAGAGCAGGAGCCCTCTGTTTATTATCACCAATTATTGCTTGATTTTTTTTTTACAGTTTCATTGTTATTGCCTTGTTGATTTTATATATATCTGAGACATACTTGGATACCTAGTAAACTTCTTTCAAAATACATACATGTTTCAATTCTTTGGAATGGACTTAAATTAGATTAGGTTTTCTTTGTTTAGGAGAAATAGTCCACTGCAAAATCAAAATGTACTCACTCATTCAGTCCACAAGGATTTATGGAACATGTATTATGCAGCGAAGTACTGTGCTGGGCACCCAGGATATGGAAATTTAAAATTCAGTCCCTCGCAGACCTGTGTGGAAGGCTGAGTAGTACACAGACTTCTGTGTTGGAGTTGTAGTATGCTATAATAGGGCTTTAGTAGAGCCATAATGAGGCTGTTCCGAGAGCTATAGAGACATTTGACGCTAACTGGGGGCAAGCACGAAGCTTCCAGGAAAGGCATGTCTGAGGTTACTTTAAAAGATTGAGTTAACTAAGAGAGAAAAGTGACAGTATTTAAAGAAGGGAAATCAGTATGTACAAAAAACAAACGAAAAACAATCAGATGATAGAAAATGGCCAAGTTTGGTTAGAGTAAGGGATTGGTATATACGGGCTGTAAGGGATAGCATGTCCAGAGATGGGACTGGAAGAGTAACATGGAAAATCAGGGAGAACTTTATATGCCACGTGTTTCAGCTGCCTCTTTTGTTCCCCTCCCCCCCCCACCCAGTCACGGCTTTGAGAAACAGTTCCACATGAGCTTCATGTCATTTTGTACCATAGATACTCACCGTGACTTAGTGCCATGCTTCCAGCTTGGGATTTTCCCGGGTCCTTGGGGTGGGGCACTGAAAGCAGACCATTCAGCCCTTAGGCATGTGTAGCCTACAAGTGTGTGTGGTGAGTGGGGGAATATAGATCTCTTTTGGGGCGATCCTCACCAAAGGGAAAGAGCCCATAAAGAAAGGCTTCTTCCAGTTGATGTGGATTCGGAAAGGCATTTGAGAAGGGCCCAGCAGGATGCAGGATCAAAGGACCCTCGCTGAACATGGCGAGAATCAATGTACCTTTGCATTGGCTCTATCTCCTTCCCTCTTCCACATTTCTCCGTCTCTCCCTCCTGCCCTGAGATGGCCTCACCAATAAACTACTTGCACTCAAGTCCTCACTTCATATTCTGCTTCTGAGAAGAACTCAGGCCCATACAGCAGACTCTGAAGTTTGATTTTATATGTAAATGCTGCCAAGAACCATTGGTTTGTTTTCAGCAGGGGAGTAACATGATTAGCTTTTCAATTGTGTGAGGACGGAATCCACAGGAGGCTGAAAAACAGAACGGGGAGTTTCCTCATATCTATGGCAACATAAAGTTACTGAGAAAACCCTGGAAGTAAATGGATTTTTTTTACATGAGAAAAAATAACAATAATGGGCTCAAAAAATGGCTAGCCAGATGGCACTTTCGGATTGCATTTGCGGAAAAGAAAAACCGTGCAGGGACAAGCTCTGGCTCCAGGGTAAATTATTTAGTAGGGAGAGTTTGGGGGTTTGGGGGCTCTCCTCCTTTTCACCTTTTCCTGTTTCGATATTCTTTTCAGAAACTTTTCAGTAACAAGGATGTGCTGGTAAACTATTTTCAGGGAGAGGAAAAAATTTCCAGTGTTAGCTGATTTCTGTGCTGGGAATACTCCCACCATAGCCAATTTCAAACTGCCAAGTGTTTCACAACCGACTCGCTAATTCTTTGAATATGTAACAACCCTCCCTCCACCACACAACCGTCACTTCCACAGGAAAGCCCCGGGCTATTCTCAACTCTGGCAACCAGTACCCTAGTTTCCTCTCTTTATCGAAATGCAACTGCCTTTCACTGGTCTTTATTGTAATGTTTTCATGAGATCCTAGTATTCTCAATTTTGATATGTTCCCCACCCAATGCTTCTCCTCCTTGGTCTCCAGGTAACATCATTTCATGTTTACAGGGTGTGGTGGGTGCTGGGATGTGTCCCTACCCCTCCCCTTCACCAGGCTGGTCCACTGTCCTCAGATAGTATGAGTGGTGGCTGCTATCTGTTCCCTGCTGCTTCCTCTGAGCAGAGGATAATTCCTTCAGATGAATGCGAGCCTCTTCATCCAGGAGATGGAATGGGGGAACGGCAGCCAACTATTGACATTACACAGAACCTCACACTGCTCCACTGGTGTTACTAACTCATCTTAATAAGACCTGATGAGCAAGAAATACTACACACCTGAATAGAAGACACACTGCTCCAGAGCATGGGAGATAAACCCCATGGAGTTTATCCAGGAGTCTGGTGGTTTGAGGCATGTTGGAACCTCCTCTCAAAAGGAAAGAACACATTATTTTTGCCCCTTCTACCTGTAAGAAATAACCAAAGTGCTCTGTGGACCTCTCTGGGTGTTGGAAGACACACATCCATTTATCAAGTGGCACGGAAGGTTGCTAGTTTGGGGTAGGGCTCACAGAAAGAACAGGTGCAGGCTGAAAAACAAGTAACCCGGAAGTGCGGTCCGTACAACACAGCAGATTCCATGTTACTAAAGTATCTAGAGTGAAGAAGGCATTATGTCAAAATCTCTAGCTAGCCTCAATAGGAAAGACATAGCACCAACCCATAGGGTTCGTGATCAGGACCGAGACCATGCCATACTGTGTACCATATCATCCGGTGCCTGCCACCCGATAGAGTTTTAGAGTATCATGTTGAAGGTACAGATGATACATCAGCTCAGAGATGACACCCTGTGGGAAAGGGGCATCATTCTTCAGGATACCACTTATACCTTAAGCCAGTACTATGGTAGGTTTATATGGTGGTTATTACATGGTGCTGTATTGCCAATACCTACAATTCATGGGTCCAGGAACCAATGGAAAGATGTAGGAAGATCCCATTCACCACCATTCCTGGGCCTCCACCTGGGGAATTCCTACAACTTTAGGTATTATTAGTTTTAAGCCCTTGGTCCCAGAATGGAATACTTCTACCAAGTAAAACAGTGAGACGCTAACTAAAAACTACAATTGCCATCTAGTTACTTTAGGCTCATCATGATGGTAATCTAGTTGGTATAAAAAGGAATTATCATACTGGCAGAAGGAATTGACCCTGATTGTCTCAAAGATATAGAACTGCTGCTGTATTATGATATATAATAATATATATAACTAGGTATATATATATTATTATACATTATTATATTAGGGGCAGATAAAAATATATCTGGTACTCAGGTACCTCTCTTGGTATTCACATGGTTTTAAGTGTAAATGGTCAAGGACAGCAACCACTACCTGACAAGGGCATAGAGATCAGAGGCTCAGACTCCACAAGAACTAAAAATGTGGGCCAACCCACTCATGCAAACCACCTAGACCAGCAGAAGTCCTGGCTAGGTGGGAGGAGGGGGTCTAAAATGGATGGTAGAGAGGGAGAAAATAAATATTAGTTATTACATCGAGACCAACCACAGTATGGGAGCCATAATTTATATTCCACTAACTCTCCCACTGACTGTGGCAAAGCTGTGCCTGGATGAAATGAACTTGATAGAAGAAGCAAGTAAATCGGAACAGGGCAAGAGGTGGACTATAGTGGATGCACCAGAACTCTCTTCACAAGACTGGCTCACTCCCCCATCCCTCCCAAGCAGCATGAATATTGACTGCTAAAAACTCACAACATCCTCTTTCTCTGGATAAATGTCTCAGCAGAATGGACAATGCTTTGACACACACACATAAACACACAAACATGGACAGCCAATGGCCGATGATAGACCGACACAGGCATACGAAATGCCAGCCCCTTGCTGCAAGGTGGAAACAAATCCATGGTACAATTTGTCTTCCAATTACCCAGACTGCAGCTGGTCTCCAGCCAAGACCACTCCCTGCCTGAGTTGTCTTCCCCTGCCCTAACCTGCTTCCTTCACCCCTTACTTCCGAGAGTTCTCTCTCAATAAGTCACTTTTCACAAGAACCCAATCTTCTGCTTCTAGAGACTTCACCTGAAGCAGAAGACATTGCTGGAGCAGGAAAGTGGGGGGAAGCAAAAGAAAATAATTTCAGGTGGCAGATCAAAATGAAGGCCAAAATAACTGGGAACAAATGTTTTCTCATTGTTCTTTGAATCATACTGGGATGTTGTCAGCTTCTATTATGTAAAATAAGTTAATATCTACCTTGCAAATTTGCCGAGGATTAAAGAAACACTATTGTTAGAAAGGTACCTCAGGTAATTTCTGTCACATGTAGACATTCAATAAAGGGTTGCTCTTATTACCAGTACTAATAATATTCTTTTAAGTCAGTGTTTTAAAAAGCTGGTTTGCGACTAGCAGAATGGGGAAAGCCAGAGCAGCGTTGCTGAAAGGCTTGCTGAGAGAAAGTCTGCCCTGCTCTGCATGCAGAGAGCTTTCCTATCATTGTTCTCCTCAAATGTGAAATGAGTTCCACCTCACTGACTGCGGAGCCCCTGAGGTGACTCGCTTGGAAGGGGGAGGAGGGACAGAGGCAGCGAAGGAAGAAGCCGTGGGAATGAAAGATCGCTGCCACTCTGTAGTCATTGTGTTCAGTCTTTTATTTTGTTTTTGATTCAATGTAGGCAAGCAGAAGGGAAAAATAAAGAAATGTGCACTATTTGGGGGGAAGTTCTTTTCTGTTTTAGATTGCTCAGTTTAAGTCAAATGTGGGATGCACCTGTTTAAAATTACACAATTAGTGCCCTGCTATGAATATGGCAGAGAGCTGATAGGCTTAGACTTATACTGCTGTTAGTTGATAGTGAATTGCTTACCACCCCTAATGTCATTTGATGTCTATGAAGTTCTAATGGTAAAATAATAGAATCAGGTAAAAAGCTCTATGCCTTAGAAAAGATGAATAGCAGCCAGAAATCAAAAGGAATGAATACTGGGGGGAAAAATTAAGAGGAAATGAACTGCAAAGTCAGAAAAAAAACAAGGATAAGAAAAATAAATGTTATGAAATGTGATCGCTATTAAAGTGCTTTAGTAATTCAAGTAGCATGATCTAATGTGAATTAAATTGCAAAAAATAAAAATTAAATCTTACCAAAGTTGTTTAGTAATGGTGTGGCAGGTACTATTGCTTGTCTATCCAACAGCTATTTCCAAACCATGCTCTGCCAGGGAGGCAATGCCTTATACTCGCATTCCCAGCCTCTTGTTATAACGAACAGTGGCCCTAAGACCCTATTCCAGCTAATGAAATGTCAGACAGTGCTTCTAGAAACTTTTCAGAATTTTCTTTTTCCTTTCTGATAGAAGAGGCACACCCACAAAGAATGTTCTTTTTTGCTTTTCCTCTTTTTCTGTTTTTGCCTCTGGATTAGCTTTAAGCTATGGTGGTCACCTTCAATCCATGAGGGGACATCACAAACAAGCTAAGGATGAGAGCGCAGAACAGGAAGAACTGAGTTGTTTATCACATTATCAAGCCACCAAACAACCTGAGCAATGATCTCTTCTAAACTTTTTTTTTTGCTGTTCATTTTATTTTTTTAATTTACATCCAAGTTAGTTAGCATATAGTGCAACAATGATTTCAGGAGTATATTCCTTAATACCCCTTACCCATTTAGCCCATCCCCACTCCCACAATCCCTTTGTATATACACATTGGTGTATATATATATACACATATATATACATGTATGTATGAATGTACATATATATATATACGTGTATGTATGTATGCATATATATATATGTATATGTATATATACACCACATCTTCTTTATCCATTCATCCATAGATGGACATTTGGGCTCTTTCCATACTTTGGCTATTATTGATAGCGCTGCTATAAACATTAGGGTGCATGTGCCCCTTCGAAACAGCATAGCTGTATCCCTTGGATAAATACCTATTAGTGCAATTTCTGGGTCGTAGGGTAGTTCTATTTTTAATTTTTTGAGGAACCTCCATACTGTTTTCCAGAGTGGCTATACCAGTTCACATTCCCAACAGTGGTACAAAAGAGATCCTCTTTCTCCGCATCCCTGCCAGCATCTGTTGTTGCCTTAGCTGTTAATGTTAGCCATGCTGACAGGTGTTAGGTGGTATCTCGTTGTAGTTTTGATTTGTATTTCCCTGATGATGAGTGATATCAAGCATTTTTTCATGTATCTGTTGGTCATCTAGATGTATTCTTTGGAGAAGTGTCTATTCATGTCTTTTGCCCATTTCTTCACTGGACTATTTGATTTTTGGATGTTGAGTTTGATAAGTTCTTTATAGATTTTGGAAACTAACCCTTTATCTGATATATTGTTGGCAAATATCTTCTCCCATTCCATTGGTTGCCTTTTAGTTTTGCTGATTGTTTCCTTCGCAGGGCAGAAGGTTTCATTTTGATGAGATCCCAATAGTTCATTTTTGCTTTTGTTTCCCTTGCCTCCAGAGATGGGTTGAGTAAGAAGTTGCTGAATCCAAGGTCAAAGAGGCTTTTGTCTGCTTTTTCCTCAAGGATTTTGATGGCTTCTTGTCTTATATTTAGGTCTTTCATCCATTTTGAGTTTATTTTTGTGTATGGTATAAGAAAGTGGTCTAGGTTCATTCTTCTGCATGTCGCTGTCCAGTTTTCCCAGCACTACTTGCTGAAGAGACTGTCTTTATTCCATTGAATATTCTTTCCTGCTAGTCAAAGATGAATTAGCCATATGTTTGTGGGTCTATTTCTGGGTTCTCTCTTCTGTTCCATTGATCTGAGTGTCTGTTTTTGTGCCAGTACCATACTGTCTTGATGATTACAGCTTTGTAATACAGCTTGAAGTCTGGGATTGTGATGCCTCCAGCTTTGGTTTTCTTTTTCAAGATTGCTTTGGCTATTTGGGGTATTATCTGGTTCCATACAAAGTTTAGGATTGTTTGCTCTAGCTCTGTGAAGAATGCTGGTGTTATTATGATAGGGATTGCATTGAATATGTAGATTGCTTTGGGTAGTATTGACTTTTTAACAATGTTTGTTCTTCCTATCCAGGAGCATGGAATATTTTTCCATTTTTTGTGTGTGTCTTCTTCAATTTCTTTCATAAGCTTTCTATAATTTTCAGTGTATAGATTTTTCACCTCTTTGGTTAGATTTATTCCTAGGTATTTTATGGATTTTGGTGCAATTGTAAATGGGATCGATTCCTTGATTTCTCTTTCTGTTGCTTCATTGTTGGTGTATAGGAATGCAACCGATTTCTGTGCATTGATTTTATATCCTGCCACTTAGCTGAATTCCTGAATCGGTTCTAGCAGTTTTTTGGTGGAATCTTTTCGGCTTTTCCATAAAGAGTATCATGTCATCTGTGAAGAGTGAAAGTTTGACCTCCTACTGGCCAATTTGGATGCCTTTTATTTCTTTGTTTTATCTGATTGCTGGCGCTAAGACTTCTAAAATTATGTTGAATAACAGTGGCGAGAATGGACATCCCTGTCTTGTTCCTGACTTTAGAGGGAAAGCTCTCAGATTTTCCCCGTTGAGGATGATATTAGCGGTGGGTCTTTCACATATGGCTTTTATGATCTTGAGCTATGATCCTCGTATCCTTACTTTCTTAAGGGTTTTTATTAAGAAAGGATGTCAAGTGCTTTGTCTGCATCTATTGAGGGGATCGTCCTTTCATTTATTGATGTGATGAATCACATTGTTTTCTGGATATGAACCAGCCCTGCATTCCAGGTATAAATCTCAGTTGGTCGTGGCGAATAATTTTTTTTAATGTATTGTTGGATCTGGTTGGCTAGTAACTTGTAGAGGATTTTTGCATCCATGTTAATCAGGGAGATTGGTCTAGAGTTCTCTTTTTAGTGGGCCCTTTGTCTGATTTTGGAATCAAGGTAATGCTGGCTTCATAAAAGAGTTTGGAAGTTTTCCTTTCATTTCTATTATTGGAACAGCTTCATGAGAATAGGTGTTTACTCTTCCTTAAATGTTTGGTGGAATTCCCCTGGAAAGCCAACTGGCCCTGGCCTCTTGTTTTTTGGGAGATTTTTGATTACTAATTTGATTTCTTTACTGGTTATGGGTCTGTTAAAATTTAGTTTCTTTCTGTTTCAGTTTTGGTAGCTTATATGTTTCTAGGAATTTGTCCATTTCTTCCAGATTGCCCATTTTACTGGCATATAATTGCTCATAATATTCTCTTACTATTGTTTTTATTTCTGCTATGTTGGTTGTTATCTCTCCTCTTTCATTCTTGGTTTTATTTATTTGGGTCCTTACCTTTTTCTTTTTGTCAAATTGGCTAGTGGTTTATCAGTTTTGTTAATGCTTTCAAAGAACAAGCTTCTGGTTTCATTGATCTGTTCTGCTGTGTTTTTTGGTGTTTTGATAGCATTGATTTCTGTTCTAATCTTTATTATTTCCTGTCTTCTGCTGGTCTGGGGTTTTATTTGCTGTTCTTTTTCCAGATCCTTAAGGTGTAAGGTTAGGTTGTATATCTGAGACCTTTCTTTCTTTAGGAAGGCCTGGATTGCTATATACTTCCCTCTTATGACCACCTTTGCTGCATCCCAGTGGTATTGGGCTGTGGTGTTATCATTTTCATTGGCTTCCATGTATTTTTTAATTTTCTCTTTAACTTCTTGGTTAGTCCATTCATTCTTTAGTAGGATGTTCTTTAGTCTCCAAGTATTTGATATCTTTACAAATTTTTTCTTATGGTTGATTACGAGTTTCATAGCATTGAGGTCTGAAAATATGCACAGTTTGATTTCGATCTTTTTGTACTTATTGAGGGCTGATTTGTGTCCCAGTATGTGATCTATTCTGGAGAACGTTCCATGTGCACTGAAGAAGAATGTATAATCTGCTACTTTACGATGAAATGTTCTGAATATCTCTGTTAAGTTCATCTGGTCCAGTGTGTCATTCAAAGCCATTGTTTCCTTGTTGATATTCCGTTTAGATGATCTGTCCATTGCTGTAAGTGCAGTGTTGAAGTCCCCTACTATTATGGTATTATTCTCATTTATGTTTGTGATTAATTGATTTATATGTTTGGGTGCATCCACATTTGGAGCATAAATGTTTACAATTGTTAGTTCTTCTTGATGGATAGACCCCTTAATTATGATATAATGCCCTTCTTCATCTCTTGTTACAGTCTTTCTTTTAAAGTCTAGATTGTCTGATATAAGTATGGCTAGTCCGGCTTTCTTTTGTTGGCCATTAGCATGATAGATGGTTTTCTATCCCCTTAATTTCAATCTGAAGGTGTCTTTAGGTCTAAAATGGGTCTTTTGTAAACAGAATATAGATGGATCTTGTTTTCTTATCCATTCTGTTACCCTATGTCTTTTGATTGGAGCATTTAGTCCATTGACGTTTAGAGTGAGTACTAAAAGATATGAATTTATTGCCATTATGTTTTTTATGGAGTTGGGAGTTTCTGGTGGTGTTCTCTGGTCCTTTTAGTCTTTGTTGCTTTTGGTCTTTTTTTTTGGTCTTTTCTTGCCTCAGAGAGCCCCCCTTAAAACATCTTGCAGGGGTGGTTTAGTGGTCATGAACTCCTTTAATTTTTGTTTGGGAAACTTTTAATCTTTCCTTCTATTTTGAATGACAGACTTTCTGGATAAAGAATTCTTGGCTGCATATTTTTCTGATTAGCACCTTGAATATACCCTGCCTCTCCTTTCTGGCCTCCCAAGTGTCTGTGGATAGGTCTGCTACAAACCTGATCTGTCTTCCCTCGTAGGTTAAGGACTTTTTTCCCTTGCTGCTTTCATGATTTTTTCCTTGTCTGAGTATTTTGTGAATTTGACTATGATATGCCTTGTTGATGGTCAGTTTTTGTTGAATCTTGTGGGAGTCCTCTTGCTTCCTGGATTTTGATGTCTGTGTCTTTCCCCAGGTTAGGAAAGTTTTCCATTATGATTTGCTAATATAAGCCTTATACCCCTTTTTCTCTCTCTTCATTTTCTGGGACCCCTATGATTCTGATGTTGTTCCTTTTTAATGAGTCACTGATTTCTCTAATTCTTAAAACATGCTCTTTTGCCTTAGTCTTCCTCTTTTTTTTTTCTGCTTCATTATTCTGCATAAGGTTGTCCTCTATATCACTGATTTGCTGCTCTGCCTCATCCATCCTTTCTGCCATGGCATCCATTCAAGATTGCAGCTCAGTTATAGCATTTTTTATTTTATCCTGACTAGCTTTTACTTCTTTCACCTCCATAGAGAGGGATTCTAATCTATTTTCTACCCCAGCTAGTATTCTTATTATCGTGATTCTATATTCTGGTTCAGACATCTTGCTTGTATCTGCGTTGGTTAAGTCCCTGGCTGTTGTTTCTTTCTTCTTTTTCTTTTGGGGTGAATTCTTTCATTTCATCATTTTGAGGGAAGAAAAGGAATTAATAAGGTAAAAAAATTAAAATTAAAAAATTAAAAAATTAAAAGCAACACACACACACACACACAAATATCAAATAATGCTAGATCCTCCATGTGTTTTGGTCTGGTTATTGAAAGGAACTTGATAGATTAGAGACAAAAAAAAAAAGAAAAGAAAAGAAAATGTTTAAAAATTTGAGGAAATGAATACAATGAAATAAATAAATTGAAATGATGGCAGTAAATTAGATTTTAAAAATTTACAAAAAAGGGGAAAATTTAGTAGAAAAAAGTAAAGAAATATATTTTAATAAAAATTTAAAATAAAAATAATTTTTTTCTCTTTCTGTATTCAAGAAAAAGAAAAGAAACAACAACAAAAAAAGAAAATTGAATAGATGGACCAGCTAATAGACTGAAATACAATTGAAATTACATCGTTTTCCCCTAGAAGTCAAACAAACTATGAAGCACTTTATAGTCCGTGAGCTAAGCAGGTGGAGAGATTTGTAGTGTTCCTGAAGAGTGAGGTTGGCCAAGTTGGGCAGAGTTTAGTGTAACAGCTCCATTCTCCACTAGATGGCACTGCTTAGATTACTGGGATGAATTGTTGTGGTGCCTGTAGGTGTGTATGCGCATGCATTGGAGGGGTGAAAATGTCATCACCCAGGTACCCAGTCTCTAATACTGGAACTCTGTGGTCTCCCCAACCAGCAATCGTGCACCCATCCTTTGTCTCCGGCTTCTGTCTACTGCCTGCTTTTACACTGTGTGTGACCAAGCCATCAGGTTGCCAGGCGGCACCTCCCTCCTGAGTTTTACCTCAGATGTGGTTGTGTTTCCCGACCCCTGACTTCTGAAGTGCTGTGGCTTTGACCTGCTCAGAATCTCTGGAGGAGGGTCTCACCAAGGAATGGCCAGGTATGGCCACACCCAGGAATGTTTTCGGGACCGTGCTGCTGCCAAAGCCCAGAGACTGTGGCTGAGTGCCAGTCTACCCCAAAAGAAGTTCACATGATTGTGTAGCAGCAATGTTTCAGGGATTATGGAAAATCAGAACATACATCTGGCACCAGGCTTCACACTTAACAACCTTGTACCAGCACCAGCGAATGTGGCTATTCTCTGGGATCTGCTGGGACTGGGTAGCCGCACAGCCTCTTACCAAACGTCCTTCCAGCAGTGGAACCACGTCTTTCCATGTGGCCTGAGAACCTCCCAGACCCCACTCTGCTCCTGGGGATTTGCCCTTCCCACCAGAGCACCGACAGGTATTGAGCTGCAGAGTTTCAGGCTCTGTGCTCCCCCTGTTGATAGAGTCTTAATGGAATTTAAATCTTCTCCTTTCTCCCTTTTTAGTTCAGTCCCTGTGGCTGTTTCTACTTTTTCACCTTCTCTCCAGCTGCATTTGGGAAGAGGGGAGTGCTTTTCCCATACTCTCCTCCCATCTCCATCCTCACTACACAAGCAAAAACAGCTCCCTGCCCTCCGTGGCTTCTCTTCCCCAGTTCACCACTTCACACCGCATACCTGTTGAGTTCTGTGGTTCAGGTTGTGCAGATTGTTAAGGTAATCCTAAAATCAATTTTCTAGGTGTGCAAGATGGTTTAGTGTTGATCTGGCTGTACTTTGTGGATGCAAGACGCAAAAACAAAACAAAACAAAACAAAACAAACTTCCATGCTGTTCTGCCATTTTGGTTCCTCCTTCCTAAACGTCTTCTTAATTTATATAATAAATGTCTGAGAATTTTAAACCATATCTAGTAGTCTTCTCTGTGGCTTATAGCAGAGCACATCCCATATATTTACAAATAATTCCCTGATAAATGTTGAAAGGCATAACAAGTCAATCCAGGCTATTACAAAAGAACAGAGAGAGTTCACCTCTGTCCAGAAGAGGCAAGCTAGGCTTTGGGGATGACAGGTGTTGTAAAGGAATGCTCAGACACAAGCACTTAGGTAGCTGGGTGAGCTCTCAGGTACAGAGCCAAGTGCGGCACGGCCAGGCTGGCAAACACATGGCCAAGTAGACACAGGAAGTTAAAACTACAAAATCCAAGACAAAGACCCAGTTAGGGGCCGAAGCCAATGAGAAACTCAAACATAGGAACTGGCCTCAGGAAAACAGGTTTTGTGGCAGAGGCTAAGCCAAGTTTAGATGCAGAAGCTAAGATTTCCCAAAAGGAAGTAAGTTCAGCCAACAAAACTTGCAGTACCATAATCCCTTTTAAGGAGTGACCCAGAGCTTCCTATGCAACCCTAGTTTTAAAAGATGTTATGTGAAGAGAACAGAATCTCTATAAGATTGACAGAATTCAGATGTCCTACCTCTGTCCCCCAGTAGGCTCTGAGAACTTACCACAGTCTATAATAACAATGAGTTTGTATTCCTCATAACAAAGAACTTAGTTCCTCTGAGGACAGAAATCATGTTTTATTCATTTTTGTGCTCTCATTGCCTAGCAGAGTACTTAGCAATGACTGATTCTATAGAGGCAAAGGCAGGCTGCCCCAAGATGGGTGACTTTGGCATGAACATAATTTTGAGTTAAATGTAATAAAAACTCAGTAGCTGTGGAAAGGCTCTCTCCATGGTCCTCAACTGCCTAAATTTACATGGGAAAGGAGAGCCTGTATCAGGAAGAGTTATTAACAGAAACTCCCTTTTACCTAATACACTTACCTGTGTAATAGGGCAACTTTTGTTTTTTAAAACGTCTCCTTTCACCTTCCTGCTAATGACCTTCCTCCCCTTTGTATCTTCAGACTCGACCTCTCTCCTTAGCTCATGTAAACTTCATGTTGCCTTGTTGTTCTTGGTATTTCCATGTCTATGTGGGTTCTCTTACATACACTATTACATTTTATTTTCTCTGTATTATGTCAGTTTGATTCTAAGTCCAGCTAGAAGGCCCTTGTAGATCAAAGGAAGGTCTTCCTCCCTAACAATTCACAGTTTGTTGAGAAGGTGGATAATAAAAATGACAATATTTACTGAGCACTTATAACATGTCAGGCATTGTGTAAAATGGTTTATATGCAATAGTTCATAGGAAATAATCATGATCATTATTCCAACTTCAGCAAAGAGAAAACTAGGGTTTACGAAGGTTAAGTAAATTTCCCCAAAATACCCACCCAGGAAAGAGCAGACTCTGCATCTGAAACCATGTCACCTCCCTCCAGAGAATAGTGTTCTTGCCCCTTCATGGAGGGATACAGAACACAAAAATCATTTAAGACACTACTAAAGAATTATGGTTGTCTCTTCTTTTGCTCACAAAGAAAAGAAGGGATTCTTAGAAATTTGGGTTTTTTCCTCCCCCGTGAATAATTGATAGAGCTATGTTTTCAAGAGCCTGGACATACACGAGATGAAGTTGGGTAGTTCCAAGAATTGGAAAAAGTAGAAGTTGGGCATTCTGAGAGAGAACTTATGTGAAAGACCTCGTGCGCAGGATCAGTGCACTTCACGGGGCTGGAGGAGCAGAGATGCAGATGAATACACCAGAATCCATGGACCAGGACCATCGCTAGGTGTTCTGACCACCTCAAGCCTGCATATCCTGCAGATCATAGTGGGTAGGGAAAGAAGCCCCAGTGGTGATTATTATGGGACTTTCTGCCCACCCTAAGAAATAGGAGCCAATAGTCGCTTTGAATCTAATATGGAAAAATCAAGTCAAACGGTCTTTCCAGCAGTGGTTGGTTGTGCCTCACATTTACCTCCAACAGAAAGAAAGGATGGAAAAGAGAGAGGAAAGGACTGTTGTGTAGGCTCAGTGAGTAGCTACCTAATTTCCAGCACAGGCTTTGGGTCTGCTTCAGTCCTCATAAGCCCTCATCATCAAGTCACTTCTTTGGGGGTATAATTCTATCTCTAGAAATCTTAGAAATATGAAAAACACTTTTTGAGAAAGCCAATTTGTAACTGAAGCAGAAAGAACTGGCCATGGAAGATGCTGAAGTAGGCAGAACTAAGAAGAATAATAAAAGAAAAAAAATATGTAAGAAAAGAAAAATCCCACAATTAGAAGAGGAGCCTTGACAGCTGTGATTAATTAAGAGAATCTATGATGCTGTATCTCGGTAGTAACCTCAGCTAAGTTTGGCTGCTTTATTGGTATTACCCTTATAAGAAATTTCCTAATACTTTCTTTCAACTGATGAATGTGTATAACTATACATTGTCCTAGAACTACAGTTAAAAGCACAAGGTACTGGGGTGCCTGGGTGGCTCAGTCAGTTAAGCTTCAGACTTCAGCTCAGGTCATGATCTCACTGTTCAGGAGTTCGAGCCCTGCATCGGGCTCTGTGCTGACAGCACGGAGCCTGGAGCCTGCTTCAGAGTCTGTGTCTGACTGTCTCTCTGCTCCTCCCCCGCTCACATTCTCTCTCTCAAAAATAAAAGATTAAAAAAATTTTTTAAAAAAGCACAAGGTACTCAGAGAGGCAAATTTTCAGACTTGGTCCTGATGTGTTTTCATTGTGAATGAAGTTCTGTGTCTCTAGAAACCCACTACTACTGAGTATTGATCTGACTGACTCAACGCACAAAATTTGTGCCATGATTACAAGCTCTCTGCTTCCCAGGATCACAGTTATTTCTCTGGGATTGCAGGAATTAGCATCCATGACCCCTACACGACAAATGGCTCCCTTTTCTAAACGAAGTTTCTGGCACCATATGAGTAATGTGTAAAGATCACTGTTAAAGAGCCTAATAAAAGGAAATTCATGAAACCCTCTGAGGCTGATACAGTCTATGGTACCACTACTTCCACATCATTTGTTTCCCTCCTCTTTGTACACCATTCGTTTCTCTCCTCTTTCTGTATTAAAATGTACACTAGTTTAAATTTATTGGTTTCTAATACTTAATAAAACACATTTGCCTCTTCATTAGTGATACTTTATTTCCTTTAAAGTCAAATCTTTTTATCAATGTTATTCCATGCTGATAGTTTGCCATAATCAAAACTGTGTCCCATCAAGTCCATAAAGTGCTAAGGCACAGCTAATTACAAGACCAGAGTCCAAAAGGATTAACATCTTGGACTAATACAATAAAATTAAATTGTGTTGAATACACAGTCCTGTATTAAACACGGAAAAAACTAATAAGGGCTATTACATTAAATAAAAACATATGTTTTATGAGATTGAAAGTTTTAACCTCATGAATCTTTCCACTGAGAAAAGATGTCTGAATGAGTCAACAAGCCAACATCACAACAGTGTGATGTGGCCAACAAAAATTGGCCTTAATTTAGTCTTAAATTACATTCATGGAAGTGGCTGACAGACGGCTTTCACTCTATCCTGGTATGATCAGTTTCAGTAGGTTCAATATCCACAGGATAGTGAGACTTGAATCCATGTCTTGCCAAAGACTCTGAATCTCTTCCCCCTAGAAATCTCCCCCTTGAAATCTCCACAAAAGGCTAGGTAAAACCTTGGCAGAGATACTGCAGAGAAAATTCATGCATCCAATGAGTGGTTGGCCACTAGTTGCTTAAAGGATAAGAGCCCAAGCTTTGGAGTCAAACTTTCTGATAGTTATATCACTCACTATCATATGACTTTGAGCAAGGTACTCAAAATCCATAAACTTGTACCAGTTTGCTCCTGCTCTTAACCAACTACCCCAAACAGAGCAAAATGCAATATTCATTAATTCAAAGAAAGTACATTTACTGAAGTCCTAATCAGCATCAGTGTCAAATGTTGTGACCAAGAGTAGCACAGCATTGGTATGGGGAAGGTGGTCACCATAACAGCACTCTGACTTGGCCTAAAGAGTTAACTTGCTTCGAGCTTATGCACCCCTTGCCTGCTAACCTAAGTCCATTGGTTTGTAGGAGAACTAACCACCTTTCCTTGAGATTTTGCAGATCACTGGCCTTGAGGAATAAAGGACCAGGGTTTCTTGGAAGATAAGTCCTGACCTCATTAAATACAGCTGTCATTGATGCCAGCAAGCCTGTTGAGGGTCGTGTTGACATATAATTAACTGCCTGAGCATCAGCTTCTCCTTCATATAGCTTTCTCAAGCCTTCCCCTTTAAAACCCCCTGGCTCCACCTGGACTGGGAAGACAGTCTTTAAGACATTAGTCCACCGTCTTCCCAGGGTCGAGGCTTTCTGAATAATGCAGCCTTTCCTTTCCCACCATCACTTGTGTCTTGAGTATTGATTTTCGAGAGATGAGCAGCCAAACTACAGTTTGGAACCAGTTCCCTGTCTGGTAACAACAGGAACTTCAGGTCTATCAGTTTGCCATTATTTAATTTTACATAAAAATTATATCATTAGTACCAACACATTTTGGGGTTGTAATGTAGTTTCTTGCATCGTTTGGAATTGTATCAAAAATCCTACAGCTTTTGCTATTTCTGATAGCTAAAAAAGGCAATATTTCCATTAGTAGATGCTAATTTTGATAGAACATTACATAATAATTTTTCTGAATGAGGTTTTAAATCCTATAACAATGTTTCATGATACTACCTCATGGAGTTGCTATGAGAAATGTCAATGCACATAAATAATAAGAACAGTGCATTTAGTAAGTACTTAATCAATATTTAGTATTACTGTTGTTCTTTTCCAGAGCGGTCCACATAAACCACTGGGACCAAGGAGTCATCAAGAGTATCACCTTGTTTTCACTGGAATATTACTCTATTGCCAAAGCTAGAATAAGATTTACTGAGATGAATATTAAGTACAGCCAGAAATTTCTATTAATCATTCATCCTAGAGTTAGTGAACAATGCTGAGCAGGGGTCTTCCTTGAGTTAACCAAGTCACCCCCTTCCAGAGTCAGCCCTTGCAATCTCAAAACAATTTAATTAAATGATGTTATGGAGATGATGCAGTTTGCTAAAGTTTAAAAATATAATTTAAGGGGCGTCTAGGTGGCTCAGTTGGTTAAGTGTCTGACTTTGGCTCAGGTCATGATCTTGCAGTCTGTGGGTTCAAGCCCTCACATCGGGTTCTGTGTTAACAGCTTGGAGCCTGGAGCCAGCCTTGGATTCTGTGTCTCCTTCTCACTCTCTGCTCCTCCCCAACTCATGCTCTGTCTCTCTCAAAAATAAACATTAAAAATATTTTTAATATATAATTTAAAACTGAATAGAAGCTATTTAACTGCAGAAAAACCTTCTCTAGATGAAGATTTGAATATTCAATAAACAATAGATTTTAAAATCTGCTAACCAAATAGTGACATTTCAAAAGACTAAATCATATCATGACATGTTATAATGTGATTTAGTCTTATGCATATTAATCTCTGAAATTAGAACATTTCAAAAGGTAAGGTTGAGGGGTGCCTGGGTGGTTCAGTCAGTTGGGCATCAAACTCTCAATTCAGGCTCAGGTCATGATCTCATAGTTCATGAGTTCAAGCCCCACATTGGGCTCTGCCCTGACAGCACAGAGCCTGCTTGGGATTTCTCTCTCTCTTCTTTCTTTCTCTGTCCCTTCCTGACTTGTACACTTTCTCAAAATAAATAAATAAAGATTAAAAAATCAAACAAAAGTTAAGGTTGAATGTTCTGGTATATAGCACTATACTTTTAAAAACTAACAAAGCCAAAACAGTGAAAGGCAGAGTTCTCAGGTTACTAGCTTTGGGCCAGATACTTGATTTCCCTGAAAGTTAGTTATTACAAGCAGGCAAAATCATTGGAACAATCAAGTAAAATAATGTACCTGGAAACATTTGCAAAATATAAATTCTTCTGCAAATGTAAAATTATTTTTATTTTACTTATCTTGAGATGCTAAAATGCTCATAAAATATAAGCACATTAATCACAGACATGCGTGTAAATACAAAGATGAAAGTTATATGTTTGAGTTTTCAGAAAGGAACCAGCAAGTTATAATATGGGTATCACTATTGTCCTTCTTTGCATCTATTTTTCTCTAATGCAGTAGCTTTAAATTTGTAAAAAGAGGGAATTAAAAGTATAGAAATTACAGAAAAAAAGACTGTAACTGAGTAACAACAGATTATACGAGTTTGAAAATAGGGTCAAGACAAGATTACTGATATTTAATTACTGTCTGAAATTTAATCCCCTACAACAACTTAGAAAAAACTAATGACCTTAATTATGTGCATCATTGACCCACCCCAAGAAGCTCTGGAAATATGTTGCTGCTAAGATCAAGATGTATCTCAAATCTAATCATGCACTGAGTGACGAGAGCTATGAGTTAGATAGGGGTTTTATAATTTTTCTTGCATGAGATAACAGTGATAAATTTTAAAACATATATCCAAAATAATTTTTTTCTAAAATTTTCCGGTAATGAAGAATAAAATCATTTATCTAGGTAGAATTATCCTTACAGCAGAATTTCTTAAAGAAAACTAAAACACGGGGCGCCTGGGTGGCTCAGTTGGTTAAGCGGCCAACTACGACTCGGGTCATGATCTCACGGCCTGTGAGTTCGAGTCCCCGCGTCAGGCTCTGTGCTGGCGGCTCGGAGCCTGGAGCCTGCTTCAGATTCTGTATCTCCCTCTCTCTTTGCCCTTCCCCTGCTCATACTCTGTCTCTATGTCTCTCAAAAATAAATAAACGTTAAAAAAAAAGTTAAAAAAAAAAAGAAAACTAAAACACAACACCTACATCAGAATCTACCGGTAATTTCAGGAACCATTTCTAAACCAACTGATCAATAAATTAGGATACACTGGGAAACAAGTCTGTCAGGATATCTTCATTTATTTTTGGCTCAAGAAAGACCTCACTGGTGATCTAACATGACCAGAAGAACAAATAACAGATGAATACATCACTTCTTTGTTTTCACCCTTAAATATTGAAGACATAAAGAACATTAAGGAATACTTTTATTAACTCTAGCAAACTGGATGAATTTCCATTTTACACACTAGGTCGATGATTCTCAAACTTCAGCGTATGGATGAGCAACGTAAACAGCTTCTAATAAGTGCGTATTTCCAGGCCATAACTGGATCCCATTTTCTCAGATTTCCAAATGAGCCTCTCTTGAGCATTAAATTCTTGTTGTTTCTGGGAGAAATGGAAAAGCCAAGCACCTGTATCTGAAGAGCCATAATCTAGACCCATTGGAGGCTTTGAGAGATTCACAGATGAAACAATGAACACCCTCTACAAGGCCCACCTGCGCATCCAAGTGACTTTCCTTTCTTTATCTCATGGTCCATGACTACTCTCAAAAACCTTAGTTAATACTGCACATCCTCGATTACCTAGAATTCTGTAAACTAATTAACAAATGAAATGAGAATTTATCCTAATATCCCTCTTATAGACAGTTTTCTAAATAAGTGCTCCTAAGAAGTAAAAATGTTTGAGGCAAATAATTTCAAGGACAATTCTCTGCACAGCTGAAATGTTTGCAAGGTACGCGGCAATATTTTATGAGGCAGGAATAACAGAATGGGAAACTAACAGAGAGGAAGCCAAGTTATTTACAGGTTCTTTGAAAACTTTTATTTATAACTAGGGTTTCCTCTCAAGTTTCGAGTTGAATGCTTTAAGATTTTATAACTTAAAACAGGAAGAAAAACCTGTGTCTTCAATTATAGTGCCTTGCTTCAATAAGATTGTGCATTGAAACCTTAATCAAATATCCAAAATACTACTCCTCCCTTTTTCCTCCATGAGAGAAATTGCTATATTACAGTTACATCCAGTTAGGTTTGCTGCTTACTTTCTAAGGGATGTGGAAAATATACAGAGATCCAGGGAAGAGTCACATCTGGCTCCATAACCGTGTATGGAAGTAACTGAATGGTAACATCTGCTTTTAGTCCCTGGGGCTTCTCTGCTACTTCATTGCAGGATGCCTATGGAAACCTGCTCAGTCACCCTAAGGCACACGTCTAAGACACCTGTCACTCCTTGTGACATACCTATCCTTTAGCAAGCAGCAAGCATCCAAGTCAGCTCCCTATATAATGCTGCATAGGTTGTATTGCACAACTCCAAGGGGTGCCTTTTACACAGACAATGATGTGAATGGAACCCCTTGAAACAGCACAACTGGCAGCCCCCAGCCCAGAGAGGAGCTCCTTTAACTTATGTTTTTGTCCTGGAGAGATCAGAGAACATTCCATGATGATGGTGGTGATGAAGATGATGAAAGTAGTGATGAAGGCCAAAATCTGTGAATACCTGCAATATGCTGATTACTTTGCCCACATGATACAGAAAGAAGGACCAGTTAGAAAAAAAAATGGTTAAGTATCAGTCTTTGAGGGACCTCTGCTAGTAATCACTATTATTCTCTTGAAGCCAACGGTAAATGGAATGTGGGGAAATTCTTTAAAAATGACAGTTTTGTTAGATTTTTTTTCAAAAGAAAAAGGGTGATGGAATTATGCATTGAAAAGTATACAAATTAACTATTATAAACTAATATGGTACTAACATTTGATTATAGACTTTCTTCTATTTCCTATATGTGAATTTATAAGCTTTTTCAGGACAAAGCTATAGGGAGAAAAAGGTTTTTCTCTTGTAGAATTTGAAGATTTGAGGTATTTATTCATAAATAATAATTTCGGGGGGAGATCTGAATAAATTCAAATCAAAGTAGTGTAACTGGTACAGAAGTTTTGTAAATAACTCTCCAGGTCATAAATCAATTCAAATCATGACTCAATCGAAAGCTAAATTAATCACAATAAATGAAAACATTTTTAAACTTATTATAGACTCTTGGTCTATACTTCGGCAATAATAATTTCTGCAATAGGTGAAACACAGAGGCCACTAAGATGATTTCTAGAAATCTATGCAAGATCTTCTCCAAATCAGTCAAACATAGTCATCAATTTCTAATTTTTGATTCCCCACCTTCATCCCTAATCGGTGAAATCTTTCATGGGTAAATTCTATATATGAAAATAACCTTTGATTTTAACTGCTTTCACCCTTTAATTTCTTTTTTTTTTTAATCCTGGTAATGTGATCTTTCCAAATACTTTCTTTGAAATGAAAAATAGTCCAATCTTATTGATTAAAATCCTTTCTTCCTATCACTATTACTTTATATAATGCAGAGGCACTGGATAATTCATCAAGGAGACTTTATTTAAATATTGAAAATAATACAGAATGGTATTATAATGAAAAATATTGCTTCACTACCTTAATGATAGTGATTATGAATTCTATTCCTGAAATAATGATCCCTGTTTTTAACAGAAAGTCATTTTACCAATGCTTCCGGGCAATTTCAAAAACTTGTCTAAACATTAGATCATTGCGCAAGGCCTCGGGACCTGAATAATGCGTTCCTACGTTACTGTGCTGAATCTATCACATTTTAAAGGCTAACATTTTTCCTATAAAATCTGGATCTCGGTCTATACATTTATAGAGGGATAACTTTTTCAAGTGCTACTCTAGAGCTCCCATGGGCAAATGAATGAAGAAATGCACCTCAGATAAAAGCCTGCAGCCTCCAGAGCAGCGGGGGCAAGTCGAAGTTTGTCTTTACAGCTTCCTAACATTCCAACTGAATCCAACGCCACTGAACGCAGCACTCAATCTTCTCTAGTTTAAAATCTATACAAGTGATGATAAATGCTGATCTGGTATCTGGAAGTTGATAAACTAGAAATTGACTCCTAAGTTGTGCTCAGATCAGATGCTCTGAACGCCATCGTCTTGGTAAAGAAACAGACACATTGTTTTAGCCATTGCATACTGGAAAAAAAGACCATTTAGAAATTTGACTTTGAGAATCCATCTAATTTGCTGAGCAAAATGACCCTCTTTTTAATCGATGGCTGTTGAGACAATATCTTAGATGGGGGAGTGACTCATGAAGTATGTAGGAGTCATGAATAAGAAAAGCTTGCTTTCAACTGGAGGGCAGAGAAGTGTTGAGATGGTGAGTTACGAACAAAGCCCAGGAGGAGCAAAGTGCATTGACTTACCTGCAATACTTTGGTCAAATTGTTAAATAGAGCTTGGCCGGCACTCACTTTGTACTTGACGCCTCTGACTGTGCCATTTTTGCTTAAAATGTGGACTCTTCTTGTACCAAAACACTTCTCACTGGCAGCCCTTGCTAACATCAGCAACTTATCCTGGTCATTCTCATACTCATCACATTCTGATCCTATGTGGTCGTTTTGCTGTCCATCAGACTCACTCAGTCCATCTATCCCACAGATGCTGGCACATTCAGAATCCAGGGACCCTGATGGTTGCCCATCTTCATACACTTCCTTCAGAACTCGCCCGCTGTGAGATGATGCGATCCGAAACCGGACTTTCCGTGGCCTGTCATTTTCTGGCTTTACGTCCCTTTTTAGCATGATCACTTCCACCCACATAAACACTTCACATAATTTCTGGATCAATGTTATTGCATTAGTCCACTTGCCACATAGCCATGTCAGAGCTTCATTCTCGCAACAGCAGCACCCATATGAAACTAACATCGAAAGAAGATTCCTAAGAACTTACAGTGCATCTCTGCAATTAATAATGAATGTGTGTGTGTGTGCTATGGTTACCTTTAAACTAAAACCTGCAAATGATCCCAGGCTTTAAATATTAAATAGCCATGGTGGACTCTATAACAGGACAAACGCAAGAAAGTAGCATGTAATGAAACAAAAAATAAGTATGGGGCAAGGAAACGAAAGACCTGAACTTTGAAGTCAACAATGAGTGTTGAAAAGGATCCTTAGCAGAAGACTATCTCTACGATTCGCTGTCCAGAGTGGAAGCCAGAGAAAAGTATGGATCTAATGTGAAGATGGGACGTGTCATAGTCCTCCCCCAGTGCTTCTTTCTTCTGTCTTCCACTGTGGCAGGTGATCTTTCAAAAGGGCAGTGAACATGCTACTTGCCAACATAGAGCTTTTAATATTAGTTCTTATTAAATCATCTCTTAGACTTTGTCAGCATTGTATAAGATGCATTTTCTATACACATCTTCACGCACAAGTGGTTTTGCTAAAAGAATAACTTTTTAACAAACTGTGAAAAGCGAGAACATTTGCCTTGTTACTTCCCACTTCTGCTAGCTGAAAATTCTCTTGGACAGAGGGAAAGATTTTTGGAAGGAAACATAAGGGACAAGGAGGGAAGAATGGAAAATCCTCTAAGCCAGCCAGATCAGGCAAAGCAGCCCAGGTGCATTAATAAATATTATATCCAAATCACCCATGCATACAGAAGGGGCCTCTTAACACTGTGCTCAGTGTATTTTCTGACACTTTGGCAAGTGGCTGAAGAATCTCTTAAGATACAAGGGCCATATTAAAACATACACTATGGTGAATGTCCCAATTCTTGGCCCTCATATGGCACTCAAGTTTTTTTTAATGTATAGTTTTATCTGATATAAACTTAATGTACATCTATTTTAGAAAATTTGGACAACAATAGCATAATGTTGATAATAAAAGTCACACCAAAAAAGAAGAGCCACAAATCGCCTCCCTGGAGTTGTTAATAATTTTGTGAAACATCCCCCAGTGCCTGTGAGGAGGGGATGCTCTGAAGGTCACGAAACTACATCGCCCAGCCTCTTGCAATTTAAGGGGAGAAGGAACAAGTGCTAGCTTTACTGATGGGATGTGAACAAACGTTGTGCATCATTTGTGGACCAAGGCAGTTAAGAGATCTATGCCCTTTCTCATCCTTCCCCATCTGCTAGCTGGATGACCCTGGCAGTCTTGGACCCACATACTGAGCTTGTCAGAGTCACAGATTCACAACGGTCACCACCCTGCCCTGAACTATGTTATGAGCAGAAAACAAGCCTCTATTGTGTTAAGCAGTGAAGGTGGAAATTTAAGGACTGTTTGTTAGGGCATCTATCAGTACCAAATGTGCCCTCATATATTCAACATCTTGCTTTTTTCCTTCACCATTATATAGTGAGTCGTTTCCTATATATTTCTGAAAAACATGAATTTAATGTGTATATTAAAAGTCCTTCCACTAAGTGTACCACATTTTATTTTTCTTTCTGGATAGCTCTATGTTTAAATTATTTAAAATATTTAGTAAAATAATGCTCCGCTAAATGTTCTTGTTCAGAAATCAGTATACATATATTAAGTAGTTCCTTAGTATCAATTCCTTTGGGTAAAATTGACGTGGTAAGAATTTTTATTTAATGCAAAGCTTTTGATATAAATTGCCAATTGCTGATATGAAAAGTTGTATAATTTACCCTTCTACTAGCATATGAGTTCCTATTTTACTGTCTCTCACCAATGCCAACAGTGCCTATTAGCAGTTTTCAACAATGTTTATTTTGTCAAGTTGAAAGGCAGTATTTCAGTGATGTTATAGTTTCCCAATTTTGAACACTGTTGATGACTTTCATTCTGAATATTTTCTTCATATAGAGCTCTCACTGAAGAAAAAGGTGAAGAAAAATGGAAATATCTACCTCATGGCTAATCAAATTAGAGATCAAATATTAGAGAATTCTACATAATGTCAAAAAAGAAGGAGGGAGAGATGAAGGGAGGAAGGGAGAGAGAGAGAGATCAAGTATTATATCAACTATCTCTGACAATATAAAGAGGCTTTAACTTGGCAAAGTAAAAGAGTATGTAGTCAAAATACATAACAAAGAGAAAATAAGTGAGGAAATACTTACTGGGGAAGAAGACAAAAAATAATTCAGCTTTACACCCAAGTGTCCAGATCTTTAAAATACACCATAGGGTAGGGCATGAATATAGGCCTAATCAAGAAAAAAAAATTAAAATTCTGTGCTTGTCCCAATTAATTTTTGTCCTGAACTCCCCATTTAATCTTCCCAGATCCATTTTTCTAGGCGTTTGAATTGGACAGAGTGATATATAGCATGAGAAGGATTTTGAAGTCAAGAAACCTGGGTTCAGATTCCAGCCTACATCAGTAAAAATATTCTTTTCACCTCTCAAATCTTCAATTTTCCCATCAGTAGAATGGAGGTAACAATATCTACCTTAGTGAGTTGTGCTTGGAAGTATCTGGAACACATTGCTCAACGTGTTTGTGATGGCGTGTACATACACTATGTGTCCTCTGGATGGAAACAACTAATTCTAGCCTGAATAAGGCAAGACTGTGGCTACACAGGCTACACAAGAGGACAGTCGATAAATATACTTGGAGGATAGAGAGAATTCAATAAAATGATTTAAAAGTTTGTGATATTTTAAATATATATATTAAAACACATAGTGTGTATATGTACATAAATGCATGCATATGTATTCATATCTAATGTTCATATATTATTTTAAAATAATGATACCAGTTAAAAGTCATTTCTCTTTTATGGATGAACTGAAAGTCCAGTAAACTGGAAACCAGCCTGCTACAATTATACAGAGGTATCCGCTAGTGTGAGAACATAGCTTGATAACTGTGATTTACATACTTACCTTAAGCTAAAATAAGAGGTAAGGTGCTCTTTTCAGTGCATAACTGAACTATTATTTCATTCAGGCAATGAGTATTCCATAAATATCTACTGAGTGCCACCCAAGGAAAAGACACAATAAGACACTATAGTAAATATAAAGATATTTAAAATTATGCCCATGCCTTCCATTGGTAACACATGGAACATGTGTTTAAACATGCTTAAACAACATAGCTAGAGCTCAGTGCAGTGTATTTTAAGCTAACATATAATCCCATTTCCTTGAAATAACCAAGTTTCCAGTCGTCTCCAATAGAAGACATCAACACTATTCGCAGCACTCTCCATTCTTGTTCTGCTTATAATTCGTTCCCAGCTGCTGGATGTTAATACAGCAACTTCTAGCTGCTCCATTAGCCACCTTTTCCCAGAATCAGTTTATTACTCCCTGTATTTTAATCACTTTGCCAGGTTAGCATCCTCCCTTCGAAAGGAAGTTCCTTCTTCTCCTCCTTCAGATGTACTCTTTTAATCAGTTATTCATTTAACAATATTTATCGAACTCCTAATAAATATCAGGGAGTTGCTGGATCTATACAGGTGAACACAGTCTATACAGGCACACTCCTGCCTTTCGAAGTAGATAACGTACAATAAATAAAAATATAATAACAATTATAACAAGCATTACTAAGAATAAGATATGGATATAACAAAAAATGGTAAAAGAAGGGACTCTTCTTTAAACCAAATAGTTACAGTCAGCCTCTCTGAAACGGAGACATTAGAGTCTACCAAAATTAGAAGAGACTGATCACATAAAGGTTTGAGGTGGGCAGGAGCATCTGGAGGTAGTTCCTCAGCTATGGTGGCATGTGTAAAGGCCCTGAGGCCAAAACCCAGCAGGTTTGTTCAAAGAACTAAATAAAAGCAGAGTGGCTGAAAACAACTATGACTTTCATTCTACAAAGCCCTTCTCAAAAGGATAATACTGAGGTACCTGGGTGGCTCAGTCAGTTGAGCATCTGGGTCTTGATTTCGGCGCAGGTCATGATCTCACAGTTTGTGGGTTTCTGTGTTGGGCTTGGTGTTGACAGCCCAGAGCCTGCTTGGGATTCTCCCTCTCTCTCTCTCTCTGTCTCTGTCTTTCTCTCTCCCTCTCTCTCAAAATAAATAATTTTTTTTTAAAAAAAGGACAATACTAACAAGACTTTTCCTTTTTAACCTAATTCTCAATTTATGCAATCCCCTCAAAACTTGAACCAAAAACTTATAAACTATATTACCAATATAGAAATACTTCACATACTCATAAGCTTAACACCAATGGGCATCTGTTTATTTAAAATAGTAAGTTATAAATTCTAGAATCTAAACAGAGGATAGAATGTTATATTAACCAAACTAGAACTACTTTGGAAAATGATCAATTCAAAGAAAAAATGAACACTCCTTATTCAGTTCCCAGTAGAAATGATAACCTCGCAGCTAGAGCTAAGCCTGGATATTTCTTGTTGGTGTCAGTTTTTTAATCAGAATATCTAATTATTTCCTTATTTGTAGAGAAAGCAGGACATCAAATTTTAATTACTCTTTTACTCATCTGTCTCCAAATACTGCCCTAGATACTATTCTGTGTGTAATTACCATTATATGGTAAAAAGTAATTTTAACCATATTCCTGGATTTTGGAGCATAATTTTAAGACTCCCTTAAATCATAGTAAATATGTACATGGCTCCATTTGCTGCTATTTTATAATGATCGCATTCACTATTTTGTTTTTTGGTCTTCAAAACAGTAAAAATTGGTCACTGAAAGTGAAGCAGAAGCTCTGACGGTCATTAACAAAGTAATTGTCTTTTCTCCAGCAACATTTGTCAACAGAGACGTAATAAGCCATGACTCACTCCCCAGTACTGTTCTCAGAACTTCTGTTTGGATGGAGAGAATCTCTTGATTTTTATATTCTAACTACATGGTGACTAGAGGAGGAAAGAGATTTACTAACCATCAGTGAAACAGGGAAAATAAATTGTCCCTGAAACTTTTCAGCATATACAATATTGAACTCTTTTTAACAAACTTGACTTTATAAATCAAAATTCACAGTTCAAATATTAATTTGAAGTGCAGAGAACTTCTAATCAGAGAAGAAACTAAGTGCATTTAAGAAAGTATTATCTGAAAAGAGGACTATTTTCTTACTATATAATAAGAAAGATGCAGGATTTCTTAGTTTATAGGTTAGTTATGAATGGGGGCTACAGATATACATGATGCTGGGTTTGAATCTTGGATGAGACAATCTTTAAGTGACTTTGAGCCTCAGTTGCCTCGTCTGTCAAATAGTAGTTCCTATTGCATAGAGTGTTTCGAAAGATTAAGTAAAATGAGGTATATGAAGTGCTTAACATGCTGCTCAACAATTGATAACCATAAACCCTTATCGGTTACTTGCACTAGCTAAATATACAGCACGCACTCTTTCGAGAACAGTGAGAGAATGGCACCAGATGAACCTAATTGACAGAAGTCAAGGCCATCCCATTCTGTTTTTGGTCTGATTCTAGGGCTTCAAGGCCAAACCAGTCTGTCATGGGCTCCTGGGCTCCAGTTTCCAAAGCCTTGTTCACTCTTTACATATGACTGGGAGTTCATCATATATTACATGCTGAACCGGGGGCAGAAGGCTTCGGTGCTGGCTTACATCCTGTCACTAGCAGCCACAGCTGCCACAGCTGTCTCAGAATCCCACACTGCCCAGCTCTGATTCAACATGCACCCCAGCATTTCCATGGGATAATTATATAAACTCTCTAAAATTAACACAACCACAGACGAAGGAAGATCAATAAAGAGTCCCCAGAGAAACAACTTCCCCAAATGGACTTTTACAGTTCAATTTTCTTCTTTGATTCCCCTCTGTATCTTGCAGAGTGTTTTGCATATAAACAATGCCCAGAAAAAATGTTTGCTGAATTAAAATGAGATAAGTTAGATTTTAATGTCAGAATGAACTGACCTCACATTTTAGGAGAGAGAGGTAACTAACAACTGACATGATTACTTCCATCTCTTTCTGTCTTGCTTTCGGTCAATATGTGAGGTGAGAAATAGTTTTAATTTTTCAGGCAAAATATCTGAGGACTATAATGCTATTGGTGTCATTAAAGGCACCATCTACACTACATTACAAATTGTTGGATGGCAGAGTAAATAGTGTATTCTGCCTATAGAATCCAAGTTCCAGAAAAAAATCAAAGAGAAATAAATCAAGTTTACCTATATAGTGCTAAAAACTTGACTTGGCTGCCTTCAACTTATAAAAGCCAAGGGATTCAAACATCCAATCCACTTAGCACCAAGTAGCTATAAGCTCAAGCTTATACAAGTATGTTTCTCAAGCATGAAACAAGGACTTGGCTCTTCCCCCCGAATAAGGAATTTTATGTGTACTGTGTGGCTAAGATTCTTCAAACTGGGAGAAAAATCACTTTTATATCCTTCTTCAATCAGATCGTCACTATATAGAATACCTATAAAATATATCTTATGGTAGAAAGATTTTTTTTAATTTTTCAATGTTTATTTATTTTTGAGAGAGACAGAGTGTGAGCAGGGGAGGAGTAGAGAGAGAGGGAGACACAGAATCCAACACAGGGTCTAGGCTCCGAGCTATCAGCACAGAGCCCCAACACAGGGGCTTGAACTCAGGAACCAGGAGATCATGAGATCATGACCTGAGCTGAAGTTGCACGCTGAACCGACTGAGCCACTCAGAAGTCCCTCGGTAGAAAGGTTTTTAAACTAACTGCATTATTACTCCAGGATATTGGTGTATGGATTCATACTCCTTCTTCCTAATAAGGAGATAATCAATGAATTAAATTATGCATACATTTATCCTACACGTGGGAAGCTTACTTCTCACAATTTGGCTTGGGACCATCCAGAGAAGTACAACTGCTATGGGATGGAGAAAAGGTTGGATAGAATGAATCAACGAGGCACTCGAGAATAAAGAGTAATGAATACAGCATTAAAAATACTGAATCAGATCCAGAGATACTCAAGGCGTCCTGCTAAGTATCATAAAGACCATAGTTCATCCTTGAGATATTTCCAGAATCAGGATAGAAATAAGAGAACAGAGAAATAGAGTCACAGTCTTAGAAACATCAGCCTAGAAAACTAAAAGCAGTTTTTCGAATCAGCAGTGGATTTTAACAGGACATCAGTGCTGAATGTGGTAGCCTGAGAATGTAAATCCCATGCAAATCTCTAGAGTGGCAATTTATTTTTCCAAGAGAATGTGCTTGGAGAAAGTGTAAAAGATCCTTACAGATTTCTAAATCTATTCAGGTAAAACAGCAATGCTCTCAGATTCTACCCTGCTAAATTTTTCTTAGTCATTATTTTTAAGTTGATGAAAAAATAAAATATCAAGAGAAAGATGCAAAGCTGATTGGAGAATATATATTAAAGAAATCCTTATCCTGAGACACACTTCCTTTCTTGTTCCTGCGGCTGAATTTTTTTTTTTAATCTTTGAAAATTTAACATACATTATCTTTTACCAATAAATGCCATAAATTTACCACAAATTGTATTTCATAATCATGTTTTTGTTTTTCTTCCAAAAGCATAATGCCACAATGGAGCCCTGGGACAACCCAATTCTATTATCCTACCGTTGCCAGGGTAACAGGGGACTGCTGATTCTACCGTCTGAGATGAAGGTTAGAGCTGGCAGGAAGAAGAAAAACAGGGAACCAAGACAGAAAAAAACACAACTGCGTTCGTTCAGAGGTGTAGAGTTTTTGTTTTCCTTGTGGGATTGTGGTTTCCAAGTCCCCAGATAACCTAGAAAGTTTGGTAAGAGCACAGAAGTGGTCCACATGGCCAGGCAAGTTCCCCTAAAGAGAAGGCATGATGCAATATGGATTATGAGCTGTGTGGTGGAAAGGCATACCACCCCCGAGAGCACAGGGTGCAGTCAAATCTCCCAAAGTGTCCATTACACAGTGAAAGGGGGACCTTTGCAGATATCTCTTTTTGGATCATCGTTTGCGAACGAGTTAATGCAGTTTCCAAAGCTTTGGCATATATAAACTTGGAACTCTTAAGTTAATCTGATTTGGCTTTGATCTGCTCTGTCTGCAAAGAGAATCTTTTTCCAGTATGAATATATGTCATATTAGCAACTAAATAAAAATTCATTAATCATTTATATTGCCTGCCCACCATTAGCTTCAGAAGCTGGGAGTCTCTTGGAAGATTCAAGGGACTCTAGGGATACGCCTTGATGCCTCGAGAGCCAGGGAGCAAAATAGGATGAGGAGTTGTGAAAACCATTGTCCGCTCTTCTGCATGAAAACTGCCACATCCCTGACGCTCTGGAGATTAAGAATCCAATCGCAGGAGCATTAGAAGGTAACAACCTGGGCATGGACATTGTGGCTTCACGAGGGGCAAGGGCAGTGGTGGACATCTGCTAGACCTGTCCAGGCAGCTTCGGGGCCAATGGGTATTGAAAAGCATGAGCCAAAGGGGAACAGCATGCTACATGGGGCTGTGCAGTTTTCCATGTGAGACTCACTGAACCCCCCTTTCCTGAAATAATTCTGGAGGTTTCAGAGCAAGGGACCCTGAGTCCAGCCATCCATCTGTCGGAGGCTTTGAGCTACTGTAATTTAGAAATCATTTATTTTCACAGGCTGTGGAAGCCTGCATCATATGTTCACCATCGCATAAATGTGAAAGGCTCAACCCAGAGTGCTTTTCAGGTGGTTCATAAAGGGGTCTGGACACCTCAGCATGGTCGAGGATTTATTCTGGGTTTTATCAGTTCTAAGATGTGCATTTTCTCACATGTTAACATCTCTGAAATTGGTGGGTATCTGCCCCTCAGATCAGTCTGTGACAGTCACGACATAACTGTTTCCACATTAAAACTTATAGATTGGTTTAACTGGCTTGGAAGAAAATCCAAGACAGTGGGGCGCCTGGGTGGCTCAGTCAGTTAAGTGTCCGACTTCGGCTGAGGTCATGATCACACAGTTTGTGGGTTCAAGCCCCATGTCGGGCTCTGTGCTGACAGCTCAGAGCCTGGAGCCTGCTTCCAATTCTGTGTCTCCCTCGCTCTCTCTCTCTGCCTTCCTCCCCCACCCCGCTCATGCTCTGTCTCTCTCTCTCTCTCTCTCTCCCAAAAACAAACATTGAAAACAAAAATTTTTAAAGAAAATCCAAGACAATAGCAAAGCACACTTAATAAACACTGCATCACCAATGCTTTTGATCGCAGGAAAGACTTGTATCAAAAACACACACATCAATGACTCTGAGTGGAAAAGTGATTAACAAGACTCAAACTCTGAGTGTAAACACATTTTGGAATATCCTAATCAATTTGTTTTATATTTATTTGCACTTATGTGTATGCTTAAGAGTGACAGATGAGAACAATCTCTATATAAATACATCTGAAAGAGCTTTTTCCATATGTTTAAAATTGTCAAGCCATACTAAAATATCATTCCATGGTTAAATTAGCAGGGTTTTTTTCTTTCTCGGTAGTTCATAAAATAAGGATGCATCTTCCAGAAGATAGCATCTTAGATTCAATGAAATATGGGCATATGCTACAATTCTCTTATACATGTAACTTTTATTTAATGCCGTGCAGCACCCAGAGACGCAGGCAAGAAACAACTTCATTACCAGAAAGGATGCATTCTTATTAGAGGTCTGGAACACACTGGGATCCAGAGGCTGAGCTATTAATTTATTTGCTACTGGCACGGGGTCACCTTTCTATCCAATAAAGTCAGCCTCAGAGAGACATTCAACGTTTCTGCCCCCTCTCATCTCCCCACTATCCTCCCCCTTTTCTGCCGGTCTGTTCTCTTCCCAGGAATCCAGTTCCATTTGGTTGGTGCTCTGTGGTCAAAGCCATTGAATCTGGCTCCTCTCACCCCTCCATGGGGACAAGCTTAGGCCTTTCAGATATTTCAGAACGGAGTGTCTCTGAAATCCCCAGGATGTCCTCTTGCCAATATTGATCACATCTCACAGCATATGTAATATGTACATCGCTGGTGGGGGGAAGTCCCCACCAGCAGGGGGAGGATGGGAAGGAATGAAGCGGGTGAAACACACAGAGACACTGTCCGTTTGATTTAATCTCATAACACTCCTGACAATAGGGGATTATGAAACACCCACTTTACAGATGGGGAAATTGGGACTAAATGGTGAGTCCTGCACTAACTCTAACGTGGAGGTGTAGAATGAGTAGCCGGGGCAGAGCATTAGCTGTGACTTACACTGGGAGAAAATCATCCTTTATTTCACTTAAAATAGTAATGAGCAGAAGGGCGCCTGGGTTGGTTAAGGGTCCAACTCTTGGTTTTGGCTCAGGTCATGATCTTGTGGTTGGTGGGTTCAAGCCCCACAATGGGCTCTGCACAGACAGCTTGGAGCCTGCTTGGAATTCTCTCTCTCTCTTTCTCTCTGCCCCTCCCCCTCTCATGCTGTCTCTGTCTCTCTCGAAATAAATAAATAAACTTAAAAAAATAGTAATGAGTAGAATGTGCGTTAATAATGACCTCTCTTATGTTTACAAATGTTTGCTTAATGATGAATTTATGAGGCCTTACTTACAGGGTATCTAATTTGATTTAAAACAAAACGCTATTATTATTTCAATATATAGACACCCAATTCTTACAGAGATAAAAGAAGGCTACAAAAATGTGTACAATATAGCAATATACAATAAATTTAAAATAATTCAGAAGAAGGAAGCATAGGAAAAATAAAGATCTGAGGTAAATATTAATATATTCAACTTCCAGACTGAAGGAAATGAGGCACAATGAGATAACATTATTCCTAATTCATTGCTCATCCCCACCAATCTGAGTCCTACATAAATGAAACATCTGAGTCCTCCATAAATGAAACATCTGAGTTTCATCTACCGTCTAAGTCCTACATAAATGAAACATGTTTGAAGCTGAATGCCACTAACCTTCCAGAAAGTCAGAAAACCAATCCCATCTTTGTATTTTCACTCTATCCCTCGCAAACTCAATTGCTTAATTTCCCAACCCCTTCATTTACTCAGCAAATACTTTTTAGTACATTTCCTGCACCTGGCGTTGCCCTTGGCCCTGCCTATACAAATACAAACAAGGCTAATCTCCAGCGACAGGAAAAGTGGCCTGTTCTACCTCTTCTTTTCCAGGTTGACATCCGTTCAAATACCAACACAGAGCAATTTGAACATAAATATTTTAACCTCCAGAAGTTTTCAAGGTTTATGCAATCATTTGTGCTTAACTGGCACTACTCAAAAAATAGTGTTCTTCACAGAAAATAATTCTCTTTGTTCCATGTAAACACACAAGAAAAAAGTGAGGCATGTTCTAGTATACAGTCTGCTTCGAGCTCTCTTATTGAGAAATATATTTGTCCTTCGTAAATAAATGACTTGAATTAGGCTGTCCTGATTAGCACAGTGCATAGTGAATAATATCCTATTGTCAAAAAAGAACATTTTCATTGATGGTTACTTCATCTCTTTCTGTTTTCCTCATCAGCCCTTACATAAAAGTCTAACAAAATCTCAAACAAATGCAGAATGTTACATTTTAGAGAAGAATCATGATCAGCACTCTTATCTTTCTTTTTCTTACACTAGGATTTCAGGTATTCTGTTTAAGTCAATCATGATGTACACTGTATGCATAAAAAATCTTCAGTATAAAAAGCTGAAGACTCTTTCAAAGGAGGATTCTTAATCAGAATTTATGGATCTATTTCATCTTTGTACACTAAAACAAATACTGCTTAATATCAACTCTCTTGCTCAACATGTCAATATTGTATTCTCCAAAACCGATGTATAGCAAATCATTGACACTCTCAGAGTATCAGTGTAACATTCAATAAAAACTTGAGGATTTGTATCAGAGATGGTGTGAGTGGTGGAAGAATAATCAAGATAAACATCAAACATCTGAAAATACTGCATCACTGTAGAATTTAACATAACTGTTGGCTTAATTTTGTTCAGCTTCATAAAAAAACATACATATATAGAATTGCTCCAGAAGCAAGTTTCCATTTCCCTTTAGTTTATCATTTTACCTATTGAACTATTTCTCTTAATATAGTCGAAGTTTTGTTAGTTTCTTCTAACCAAAGAGTTACACTTAGGAATACTCCACCACTGGTAAGTAGATCCCTACCCAAATATCAGTGATTCAACTTATTAATTTGATAATTATGTTGCCTTAACTGTAGACTTGTTTATGTCCTATCTTAGAAATATACATGAAGCAGGGGCACCTGGGTGGCTCAGTCGGTTAAGCGTCTGACTGCGGCCTAGGTCTTGATCTCATGATTCGTGAGTTCAAGCCCCCCCATCAGCCTCTGTGCTGACAGCTCAGAGCCTGGAGCTGCTTCCAATTCTGTGTCTCTCTCTCTCTTTCTGCCCCTCCCCTATTCATGTTCTGTCTGTCTCAAAAATAAATAAATGTTAAAAAAAATTTTTAAAAAGAAAAAGAAATATACATGAAATAGGCTATCAGCTAAACAAATGATAATAGTCCAATAATTAAGATCTTTGAATACAACTCTAGAATATTATTTTAAATAATAAAAAAGTAATGGTAAAACAGTTGAAAAGTAAATTTTAGAAGAAAATTTACATTTAAAAGCATACAGACAGAAAACTAATTAAATACATAAATGTTGGAGGATGTGGAAAATTGAAAGCCTCCTAAAATTACCAATGGACTCATGCCAACATTCTGGATCCCATGACCCAGGAACCCACTCAGAATTATATAACCTAGAGATGTTACCTCAAGGTCCATAAGGGGACGTGTATGAGAAGGTTTGTTTCAATATTGTGTGGGGTTGTGGGAAACTGAAAACAATAGCCCTATAAATGCTATGGAGAAATAAGGATAATGAGCTAAGCTCACACATAACTCAATATATCTTTAATACACAGTATTAGCATTGACTAAAATAATTTAGAAATTGAATGGGTTCTACAGACACTACCATATCCTTTAAGTAGAGTAAAAACAAATGCATACAACAGAGCAACACTACATATTTTACAAGAGTGATATAAATCATAATCTGTATTTGTATATAAGATGGAAGAGAGAAATAAAAGTGAGAATATGTGAAGCGGGAAATGAGGGGCTCTGCATGGCCCAGTGATGATAGAGCACCCCAAATAGGACAATGTAATTAATCCACCTCACTGCAACGAAAACACAGATATGTGATTATCTCATGGTTGGCGTGTTATGGCTCATCTTTACTTTTTTGTACGTTTCTATATTTTCAGATGAGTGTGTTTTATGCTCATACTTACTAAATATAGTTATTCCTCAGATTTTCACATTCTATTTATACAGGTTAATTCACACACAATAAAATTCTCCCTCTTAGTGCTACGGATTGGCAAGTTTTAACAAATATATACAGGACTCCTTAGATTCTTAAGGGACTTGCTTGAACCAGCGCTTTTGTACCCGGATCCAGTGCTTTTCTCACCACATCAAAATAACTTTTAAAAAATTACCCCAAAATTTTCATTCATTTCTGTTTGCATTTCATAATACATCACATCATTTTCTAGCCTTGAAAAATTAATTACTATAATAAATGCCTCCAAGGAACCACATGTGGGAGGACATCAGGAGATGTGCCCTTTGTTATGTGAAACAATGGAATTGAGAGAAAGTAATTTTTCACAGTGAGAAAGTGGAGACCAGATAGAAAATCAGGATGTTGCAAGCCTGACATTTGTTTGGGGAATTTTAACGACTAAACTTTTTTCTGGATAGCAGCTGACCCATCTCAAGAGGACAGGAAGCCAAGATTTCATACATTGGAAGTTATGCCATGCTAGAAGGAGTGGTAACTTCCAACTCCCTCCTGGTTTCCTTCTTTCTACCTTCGTTCTTTCGTGGATCATTTTGGGGATTTCGGGGGAGTTTTTGGAGCTATAAGAAGCAGAGACAAGCAAGAGACAAGAGTAATGTGGAAGGGTAAGAAAAGTGAGCTGCTGGCATCCAACTGACACAGCACGGTGAGTCCGGACACAGGAAGACAGATATGATAGGAGGTCGGCCACCCAGACGATGGATAATATTCCTACAGCTGTTAGGATATTGTCCCCAACTAGACTGGCAACAGCTTGTAGTCTAGCTCAGAAATCAGATCTCCCTCACCCAAAATAAATTAATTAACATCCACCCCTCTGAATTAAATAGCCCCGTCTGCCTGCCCAGCTTCTGTCAGCATTCTTTCTTCCTTAATGCCTGTTCCTTTGCTGAGCTTTCCAACTGCCCTCAGCGCTGCCAAGCAGGCGGTTCCTGTTCTTTAATTCAGTTTTATCATGTCAGGAGATTGCAATCAAGACTTAATAACATTCTGTAGCCCATAGAGACATTAGCCATCCCTAAAACCCCGCTAACTTTTTATTACAGGCATCTGTCTGAAAGATCAAAGTCTGCCCAGGCTCAGCAGCACAGTACACACACTCCAAAGAAGTATTGGTTAGGAGATAGAGAAAATGACCGAACATCATTAACTTTATTCTTTGGTCAGGTTTCTTATTCCTGTTAGAAATAGGCAATGATCACCAATTGAAATTCTGTAATCTAAAAGACGACCAAGCATGGTTGAGACTAAAATCTTGACACGCACTTTCTACTCTTCTGTCCAGGTGCCTCTCAACTCATCGTGAAGTCATGATAGTGAGATTTTTCCATTGGTTTACTGCTTTAGCTTCCAATGGTTCTCACGCATCGTGTCCTTCACACTGGGTCAAAGAAATAGGATCTGAAGAAGCCGATTTTGCAAAATGATCACCCAAATAGCTTCTTAGTGAGAAACAACTTTAATTTTCAATCAGGTGGTGATACTGGCATCCAAATATGTAGTTATTTGCAAACTCAGACATCTACTACCCTAAGCATAGCCTCCTGTGGTATGGGACAGCTTGGGAAGAGGGAAGATAGAGTCCAATTGTGGGGTAGACTGTGAAGATTACTGACTGAGCACAAACATGCCAGAAGTGAAAAAAACAAACAAACATGAAAATGGACTCCTCTAGCTTCTCAGTTTGGCTTGATACCAATTATTGCAAACATATCCATTTGCCTATTATATCATGTCCGCTCTTTAGGGAGTGTGCATGGAACTTCTCCTTGGCCTCAGGAGACCTCAGACCTAACCCTAATCATCTGGCTTTGTCTCTCTGTAGAATTTCTAACTTTACACAGTGATTTCTCATCAGTGTCTGCAAGCACCTGAAATTTAGGGTCATTCTTGGACAATTGTTCACTCTATGCATGAAGAAACAGAGAAAGCCATTTGTAAAAGAGGGAAAGGGGAAATGCAAATATCCAGAAGAAAACAGAGTAGACCTTGGGGTGGTGGAGGGGTGCTAGAAGGACAGAGAAACAGAAATATTCCTTAGTTCCCAGTCTCATTCCCATTACTGGCTCTGGTCTGACTGCAGAAGAATACAGTTAGCTTCCCGTATCTCTTGAAAAACTTGGGATTTGAGGAACCCTCACTGGGAAATGGTGCCAGCTTCTGGCAGGCTCCTGTTTCACGTCCACATCAGAGCAATGTCACTGCATATTCTCTCAAGAGGATTTCCTCTGAGTTGACTCTTTTGCTCATTTCCCCCTTTCTTTCTGAATTCACAGTGCCCTCCTAGTATTTATGAGCTTGTGTGTTAGGGTCTCTCCCTCACTAAATGTTCCAGCAGTGGCTCAGTTCTCTGCAGGATTAGGGGGATTCATAGGCTCTACAAATGCCTCTGTATCTGTGTATTCTATCCTGAAGCTCTCCAAAGAAAGAAGCAATTCGTCTATTTTATATGGGACACAGCTGTCAGTGAGGCAAAGTGCAAGGACCATAGACCCAGAGGCCAACTGGCTGGCGTTAAAATACCAGTTCTGAGTCAAGGTGTGCAACTTTGGTAAGCTTATTTTTCTTAACATCCCTGAACTTGCTTTGCCTGTAAACTTTTAGGTCCAAACCCATATGACACTGTCATTTCTGTAGGTCACAAATGATAGAGTCTAAGGAACTTCACAGGGATAAACCTAACAGCATTATATCTGTCTCACAGGTGGGTGAAAATTTGAGTTTTTAATGCCTAATGTCTTTAAGTGTCTGGTAAAAGTACACCCCAATGAGTAATAGCTATTCATCTTAACTTGTTGTTGCCTACTGTTATCCAGAACAATACCTTTGTGCCCATAGGTACTTTACGATGATGAAGGAGAGGAGAAGGAGCTAATATTCCATTAGGTTCAACTTCTCCAAGCTGCTGTGCTCTCTGGATGACTAATCCCACAATCCAGTTTCTTGATAGAACATGATGCCACTTAGCTGAGAAGGTATGTGGGGGAAAGGTGGCCACAGGAAGGCAGCTGCACGTGCTCAATGAACTGAGCTGTGACAGCCAACAGCACAGGGTGAGCAGCCCAAGCTCTTTGAGGGCACCTAGAAGCAGATGCTCATGGGTGAGGCAAAAGTCATACCCAGAAGGAAGAGGCAGCAGTTTACTCTACAGGAGCTAGCAGGCTTTGGTTGAGCTGCGTCTCTAGACAGAAAAGGCTTCTCAAAATAGAGCCACAAGTTGAGCTCGCCTTATTACAAAGCAACCTCACATTAGCACCATCTTTCTGTGACCATAGTGTGGAAAAGGCTGTCTCCTGTCCGGCAATCCTTCTATGCCTGCACTTACAATCACCTACATCGGTGGTCAGGCTCTGACAGGGCAGGTTAGCCAGACCTGGTATGGCTAATCCTTTAAGGTGCCATTCCTAGGAAAGGCAATGCCATGGTGGCATTGTATTCTTGTTTTAGAAATTCTAAAATTATAAATTCCCAATTCCCAAAGTCTGTGCAAAGGGTTCAAGCATTCCCTCCTCCTGGATGACTTCTCCCTAAATAAATATATCACCTGCTCCCCAATTTCTCCTGGTCTCTGTTTACAAAGCCACACTCTCAGTGGGGTGACCAGACTGCTGTCCAAGTTGCCTGGAGCAGTCCCAGTTGATGTCTGTTACTCCAGAATTACTAAATAGTGCCTGTTTCCATACTCAAAATATCTCCATTAGAAAGTAAATGAGGGTGCACCTGGGTGGCTCAGTTGGTCAGATGTCTGACTGTGGCTCAGGTCATGATCTCATGGTCTGTGAGTTCGAGCACCACATCAGGCTCTGTGCTGACAGCTCAGAGCCTGGAGTCTGCTTCAGATTCTGTATCTCCCTCTCTCTCTGCCCCTCCACCACTTGTGGTTTGTCTCTCTCTCTCTCAAAAATAAATAAACATTAAAATTTTTAAAAAAGAAAGTAAGTTATATAGTCATTCTGCCTTCCCTGACAGCTTAGATAAAACCTGTCACTATTTCCTTAACCTGCTTTATTATTTTTCAGATCACAATGATTCATCTCTTATAGTCTGTCTTCCCATTGTAAGCTGTTCTAGAGCAAAGACTTAAAACAATGTGATAAATACTATATTCCAGCATCTGGAACAATCACTAGAAGGCACTTCCTTAGAAGCCATTCCAAAAATGTTTGTTAAATGAATTTAAAAATTAAGAAATGAGACAGAAATTTCCTAAGTAGGAAATTTTCACTTCCTTCTAAGTAGTGATATTTACTTTCATTATCTGGTGAAATAATAATAAAGGTAATCAACTAAGCCCATATCCAGTCTTATCTTAAAATGTTTCAACATTCTAACACAGCAGGACATTTTTCCAAATTTGTTGCCTTGCTGTCATTTCCTCCAACTTTCTTGGGACCCGCCTCCCTCCACATTCCCAGTAGAACGTTTTACCAATGGCATTTAGCAGGCATATTTTCAAATCGCTTGCCTTGGGTGAACCTCTACAGTGTCTGTTTCGGCAGCTCTACCAAGTGCGGGGTAGGTCATATAACCCTACCCTTTAGCTGGCCCAATAAGATTACTTGGAATTACAGCAGAGCAATTCTAAGAACTTCCAACAGTGAACAAGATAAAGAAAATAGCTGCCTTCACTCCCAGAGATTTCCAGCTCTTGCCTCCTCATGAGGCCTGGCATAATATCCTGCCATGTATACTCCAGTTAATCCACCTGCTTACTTAACCTGGTCTGAATGACTTTATGCTGCTTACCACCAACAACTCTGAGTCACTGGGGAAAATTCACCAAAGTGGCTGCTCCTTCTTATTACTGGTAAGCACCATCCAGGCAGAAAGTCCTTGGAGCTCACTTCTCTCTGGGACCCAAAATTCCAAATGGGAAAAACTTTAATTGATTATACATAGGTTGCCTTTAGGGAAATGGAACCTTGGAATGAAAACATATTGATGGTTCAGAGCAACTTCCTGGACTATTTCCTTTATGTCCACATGCCCACCAGACATTGCCAGCAAGGTGTGCTTCTGTTACCTAAGCATAAATATCTAATAGAACTTCATTATTCCTCATCTTCTTCTTTCTAATCATTTGCAATTCTTCCAAGAGAAGAATCTTTTTAGCAGATTTAGAATTTCTGCTCTCCAACCCTGTCCTCTCTCTTGGTGTCTCTCTACATGCTTACCACACCCACAAGTATTCCTATGTGCCCTTCTAAACATACCTCAGGTGTGTCCTTTCTCCCCATCCTCAGAGTCTCTGCTTAAGTCCAAGTCCTCAGTGTGAAAAGAAAATTGCACTCAGAACTGGTACTTCTGGGTTTATTCCAGACTTCCGAACTGGCTTCGAGTGCAGCCAGAAAAACTCACACATTTTGGTTTTTACATGTAAAAATATAAGCACATAATTTGAATGTATGAACCTGAGCACCCAACGTATCTAAAACAATTAAGATTGTCATTTCTTAGCCAATAAATTCACTGTTTAATAAAATTATATGTGCACTTTACCGCATCAAAGTGTTTCCATACGGCTATTTTTTCCTTTCCTTTATACCTTTCTATTTACTTACTTTTCATTTACTTCTTTCCCTATGCCCATTTCCTGTTTCTATTTTTGAACTATCTTGTTTCAGCTTTCTCCACATTTGATTTTTATGCCCTGGCACCTGGAGAGCACATGAATAAGTTCCAATTTTAGAAGGTACAGCTGGGCTTTTACGGGAAATGGAAAAGGACAAAACCTCTTTTTAACAACCTGGAGAGTTCATCTGGCTTTTCTAACTGTTGCTTTATGTTTCATTTTTTAGAGGACTAAATAACATTCTCATATCAAAAAGCACCAGTGGCCCTGAGTGCAATCCCTTGTTGTAAAAGCAGATAGAGATAAATAACCTGGCTTGTACATTTCAATATTTTATGAATGGACTCGAGCCTTAGGGAGTGATTTCAGACTCTAAGTCATAACTCAGTCAATGATTCACTGCATATGGTTAGTTAAAAGTCTGAGTTTCTTCAACTGTGTCAATGGTCCCTAACTATATCATATCCTAAATCTCCTTTTCTGTCAAATATTTTAATATCCCTTTCACTATCCTGAAATGAAATGCATACGCACTTTAATCCATCTACACAGAGATAATACACTCATTCCAGTTTCTTCTCTGCAATTCTAAAGCCCAACAAGCTCTGAAATCTGAAAACTTTTACCAAAGTTAAGCTCCTAAACTTTGGCTCCATCCCCTGACCTGAATTGATGCACATAATTTATTTATCCCATCTACTATGAATATTTACTAAAATAAAATAAGTGTAATTGATTTTAGGTCCTATATTCCACAGAAAGTATTACATTATATTAGGTGTATTACTTCCCTAGTTTTCTAAAATCTGAAAAAAAGACTGAAAATACTTCTGGCTGAGAAATTCAGAGAAAAGGTTTTTATAACTATGTAACCTACCTTTACACAAAACCTCAGTATACACTCTAGAAATAAAAGGATACTAATTTATAAAAATCACACATATTTAATTATGAAAGTCCTCGGACCGTAACAGTAGTAGACGTTCTGAAGTCTGATGCCTGCACCAGGGCAAAGAAGCACCCACCACTGGGTATATGGCACTGGCACAATACAAACTGCCAACGGACGTGTCATGTCAACACTTCGACTGCACGCCCAAAACAATGGCATAATTTTCTGAAATGGGGAATAACTTTTGATAAATTTCCAAACAAAGCAAAATACTATACTCCTTTCGATTTACACCTCAGTTGCATTTCCTGGAAAATAAGCTGTATCTTGTGTTCATACATCAGATAGAGTTTGTTTCAAAGCTAAGAAAATATGAAATTTGTACAGGAGAGATATATATCTATTGTGCAGGGCTCTCCCACGCATGCCAAGGCATCTAGTATCCCTGGATTCAACTTTATTGAATGACAGAGGAGACTCCTCCCCAAATATTAAAAATGAAAAAACATTTTCCCATTATTTCCAGAATGCCCCCACCCCAGAGGACAGTAATTCTCTTACCAAGAACCACCGGACTGATTTATCTTCAGATTCTCTCAGACCAATAGCCTTAGGAGGATTTGGAAAATCAATTGGAACTGAATCTTAACCAAAGCCTTGTCAATACTCTGGAATCTCAGATACCTCCCTCTCCAGTAAGTCTCATCTAAATAGGAATTCCGGTCTTGTAGCTGTCAGCAGCATTGCGTCTGCGGGCATGCGTGTCACCTCTGCTCCTTCCCCAACACCCTTCCTTGTTCCATTTATTCTTCAACTGTTCATTCAACCCATTTGATGGAGCACATGTCACGTTAAACAGCAGGGATTCAAAACTTGTTAAACTCCTGCCCTCCAAGAACTTCCAGTATAGTCTGAGAAACAGTATAATAGAAATAAATGAAGTGCTGAGGAATATGGAAGTAGGTAGATGTGATACTTAGGGTCAGATACAGAAGGTCATAGACAGTTTCTGGAAAAAATCAGTGGCTACTGCTGGTATAATCCCCAAGAATGCTAAAGAAAAGCCTTTTGAAATAAAGGGAAATAGAAGGAGAAATACTGCTTGCACATTTAAAGATAATTTACTCCTGGGGTGGCTGGGTGGCTCAATCTGTTAAGTGGCTAACTCCTGATTTCTGCTCAGGTCATGATCTCATTGTTATGGATCAAGCTCCACACTGAGCTCTGGGCTGGGCTGTGGAGCCTGCTTGGGATTCTCTCTCTCTGCCCCTCCTCTGCTCATGTGTGTGTGTGTGTGTCCACCCTCTCAAAATAAATAAAGATAATTTACTACTTTTCTGAGTTTCATCCTCAATGGAGAGAAAACTGGATAGTAGTTCATTCATACAAAAACATGCTTTATAGAACTCCTATAAAGGCAGGTTTATTGAACACCTATAAAATATATAACTCTAAGTCATTATTTTCATTATTTTTCCCAAGTTAGGGTGTAGATTAAGAAAATCTACCCAAGTATTTCCTTCACATGAGTTCTTAATAATCCACAGATGCTATCTGATTTTTCCTCACTTTCTTTATAAAAAGGATATATATTTTTATAGCCACAGTTGAGGGTACAAGTATCCAAAAGCACTGTTTGTCCAAAGACATATTGGTACCACTTCTACTGACTGTCTACTTAGCTCACAAATAAAGTGAGAGGATAAAGAAAAAGAAGCTTGGTGGTTGTGACTTACCATCAATAAGTAATCTCAGCTCTTTAAATAGAAATGTTCCTGGAAAAAAACACATTTTTTGGTATTTTGGAAGTAATATCATAACTGGAACATTCAACTGAGAAGTTGCTTCTCAAACTTGGAAGATATAAAAACATATTCCATTTTCGTGTCCTATTTAGGTAAGTTTAGACCGTTTGCTGCTTTGAATACCAAAAATAGTCTCGGTTTTTCATTTGCGAACTATATTTTTCTTAATGTCTCAGAAATTAAATTGTGTAATTTTAAATTGTGAAGTCTAACTGGAACCAAGAACCTGGATACTTAAAACGTGTAATTTGAAGTAAGAAACTCACTTTAGCTTATACTGATCTGTTTCCTGCTAGATAGTCTCCATTTTGGATGCTTCATAAATAATAAATAACAATGATAAAAAATAACTTTTATTAAGGAGTTCCTCTGTGCCAAAAATGCTCCATATGTTACATCTTTCAGTCCTTAGAGTAAATCTATGTAATATTGTTCCAACTTTACATATGAGAAAACTGAGGTTCAGAGACACTAAATCCTTTACTCGAAGTCATTAAGGTGGAGCTGATATTCGAACACAAAGCTGGCAGAATCCTGCATTCCAGATTATAGACATCATGGTCTCAGAACTGAAAGACCCAACTCATTGATGTTCTTTCCTCTCACACTGATGGTTCCTGCTTCCAGGTTCAGAAAATGCAACTGACTTCTTATTCTTAATGTTTCCTTATTCTATGACTTGTGCTCTCCACAGCTTCTGTGCAGTAGATTTCACTCAAATAGCTATTTTGAATTTTTAAGTTTTTTATTTATTTATTTTTTTTGAGAGAGACAGAGACAGTGTGAGTAGGGGAGGAGTGGGGGGGCGGGAGAGAAAAAGAGAATCCCAAGCAAGCTCTGCACTGTCAGCACAGATCCTGACATGGGGCTCAAACTCATGAATCTGTGAGATCACGACCTGAGCCGAAACTGATAGTTGGATGCTTAACCAACTGAGCCACCCAGGTGCCCCTCAAATAGCTCTTTTGGAAGCATCATGGGTAAAAAAATAAACAGAAGTCACTGAGAGATGGCAGTACAAACTCACTTAATAGTGGTAGTTTCTTCATGAGCCAGAAGCCAAAACATTGTGAATTTTATGAAACCAGAAATTGAATACTGCCCAACAGTGCGTAACGTTTTACTACTGATCTAGTTGGTTTCACATATCATCACTTCCCAGTAACTATAATTTTTCTTCCATTTCTGGGACACGTGTACCTCTTGAAGGACCTGAAAACAGCAGTTGGCTAAACCCATAATGTACAGATGCAACTGTAAGAATGGGGCCATGGGCGAAAACTTACAAAATGTCAGAACTAGAAAGAAATTTAAACTTTTTAATATTTATTTATTTTTGAGAGCGTGAGAGAGAAACAATCCCAAGCAGACCTCACACTGTCAGTGCAGAGCCCACTGCAGGGCCCAAACCCACAAACCATGAGATCCTGACCTGAGCTGGAATCAAGAGTCACATGCTTAACTGACTGAGCCACCCAGGAACCCCAGAACTAGAAAAAAAATTAGATATTAAAATACGTTTGATCAATTTTCAAAGGAGAGAACCAGAGTGGTCTCATGGATAGTTAGAAACATTACCCAACCTAGGTCTGCCTTCCAATGGAGACGTGGTTCCAGTACCACTGCTCCATGCTACCAAGTCTGAATAATGCCTAAGAGATCATATCTACACTCTTAAGTTTTAAGTTCACTTTGTCTATTGCTGTGCTCTGTACATTGTTGAACATACAGCCACCCGAGGCTATAAGTATTGTTATGGATCCTCTTTCCTAATGGTTCTTCCTGATAAATGCTGGTCACCTGTTTCTCCATTATTTTCCCTTCTATTCCACACCTGTTGGGCTCCACAGCATCTGGCCTTACAAATTTACCTTGGCATTCATCTCTCTTCCCTCTCAAATTTCAATGCAAAGCTTTACATGTTATTTTATTTGGAACAACAGAATGAAAGTGAAGCCTGGCTGAGGCCAAGTAAAAGGTCAAGCCCAAAGAAGAGTCTCATTGTTCAGGCAGACTCAGACAAAGGACTGACTGAAAAGAGGAGAGAGTGAAAAGAGAAGAAACCAGGAACGGACGGTACTCAAGGTAGAGAAACTAACCAAAAAGGAACATTCAGTATCCAGAAGAGTATGACACTCATCTCCCGTTCAGATAAGTATCTGTATTCAATAAGGGGTGGAGTAGGGGGGGCACGGCCACAGAAGAGTCAGGGTAGGGGTCATTGTCAACACAAAGCTAAGGTGAGATGGGGAGGGGACTGAGTTGGGGTTCTGAGTCCTCACTCTCTGGGAAGAGACTCCATCGTGTGTCCAAGTAAATGAGAGACAGCTTAGAGACATGGATAGTAAAAAAGGAGCTAGCAAAAAGCTAGGCCAGAACTAGGCCAGGTTATCAGAGACCCATTAGATTATATTACAGGTTCAGGACTTAGCCCTAGTACCAGAAGGACCTGATGCAATGAACTTGAGACATAGAAATCCAACTGAATGGAGGCGGTCAAGAATGAAGAAATTAAGGTAAGGCTGCACTTCAGTGCCTCATGGGTGCTTGCACTGGCTTTGTGGGTTTTGCAGCAAAACTTGTTTTCCACCACCCGACCAACTAGAGACTCCTACTCCAGTCTCTCCTGTGTCAGGAAATGAATGGGACCGCATGCCCAAAGCTGAACTAGAGAAGGCTGAGACTGTCGCAGGTCACGGTTAGTATGCAGAACAAAATCAGAGACAAAGGAGCTGACGGTAAAGGGAAACATGAGAGCCGAATTAATATCATGGTACTAACCACCATTAGCACACCCACTACTCATGCAAAACAGGGTTTTGAAACGGAGTCAAGGTCTGTTCTGGGAAGTATCTCTTTTCCATGGAACCGGCACCAAAGTCTAGCTTCCTGGAATCTGAGCAGCTCAGGACGCAGGCACTCCGAGGCTATAAAATGTAAACTGCCCAACAGAGCCTGACACCCTGAGAGGAATGTCTTCGTGCAGTCCGCTTTGGAATTCCTGCCTCCATCTACATACATCTAAGCCCCGCATCTGAAGCACCCCAGGGCGCATGACTGCTTCAGGGAACAGCAGGCTTCTCCCCACATACGCTGCGGACCACAAGCAAAGCCGACTTTTAAATAGTGAGGACGACTCTGTGCCAGAATCCTCTTCACTACATTTCCTTATATTACACACACGGGCTATAACTTTCCTAAGGAAAACAAAGTTAAAGGTGTGTTTTTAAACTTTCCACCTTTGAGGCAGTAGGCGCAGAAGCAAAAGGCGGTTTGGTGTAGTAAAGAAGAAAAAGATGTCACTAAGGAACCACGTTTATTTTAGAAGAAATTTAAATAACAAATACTGGAATTCTGATGACTTGTACTTATTCAAATGTCGTGCAGTTTTCTGTACTTTAAAAAAATTTTTAATCTTTTATTTTTGAGAGAGAGACCGAGTGCGAGTGGGGGAGGAGCAGAGAGAGAGAGAGACACAGAATCCGTAGCAGGCTCCAGGCTCGGAGCTGTCAGCACAGAGCTCGACTCGGGGCTCAAACTCCCGAACAGTGAGATCATGACCTGAGCTGAAGTCGGAAGCTTAACCGACAGAGCCACCCAGGCACCCCAGTTTTCTGTACTTTATGAAAAGGTTATATTTATAGTTTCCGAGAGAACAGAAACATTTTACAATGTTGGTTTTAGAAAACCAGTTGATAATGAACATCGAAAGACATGCAATTAAAAAAAAAAACCAACATGCAATTGTAAGGGCAAATCGGGACTGATTCCATTTTGCTTAAGGGCAAACTGGGACTGACTCCATTGTGTTTCCTGTCTTCCACCCTGAGTCCCCAGTGCCTGCTCAAAACCTGCAACTTCCCGGTTCCAAAAGAACCATGCCCAGTGACCTATGGAACAGGACCTTTGACCCTTCCTCAGCCAATTGGCTAGGGTCACGACCATCACCCCTCCCACTGCCCCTAGACCCCTTTAAAACTATTGTGTTTTTGGAACGCGCTCTCTCTCGACCCACTGCTGCCTCGTCAGTGCGGTAGGAGATTGAGCTTGAGCTAGCTCGAATAAAGGCTCTTTGTTCTTGCATTGGACTCGACTCCCTGGTGGTTTTTGGGGTCCCCGAATTCTGGGCATAACACAATCTGAATTTTTTTTTTTAATCTTCCCTGGCTGTTTTGCATAGGCCTGGGAGGATGGTCAGTAAGGTTCTAGTGGAGAACAGGAACAACCCTAGGGATTTCAAAGAGAGGAAGGACATTTAATAAAATCAGCTACACAGGTGTTAGATAAGAGAGAAAACCAAGTATGATGAAGTAACTCGGAAATGAGTCACTGACCATTCCATTTCTCTAGTTTTGCATAACAAAGTACCTCAAACTTTAGAAGCTCAACACAACAACAATCTGTCTTTTTTAAGTCATTATCTTTCGTGCTGGGAGTTGAGTGGGTGCCATTGAGTGGCTCTCACTTGCAGTCCCTCGTGTGGTTATATCAGATGGTGGCAGAAGTCAGAGTCATCTTGAAAGCTTACTTACTCACATGTGTGATAGTCAATGCTGGCTGTTGGCTGGGACCTTAGCAGGAGCTTTTGGCCAGAACACTCACACAGAGCTTCTCCCTGTGGCCTGGCCTTCCTGATAACATGACCATCTCAGACTTCTTACTTGATGGCTCAGGCTTCCAAGGCAAGTAATCCAAAAGAGAAAGGTAGAAGATCCATCTCATTTTATGACCTTCCCTCAAACATCACTGTCACTTCTGCCATATTCTGTGGGTTAGTAAGTTTGGACTAGATATAAGGGGAGGGGACACTGGCCCCATCTCCTAGTGCTAAGAATATCAGAGAATTTGTGGACACATTTAAAACCCATGAGACTGAGGAAGCAGCCACCAGCCCTAAGTCTGGGACAACATTAAGAGACGATGTTACAAGAAAGAAGCATTGTGGAGTAGGAACCACAAAGGCCAGTGCTGGAGGCAAGAGGAGGCCAGGCAGGAATCATAAGAGAAATAGAAGCGAAACCAGGTCTTGCCATTCCAAGCCCACAGAGGCAGTACATCCCTCATAGTCTGCATCTTCTATAAATAAGCCTCACTTGACAAAGTACAGACTGGTATGTCAGTAAACTGACAAGTAGATTCATTACTGACTTTTTTACGAAGTATTTTCCAGTGAACAACTCTATCAAAATAAGCTGGCTGCTTCTTAAAAACTAAGTCTTGGAGCGCCTGGATGGCTATGTCAGTTGAGCATCTGACTCTTGATTTCTGCTCAGGACATGATCTCACAGTTCATGGGTTCAAGCCCCACATCAAGCTTGGGATTTTCTCTCTCCTCTCTCTTTCTACCCCTTCCCTGCTCATATGCGCTCACTCTCTCTCTCTCTCTCTCTCTCTCGCAATAAACATTTAAAATGAAATGAGGTGAAATGAAATAAAATAAAAACTAAGTCTTTAATATTTTGATATATAAACATCAGGATAAGAAGAAACACACGGCCAAATTGAAATAACCCAAGAGACATAATAACCAAATGCAATGTGTGGTCTTGACTTAGACAAACCAACTGTAAAGGACATTTTTAGCCAATTATAGAAATTTGAACATAATCTGGGTTTAAAGTGAGACAGAAATTTACTGAACAGGAAAGATGAAGATCATTGACTAAGAAAAGAAGCTTACAAAACAAGGTGTACAATACTAATATGTACTAAGGTATTAACCATGGTGATCCCTGAGGGAGTGGGAATGGGATATTTGTTTTCTTTCTAATTTTACTCTTTTTGTTTCTAATTTTCTACATACATGTGCATTAGTTCTGTGACTATAAAAAAGTTATTTTAACAAAAGCCCTTTTAAAATACTTATGACATATAGGTGGACTCACTATCATATAGAAGCTCTCTCTCAGATTTGCAATTTAAGAAATGCAATGTCAGGCTAAGAAACAAATTTATGTTTATGAACCTGGAATCCAGACAGAAGCCAGAGACAGAGATATGATTCCCTGTAGGAATCAACATATATTCTTTTGGATTCAAAGAGATATTCATGACTCAGAACAAAGTGCTAAAAAGAAGAGGAAATTGAAAAGTCTTCCTCTAAACTAATTTCCTCTCTCTTGTCTCAGCCCATGAAAATATCCAAGTCTCTCCATCCTAAATTAAAGTTCATGTTCCCCATAGTTCTTTCCTTGACATTCTTCTTTTTCTTGTTACATTATATATTCCTACAAAGCAGGCCACCGTCTACAGTGATGACTCCCAAGTGTATATCTTCATTCCTGATTGCTCCCCTAACCATGGATAGGATTGCCTAATAAACGTTTCCATTTGAATTCTTATGGGAATCAAGAAGTCAATGTGTTCAGCAGTAAATTTAATCATATTTTTTCTTGGAAAACACATTAATTCTCTATTTCTCATCCTTATTAATGATATCAATATCAACCCAGCAATCCAACTTAGGAATGTGATGGTTATCTCAAATTTCCCTCATAACCCCACCACCCATACATATACCTAGTCATTTGCAGATGCCCTGATAACTTATCCTTGCAGAAAATCGATGAAGCTACTATGACTGATAAGTTGAGTTTTCACAGTTTCAGGATAAAAGATCGATGTTCAAAAACCAACTGTAATTTGTATATACTAGCAAATGTTGAAGACTGCGGTTAAAAATATAATTTATAATAGCATAAAAACAATGAACAACTTAGGGGTATATCTGTTAAAATATGTGCAAGCCCTAACACTGTAAACTATAAAATACTGAAAAGAGAAATCAAAAAAGATTTAACAGAATAGAGAAATATGTCATGTCTGTGGTCATCGCAAGCCTCAGTCTGGTTAAAGGGACCTTCTTCCACAATGAATATATAGATTCAACACAATTGCAATAAATTGTGTTCCAGCCTTGTGGAAATTGACAGCAATTCTAAAATTTATTTGGAAATGCAAAGGAACCAGAATAGCCAAAATAATCTTAAAAAAAGAAAAGAATTCTTCCCATCTTACTTTAAAATTTATCATAAAACTATAGCAATCAAGTCAATCAGTTGTCAGATAGGCAAACTGATCTATCTGGGCTAGAATAGAGTCCAGAAAAAACCAATACATATATAATCAATTGCTTTTCCACAATGTTTCAAATACAATTCAGGGAATAGTCTTTCAGCAAATAAAAATTCATACATATATAAAATAAATTTCAATCCATATCTCACACCATAGAAAAATATTAACTCAGAAATGGATCATAGGTATACATGTAAAATCTAAAACTATAAAATTTCTAAAACAAAACACAAGAGGAAATCTGTGCTTTGCATTAAGTCACAATTTCTCAGATAAAGTATCAAAAGCACAATCCATAAAATAAAAAATTAGTAAGTTGGACTTCATCAAAATAAAGAACTTCTACTTTCCAAAAGAAAATGACCCAGATATGACCACTGGGAAGGTGCCACTGCCAGTTGACCCTCAAGTTGGATCCAGGCACTTAGAGGGTCCTTACCTCCTCCCCTATTCTTGGAATGTATGCTCTGCCCACCGTTCCCACAGTAGGTGCTGTTTCAAGCACTCAGGCTTGAGAGAGAAGGTGCTGTTGAGACCATCTGGATAACATATGTGACTGAACCCAGTTAAGACCTCGAAGTAAACTTTACAGATTCTGGCGGGCACATGCAGAAATCTATTGGACTTGCAGCTGTCCAAGACAAGCCTCGTATGTAAGTTCCCTTGCTTATTAAACCTGTTACCCACAAAGGCCTCTCTTTGGTCTATCTTTGCCCTCCATGGACAGTGACCAGTTTCATATTTCATCCAGGGATCTCCTGAGATTTCAAAACAACACATCTAAATAAATATGCCTGCAGGGTGATTAACTCTTATGGTATTGAACTGAGCACGCCCCCCCCCCCAACTATATTAAACTCTTTTACATTCCAAAGCAGAACATTCCAATTCTCACTGTTTGCCATTATTAATTAATTTTTAATTGATAAAAAACCTTTCGGGGCTTCTTAATATGTATCAGTGAGTTAGGACATTCAAACATATGAGCCTGGCCTGGGATTTGTGTTTCGGTGGACAGGAGACTCTAGCCCTGGGTTTGAGCTCCATTCAGTTCAGCAACTTTCAAATTTCTCTAGTTTTTACCATACAGAATTTGGTCCTCATAAAAATGCTGTATGTATAAGTAAATAAGGCATTAATTCAGTGCTTGGCACATGGTCAACATTCCCTAAATGATAGCTACTACTAGCTAACTTCACACAAATACTTAAATAACTTTCAAAACATTGTTAGAGTCCTAGTTCGAATTAATGCCAAGATGCTCTTGGTTTCTTTCTTGGACTGATGGCAAAATAATCCTCATATTGTCCTGTAGTATTTAATTTCCCAGTTAGACTTAAGCCTTCAGTGAATGCATTGAAATGGTAATTTTTGACGCACATAAATTCTCCCAAAGGGAGAAATATACAATCATAATTTTCTTATGTGATATGGAAAGCTAAAATATTTTCTCATTTCCAAAACTGCCTGTTTCTTACAAAGTATGCACACTGGTAGAAAAAAACATTCTCAGAAAATATTCAGAAATGTGGGGGGCTCTAGAAGAAAAAAAAGTTAAAAAAGTTTTCAGCATAACTGCTAACTAAAATGCTTTCCCCTATGTTGAGAATCAAACGCCCCAGATTTGCTACAAAATACAATAGATGTTGTGTATAAGACTTGGCTATGAACTGGAAAAGACTGGACAGGTGTTCTCCGGGAGGAGAAATTAGTGATGTGGCCTCTTTATACCTTTTCTGGGGCAGACACCGCCGGGCTGTATGCACCAGTGATCTTTCACCAGCCTGCTTCTGATATACAATTAAAGCAGGCCCCATTTCATTTGAAAATCTAAATGTCAAAAGTCCAGGTAATTTTCCTTCTAGACGCTCCTCGAAAGTTGATTATCTTTTTTATTAGGATACCACAGGGGACATTTTAGGTCAGAAATGAAGCAATATGTCCACATATATTTTTTGAAATGACACTAACCTTCTACTTCTGACTCATCTTCCTTGACTGGTTCATGATCTTTGGGTAAAGATTGCTTTCCAACGTTCCCTTTCTAATCATAATTTTGTATATCACTCCTATGAGATTAAATACTTTTTTTAAATTCTTTTTTTCTTCCAAGATTTTATTTAAATTCAAGTTATTCAACATACAATATAGTATATACTGATTTATCACTTACACATAACACCCAAGGCCATCACAAGTGCCCTCCTCCTTCTTAAAATTCTTCATTGACTTAAAACAGTACAGAATTTTCTTACAGCTGGTTCCGCCATATTGAAATTTGTGACTCAAAGTCTCACCATCTGGAAAGGTGATACCTAATTGGTCCCAGAGTGTGTGCACAGTATACATGTCATTATGTTCATTTTTCTTAAGTTTTACTTTATCAATTAATATTCTTTATATGCTTTTTAGAATTTTTATACTTTGTATTCATTGGCTAAAACTGCCATAACAAAGTACCACAAATTGAATGGCATAAACAACACACGTTTATTGTCTCAACTGTTGTGGAGGCGGCAAGTCCACGATCAAGGTGTCAGCAGAGTGGCTTCTTTCTGGGGGCTGTGAAAGAATCTGTTCTTTGCCTCCAACTTCTGGTGGTTTGCTAGCAATCTCTGGCATTCCTTGACCTGTATAAGTACTATCCCAACTTCAGCCTCTATCATCCCATGATGCCCTCCCTGTGTGTGTATCTGTGTTACATAGCTCCTCTTTTTATAAAGGCAACACTCATTCTAGATCAGGCCTATCCCGACGACCTTATCTTAAGCACATACATCTGTAATGACCCCATTTCCACACCAGGTCATGTTCTCAGGGACTGCAGGGGAAGACATACGACTTTTGGAGAGACACAATTCCACTCAGAGCACACATATACACATACATATGTTACATAGGAAACTTTTCAGCACATCATCAGTATACTTACATTTGCTTTCTCCATGCTCTTTTTCATAAGATGAAAACTAGTTTCTTAAGACCATCGACAATATGGAATACAGGTAGAAGTATGAAGGTAAGTTACTTCAGTGGAGCTAATGGTTCTGCTAATTCTTCTAGACCATCCAGCCTCATGGACTGGACCGCCAGCTACTCTGAAGCACAGGCAGGTTTATGCCCAGCCTCCCCTGCCTGGTATCCTCTGTTGTTTACTTGCTGTTTTCTAACTATCTTCATACATAGTTGCTGCCTTCTGATAAATTCTATAAACAGGAAATAGTATTTATGGCTGGTTGCTCTGTGTGTAGCCCATATGATTTTGGTCATCATGTTTTAAACAGTAACTGCTCTGTGATACTGCAGCAAGTTAGACTATTTAAGTTTGTCTCATAAGTATCGACAAGCAGGATAGCAAATAGTTTTCAATTCTCTCTTAGTGACAACTCCAGTAAATTAGTAAGTTGAATTTCTAAAGATTTAACTGAAGATGCTAAGGCCTGTAGAATAGCAGGTCACTGTAGATTTTTTTTTAATTTTTTTAATGCTTATTTATTTTGAGAGTGAGGGAAAGAGAGAGCAGGGGATGGGCAGAGAGAGGGAGAGACAGAGAAACCCAAGCAGGATCTGCACTGTCGGCATAGAGCCCAACACAGAGCTCAATCCCACAAACCATTAGATCATGACCTGAGGTGATATCAAGAGTCAGATACTTAACTGACTGAGCCACCCAGGTGCCCCAGTCATTGTAGATTCTTAACGTTTGCCATGAGTTGGGATATAGGAGGGGTATAGTTATTCCATGATCCTAACTCATCCTAAGGCACCTTAAGATAATCAAAATTACCCAAAGACAATTGTAACCTAGGTTGTGGCATCATGATCATTCTGTTCCCCAGATCCTACTTCCCTCTGATTTCTTGTTTATGAATTATTTTCCTGCCCCCACACCATCTAATGTACTAATACTAATGATCTCTCTGTCTCTACTTCATTGGCCCTATGAAATCAGCCCTTGGCTTCCTCACATGGATGTTCTCTTTTATACACCAATTATCTTCTAGGTACCATAGCTAGTAAATTAGGTTCTGCTAAACAGATGCCTTTCCATAAAATTCCTAAGGCAGAAATACAGTGAACACCATATTCCTGTGACTCTTGGTACAGCTGCTGTCAAGAAAGGTCATGGAAATATAAAATCTTACAACATCAGCATTCCCGTGGCCACCACTGTCCAGCTCCCTGGGCTGAGAGGCAGACTCTGTGAGGGCGGAGATTCCCTGCTACCAGCAAGGCTGCAATGGAGGCTTTAGAGACATTCGTCACCTAGTGGGACAGTGAGCCAATCTTCCTCATGATGTTTCTGGAAACCCAACCTAGACCTCTTCCTTTAACCTCTCCAATTATTATCTAAACACCTATTTTTGTGTAGTAAACCTCTTTCTGCTTCAAATACATAGAGTGGTATTCCTAATAGCAGTAGATTTAACTGAATATGAAGGAGGGGGAGAACCATGAAGAGTTTATGGCACAGAAATACAACTTCAAGAACATTAGACTTTAGATGCCTTTCTTATTATTGTCTTTGGATCAATTCCGTGTGGGAGTTTTTAGCGGACACTTGACACTACACCAAACTCCAGCTACGCGCAATCTCATTCCTCCTTTCCAGATTATTTCTGATTTGCCAAAGTCTTCCTAATTGCAAAGAAATTTACTCTCTTTATTTCCCAAACTCAAATCCAGTTTTCAGGCCAATTTTGTATATTCAAACCTACCTGGGTGCAGAGCAGCTCAAAATAACTCACACAACAAGAACCACTCCCTTACATGGCAGGGATGCTTATCCACAACATGTGGGAGCCAATGAAACAAGGGCTCACCTGTCATGTGAGAAACTTAACGTGTGGCCACGATGGCATTATCAAGAAATATCAGGGTTCCTTGAAGACACAATAAAAGCACTGTGGACTTCCCAAAGGAGTATGACTGGGAGCAGAATGAAAAGCCAGTACCACCAGCCTGTTTTCTCTCTCTCCTGCTCACATCCAGCCCTCGGCTACAGATATCGATCCTGTCTGGGCACTTTCAATGTGAATATACAAGTCTTTTTTCCATACAGTGTTACTTTCCCAATTGTTATTTTGAGTGATATGTTTCCTTCTACCTGTTCCCTTTTCTCCTTTTGAGAACCCTTATTCTCCACATTTACAATTCCTGATGCTGTGCTACAAATCTCTTTGCTTTTTCCTCATGATTTAATTCTCTGTTTTTTGTTTTGTTTTGTTTTGTTTTATTTTTGGTTTTTGTTTTTGTTTTGTTTTGTTTTTGCTCTGTTTTGAAATGTGTCTTCCACTTGACCCTCCAGGCTGATCTCTATGATGACTAATCTCTCCTTAATTCATTCGCTCAGTTTTTAAATTTTAAATTTATCAGATTTTTAAGTTTCAGGAAGTCTTTATAAAGCTATAATAGAATCTTGAGTCTTTTAAAAAAACATTTTGTTGTGGTCATTCTTACAGTCATCTGTCTCCTCTAACAGTTTTATCACCATGCCAGAAGCTTTCCTATTCTTTTTCTCTTCTCTCTCCCTAATTCTCTCTTCCCTACCCACTCCTCTTACTTCTTCCTTTTTTCTTTCCTTTCCTTCTTCTCTTTCTTTCTTTCTTTCTCTCTTCCTTTCTTTCTCTCTTCCTTTCTTTCTCTCTTCCTTTCTTCCTTCCTTCCTTCCTTCCTTCCTTCCTTTTCTTTCTTCCTCCCTTCCTTCCTCCCTTTCTTCCTTCCTTCCTTCCTTCCTTCCTTCCTTCCTTCCTTCCTTCCTTCCTTCCTTCTTTCTTTCTTTCTTTCTTTCTTTCTTTCTTTCTCCCCGCCTCCCTTCTCCCCCCTCACTCTTCCTCTCTCTCTCTCTCCTCCATCTTCTGTTTGTTTTAACTCAGAGACACTGCTGGGTCCCCTTAGATTGTGATTATTTCCTTTGCACACATGTAAGTCTATTTACATACCAAGCCAATAGGGTACCTGGAGGTGGCGAGAACCCAACAAGTGGCGGGAAGTACTGCTGTTCACAGACAGGGATGTGAGAACTGGAAACTCTTCAGTCCCCACTATGAACATCCGGTGGAAGCTTGGCTGGTGCTCTTTCAGGCAGAGTGAGGATTACGGTGCCCCTCTGAAGCCTTCACAATCAGCAGGTCTGTCTGGAATGACATGCACAGGCTAGCTAGGCTTTTCCTCTTGGGATGACACAGATGCTAAGGTATAATCTCTCATTAGGAAAAAGAGCTCATATTCTCAGCCCAGATCAACTTCCAGGCCAAGACTGAGAGTCATCCTAAACTTCTAGCCCATGTCAGGGTCAAAGTTTTCACATATACCCTTCAGTCTGAGCATCTGTTTCTCTATGAAAACATAGCTGGTATTTGGATTAGAGTTGAAAGTGAATGTCAGGGCAACAGGGATGTGGCAGCCCACTCTATCACCAGAATTCTGATAACTCTGAGGCAGATGGTGAACATAAAAACAAAGGAGACAGGCAAGACAGATTGAAACAGCCAATATTATTTGGTTTATGCCTTATCACTTTCCACAAAAGATTTAATATGACTTACAGCAGAACACATGCAATAAACCAGCAAAATGTAAGCAGAGATTAAAAATAAGAACCAAGCAAAATATAATTTAGAAGAGGAGATCTAGACAAGGAAACAAAAAGTAAAATAAGTGACTTGAATCTGGAGCCCAATAAATGGGCAGACTAACCAGGAGGTTACCTGGGACCTGATTTCTAATGCATGAGATAGCATTCCCAGGATAAATTCACACGGTATAAACTGGTCTCACTCCCATCAAAGTGGATAGAATCAAGTCAAAGTTAAAAATGCTCTTTACAGCACTACTTTATCTTTTCAGTAATTTTTTCCTACTCATATATAATTTTAGTGAGTTAGATGCCAGCAAAGTGAGCTGCACTCTAAAACTAAATAAAGTCAGACGAAGGTCTGTTTCTAGGGAATGAATAATGTGGTTAACTAAATTATGTCTTCTAAGAGGCTTTCTTGAAACTCTACTGTTCTATAATGTTTACAAGTTAGAAAATGATAAAAGGGAAATGGAAAGATAAGAAGCAGATAAAATAGGAAATAGTTTGATAAATATTTTGGTTGGTATTAATGAATGAACATGTAAGTCCATCCATATAACTTCTTAGAAAAAAAAATTTTCTCACCACCTCCACTACATAAAAGTTTTAACTTATATTTTTAAAATTTCCATCTAAAAGGTGTCAAGTGTTTGAACCTGCTTATCAGTCTGCCCTGTCACATAGCACATTCAGTAAAATGCTTTGTGAAGCAGTTCTTTTGACTCTGTTCTACCTTTTCCAGAAGCCAGAATCTTGACTACAATAATTCGGCATGATCTACCTGGTTCAAGCACCAATCTATGAGAATACTTAGAATGATTTTTAAATCCATTCTGTTTGAGGAAAAACAATGGTTTCATTGAGAACTACTAAATAGATACTTTGAAATCTATTTGAAACTGTACATACAAGATAACACTGAACTTGAACATTAATATACACAGTTTTCTCTAAATAATTCAGCAATATCATCCTGAGGTTAGCCAAAAGTTCCTTCTCAGTAAGGAATCCATCTTCCTTAACCAGCCCACCAGGAGAATAGATTCTGTTTTGGTCCAATTTGGATTTATCTTCTTGAAAATTCTGGTAGTAGCCTTGTTATTTGAGCCTGTTATTATTAACATATTATTTAACATATTATTCCAAGACTCTACAAATGCACAAGGTTCATGGAAATGACCAAATCTTTAGGAAGTACTTTTGTTGAATGATGACTTCCTCCAATATACTGTATATTCAGTACCTTTGGTTTCATCCAAACTCAGCTCTAAGCCCTTTATCTCTTTTTACCACTGTGATTATCATCCTACACTTTTATTCTCTGCCCTGATGTGGAATCAAGAACTTGTAAGATGAGACACTTCCCTACTGGGGTCCAAGCAGGAAACAACTAACCCCAGTGGACACAGAACACCTGCCATGCCACTACCTGTGAAACATATGTAAGTAGCCCCACTTGCTGCAATATCTCAGAGCTGTGAAATAATAGAATAGTCCAAATCAGACGAGCTGCATGTAGATCCTCAGACAATAACATTATTTCATATTTATAGGATAAGGTCTAAAGTCCTTTCTTAGAGGCTCCCTCAATCAACAACTGACACGACCTTGGGAAGCAGGTAAATAAGACCTAATCATCCCCATTTTATAGCTGAAGAAGCTCAGAGTCTTAAATCTATGAGTCAGGGCACAAATCACAGTCCATAAAGTCAGACAGATCTATGTTCCAATTCCGGGCTCTCACTTAGGTAGGCTCTTTGTCTTTCTATTCGTCTTAGCCTCCTCTACACTCATAAACCAGTTGTGAAGATTAAGTGAGATAACGTATAAATAAAAAACACTGGTAGGATCCTGGCATTTTAGTACTGGATGCTCTCTAAACAGCATTTCTCTCCCCTTTTCCCTCCCTCAGAGATGTGGTCTGGCCACCCAGCCAATAAATGGCGGAGTCCAGAAGAGAACGCAGCTTCTGACTCTTGGCCAAGTGAAAAGGTATCAACTCAAGGGCCAAAATTCCCTTCTATACTCATACTTTACAGCTTTTCCAACCCCATGAAAATTTCTGCCACAGAGAGAGAGGGGCAGGTCTGGGTCTTGTCCAGCCTGACACTTAGACAATTTGGAAGCTCCTACTTTAAGAATACAAAATTAAGACTATAAGATTAGGTATAAAAGGGCTATCTAGTTGGAATCGAAGAAGTCACAGCAAATTACAAATTTTTTAAAGCTGACTAAAAATGAAAACATGACCAAACCCTGAAAAATAATATGTTTATTAATCATTTTCCAGAAATACCTCTATTTCTGTACAATTTTTTTTCACTGCATACTCTTTGATCACCTCTTCACCCAACAATTTTGAAACATTGTCCAAATACAGAGATTAGACAATAAGTCAGTCTTTCCTTGATCATGGATGATTGTTCTACTTTATTGAAGGCAATTTTACCTGCCGTTTGGTCTGGAACTGACAAACCTCACTAGGGTAGAACATACTAGATATGCCAAGGGACCATCTGATGTGCTGCAGTGTGCAAAACACAGAACTTCACCAGTGTGTCCTACTGCTATAGATTTAGGTCCTATAAACACAGGAATTTTTGATAAATTCCATTTCATGTAATTCTCATTAAAAAAAGATAGAGTTTAATTGACTGAAACAACTTCTGCTTTAATTAGGTGTCACTGTGAGCGGAGTCCTCCACTTACAATTTTATACATCTGACTCAGAGCTGGGGGAATTTTCCATAGACTAGTTTCTGGCTCCATATATTTCAAGCCTCATTTCACCCCTTTTCCTACATATTTCTGGAGTAGGCTTAAGTCACGATACTACACTTTTAGGTCAAGATGCTTATGTGTTCACCAGGATGATGAGCGATCACACAGTTATAACCTAAAGTGACAGCAAAGTATCCCATAAAGCCCCTAGTCAAATCCCCTCAAAATGCATGCAGTCACTCTGACACCACATACCGGGAGAGAAAGCATGTCAAAGGAAAATCTGGAGGGGAGCAAGTAGTCTTAGCTGATTGCTGCTAGCATATCTTTTGTTTTTCAAATTTTACAAAACATATGATCATTAGAACTCATCACTAGGGCCCCAGATGGAGCTAGGGTAGGTGAGAGGGGTGCGTTAGCCTCGTTAGCTTCGCTGAAGGGAGATCCACCCCTGGAAGGACCCATTCCAGAGCAAAGTCAGGGAGACAACTTAATTTCTAGGACCTCGAGTAATTTAAAAGGATAAGTTAACTCCTTACAAAGACTACTTTTATCCCACCTTCAATTAATTTTTTTTCCTTGCATAATGTTTATTTATTTATTTTGAGAGAGACAGACGAGAGAGAAAGAGCATGCACATGCAGGGGGAGGGGTAAAAGAGGGGAAAGAGAGCAGGGAGAGAGGAAGAAGAACCCCAAGCAGGCTCTGTGCTGTCAGCAAAGAGCCCCATGCAGAGCTCGATCTCAGGAACCAGATCACGACCTGAGCTCATAGCGAGTCAGATGCTTAACCGACTGAGCCACCCAGGTGCCCCTCAGTTAATTTATTTTCTTTGACCACTCTTGTGGCTTTGAAAACTTGAGGAGTATCTAAGCAAAGAAAGGCAAAGGAGTTACAGCTGGGAAAAAAGATATCTAGGTACTGGTTGCTCACACTATGACACTTTGACACTTGAGGATATTTTTTAATATTTTAGCTATAACCCCAACTTTGATCTGCCCACGTTGTATTACTATTTCAGATTCACTTTAACCCTGAGAACTCCAATCTGAAAAGCTTCTGCAGCAACTAGCCACAGGTCGTTTCTACTCCGGCTTGTTTTCATTTCACCATGGATCTTTGAACAGTCACTGAGCTAATTCAATTTTCAGGCCCATTAATCTGGAACTTCAAATCAAAGGAGAGATGATGCATCTCCCTGATAGGTTTGCAGAGAGGCAGTAACAGTGGTAACAGCATCCTAAAACTCCCCGTGCTGCCTCCAGAGCAGTGTGTGTGCATGGATGGCTCTTTCAATGCCTGAGGAAGACGTGGGCAGAGGGGAGAGGTGGGGAGAGGAAGAGAGGGGAGGGGAGGGGAGGGGAGGGAAGGGAAGAGAATGGAAGGGAACAAAAAAGAGGCAAAGAATCCTTCTATTTGGTATTTCTTCACTGTTTGTCATTAATACTAACAAGCCTGGCCTTCAAGTATCGTGAAATGGACAGTGCTTGTTTTTGGAAACCCTATATCTTCCACTCCGAGTCTCTCTCTGGTTTGACCGCTCAGTTCCCTTTAGCATCCAGATGTCTCTTTTTTTCCAGCCCTTCTCCCTTCTAGTAACCTGGTTTGCCAGAAGACATCTGATCTAAAACAAAAACAAAATACCCATGGTCAGCTATTTCACACACACACATCTTAGTGTCCCACAGACACAGTGTTGATCGACACTGGCTGTGCATTAAAATTACCCAAGGACTTTTAAAAAATACCAATACCTGGGCCTTAGCCCAGCCCGATAAGAGCAGACACTTTGGGGTTGGGCCCAAGCATGGAGATTTTTCTAGTATCTCTCCAGGTGAATCTATACTGTTATTTTATTTTCACAGGGAAAGGAAACATAAGGGAAAATCTGGAGCTCCATTTATGGAATTTCAGGCAATAGAAAACAAGGAAAGTATTTTAGGGAGCAGATGGTAGAGGGCTTTTCCAGCAGCCTAAAAATCCCTTCGGTAGCCCATTTATTTCTGCCATTCCTCGGCAGAGCCTTCTGTAAAAACGCTCCACCTACAGCAACCAAATTAGAATTAAACCGACCGGCCAAAGTGCCAATAGCTTATAACCATTCAGTCCCACAATATCTGGAAAAAGTTGCCTTCATATTTCAATTATGGATTTTTTCAACTATTTTGTGCATGTCACAAATACTGACACCAGAGGTCATTATAAAACAGAAATCTTTCTTTCTGTGTTATGGTTGTTTATTAACAAACATTATGTGAGCACCTGCTATGGAGATATGCACAGGAAGTGATTAGGAGATTAGGAAATGTTGACAGAAATAATTCCTCTTTCACTATAAAATCCTATGATTCTGAGGTAAATCTCTTCTCTGAATGCTGAACACTTTAGAAAGACCTCTTATGAGATGGAATTCTGGAGGCATCAAGGACCAGATCATTCACTCAAACTACCTCCTTTCTGATCTGCCTGAAATTCCTATTTCTTCTTATTGAGTCCATATAAGTTTCATAGGATTAGCTTGGAAAAGGTGACATACACTGTAGCACCTACTGATTGATCCCTTGGTATATATTTGGTGACCAAATCCCTAGGCAATTTTGTTACCAAATCGTCTAGAACAAATCCCCAAAGGTTTAGAACGCTGAGCTGAAAAGTTCTGTAGGGGAAAAAGGGACCGGGACAGCCCAACTCTCTGGAAGGCCACGTGAACACTGCAGGCCTGGAAAGGACACAGACTCTCAAAAGAAAAAAGAAGAGCTTCAACAGCATGGTCCCAGAGAGGATAGACTGGCGTCAGAAAGATGTGGACATCACAATCTCTACCTACTTCTCAAGTGTCACCTTGGGCAGGCTGGGCCTCTGTGTATTCAGGACAACCTGTCGCTGTTTGAACCTTCACTTCACTTGACTTTTCTCCACCAGTTTATACTTGTCTTCCTACAACCGGGCCCTCCTGCTGTTTGCTCCTAGTTTCTACCTAACTCCACCTTTCACCAGCTGTCCCCACCACTGCCTAACTCAAAATATAGAGTAGGATGATGTCCTTTTTAAAAGAAAGCTAAAAAGTGACCCATGGGTCATTGGATAGCAGAGGAGAAGACAGGTGTTGATAATAGGAATTGTATTACGAAGACATTGCTGCATAGCGATGTAAACATCATAAATAGTGATGTCAGCAGTGACAGTAAATGTTCCCATTTCTAGGAATGTATTCCTCCCTTCCCCCCTTCCTTCAATTCTTGTACTATTCTCTGTCTAGAAAGAGAGTGTTCAGAGAACATGTGAAAAACTCATAAAACCTCCAGATGGGAAAGATCTGGGTATGAGCTTCCTGCTCCTTAGTGAACAAGACCTGCATCCAAAATAATGCTATATTATTTTATGTAGAAATTCTGAAGTTAACGTAATTTATAGAATTGCAGGATACACATATAGAACATATTTTTATGGTGTTGCTGTTACATACTACCTCTTCTAAGAAAAATTAGCACTTGTTAGACCAACCGTCTTTATATATTAAGATACCATTATGACCACACTTAAAGATAACTTATGTATATTCCAAAATATTCTGTACCCCAAGCCAAAAGCATTAACTCGTGACTGCTTTTCATTTGCTACCTGTAACCCACATAAAATAAAGTTGTTTTGAATGCATTGCAAAGTAGTAGGTCTAGATTAGTAAAACAAGCTGAATTCAGAAGTCCCCAGTCAATGGAAAATGATACTGAGAGAGGTTCTAATGAAGAATGGCCAGTATGTTCTAGGTATTATGAAGACATACATAAATATATCTCAAATGAATCAGACCCAAATTACTGGCTCTAATTTTCAAATTTAATTATAAATACAAATGAGTTTGTTACAATCTAATTGAGATTTACAGTTGCCCTAGGTTCAAAAAATTACACCATAAAAACCTTAACTTTGTTTGCAGCAATAGCATGCTAAAACACAATAATAGTAATTAAATAAGAAGGAGTAAGCTTTCGAGGGGAAGTGTGGTGTGAATTTCTTTTTCAATGGTATTTGAATTAGCCATGGAAGATTAATGAAATGAACAAAATGAAATGTCTTAATAAATGAAATAAAAGGAATGTGGCAAATACTCAAGTAGAAATATTATTAGAAACAATTTATAATCATATGGAAATAACTCTTAATTGCTTGTTATATCTCCCAGGTATTACATTTTAGCAGAAATTGCAATGCCTACACATCTCTTCTAGTGGGTTTTGGTCTTAAGAAAGTAATCAAGACATTTGGACAGTGACATCTTCATCATCTTCTGTCACTTCATTTACACAATTGAATTTCTACCTAAGTGGAAGGTATCCACAAATCAAATAATGTCTACAATGAATGTCTCTTCCCTCTACTTAGTCTGCCTCTCAGAGTGACATATCAAAAGACTTCATTTAGTAGCTAATAAATATCAGAGCCTTCCATAGGTTTCCTATTGTATGTTGGCTCTACTCAGACTTTTGAATTTGGGAGACACTACAAACAGAAAAGAAAGATAAAGAAGATAAGGGGAAAATAGGTCTATTGTCCTTAGTGCAACATCTTTATAGCTGCCTACATGCCTGAAATACCAAAAAGATAACTATTCATTAATTTGTTCATTTAACAAATCCACATTAAATGCTTACTATGTGCTAGGCACTATTCTTGGCACTGAAGATACAGGAGTGAAAAAAATTAGCAAAACTCCCTGCTTTCCTAGAGCTTACATCCTTGTGGAAATAGGCTAAATAAATAAATAACAACATACTAAAATAACTAAATATTAAATGTTAAATGAGAAATGAGTGCTATGGAAAAAGACGAAACAAGCAAAAAGAATATTATGTTGGCAAGTAGAGTTTTCAATTTTAAACAGAATAGTTAGGGTAGACCTTCTTGAGAAGGTGACATCTGAGTGAGGATCTAAAGGAGGTGAGGGAAATGAGCCATGCAGGTAACTGAATGAAAAGGGCACAGCCAGTTCAAGGCGCCTTAAAGAGAAGTATGCCTAGTGTGTTCAAGGAACAGCAGAGGCCAGTGAAACCAGAAGGAAGTGACCAGTAGATGACATAGAGATAGATTAGGTCAGATAACTTCAGGAAGACAGATTTAGCAGGGCCTGTGAAGGTATTAAAATACTTTTCCACATTTACTCTGCATAAGATGGGAAGCCATTAGAAGTTTTAAAGAGAAAGAAGTGTCATAATTGGATCAATGTTTTAAAAGGGATCATCTTAGTTGTTTAGCTGAGACTAGACTGTATGGAACAAGAATGGAAGGAGACCAACTAGAAGGTAGCTTAGCCTGGGTTTCCCCCAAAAGCAATGCTTGAGACGATGGCTGCCCACAGATAGCTTATTTTGTAAAGTGACCCCAAAGGAGAGGACTGGGCACTTAAGAAGAGTGAAACAGGGAAATAAAGCCAATTAAGACCTTTATGAAGCTTAGCTGCTGCGAGCGAGTGGGGATCCATGCAGGGAAGCCTCTGAAGATGTACGAAGTTGATACTCAGAATTTTCCACCCAAAAGATGGAAGAGGGAGTTTTTCCCCAGCAGCTCTCATTCTTCACCAGCCAAGTGTTGTTCCATGGAGATGTAATTCTCTTTAATTTCCAGTCCTGAAAATAGAAAGCAAAAGAGTGACTGAGCAAGTTCCCATAGATATCACACTCAGTGATGGCAAAGGAACCCTGGGGGAAAGCAAGAGATGAGAAAGCTAGAGATAATTTGAGGGGAGGTACCAACAGGTTACACTTACAAGCAGCCAGGTGTGGAAGCAATGGCTGGAGTAAAAAGGTAAGTTGAGAGTATATGAGGTAGGGCACAAGATTTTTCCCACAGAGGGACTTCAGCAATAATCCACAATGGTGGTTTAGACAAAAGTTGTGGCAGTAGAGGTGGTGAGAAACTGTCAGATTAGAGTACATTTTTAAGTGTAAGGCCAAAAATATTTGCTGACCAACTTAATGAGAAATGTGAGGAAAAGAGCATTGTGTAGGGTTTCTGTTAACTGGGTAGGAGATAATTGCAAAATAATGAGGTTTGGAGAAGAATCAGGATCTTTGAGTTTGGACATGGTACATTTGATCTTCCTATTAGACAAATGGATATCTTGACATTTAACTCTGGACTTACAGCACAGGGGAGAGATCCAAGCTGCAGCTATGAATTTTGAGGGTCCTGCAATACACACGGTATTTAAAGCCATAAAACTGCTTAAGATCACCAAGGGAGTGGGTATAGACAGAGAGAGAAGAGGTTCAAAAACTAAGGTATGGAACACTCCATTATTAACATATGAAGTAGAGGGAAAGAAACCAACAAATGAGATTGAGAAGGGAGCAATCGCTGGTAGAGGAGGAAAACCAGGAGATAGTGTGCTAGAAGCCAAGTTGAGAAAGTACTGCAAGGAAGAAGGACTGATTAAGTCTATCAGACGCTTCTGACAGGCCAATGGACCATGAATTTAGCAATGAGATATCACTGATGACCATGACATGAAGTGTCTTTCATTGATGACCATGACATGAGGTGCTTGAGGCAAAAGCCTGGTTGGTTTGGATTCGAAGGACAGACAGAAGAGGCGCCTGGGTGATCACTCAGTTAAGTGTCCAACTCTTGATTTTGGCTCAGATCATGATCTCACAGTTCATTAGATGGAGCCCTGTATCAGGCTCTTGTGCTGACAGCACAGAGCCTGCTTGGTATTTTCTGTCTCCCTCTCTCTCTCTCTGGCCCTCCCCCACTCTCACGCACGTGCATGCTTGCTCTCTCAAAGTAAATAAACATTTTTTTTTTAATACAGGAAGATTTAGAGTTTATGTGTATGGAAAATCCTTTCAAAGAGTTTTGATGCAAGGGGAGCAGGAAGTCAGAGAATAAGGTGGGGCAAAGAAAGTTCTTTAGATGGAAGAAATAATGATGTTTGTATGTGGACAGGAATAACCTAGTTGAGGGGGAAAGTGATGATCTAGGAGGATAATTGCCCTAGCACTATCCTTGACTAGGTAGGAGGGGATGGAGTCTAACACACTAGCAGAAGTGTGGGTCTCACTTAGCTTGCAAAGCCCCATCACACCAGTGGGAGGAAAGGTAGAATCTGTGGGTGAAAGGCTTATTCTAGGAGCTTGTCAAAGTTCTTTTCTGGTTGCATCTATTAGAAGAGTGACACAAGAAGTCAAGAGTGGGGTCAGAAAAGAAGATGCTGGAGCTTTCAGGGGAGAAGAGAAGGTGTATACATTTGACATCGGGGAAAGTGGGGAAGTGAAGAGTAATTGCCAGATGTCTTAGTCCATTTGGGCCACTATTACAAAACACATGACAGAAATTTATTTCTCACCATCCTGGAGGCTAAAAAAGTACAAGTCAAGGTGCCAGCAGATTCAGTGTCTGGTGAGGGTCTGTTTTCTGGTTCACAGAGAGCAGTCTTTTCACTGTCAAAGAAGTGAGAGAGCTCTGTGGGGTCTCTTTTATAATGGCACTAATCTCATTCGCGAGGGCTTCACCCTTATGACCTAATCACCTGCCAAAGGTCTCCCCTTTTAAATATCATTACATTGGAGGGTTACATGTGAATTTTTGGAGGGACACAAACATCCATTGTATGGTACGAGTAGCACTAAGGGACCAGTAGGGGTCTGGTCATGAGTTTAAAATGACACCAGTCAACCTGGCTGTGAACTTTTCTCCATCAAGACCCAGATCTCCAGATAAAGACACAGCAGAGGCAGAGTTGGATTTAACCAGGGCTGTGGTTTAGCCAAGGACTACAAAGACACTGGAAAGAGAGAATGAGGAATCAGGAGTGTGTACAAGACAGACTTTTATAATTACTCTGGAGTTAGGCTGATACGGAAGGACACGAGGCACGAAGTGGATGCAGAAGAGTGAAAAGTGTGAGATCAATCATGATAAGATCAACCACGACGGTGCTGTCCCACAGTGATTACAGTCAAAACCTGCAGGTCCAGGACCACAGTTCGGAATTCCTAGGCCCCGGGAACATTTTTAAAAACTTTTTATTTTGAGGGGCGCCTGGGTGGCTCAGTTCGGTTGAGCGTCTGACTTCAGCTCAGGTCATGATCTCGCGGTTTGTGAGTTCAAGCCCCGCATTGGGCTCTGTGCTGACAGCTCAGAGCCTGGAGCCTCCTTCAGATTCTGTGTCTCCCACTCTCTCTGCCCCTCCCGTGCTCATGCTCTGTCTCTGTCTCTCAATAATAAATAAAAATGTTAAAAATTTAAAAATTAATACATAAATAAATGAAACGTTTAAAAAAAAACAAAAAAAAACTTTTTATTTTGAAATAATTATTGACTCACAGAAAGTTGCGAGAGTAGTCCTGTGTACCCTTCACCACCTGTGCACCCCTCCACCAATGGTGACATCGTTGAGAACTGTAGTAGAATACCCATGAGCATTCTTAGGGTATTGGGTACCTTGTAATTAGATTAAATTCAATGAAAGAGAGAAGGATTCCATAAAAAGAAGACACACTCACTCAGTGGTATTTATACACTTGCCCTCTCCATTTGCATCTGGTGCATGGACTTTGAGCCAGATGAACAGACTCGGGGCCAGGTACACTTAAGTTCAAATCCAAGCTCCACTTCTCATTGGCTTTGGCATCCTAAGCAGGCTATATTGTGGTATAAGGCTGATAATTATGCCTCAGTATCACATGCTGCTTTTAAAATTTATGTATCTGGTAAAATCAGGGGGGCCTCAAGTAGCCTTGGCTATTTGGTTCACAGACAGGAATAGAGCACGTAAGGTCACCCAGCCTAACATCCCTCCTTATCAAGAGGACCAGGCACAGTTCTTGCTTATCCCTGAGTAGTGGCTTTCAGTTCCCTGCAAGCCCTCAGAATTATTCAAATCAGCTAAGTCACATGCTCTCTGGGGCAACCAGGGGCCACTCCTGACACACTACCTCCCACAGCTCCTTGTTCACTCTTCTCCTGAGTACAAACCTGTGTAGCCCTGCATAGCCTGCGGTGTCTCCTCCCCTTAATGAACTGCTATTGATCCCAGCTGTCCTCTGCCTCATAGAAAGTGATCAAAACACATGCATCACCTCTCTCATCTTTTAATCTCTAAAATGGGAATTCAAATACATCCCCTCCCCCAAATCAGATAAACTATCTTACAGTCTCGAGGTCAACAAATATTCCCTTCCTCTCCTCCTGAAGATGAGGCCTCACTTTCAGCTCAAGAACCACTTTCTTTGCCCGGGCTCCTTCTCCTTTCTTGGAACTCCTCTGGCAATTATAATCTTTACTATTCTAATGATACACACATTATCTTTTCATATGTGTCCATTTTCACTGCCACTTCCAAAACTGTAAGAGCAAAGAGTATGCCTTTGCTTTTCTATGCCTCAAAACTCTCTGCAGTTTTGTGATCACAATAGCTGCTCAATAAATAGAAATAATAGCTAACATTTATTGAGTGCTTACTAGAAGTCAGGCCCTGAGCTAAGAGTCTTACAGTAAACCTCACAATGGATGAGACGGTGTTTTACTTATACAAATATGGTGGCTTAAAGCAACAATTATTATATTTCATGATTTTGTGGGTCAGAAATTCAGGCAGAACTTAGCTGGGTGAAACTTCTACATGAGGTTAATGAAAGTCACTCAGTAGCATCTGGCTGACAGATGGACTGGTCTGAAGGGCCCAAGATTGCCTCACTTCCATGTCTGGCACCTTGGTGGAGGTGGCTGGAAGGCTGGGCTTATATGATACCATCAACTTGGTACTTGGTGACTCAGGGCATCAAGACTTCTCACTCGGAAGGGCACCTGGGTGGCTCAGTTGGTTAAGTATCTGACTTTGGCTCAGGTCATGATCTCATGACTCATGGGTTTGAGACCTGTGTTGGGCTCTGTGCTGACTGCTCAGAGCCTGGAGCCTGTTTCGGATTCTGCGTCTCCCTCTCTCTCTGCCATGCTCTATCTCTCAAAAATAAACATTAAAAAAATAAAAGCTTCTTACATGGAGGCACAGAGCTCAAAAAGCAAGCATTCCTATGAGCAAAATGGCAGCAGCATGACCCTTATGACCTAGCCTTGGAAGTCACATCATGTCACCTCATTGTATTCAATTGGTCAAGCAGTCACGAGCCCCCCCATTTCAAAGAGAGGGGACATAGATTCAACTGGTTGATGGGAAGTATGTCATAGAATTTTTGGTCAGGTTTTAGTCACTAAAGTTATCATAGCCACTCTTAAAAAGTAAATTTGGACTTACAGAAAAATTGAGTGACTTGCCTTATGTCATGCAGCAGGGTGACCATGTTAACCCCTGAAGGATGTCCACCAATCGCACTCTGAGATAGGGACACTACAGTATCTGCAATACTTGTTTAATTAAGATACTCTACATTGAAATATTTTAATGCTCTTCAAAGAATTCACAGTATATAGAGAGCTAGCTGCTTCTTATACATCCCTTAAACAGATATTCCTACAAGTCTGAGCATATAGTTTACAGTAGAGGGAAGATTTATCACTTTGCCAGAGCTAGCATATGGTTATGACACATTTATAGGAGTGATTGAAATGATTTGGAGAGAGGTGTCTTAAGTTGCATCACATCACCCAAGATTATGAGGCATCCTAAAAAGAAGACTGATTTAGAGGCATTATGTATGGCTAATGTAGTTGCAGTTGAAAATTGCTCTGAATTTGCATATACGTGCCTTGAAAAGCAAAAAGCTTCTAGAGTCTGACTTTTCTGGAAACTGTTTAATTAACATGTTGAGTATCAGTTTGTTTAATGTGTGCCCCTATGGCCAAGGGGTGTGTGTGGGGGTGGGTGTGTGTGTGAACACACAAGTGTGCATGTGTATGTATGTGTGTGTTTATGGTGGGAGGTGAGGGTAGGGGCCATTAGAGACAACATTACCACATTATTCTGAACACATTACTTTGTACAAATATGACTGAATCTGTGGGGAATTCTGGCAACAGAAGTGACTCCGATGAAGAGTAGCAACATGGCAGTGACAAAAATGCAGAAGATGGTGGCACTGAGAATTGTATTTCTGGTGTGAAATCGATCGAAGAATTGAGGGGCATGGGGATAAGGCAGTGTGACATGCTAATGAGGCAGTGGAGCTCCTGCAGGCCGAGGCTGGAATCCCAGACCAGACACTGCACACTGACCGGAATTTGAACCAACTGTCCAATGTATCTGAACGCCAGTTTCCTTGCTTGCAAAATGGAGCTGATAACACCACAGTAGGCATTGCTGCAAAAATGAGAGAGCCTGCACAGACAGTGACTAGACATGGGTCTGGCACTTTTGGGGGATTTAACAAATGCTGTTTGATGATGATTATCAGGAGACTGTAATTCTTGGTCTCCTCTGATCAAGTTCCATGAAGGGCATATCAAGTTCCCTGCTATAGTAAGGGCATTTTTGCACAGGACATAGTGTATATTAAGAACTCTATTACTGTTTGGTATAAAATGTATGCACGCATGAATTGAGGCAGAGATGGAGAAGAACAAATATAATGGGGTTAGGGAAACGCTGTGGCAACATCTCCAAGTGGTAAGAACATGGGCTTTGAAAAGAGACATGCCTCTGAAAATCAGCTATGTCCGTCCATAGCTGTGGGCTGCTAGGAAGATCATGCTTCCCTCGGGAGTTGTGGCAATTAAAAGAAGTACTGTGTGTAAAGCACCTTGCACAGTGCACGCACAGGGACCACACTCCAACACTGACTACTGCTCTTGTTAGTACTGTTAATGTTGTAGGTAATGGACCCCATTCCTTGAGTTTCGTCCTCACTAACTGTGAGTTCAGTACATTTGTGCATACACTCTATTAGAACACAAATTTTGTAAGCTTGCTAGCTTTTAAGTGCATTCGTCAGATCTAATTTGCACACAAATTTGGGTGGGTTTTTTTTTTCTGCTTTAAATGTTTTGGCTCTAGGTTGATGCTAATTCTATTGATTGCTTAAAGTCACGTCTACTGTTTCTTTAACTTAGTGAAGATGCTTAGTGTCACAGTAGAACGGATATAAAGCCTCACACTATAATTATCAAAGCATGCTATTTTCATCCAAAATAAAATGATTTACATTCTATTTCATCTCCCCCAGCAGTTGATATATATGCTTATTTCATTTTATTTTATTTTTTATTCTCTGTAATGGCTTGTCTCTATTAATTATATACAAAGCACATTTCCCCTCAGTCTGGTAACCAGCTGCAGCATTTTGGTGTTTTCATCACAAAATGTCAAACTCACAATTGGTTCTGTAATTCAAAGAAATGGCTGCATAGTCCTCTGAGCTCTGTAATGAAATGTGTTTGTTATATTTCCTATTCTACCAAAACTTGACTTTTCCCATTATCTTTCTTTTAAATTACAAAACCAATTCATGTTCTGGCCTACACATTGATTACTGAAGTAAAGAAAGGTGTTCTCTCAAAGTATTGTAGTTCTTAAATGCACTCTATGGATTTTCAGAGTTTCATTCAAATGTTAAGTCTGATTCAATCGGTACCCATTCTCTTTTCCTTCCTTGATGAAAATACTGCAGTACTATCTTACAGGAATATTGTAGAGAATTTTTTGTCTATGAATTTTCTGAAAATAAGCCCATGAGTAGGAAATTTATGAAAGAAAAGCATAAGTGGTCAACAAACACAAGAAATAGTGTTCACCTCTCTATGTAAGAGAGGAAAGATACCTTTTTCCTATTCCCCTCCGAGGTTCTCCAGCTGGGGCTCTCTAACTGGACTGGCGACAGAGTGATGAAGAGAAGAAAATCATACAAATGTACTTAATATAAATTTCACACGAAGACCCAGGGCACCTGGGTGGTTCAGTCGATTGAGCATCCGACTCTTGATTTCACCTCAGGTCATGATCCCAGGGTCTTGGGATCGAGTCCTGCATTGGGCTCCGTGCTGAGTGTAGAGCCTGCTTCAGATTCTTTCTCTCTCTCCCTCTGCTCCTCTCCCCACTCATACTCTCTCTCCCTCTCCCTCAAAAACTACACTCAGCCTGCTTCAGATTCTTTCTCTCTCTCCCTCTGCTCCTCTTCCCACTCATACTCTCTCTCCCTCTCCCTCAAAAACTATGTGTGTGTGTGTGTTTGTGTGTGTGTGTGCATTTAAGGTTTTAATATAACAGAGTAAATTTTAAAGACAGCAGAGATGGACAGTGTCATTCATTAAATAGCCACTTCTTTAAATCAGATTTCAGGACATATCATGGAATTTTAATGTCTTCTTATAACACAATTACTTGAATTGGATAGTATTTCAGCTCTTATCACAAGAAGGGCTGCCATTTCATGTCTGAAATACTTATTAAGTTACAAAAATTCTCTTCGATCGTTTGCAGAGGTATTTCAGTTCCAACCTGGCTACCTGTGTTCTACAATAGCACTAACATTCTGTGAATATCTTTCAAAGTTTTATACGAAGGTGGCAGAATGCAAATTCTGAAAGGGAATACAAACCTGCAAAATATAACCGGGCTGCCATGAAAAAAAAAAAATACTGGCAGCATATACAGGAAATCCATTTTGCAATCAGCCTGGGTCTTATCAAGGTTCCGTTTGCTATATAAATAATGACGAAGTAGAAATCTAAGAGGTGACTGAGGTTATTTACTAAGTAATCACCCAGCGTTCTTGATTAAATATGTGGCATTAGCTAGAGTTAATAGAAAAGGAACTCTAACAACTCAACACACATGCCTATTTTATCTACAGATGATGAAAAAAAGAAAATACTGCTTTCACTTATTTAATGTACCAATGAATCCAACACAAAATAAATAGCTAGGCAATTGGTTTCTGTTTGTCTTTAGAATGTTTTAGGAGCAGAGAGGCAAAGACATGAATAATCTGATTACTCAGTCTTGCCAACAGAGAGATGGAGAGAAGACATTTGTGATTTATAAAAAACAAAACAAAACAAAAAACAACCCTGCACAGGTTTTGTGAGCCAAAAGCAAAGGAGAAAGTGAATAGCTCATCATCTCAAGGTGAAGGCAACTGAAGCTAGAATGGAAAAGAAAGGTGGCGGTTGGTGGCCAAGTGATCCTACATGACCTTGAGAAACCCATCCCTGTCCATCAACTGGTCACCAGATATGTAGACTAAAAAACTTTAGTTTTTAAAAATATCACTAGTTTTTCTTTTAATAACAGTGATATATTAAAAAAGAATAAAAATTAACTATAATTCTCAACACTATTGTTGATATTACATACTTCTTCCAAAGCTTTTCTCTATATACAAACCCTTTTACAGACAATATGCTACTTCAAGGTGCTAGGTAGCCTCCGGATTTATGCCATAAATTTAGTTACAATTTAATGCGTTCATTTGATAATTAAATATGTGGCCTCTGGAATGAGACAAACCTGGATTAAAATCCAATTGTTTGGAGCAAAATACTTAAATCCTCCATGTTTACCTTCCTCAATCATAAAATAGGTAAAATATTTCCTTAGGATCAGGATTCAGTGAAGATTTGGTAAGACAATGTACTTAAAGCACTGCACATAGCAAGACATTAAGCTCTAAATTAACAGCAGTTTTTCTTACTTCATATGTGTTTTAAAATTACCCATGTATACAGTGTGGGTGTCCATTTGTGCCATTAATCTTTGAAACTGGATTCTGGTACTTTCAGTGTGTATCCTGACCAAAGAACGCTGACACACACTTCCTTGGCATTCCCGGGCCCATTAGCTGACAAAGGGAGACATTCGGTCTCAAATCAGTTGGCATTATTAGGAAATAATCTGAAAACATCCCATCATTTTAAATACAGATACCTCAGTTTGTTCTCTGTATTTCTCTGCATTTAAGTGTCTCTTCTAGTTTGCCTCCTTCTGTGTTTTTACATTATTTTTCCTTCCCTTCCCCTATGTTCATCTGTTGTGTTTCTTAAGTTCCAAATGAGGGTTGCTGGAGGGGAGACGGATGGGGGGATGGGCTAAATGGGTGAGGGGTATTAAGGAGGGCACTTGTTGGGATGAGCAGTGGGTGTTGTTATATGTAAGGGATAACCACTAAATTCTACTCCTGAAACCAGTACTACACTATATGTTAACTAACTTGAATTTAAATTGTTTTTAAAATAATTTATTGTCAAATTGGTTAACATACAGTGTATATAGTGTGCTTTTGATTTTGGGGGTAGACTCCCATGATTCATCACATCCTCAATGCCCATCACCCATTTTCCCCTCTTCCCCGCACCCCCCTCCCCCGTCAACCCTCAGTTTGTTTTCTATATTTAAGAGTCTCTTATGGTTTCCCTCCCTCCCTCTCTGTTTGTAACTATTTTTTCCCCTTCCTTTTTGGAAAACAATGTGGAAGCTCCTCAAAAAATTAAAAATACAATTACTCTATGACCAAGCAATAGTACTACTAGGAATTTATCCAAAGGATACAGGAGTGCTGATTCATAGGGGCACATGTACCCCAATGTTTATATCAGCGTTTTTAACAATAGCCAAATTATGGAAAGAGCCTAAATGTCCATTAATGTGAATTTAAATTTAAAAAAAAGAAAAAGAAATAAATACAGATACCTAACGAACACATCTTTATTCACAGATGCCCTGTTTAGTATGACCTATAGAGATGGAGCATTCTCAGGATGACTACAGTAGCTGGGTTGGGATCTTCACTCTACATCCTACTAGCCATATGCCCCTAGACCAATCACTTCACTTCACTTCACTTGGTCTCAGTTTACTGAGCCGCAAAACAATAAGTAAAGCTTAGAACAGTAAGAAGTAAGAACAGCATTAGGTAATTTGTAAGTTAATATCAGCATCATACAGAGCACTTTGTAGAATTAATATCTAGAGAAACACTTATTTAAAGATTGCTTAGTACCACCATGAGACTGAGATCTAAGTCTACCAAGATGGGTTTTCATGTTTCCACTCATCCATAGCATACCCATGAGAGTTCCTCTCCCAGGCACTATGCAGATGGCTGCAGCAACTCCAGATATTCCACACAGATACAGTAATATTCTACAAAGGAGAAGGGCATTTCTTCCCATGAATATCTGTTTATTAGTAAAGAAAACCTTTGCCAGAAGCTCTCGCCAGGCTGTTCCTCATATCCCACTGGGCAGGGCTGGGTCACAATGCCTATGGCCAGAGCTAGTCACTGGCAAGAGGAATGATATCACCAAGAAAGACCTGGACTAAGAGTGGCTCATCCTAGACATATGGGAGAGTGGAAAACTTTAAAAATTGTGGGGAGGGATCATCCAAGAAAAGGAATTAGGGAATGGGGGAGGGAAGCAAGGAGAATGACTGCTATAGGCAATCTGTAAAATCTAACACCAAATTCTTTCTCAGTAATTTCTACCATATATTTAGCACATAATGTATACCAGACACTTGCTTTGTGTAGATTATAATTCTCATAACGGTCCACTCCAGTCTGGCCTCCCATGGTTCTCATGAAGCACTCTTATCTTGAGTCACTTCTCTATCCTCATATTTACTGCTCAATCGCAACAAATACAATTAACCCTTCCCTGGACATATCAAAATTTTCTTCTGTTTTCCCTCTGCTCAATACTCCTTTTCCAAATCTTCAGCTGATCCCTTCTTGTCAATATGGTATCTAAATACTGGAGTGCCCCAGGGCTCATACTGGACATTTCCAGTCTCTGTTCATTCTTTCTCCTTGAGTTATCTCTTACAGGCCTATGCCTTTATCTATCGGCAAAGCTAATGATTCACTAATTTATGTCTCCAGCCCAGAGCTCTGCTCTAAGATCCCGCTTGTATCTTCAACTTATTCTTAGATACATAGTTGATATCTCTACTTGTATCCCAACATACAGCTTAAACTTAACATAACCAACACAGAACTCTTAGATTTTTTGCCCAAACTAGTTTCTTCTAAAGTCTTGCCTTCCTTGATTGATTCTTCTTGTCACACCAAAAACCTAGGAACTATCCCAGATTTCTCCCTTGAGCCCTCACATCCAACCAGTCAGCAAGTTTTATCATTTCTACCTTCAAAATAGATCCCAAATCCACCTTTTTATCTCCATTCCTGTTGCTATTTCTTCACTAGTCCCAGCCACCATCATCTTACCTAGAATACAGCTGTAGCTTCCTAACTGTTCTTCCTGCTACCATTCTTAACATCTGCACCATAGTCCATTTTCTATGTAGCGGTTAGCTTTTAAAAATATAAATCACACCATGTAATCACACCTCTTAAAAGTCTCTAATGATTTCCACAGCACTTAGAGAATATCCAAATCTTACTATGGCCCAAACACACTGCCCAGTTGGGACCCTGCCATCCTTAAAGCGAGTCTTTTGTTTTTAAAACACTCCAAGCTCTGTCCTACTTCAGGGCTTTTGCATTTTCTACTCCCCAGCATAGAACACTCTTGCCCTCACCCCTCACAAGGCTAGTGCTATTTTATCATTCAGGTCAGCCTCAATGCCATGTCCTCAGGGAAGCCTGCCGTGATCACCCAGTCTGATGGAGGGCTACCTCTATCTGTCACAGAATTCTTACTGTCATATCCTATGTAACACTTAAGACTATCGGTACTGGTTTATTTAATTATTTTACTGTCTGCTTTCCCCAACTAGAAGGCAAGCTTCATGAGGATAGGGACTTGGTGTGTCTTATTCAACACTGTATCCCAATATTTAGAATAGTGCCTAGCACACTGTAACTACTTAATAAATATTCATGAAGTGGATAAATGATACTATAGAAGGTAAATATTTCCCCCCAATGTACAGACATTGAAATTGAGAGTCAAAGTAGCTCAAAATATTTTATCCAAAGTCACCCAGCTTGTTGTAGGCAAATTGGATTTTAACACCATAAGTGTCAAACTTAATTGGTGTTCTTTCCTCAACATGACTAAGAATTTAGGTAACTTGTTTCGAACCAACATCAACATTCTCTTCCAACTACTTTGTCATTTTCTTGATGCAATAAAAGTTTGAATATTGCTATATTTGTAGCAATAGTTACTTATACAGATAAGAGTTAGGACCTAGAACATTGAGATTGATGAACCCACTGAGACAAGAATTCTAGGACTTGTGACTTCAATCAAATGTTATCACTAAGTAAATACAGATTAAATGGAATGGTATTATACATTGAGGATCAGAGAAGATCTGTCAAACTACGAAAACATTGTAAAAGCACCATGACATTTAAGATTTTTTTAAACCAGAAGTCCCAGCTTGAGCCCAATGTTTCCTTTTTTATAAATATTTTGATTTTATAAAGCATATTTCATCTCTAATGTCTATAATACTTCCTTTTATTTCTCCCAAAACTGGAGGACTAGTTACAAAAGTCCAGTCCACCAAAACACGCATTTACTGAGCACATTTATCTCAGCCAAGGGCCTTGACTGCTCTGGGACCAAAAGCCTGTGGTAATTTATGAACCTTTAAAGTCTCAGAAAGAAATATCAGTTGAACTCGGTACAAATCTGAGAGTCTAGAAGCTCATTCAGTGCTGCCTCCAAGATCAGAAAGAACCTTTGGGAAAACTAAAATTCACTAGCAGCCCTGACATATCAGAAGGAAGCTAATCATGTTGGGATGTCCTGCTGGTCAACAGTCCTCTGGGTTTCCTTAAATCATTCAAAAACATATTACTGTCAGTCACTCAGCTGGGCCTCAGAGAGCCGCATGATGGAACTGGCTCGGCTCCCAGTTATTGATTCAAATGTGGTTTCATGGATAGCGAAATGCTTGGGGCGATGTAAGGCTCCGGTTCAAAATGAAAGGAAGGTCGGCCTTTTATTCACTACGTTTCTTCACTCATTGACCTCTGGGTACCTCCAAACATTGGCTGTGGTAGAGCTGAGTTTTCTAAACTCCTACATCTCCTTTCGTGTGTCACAAGGTTTTAATTAATGCCCAAGGAAAATATTTTCTCCTGGGACAGGAAGCTGGCGTGCTCTGAAGGGCGTTTGTGGTTGTGGCTGCAGTACTCACAAACTGCCACTCGGGGGACAAGCTGCTCCGTTACCTGGGCCCTGTGACTGCTGAAAACAAAACCCTCTGATGGGATCATTTTCCTCCAATATTGAAAGAGCACACTAGAAACACGACTGCAAAGTCTCAGGGCTGTGTGTCTATATGTGTGTGCGTGTGCGTGTGCGTGTGTGTGTGTGTGTGTGTACAGACATACATTTATACATAGAAGCCTTTCAGCTCATATGAGCTAAGAAAATCTCCAAATTCTACCTACTCCATAGGCATCAAATATAGTAAAACCTTAGATTGTGAGTAACTTGTTCTATGAGTGTTCTGCAAGATAAACAAGCTTTTCTAACAAATTTTAATTTGATAAATGAGCAATGTCTTACAATACGGAGTAGTACTTGATGCCAAATGTCACATGATCACAACTGAGCCACTGATTCTTGAAATTCTCTTTCATACACAAGTGCTTTGGATTATAAGCATGTTTCCAGACAAATTATGCTCACAAACCAAGGTTTTATTGTACTTCTGTTATTTTTGCTTGTTATTTCTTCTGATCTAGCAACTAGAGTAGATTCCAGTGAGCTCAAAACAAAGGGAGGGTTGAACCTCTAGAAGAACAGGACATTTCACACATTTGTGGAGTAAGGGATATGCCAAAAGCAGCTTCTTTCAGAAGATCAGGTTGGAAAGAAATTAGTGGCTCAAGTACCTCTGCACACCAACACCTGAGCCACACGTTACACATTCACTGTGCAGCAATGTTATCCCTTTTTCTCTTTCTTTTTTAGTTGTTGTTAACATTTAAAGGGAAGTGTCGGCACATAAATTGCTCAGTACGGCTCCCATTTTGTCTACTGTCTCTAGGTCCCTGCCTCCCTCTTTATTTACTTTGACGTGAGAACCTTTATTCTTGCCTAAAGAAGCAGTAGAGGTGGAAATGTGAATTTATTTGTGTGTCATCACTCCGAAAACTAACAAAGGAACCAAATTATCCAAGGAACATTGTAAGTTTAAAAAGGCACTGCTATAAATATACCTGTCCAGATAAAACTTTGAACTGCTTTTTTTTTCACTTGTCTTCAGAAAATGGCCAAAGGTTATATTTTGTAGTAACAGGCCTTGGATGTTAGAAAATATCCTTGGGGCGTCTGGGTGGTTCAGTAGGTCAAACATAGGCTCAGGTCATGATCTCATGGTTCAAGAGTACGAGCCCCATGTCAGGCTCTCTGCTGTCAGCACAGAGCCTTTTTGGATCCTCTATACCCCTCTCTCTCTCTCTGCCCCTCCTCTCTCAAAAATAAATAAAACATTAAAAAAAGAACTATAGAAGATATCCTTAAAATACAACCATAAACATCTACACAGACACACACACACACACACACACACACACACACACACACACACACACAGGTCATTTGTAGAGAGCTTAGAAAGAAAACCAGGGGTGCATGGGTGGCTCAGTCGGTTAAGTGTCCAGCTTCGGCTCAGGTCATGATTTCACAGTTTGTGAGTTTGAGCCCTATGTTGGGCTCTGTGCTGATGGCTCAGAGCCTAGAGCCTGCTTCAGATTCTGTGTCTCCCCTCTCTCTGCCCCTCCTATGCTCATGCTATGTCTCTCTCTGTCTCTCAATAACAAACAAAAATGTTCAAAATTAAAAAAAAAAAAGAAAGAAAAGAAAGAAAACCAAAAGTCAATTTAGGTCAGATGCTGATTGATACCATGGTCAAATATCAGGTATCATGTTGTAAGAACAAAATGGTCACCAGAATTTAGGAGTAAGGCTTGCATAAACAAAGGCCCAGGATCAGTCAAGCCAATGGTATTTTTTTCTTTTTTTTTTAAAGTTTATTTATTTTTGAGAGAGAGAGACAGACAGAGTGCGAGCAGGGGAGAGGCAGAGAAAGAGAAGGAGACACAGAATCCAAAGCAGCTCCAGGCTCTGAGCCATCGACACAGAGCCCGACCCAAGGCTCGAACCCACAAGGGTGAGATCATGACCTGAGCCAAAGTCGGATGCCTAACCGACTGAGCCACCCAGGCGCCCCCACAATGGTATTTTTTTTCTATGCCAATCACCAACCAATTTCAGGGGCACTGTGACTAACCTCTGGAAGGCCATAACAAGAGTTCATAGCTGGTCTTCCGAGCAGGACCTAGCACAAAGCGGGATCCACATTTGCTTCTGATCCAGAAAAGGATATCTGAGGAGAGGAGCCAGTTCGAGAACCTTGTAGCATTTTCCAATCCAAGACCAATCTGTCCTGTCTGAGCCTGAACATTCCACAGTTGGCTTATGAGATTTATTTAATAAATAAATAAATAAATAATAAATAAATAAATATAAAATTACCGTAAATAAATAAATATAACAGATGAGACCAAACTAGTCATCACCTCTGAATAGGGTCAAGTATAAGGAAACATGGACTATTTCATTGTGAGAGGTAACTGTGATTCAAGTCCAGCTGGTCCTAAAACCTCATGGTAACAGCCAAGAGCTCATGGATTTTAAGAATTCTTTTGGAAGTTAATTGGCATGATTCTTTCTTCTGCTTCTTTTAAGAGTTTAGGCTCTGGTATAAGGTGATTTAACATGAGTTCTAGAGTGAGATCTGCTATTTCTAAGCTCTACCACTTGACCATGTTAGTTAACCTGTTTAGTCCTGTTTTCTCATTTTCAGGTGGAAAGACTAAGAAAATCGATTTACTTCACAAGTTTACTGGGAAGATTAAACCTATTTAATCTTAGACCATGTGACAGGCCTGGCACATAATAAGCTTTCAATAAATATCAGCTATCATAATTAGCATCATCATCATTACTAATACTATCATTCTGTTAAAATGAAGAAAGTAACTTTCTTCCTGGTAAAAGCCAATCATGTCCTACATACCAGAGGACTGTGGTAAATCTGTTATTACCTTTCTCTTCTTCTTTACTGGATTTTCGACCTCCTCCTTCTTCACTGAATTTTCCAGCAGCACTTAGCATTTAGTTTCTATCTGCCTTTTTTACAAAGGTCCCCTGGATTTCACATCTTCTTCTAGTTGCTTCTTCCTTGCTTGAAAAAAATCTTGAAATAGTTGTCTGCACATGTGGTCTAATTTCCATTCTCATTTCAACCCACCCCATTATGACTTTGGCCCCTAGAGTTACCTCCATTTTTGCCAACTCCGATGGACACTTTTCAATCTTCATATAACTAGAACTTTCTGCCTCATTCAGTATCACTTACTACACACTTATCGAAACATGCTGGGGGTGCTTTTTTCTTTATATAACATTTGTGTGACTATTAGAGTTCCTCTTTGTTCATTCCCCAGGCCTCTTTGGTTCTCATTTGTACTCTCTCCATCAATGATCATGTCCAATCCCATGACTCTTTGTATTTCCAGTAATAATATCTTCATTCATATAAGCAACTATCTCCTTGACTTCCCCCCTTGGAGTCTTCCAGGTCTAAATTTGCCATATCTAAAATGAACTCCCAATATTTATACACATGTTCCCAAATATTCTCCTCCTCAAACCACTGCATTTCCATAAACCAACACCCATGTATTTGCGTGTTGTCATTCATGATATTTCCCACCCACATCTAATCCATTGTCCATTCCTATGAATTGTCTTTCTAAAATAGTGGTTATCAGTTAGGGGAGATTTTGTCCTCAAGAGATATTTAATAAGGACTACCTCCATGTCTGAAGACATTTTTGTTTTTAACAATGGGGAGACAAGGGAGTGCTACTGGCAGAGGAAGAGGCCAGGGATTGCTGCTAAATATTCCTATAATGAGCTGGAAAGCCCCATAACAAAGGACTAGCTGGGCTCAAGTGTCAATAGGCTTAAGGTTTAAAACTCTGCTCTTAAATATGTCCTGAAAGTGTCCAATTCTCTCATTTCCATTGTCAGCTCCTGATCCAACTCATGATCCCTTCTGGCTCTGTTGTTTCAGAGTCCTATTGTGTGGTTTCTCACCTCCTTCACTCTTGTCCCCCACTCCCTCATCCTTTTCTCCACACGGCAACCAGAGTAACCTTTGTAAGATGTGAATCCGATCCTATTAAAACCCTACCACCATCCTAACACTTTTCAATAGCTTCCCCACTGTACCTAGAATAACAGCCCAACTCTAATCAAGTCCCCGGTCTATCCACCTTTCCAACTTCACCTTGACCATTCTCTTATTCTTAAAGCATTTCCTCTCTTAGGGTCTGAATCATAGCATCTTTCTGGTTTCTTCTCATTGGAGGCTTCTTCTCCATTTCTTCTGCAAGAATCTCTTCTGCTCAACTTCTAAATATTGGAGTTCCCCAAGGTTTGGTCCCTGGGCTGTCTTCTTCAATCTATCTACAGTCTCTCCCAGGTTATATCATTTATTCAGATGGCTTTAAAAACCATATATATGCTCTAAACTCAATTGATCCTAGGCCATTTACCCAACATCTTTCTTGACAACACTATTAAAATGTTTAATATGTATCTCAGAACAAAAATCTTGCTCTCTCCACCCCAAACCTGTCCTTCCTCCAGTCTTTCCTGTTCCGCCATTCATCTATATGATCATTTCAAAACCTAGAAGCTGTCTTTTATTCTTTTCTTTTACTCATTTCCCATAGCCAATACAACAGCAGTCCTGTCAACTACTTCTTCAAAATATACACTAATGTGTCCATTTTTACTGCCTCCATCACTGCTGACTTAATCAAAGCCAATATTATCTCCATAAAGTAAAATAACCATAAAATAACCTCCTAACTGATACCTCCAATTCTGCATGTGCCTCTCCACCATCCATTCTGCACAAAGTGTTTAAAGTTTGCTTTTCTTTATTTCACTTGATCCAGTTATTCCCCCAACTAAAAGAAGTGAAAGTGTTGGTATGAGGATAAAAACTAGTCATATTTTTAATGTATTTTAAAGGTATAGATGACAGAATTGCTATTGGATTAAATATGCTTCCCATAACCCAAGCTCTTTTGTCAGGGTCCATAAGCTCTGAATGAACTGGCTCCTACCTACCTCTTCAATCTTATTTCATACCATTGTCTCCCTCCATCACTTAGTTCAATCCACACAGATCCTAGTTCTCTCTATAAAAACACATGCCTCTGGGCTTTTGCCCTTCCTTCCACCTGGGATGCTGTGCCTTCAAATCTTTGCATATCATTCTGGCATCAGCTCAGATGTCATTTTACAATAAGGCTTTCCTTCCCCACCCAAGCTAAAGTAGTTCCCCAGTCACTCTATCATCTCGCTCAGTCAGTATCCTTACACAGTGTACTGCCATATCATACTTTGTTCATTTTTTGTCTTCTTGTTAATAAGTAGAAGAATTGAGAAGGAGCCTCCAATGAGGAGAAGAAACCAGAAAGATGCTAAGAGAGGAAAATGCTTTAAGAATAACTTGATTTAACTTGCTCACTGTAGTATCTCCTTAAGTCTAGAAAAGCTCCTGGCACATAGTGGATGCTCAATAAACATTTGTTGTGCTGTTAAATTAGTAAGTTCAAGAGAATATTTTAATGTCATCTTTGTTGAGGAATCATGTTAGCTGTTCTCCTTGTCATCTGGTGAGAATGTTCACAGATGAAGTAGCCATTTAACAATTGAAGGCATGTCACCCATGGAATACCTAGGCAGAAGTGATGTCTCTCTACAGCTAAGACTTTGCTAAACCTAATTGACTGTCAGGTGGACACGTTTTCCTTTGCAATGACCCAAGAGAATCATGAAGCACTGAAAATGGGAAATGGGGTCCTTATCATCAAAAAGAATGTGATGAATTAAAGAAAAAACTCTAATGCCTATACTTGGGAAGATTAGGCCAGAGTGAAATACAACCATATTATACCTCTTGCTTTACACTTGCATATACACCACAACTCAAGGTCTAATACCCTCTGAAATGATGTACTGGTTCCACTGGTAACTGCTAGTGGCCATGATAAGCAATATTTTATACACATCTATCAGCTCTAAACCAAGTATAATAGAATGAAAGAAATTCAGAGCAATGTTTTAGTTTAATGACTGATTACTTTAGAGCTAGTTATATAACTAACATCGTAATTAATTGTAGCTTAGTGGGTATGTTTGAGTGAAAAATTTAGTAAGCTCTTCTCTAGGATTAGCAATAAATTTAAAATGTCAGCTTTTCTTTTGCTGAAATGTGTTGAGGGAACCCTGAACAATCCACAGTGCTTTGTGTTCTCTGTCAAGGGAAAGGACAAGTATATACCGCCTCCTGCAGCACAATTTCTCAAATGCCAATGTGAAAAATATCCTTTTCTTTTAAAATTTCATTTGAGGCTAGTTAATAACAAGGCCCCCAGTCAAAGCCCAGCACAGCAATCAGCTTTGACTATGTCCTTTGTCACAGCATTGACAATGTGCCAAATACAGAAAGTTCCTCTCTGAGTCTAAATGCTCCCAGGGCATGTCAGGACTACTAAGTCAAATCAGCACATTACCAAAATGAAAGTACAATCACGGTCTCCTAGTTCCAGAACAGATGGCAAAATAGGAGGGATTCCTGGGTTCCCTGACCCAACCCTAGAGGAATACAGAAGCAAGGGGGCACTATAGTTTATAGAACACAGAAAACACATACCCTCGTAAAAACTTTGGGGAACCAAAGCTTTTTCTAACTGGAGGAGGTGTGGGAGGTTGATGACTGACTGTAGCCCGTGGGCAATGAGAATCGAAACCAGCAGTAAGAGGAGAAAAACTTCTAGGTCAGCTCTTTTCTCTCTCCACAATAGTTGAGATGATCATAGCCTGGCCTTTCACCATAGAAACTAGCAACATGAGTTTAAGTCCTACTGGTGAAGACACTGCAAAATCTCTGGGAGGGTGAACACTAGAAGAAAACGTATGAGCTACTTGGCCAAACTGGAAAACCAACTTCTGCAACCCTTTTCCCTCAATCCCCTAAACTGTTAGCTTTCAACCTAAAGATACTGTGTTCTTCCAAAGCTGCATCTCTTTATTAATTAAAAAAAATTTTTTAGATCTAACATACGTTTTTTTTATTGAAACATATCTGACATGCAACATTGTATAAATTTAAGGTATACATGTTAATTTGATACCTATTGTAAATACTGCCATTGTAGCTATAATTAGGACCTCAATAACATCACATCATATAATTATCATTTCTTTTTAGTGGTTGAAGTAATTAGGATGTAATCTTTGAGCACATTTGATGGTTATAATACAATATTGTTGTCTATATTCATTTTATTGTGCATTAGATCTCTAGGATTTATTTACTACCAGTTGCAAGTTTGTATCCTTAAACAACATCTGTCCTCTACCCCATCTCCCTTCATTCCCTGGCAACCACCAACTTACTCTCTGTTTGGCTTTTATAGACTCCACAGTGTTGCAATATAGCCCTTGTCTTTATCAGTCTGACTTATCTCACTTGGGATAATTAATTAATTAATTGATTATATTAATTATATTTATTAATTTAAAGGTAAAACTCTTGAGTTGCATGGTGGAGTGATAGCAAATGGGAGAGATAGCAGCAGTAGTTTTTGGTACCTGGAAATCATATCCTCCCCTCTCCTTAAGCTTACCCAGATGATTCTAGATGAGGGCCCAGGCTCTGGTCCTGTCTCATACACATTATTAGATGCAAGGAAATGTGATTCTAGGAGTCAAAAAAACAAAAACAAACAAACAAGCAAAAATAGATACTTGAACACGGCAACCACTGCTAAAAAAAAAAGCTCAACCACCTAAGTTATTGGAAGCAGAATTATTGGAAATATAGGCAAAAAATTCAAAATAAGCATAAGAAGATAAAGAAGACATTAGTAACATGGCGCAGTAATGAGAAATTATGATGAGAAAACAAATAGAAATATAGATATGAGGGGCGACTGGGCTCAGTTGGTTAAGTGCCCAACTTTGGCTCAGATCAAAGCCCCACATCGGGCTCTGTGCTGATAGCTTGGAGCTTGGAGCCTGCTTTAAATTCTGTGTCTCCCTCTCTCTCTCTGCCTTTCCCCTGCTTGTGCTCTCTCTCCGTCTCAAAAATAAATAAACATTAAAAAATTAAAAAATTTTAAAAAAGAAATATTAGATATGAAAAATACAATTAAGATAAAGAACACAACCACCAATTACCAAAGTAAGTTGAAGAATGAATTAATGACTTGTAAAAAAAAAACCTGAACACTCTCAGAGGCAGCAAAAAAGGGTAATAAAAATCTCCATATATATGTATATAGATATGTGTGTGTGCCACATATATATGATAGTAACAAGTAGGTAATACGGTTCCTATAAATAGAGAAAACATGCATAGAAGTAAAATTTGAACAAACAAAAAGGATAAAATTGCCAGAATTCAAGAAAGAAAAGACTGCAGAGTAAAAAGTGGCATAAACTCATAGGTTATTAAACAGGAGAGATAAGGACAAATCCACACCTAAGTGCATTATTACTAAAAAGAAGGATATCAAAGTCATAGTAAAGGAAAATAATAAGAATGTACAAAGGCAAGAATGGCTCCCCTACAAAAGAAAAAGCATCAGACTGGCACCTGACTTCTCAGCCACACACTGAATGCAAAAATTCCACACAATCATATTTTGAAAGTAATAAAGGAAAAGAACTTTCCTCTTAGAATTTTCTATCCAGCCAAACTATAAGTCAAAGATGAGAGCACAGTAAAAAGTGTTCTTGGGCACTGAAGGCCTCAGATGGTTTGCCACGCTAAGATCCCTGCTAAAAACACACTTTGAGGAATCAGTCACAGTGGGAGGAGACTCACAGGACATGCTGTTTCAGAGATACAGAAAGGGGGCGAAATTTTCTGGGAATCGTAGGCTGAATAGTGTCCAAAAGTGATTCACAATTATATTTATATTATATTTATGTTACTTTTACACAGGTTTTATTACATATCAGGCACGCATCTAAATTCTGAACATACATAATTCAAAGATAACTCTTCAACTATTATCTCCATTTTATTGATAAATAATTTAGGCATAGAAGGTTATGTGGCTTATCCAAGGTCATACAGCTAGCTAACTAAATCCAACAATTCATTAAAAAAAAAGTTCACATTCACCTCAAATGAGGTTAATCCCAGAAATGCAAAAATAGTTATGCTTCATGAACTCACCAATACCATTATCTCACTAGCAAAGTAAAACAACAATATATTAATCACTTAAATGATGCAGAGAGACTTTAATAAACTTCAAGACCTATTTATTTTTTTCAACAATCTGAATAAGCTAAAACTAGAAGGGAACTTCCTCACATTGATGAACATTGTATATCAAAACCTTAGAGCAAATGCTACCCTTATTGGACAAACACAGATAGCATACCCTTTAAAATATGACACAGTACCCAGCATCACCACAACTGACTGATACAGTTCTACAAATCTTACTAATACTAGCAGAAAGGAAAAATATTTAAGAGAAAGAGAAAAATATGTCGCTGTTCATACATAATATAATCATCTAATAAAACCATAGAATTATCACCAAAAAAAAATTAAAAGTAAGAGAGTTCAGAAATTTAACCGGATATAACAACTTAAAAAATCAATAGTACTAGCTTACCCCAGCCATAACCAATTAGAAAATATAACAATAGGAAAAAAGAAAAAAAAGGAAAAAAAAACTATAAAATATCTAGAAATTAACCAAGAACACAATAACTATAGAGAAAACAGAAACTCTAATAAAGGTCACATGAGATGATATGTAAAGTTAAATAAACATTTTATTTTTTTAGATAAGATGACTTAACATTACAAAGATATTTATACCTCCTAAATATTCTATTAATCTGATGTAATACCCATCACAGTTGCAGTTGGATGTTTTAAGAATTAAATGGATTTATTCTACTATTTAATAGAAGGAAGCCAATCTTATAAAAGATGGGGGGCAAAGAGGGGAAAGCTTTCAGACATTGATTCTTTTAAATCATAATTTAAAAATTAAGATACTGGGGATGCTTGGGTGCCTTAGTCAGTTGAGTATCTGACTTTTAATCTCAGCTCTGGTCATGATCTCACAGTTCTGTAAGGCTCTGTGTTGGCAGCATGGGGCCTGCTTAGGATTCTCTCTCTCCTCTCTCTCTGCCTGTCTCCTGCTCACATGCTTTCTCTCTATTAAAATAAACATTTAAAAAAAATTAAGATATTGCCACAAGAACAATCATGTTGATCAATGAAACAATAGCTCAGGGACAAAACATGTATATGGGACACTTTTTTATTTAAGAGAAAGCTAGCATCACGAATTCATGGGAAAACTGAATTATTTAGTAAAATGGATTGAGAAAAGTGAGTCCCTACTTAACCTTACGTATCAAAGTAGACAACCACAGGAATAAATATCTAAAGGTGAAGGATAAAACTAGAAAGTTGGTAGAATAAAATATTCAATAGCTACAGACCTGGAGAAGGAGAAAGACTGTTTAAACAGAACTTCAAAAGCATAAACAAAGAAATAAAAGGTTAAGTTGTCTATATCAGAATAAAGAATTTCTGATCAATAAAAGAAACAATGGATAAAGTTAATATATAGTTGACAGAATGGAAGACAAAGTACAAAACCAACAAGGGATAAATGTTTTCAATATACAAGAAACTCTTACAAATGTATAATGAAAGGCAAAAACCCAAATAGACAAATGAGCAAGAAATACGAATATCCAATATATAGAAGAAACTCAAGACACTGAAAATAGATGACAAGTCAAAATGACTGGTAATTACAGTGATGCAAATTAAAATAAGTTATTATAGAATAGCAAAAATTAGAAAGCTGAATAATGCCAACCATTCATAGTAATACTGGTAGTTAGGAACTTGTCCATGCTGGTAGCGATAATCAAAATATGAACCACATGACTCAGCAGTTCTGTACTTCAGTGTATTTCCAGAAGAAGTTCTCACAAGGTCCCTGAAGAAACAGATATAAAGAGTTGTTTATCACAGCCCCAACAATGATACCAGAGTTTCCCACAGATCCCTGACCAACAGAGAAGGCAGGTAGACATGGACCATCTAGGCAGGCCTCCACATAAGGCTCAGTTCACCCATGACAGAATCTCCCCAATAAGAAGCTGAAAGATGGCTTGTTTTGCCCAGAGCTGGGAGGAGGTGGAAGGGAAAGAGCCAGAGCTGGACCTGACAATGAAAAGTGCGATGCTGTCATCCCCTAAAATCCTTCCAAAGACTCATACGTGTGTCCTGGAAGAGTCAGTATTTGATTACCTGCCATAGAGAGGACAATGATTGTAAGTTACTGTTGCTCAGAAAAGCAGCAAAATAAGGGCATTGTTACTGTCCAATTAAGGTAAGAGATAATTATCTTTTATCCTCTCCTCCTCCTACTCTAGCAAAGTGAAGGAACAGGACTTTAAAGAGTTTGAAGAGGAGGCATCTCAGAGCTATATCATACCTGCCATCATCTAAGTAACCAGAGCCAACATCAAGTCCCCTCTATGGAGGGAAGAAAACAAGGCAGTTGAAAAACAGTCTTTATAATGCTTTTCAGCTCTGTAGTGTCCTTTCTGTATGGACCCTGCTACAGTCTGAATGTTGTGTCCCTCCAAAATGCATATGTTAAAATTCTAACCCCAGAGGTGATGGTCCTAGGAGATGAGATCTTTGGGAGGTGATTAGGACACCAGGGCAGAGCCCTCCTCAGTAGGATTAGTGCCTTTATAAAAAGGCTGGGAGGGCTTGCTTGTCCCTTGCGTTGTGCGATGAGAAATCTGCCCTCACCCATCCATGCTGGCAACCTAACATCAGACATCCAACCTCCATAACTGTGAGAAATAAATTCTGTTGTTTATAAGCCACTCAGTCTGTGGTGTTTTTGCTATAGCAGCCTGAACAGACTTAAGACAGATTCCAAAGGAAAAAGGAGGTCAGAGCCAGAGGTTAAGTTGAAGCTGGCTCAGCCAGAAATAGGAATTGGTTTAATTTTCCTTTATTTGTATCCCATGGAACGTCAAATATTATTTAAATCAAGCAGAATAGAAACCATGTTGGTTTTCCTTCTAACATTTTAAAGGACACCCCATCATCACCACAGTGTAAAGGGGATGGGCAGGGCTGGTCTGTCCAACACTGTGTCTGATCACAGCAGCTCCAGAGAGATGGGCATGAAGACTTTTGCTCAGACGACAGCATACCAGTCAGCTTCGTATCACAGCTGTACCAGAGATCTCTGGAAACCAGGGTGAAGAGGAGAATTATGAGCAAGACCAGAAGCTCCTCAGATGCCTTCCACTTGCAAGTCCTGGAGGACAAAGTTATTGATCTCCAGATCTTCAAATGGATATTGACGGTTTAAAACATGATAGAGAAAATAAGGGAGATAAAAATAAGGAAAAAAACCTTACAAGGAGTATAAACTATTAAACAATGTAAAATGTTCCTTTTCATTATCTCTATCTCTGTTCTCAAAGACAAAATGAAGTTATGACCAAAAAGGAGCCAAACTTATTTCTTTGAATAATCTTAATATTTCACAAAAGCCATCAGGTATTGTTGTCAAGTCTCCAAAAAAAAATCCTCTTAACAACAGGACTGCAGCAAAACTGAGCATAATGTGTGTTTTAATCCTAATTTGTATCTGGCTAGAAAGACCTAGCCATGGACTGTCAAATGCTTGCTTTGAGATCTAACAGACAAATATCTTATTATTGTCTTCTGTATCAGATGTTCAAGTATTAGACGCCCTGAGGAGTTGGTTTTTGATGTAGTTATTATTACTGAAAGCAACAGAATATCCTAATATCTTCAAATACTAACTTTTGCCCTGAAGTAAAACAAGCACAGGTAAAAGTAATAATTTGGGCCTGAGGTGTTGTAAACAAATACAAAAGCAGGGGGAAAAGTATTAATAGTCAATCGCTAATTAACCCACAATACAGCTGCCTCTCCTGTGAACAATTAAGATTTGACCATTTAACAATAAATATCAGGTCAGTTCACTCCTTAGCCTCCAATATAATCCCCATATCATGAAGGACAATTTTCTTGTCAAAGCCAAAGTCCTCAAAAGCAGGACTTGACTGGGTATAAAATTCTGTTCTAGTTCTTAGGATTTTGTAATGAAGTTGGTTGCAAATTTATTTGTCACACTTATTCAAGTTTTATATTAAGGAAAGAAAACGACATTTAAGAAATTAATTGAGTTCGGGGCAAAAGATATCTTACATTTGATGTTTCTGGAAGTCTAAATATAAATAAAAATGTCTGTCAAAGCATGTTTTTGAATTTTTATAAGACTATAATTATACACATATTTAATAACCCCATTAGGCAGGAGGCTTTAGAAAACACTGACGACTTAGATTATTATGATTAGCATAATAATTAGGTCGTTCATCAGGAAAAACTATGAATAATTCATTCTAATTAAGTAACTGATAGAACAGTAAATCAACCATCAGTGCCAGACCCCAGTAAGTTATGGACGGTAGTAAATCACCAGTAAAACTAACTTCTGGCCACAAGATAATAAATTAAAATACTATTAAATATTTCTTCTACTACTAGAAAAATCACCAAAAATTCTTTCTTGGTCTTTGCATGTTTGACAGTCAGTGGATTTACCCTAGGTGGGTTGGTGCACTTTGCCGCTGCATGGATTTCTTGAAAAATAGAAGAAAAAAAAGATTAGACGTTAGAGATGAGGGGAAAATGTGCCTAGCTTCTAGATAATAAATGTTGCCATTGTGTTACTTCTCTCCAGCTATCCTAGGTGACTAAGTTTTGACATCGGTGTAGGAGTATGTATTGCACAGGCATGAAACAGCTTATGGAGAAAACAGGTGATAAGAAACTCCTCCAGTCCATGATGCTGGTGAAAATGATTCTTCGAAAGAACAAAAGATCCTGTCCCACCATTCTTTGGTCACTATATAAAATGAAGGCCAATCCTCACAGGGAAAGTAGAGAGCCAGCTTATAAAGCCTGTTGTGATGCTGGACCTCGGAACAATCTATTATTAAATATTCTGATGCATCTTAGTCAGAAGGAAAACAGCCCAAGAGCTATGCTTATTTTCTGGAAGAGAGATAAAAATCAATTTAAAGATTTTAATAATCAATATCAAGATATAGGAAAAACGTAGTGCACGAGGTCCTATCTAATTTATGGAAGTAGTAATTTGAAGTTTAGAATGCAATAGCTTTTAAATCAAAGTGTGTTTCTATTTTTCCTTATAACCTACAAGATTATAGTATATGATCAAGTAGATTCCAGTATGGAAAGACCAAACAGAGACTTATTTTAGTGTAAAAGTAACTAAAAATAAAGCATTAGGGAATATGAAGAAGTTCAAGTGAACATGGGAACTTCAGAATTGTTTTCTATGCTGAGCAGAGGACACGTTGGATGAATAAAACATTTAGCTCCAATATGAACCCCCCGATCCTCCAATTAACTCTCTGGCCATAGCCTTGACCTCAGAAATGCTACTATTATAATACTAAATGGGGTTTAGAAGAGCAAAGGTCACTGACTAGTAATCCAGTAGAATTCACACACCAGCCAGGAAACATTGCAATTGGAAATCTCCACATCACAATTCTCTAAGACAGGCTACAAACATGGGCGCCATCCTAACTTCTTCCTCTCAACGTCCCATCTACCTGGCCTCCCAGTATTGTCTGTAAACATCTTTCCACACTGTCCACACTAATAGTTCTCAATGGTACTATGTTCAGTCATGCACTGACGATCTCTGGCTTATTTTGATAAAATGGTATCCTATTGGCTTCTGTGCCCTCCTATACGTCCCACTCTGATGCAAATCTGATTGCAGAAATCTATCACTTAAAATGCTCCAATAATTTCTAATTTCTGCACTTACAATTTGGTGCTCACTAACTTCCCCCAGCACCTGCCTTATCAACTCTATACTGGGCAATAATCCTTGCAGATCTCAGAACATGTCATGCTCTCAAGTCTCTTTTTTAATGTTTATTTATTTATTTATTTTGACAGAGAGCACACATGAGCAGGGGAGGGGCAGACAGAGAGGGAGAGAGAGAATCCCAAGCAGGCTCTGCACTGTCATCACAGAGCCTGACTCAGGGCTTGATCCCACCAGACAGGAGATCATGATCTGAGCTGAAATCAAGAGTCAGAGCCTTAACCCAGTAAGCCACCAGGCACCCCTCAAAAGGAATTTTTAACCACAGACCTCAAATACTGAATAATTAATTCTCTTTCTGCATTAGAGTGATCTAAGTGATTTACTTCCCATAAGGACCCATAACGTTGGTTTCACTTGTTCAAAAGGAAGCATCAATATTACGGAATTAGTGTTGATTTGTGTGTGTGATCAAGGTATTGTGATTATTAATCAAAAAGAGTCTTTATGCATTAGAGATAAAGTGTTTATAGATGAAGTTATATGTGCCTGGGAATTGCTTTAAAATAATGCAAATGAAACCACGTTGGCCACGAGTTTGATTATTTTTAAACTGAGTAATTAGTACACAAGGGTTAATTATACAATTCTCTCTTCTTTTGCATATGTTTTTTTTCAAATTCCATAACAAAAACCTTTTTTAAAAAGAGAGAAATCTTTAGAACTGGTTGATCCCATTTATTCCTATAAAAGGCGAAAACCACTACAAGACATGTCAAGGGTTTCAGGCCTCCTTTGGATTTTCTGAGGGTTTCCTATAATATCATCCAACTCTGTCCAGTTGAAAACATCTCCTTCCCCACCCCTACCTTCTCTAACTCCTGTTTATCTTTACTGCTTAATTTAGATATGCCCTTCCTTGGAAAGCCTTCTCCTAATGCCATCCTACATCCTATTTGCGTGAAGTGTCCTCATTACATGCTCTCATAGAACCCCATGCTTACTTTCATCAGGGCTGTTATCATGCTAAGTTTTATGTATTTGTTTACTTGCCTGTTTAGAATCTATAACAGAATCCAAATTTTTTGAAGATAGGAAACACATCTTACTTCCCTTCAGAAAGGATTCTTAAAGCACATGCTAGGTTTAATGTCTGGCCTGATGAACTTTCTTACTTTGAGAATCTTCTGCATGTGGAGAGGCCAGGAATGAAAAGTCTGTTTCAAATCCACCAAATGTTATGTTGCCTCTAAATTATTCCTGAAAGATGAACTGTTTCTTTTGTAACTCATCCCTTACTATTTGTATAATACACTGTAAGATAAAGCAAGGTAGCTCTTTCAATGTTCTATGTGGAAATCTTAGCTAGATCACTGGGTACATTAGATACATTTTCTATTATCCATGCAGATAAGGGACCATAAGGCAAGCTGAGCGCAAAGTAGAAGCTAGCATACTGCAACCCCACCCTCACCCCCACCCAGGTGGGATATGTGTGATATTCCTCAGGCACCCCTGGTTGCCCAAGAACAAAGGAAAGGAAAGAAAACAAATGGCTAACGGATAGAGATCACAGTCATGCAGGACATGAGACTCCATCAGTTTACAAATATCATAGGAAAGTACAAGAAAAAGGCAATCTTATCAATAGACTAATCTCCAGAAACCTATAGACTCAGTTTCCTGGAGCCCCTAATACCACCCTCCCCTCCATAGTGATGTGGGGAACAAAGACAAGAAGGAAATGGCAGGTAAAATTAAATTTCCTTATAACTTGCAGCCCATTGACAAATACTTGAGGTAAATACAGAGTAGACCATTTCTCCAGGAACCCCGTAAGGCCCTAATATTAATGCCTTACTATAGGAAAAACAACATTGGCTTGACAATAGCAAGGCCTCAGGTATCCTAGGAATCCTTTGTGGCATATCAAAGTCCTTCTGGAGGCTTCTCTCTTGCCTTTATCCCCCAACTCTATAGTATATAACTAGACACTCTTCATAACCCAGTGCAGCTCTTTCTGCCATGGGTCCTGTCCCTGTGCTTTAATAAAAATCACCTTTTTGCACCAAAGATGTCTTCAAGAATTCTTTCCTGGCCATCAGCTCTGAACCCCACTCTCCGAAACCTCGTCAAAATCACCACATGAAACAATGTTGATAAACCTTCTATTATATAACAAGAGTCTCTCTTCTTCCAGGTTCCAAAACGTTTCTCACTCTTCTCTAATCCCTTACCACTAGGCTACTTGAGGTCCTTTTTAGGAACTGCTCTCATGGAGTCTTAAGATTTTATTAACAGTCATCTCAAGTCCACACACCACCCAGTCCACATGTTTCACTTTCTTTTCATGGCAGCACCCAATCTCCAAATACCAAAATCGGTTCTTGTTATCTATTGCTCCATAACAACTCACTGCGAAACAGGAGCTTAAACACGATCGTTCTCTAATATCTTGTGGTTTCTCTGGGTAAGGAATTTGAGAAAGGGTTGGCCAGGCAGTTCTGGTTATGTATCTCCTGGGTGAAAGCAGTCAGATGATGGCTGGAGCTGGAACAGCAAGAGCATGGAACATCTGGGGAGGGGCAGGCATGTCTCTTCCTTCCTATTGTCTCGGAGTTTTTCCATGCAGCCTCTGTGCATGGGATAGTTAGGGTTTTCTCGCAGCTTCATGGTCTCAGAGCGGTCAAACTGTTTAGAAAGTAACTGAAGGCTCCATGATCCAGGTACTAGTAAATGAGGTGCAAGTTGCAATGCCTTTTATGACTGACCTCAGAAGTCGTGTCCTTTGTGTCACTTCCTTGTATTTTATTGGTCAAAACCCAGTTTAAAAGAGAAAAGATACAGAACCCAGTTTTTAATGCAAATAGTGTTAAAAGTAGATTATTTAAAAAATGTGGGAAGGAAAATATAGTTTAGGCCATCTTTGGGAAATAAAATCTGCCACACTTAGTTGATTGTATGCAAATGTATTCCAGAGAGTTACTGTCATAATTAAATAAACTAACACAATAAGAACCCTCTAGCCTACAATAGGTACTTAATAATGTTTGTTACATTCCCAGCCCCCACCAAGAAATGACTCAGTACAATATACCATCAGTGGATTTGAAGAGTACTTTTTTTGAAGTTAAAGAAAGCTTATTTGAGAAATATTGTTTGACACTTTACTATTAAAAGTTCCTCTAAAAATACATGGAGCTATTATTACATACCAGTGAGTCAGAAAAAATATACAATGACAAATTCTTTAAGACTATTTAAGTCTTAAGGAGATTGACGCTTTGGCATTATCTTAGGAGTCTCACTTTTGCTACCCCACCCAAACAACTGAGAAATATATGCTTAACAGCATTTTTGTAGTATTTATATAAGAATAGATATAGTTAATAAATTACAGTTTAGGGAAGACACTTTTCGATTGTGGCCAAATATCAATCACTCTCCTCCTATTCATAGCTATTACTGCCATAAATTTCAGAGGAAAATTAGAACTCTTTTCACCCAAGGGGTGATTATTTCTTAGACTAAGCCAACAATGGTAAAATCACTCCCTTTATGCTAGAGAACCTGATTGTTTAAGAATGGGCAAGTAAACAGCAACTCTAGCCTTTCAGATCTGAGAAAAAAAGATGAGTTAAGGGCACTTCTCATGCATACAAAGAGTCATGAGAAGGGAACAACAGCTCTTCAGCCTTTGAACTTTGTTTTGCAAAGATGTGATGCTTTCAGCTGCCATCACCATCTTGCAACAATGAATGACCCTAAAATTAATAAATCCTAAAATCTTAAGGACACAAAAGCAAAAAGGTAGAGAGTCTTAGTTCTAGATGATGTCAGTGAGCTAACCAAACTCAGAACTCCCCTACCTCAGGACTTCCTATGAAGTAAAATAATAAATATCTACCTACCTAAGCAGACTTAGGTCTGATTCCATAGAAGAACCTCGGACAGGTGCGTGGGTGCCCATAATATACTGAGAGAGTGCTTTCTAGACAAAAGGAGAAAAAGAAGCAGGAGAGAGCAGGTGAAGGAGCAAAGCAAGAGTAGAGCCTCACCCAGAGTCCAATTTACAGTTAAGCCACAGGGAGATAAAGCACAAATATTATACAGCTGACCTTTCATACACCTATATTAATCAGTCACTGGCTAAGGAATACTCCTGGGGAAAGAGCATGGAAACTCTCATGGCTTCTGTTCCACTGAAGAGAATGACTGGCTTAGGCTATCAGTAGATAAAATTCACAGCATTTAGAAATGAGGACACTGGACCGGTAAAGGAGACCTGAGCAGAAATCTAATAGCAACCATTGGAGTCCAACGCTTGCATTAATCAGATTCATTTACTTCCCTCATTAAGTTCATTCAATTTAGATGCAGCTTTTCTGAGATTCTGGCTGGTCACAATTCCTGGAAAAACTTACAAAAGGAAAGTAGTGGGACAAACTACAACTGTCACTGCTCAGTGGGTCCCAAGGCCATTAACTTATAGGCATCACCCATTCTAGATTTCCCATTACTACTGGTTGGGGTACTTTGTCTTGTGGAGTGACCCAGCCCCTCATCACTGAGGAATCTGAGCCCTTGTGGTGGCTCTACTTGTCTATATGCTGTAAAAACTGGGAATGGGGGTTCCAGCAGTTGCCCAGTGGATTCTCTGATTGCCACAAATACTCCTCTGTACCCCCATTATGAAGGAGCAGCCCTACTGCCCTACACCAATCAGAGTATGAACTAGACCTTCTGAATGTATAGAACCAGAACAAAAATTCCCAGATATGGGTGACTAGGAGTAAGGGTGAGTAAGTCTATTCCTATTTTACCTCTTGATTCTCAGACCATATATTCTACCTATTTTGGACACAGTGTCATTTAGTGAATGTTGGTTTAAGGTGTATATCACATTCTGAAATCACCCCATTCACCCACGTTATAACCTCCAAGCAGGTGCCCGACTGGGTATTCATGAGGCCCTTCCAACTCTTTCAGGCTGGGAGGTTCTAGATGGTGCAATGTGGAGAAGTACAAGTGGGTCCCATTGTCCTGTGCCCACCATCATACCTCCTTTGCCCTAAATCAGGTCTCTTGGTCCAAGGCAATGTTATGGAGGATCCCATGTTGGTAGATCATACACCTTATAAGTCCTAAGATATAAGTGCTGCCTGAGGCACTGTGGGCAGGAAATACAAAAGAGTATCCAGAATACATGTCAATCCCAATCATGATGAATTATCACCAAGCGCCAGAGTCACATCATCTCTGCTATGGCTTGGTTGTTGCTTCCCAAAGTTAGCTTAGCTGGAAGGAAGCAAGCATGGGAAAGGGCAATGAATTCAATTTCTGAAGACCTATTCATTCTCAAGTGTGGTTGATGAATGAAACATTAGGATGGAAAGGGCCTAATGCAATCAACTTGTCTTGATGTGGCTAAATGGTGTCCTAGAATGACCATACTAGGGGTTCTTGGTTTCTGTTGCTTGTAGTCTGAACATTCTGCCTCAGAAGTAGTATATCAAACTTGGGGAGAAAAAAATCTGAGTAGTTGCCCATGCATAGGTTCCTCTCTGAGAATATAGTTGTTCCATTCTTGACCCCAATGCACAAGCACTGGGATAGTCAAGGACAAATGCTGTTTGGTGGTGTACTGGTTCTGCTGCAGGAAACGCTCTCTAGTGAGCATTAACATACAACACAAAGATCCTCACACTTTGTACTCACTCACTCCCTTAGGGCCATCTGCATGCCTCTTCCCAAGACTTCCTTGTCCCAGACCTTCTATTCTTCCTCTTTCATACCTTTAGCCTAACAACTAAGATATTTGTTCATATATACACGAACACCATCACCTCCTATCATCTCTACTCTAAAGGAGGCCATGATGGCATTTTGGGTTTCTAGGTTTCAGCATAAACTCAGGCCCTATATTCAATAGTTTCTGCATATAACTCTTAAAAGATCTGAATATTCCCTTTACCCCAGTGTTTAGTTACCCAGGTAAATGATGATAAATTCCTTTGAGAAAGGACTAAGAGAATCACTACTATATACATTTACTACAGTGTAAAAGGCCTTTCATGAGAATTTGGCCTCTCCAACCACTGATGAGTTCTAGGGCTGATAAATCACTGAGGTCTAAAATCTGGGTAAGAGATCATGACTTTCCATTAAAATCTTCTGCCCATCCTTTGGGGATCTCCTCTAATTACATATAAGCAATATCCCTTTTTGGCTACCCATATATTTTGCCCCTAGGAATACCATGGTCTATGAACCATTTCCATAGATTACTGGAAAATCCTTGTGACCTCATCATTTGTGGGACCCAATGAAAAATGAAAATGTGGGGCTCTGTGTTAATGAATTAAAGAATTATAATGGAATTCAATATGGTGACAGCATAGTATTAAACAGACTTAGGGGCCCATTTAAGCACAACTCACACATCCACGAAGTGGCCCTGCCTTCCTGGGTCAGGTCTTGCTGACCCCTATTCCTAATTTACTGCCAATTACTGTTATTATTCCTACTCTGCTTCTGACAGTTAAGTGCTGTCATTTGGCCTCTGCTATTCTGGGATTCTATCCTCTCTACTGTCACTGCGAAGCTCAGTCTTGGAGTATCTCCTACCATCAGCCATGGACTACAAAGGAGAACTGTTACTGAGCTTCTTGGAGATGCTTGCAAACCTCACTGACCTGGTAAGAAAGAGTACCTGCCATGCTCTTCCGAGGAACAGAGTCAGCTGGAAGATTTTACAATCTTTCAAAGTATCTATTCTAGCAGATCCATTCTTTGAGCCTTTTGATCCCTTCCTCTACAGTCTGCTGTGACATTTCTTATATCTTTAATTCATTTAACACTCACTTCATCACATCAGTGATTAATCCACTTTATCATTTTTTCCAAGCTTCCAAGATTCACTCCAGTAGCATTTTGGGATTACTTCCTAGGACCATTACCAAACTTGCCCATATCCAAAATTATACCTACAACTGTTTGGCCCACTCCTAGACAAAGTCCCCAAGAACACTCAGGATCTACATCTAGACAAATTCCCATGGTTCCTGCTGGCATATGTTAGGTGGTCCCACTGATGCTTTGTATACAATCTCTCTTGTTTCCTAGGATCTGCATTTTCCCAGTAAGGTTTACTGAGATTTTATGTTAGACATGAGTCTGGTGACCAGGAGGGGAGACAGGTACAGATATTAAGGAGAGCAAGCATTGTTTTTAAGGCGTTTGCCTCATTTGAAGTCTCTGCATAGTCTCTAAGGAAGAGGAAGGCCTTTCCAATGAGGGTAAGTGTGTCATTTCCACAAGTCCTGAGGATTTAGAACATTTGGTGGGGGAAGGATGAAGATAGGGCTTAAGTATAACAATCCAAATATATAAACTTTCTATTTTCATATAGTTTAATAATGAGAATGGATCTATATAAAAGATGATATATATTTATATGTATATAGCACATATGGTATACATGTATTTAAAAGCATATAAACTAAATAGTTCTTACCTATTATAAGGGACATGGAAGGGACCTTCACTTCTATACCTTGAAATTACTTATATTTTTCTCTTGAGAGAGCTGACTAGATCACATCCTCAGTTCATAATATGTTATTATTATTTGTCCTAATAAGGCTTTCCCTTATTTATATTATTTACTAACATTTACCTATTTATTTTTATCTTCTTAGTTCTTTCCCCATACTCCACAGGCAACTGTTATAATGTGCTTGTACTAACACAGTACGCTGAATCATCAATCAGACTCACAAAGTCCAAGTTATACCCAGCACCAAGCTTTACTGATGATTATTCGAGTTTATAAGAAAGGAGCCATATTGCATCAGAATATATCTTTCTAAATCCCTTTTTCACATTGGGATGCACTTCGGACTCAAAGTGACCAGCACTATGGCCAATACAAAATAGCACAAAGAAGCCTCTTAGTTTTGTAGGTCTCTCAACCTTTATACTCTCTAGTCATGTAGCAAGAAACCCTATACAATTAACTTCCATTATTCAATCCAGCTATGGTTCATAAAGCCATGAACAGAAGACTAATTTATAATAAACAATAGGGACATTCCAAGTACATCCTACTATAAAGATTCCTTAGATAAGAAATCAGCATATAGCACCCTCTGGAAGATCTTCAATTACCTTCCAATTAGTAAATTCCATTAATTTGATAACGAAGAGGTCTGGCTAAGGTCAGAAGTAACTCAGGCAGGAAGAAAGGAACCAAGTTAGAGATCTATTTATTAACCCTTGTATAGTGTTTAAAGTTCACTTTTCATTTTGATGCATTCTTGCAGCGTGCATATTGTTTTGTGAGCATGTATGTATACACATTTGCATTCAGTAGTTACCTAGATGTTGCATATTACATAAAAATTCTACTTTGTACCAGTTTCTTTTAACCCTGTGATTTAGGATCCATCCAAACTGCTACATGAATACCAAAGCCATTGCTTCTAACTGCTGCATTCTACTCCATTCTACCTATCCCCTCTCCTAATGATGGACAGCCAGCTTGCCTCACTTCCTAGTACCAGAAACAATACTTCAGGCAATATGTTTACACAGAAGAATTTAATTAGGAGATATAATTCAGAGCATTGTTCTAGAGCCATAGGAAAACAAATATACTTTCTTAATAATATACCATCTCCAAAATGAATACACTCAGACTATACTCCCTCCCACCAGGGCATGAGGTTCCCCATATCCCCACATTCCTGCCAACACTTGCCATTATCCAACTGACAGGGTAATAATTAAAACAGAGATGTTTCATTTGGTTTTGGATTCTCTAATAAACAGTTCTTGTGAGTATCTTGACATAGGCTTGTTACCTTTTTGAATTTCTTCTTCTCTATGTTGTTTGTTCATATCCTTTCTACATCTTCCAAATAGCAGTTACAATGGCACATTCCCAACTCAGTTTCCTCTTAACTGAATTCCAAAACATTCCATGGCCACTCAAATACCAAAAGACAAAAAGGGAAGTGCAATGAAGGGGCAGAGTAGCAAAAGCTAGTGGTCCTCACTAATTTGGTAAAAATAACTTACTCCTGCAAATCTCCCTAAAACATAGAACAATGTGAATGTCTTAGGTGGAGGGGTCCCTCCTAAAGCAAATAAGGGGCCCTGAAGCTAAGCTTTGTTTGCTTCACAGTTAATTGATAAAAGGTTCCATGTATATATGGACCCAACTTGAGCTCGCTATTTGGTTTATTACTATGTCTTTGTAGTTGCTTGTATTTTATCAATACATATGTATTAATTTATTTTATATATATTTTTAAACATCACTGAAAATTTCTTAGACTTTCCAATGACAATTTTATATTTTACTTTCAATTCAAATTTTATGCAGCTCCCCTCCCCCACTCCCTCACTTTGTCTGATAGAGGATGGGTCCTCTGACCAACAGCATTTCCCACCTTTGGACATCGCTCGCCACCATGTGCTTAGGGGCATTATTCCCTCTAGTTTTCATTGTCTTTATCGATGATAGAATCTAGCAAATTAAGACACTGCTAAGAAAAACGTAGTCCGTCCCCTTTCAAATTAATGAATTAGTTCATGCATTTATTTATTCAACAAACAGTTCTTGTGTCCCTGCTATGTGTTTAAATGTTATAAGTTCAACAGGAGAAAAAAACCATGTTAGCCCCATGGAGTTTAATTTTTACCGTAAAACAGTCCCTTTACCAGGAAGAAAGTAGAGAGTATATGGGGAATACATACGTACTTTCTTCCCTCCTCTTATGATGTAAATAATAGTAATATGCCTCTTCCTAATAACCATTGCTTTAAATTTATAAACATTACAATGGAGCAGTAGTAGTTTCTGCAAAAACAAAGACTATATGTTCATTCCCTTTTCCAGACGTCAGCTTACAACTCTACCACTACAGTCATATACACATGTCTAAGTCACAACGGTCCACACAAAATATTGAGTGCTCTTTTCAATGCCCCCAATAAATGCAGTGCTGACTTAGATACTATCTTACTGAATTATAATTCTTTCCCACTGTGTTCATGCCTCTTTCCCTCATTACCCTATGAAGAGATATAACTGTGTAAGACATTCCCCCATTGAGGAAGATCAACACACCCTAATGCAAAAGAACAAATATTTTCACAATAAAGTTGAAGATGAGTGCATTATTCTTTTGAACAAATGTTTGAGTTTTTTTCCTAACATAGAATTTGTGGTGTTAATTATCTATAGATAAGTTTAAGCATGGCAAGTTTGGCAGATACTTTCCAGAGACTTCCATATTTAATGCCCTAGCTTATCTCTTCAGCTTCATCATCTGTGGTTTCCTTCATCTTGGCAAAGTTCCCCAAACAGACCATGCTGTTTCATACATCAGCATTTTTAGCCTCATTCTTCCTGGAGGAAGAATGTGTTTCCAACATTCCTCTCTTCACCTACTTCTCACTCTTTATTCTAAATACAGTTTTTTGACATTTTGACAACATACAGTTTTTTGACATTTTGACAAAATACGGTCGGTTGAGCATCAGATTTTGGCTCAGGTCATGATCTCATGGTTGGTGAGTTTGAGCTCGCTGCTGTCAGCACAGAGCCTGCTTTGGATCCTCTGTCCCCTCTGTCTCTGCCTCTCCTCTGCTCATACTCTCTTTTGTTCAAAAAAATAAATAAAAATTAAAAAAAAATATACTGTTGATCCTGATGCTTCTCCAGTCACACAATGCCCCTCTCCTGAGACCCAAAGCACCCTGAGCATCCTTGATCAAACACGTAGTCTCTTGAAAAGATCTACTTAAGTGTCTGCCCAGCCCGCCAGCCTAAAAGTTCCTCGAGTGCAGATATTGTGTCACAATCATCTTTATCTACCCAGCTCCTACCACAGTCTCTGCCACAGAGCATCTAATCATTAAATATTGAACAGAAAACTCAACTAAAGTAATTTCTTGGAATAGTACCTTGCATTTATACAATCAAAATTACCCCCAAAATGAATTCTGTGGCTAAACAAATAGTTAGCTTCTGACAGGGGAAATTTGAAGAGCAGAGAAAGGACCACCGGCAATCTTCTGTTAAAGTCACTCCTGGGGCATGTGGGTGGCTCAGCCGGTTAAGCCTCTGACTTCAACTCAGGTCATGATCTCACATTGTGGATTTGAGCCCTGACAGCTCAGAGACTGGAGCCTGCTTCAGATTGTGTCTCCCACTCTCTCTGCCCCTCCCCAATTCGTGCGCTGTCTCTCTCTCCCAAAAATGAATAAATATAAAAAAAATTTTAAGTCATTACTTATCCTTTAATTACAAATTTTAAATGCCAATTTGTATACTGTGCATGGAGCACATTAACAATCTATTCCTTGATGATATGATAGTGTATGACTTACTGAAGTGGTTTTTAAACTTTGCTTTTTGCATTTGAGGTGGAAATTGTTTTGTGGGGTTTTTTTTGTATGTGTATATATTTTGAGGTGACTTTTTTTTAATTAAGTTTGAGCAGGAAACGCAACAAATGAACAGGGGAAAGTGAGTGAGCTTGTTGAGGCTGGATGAGGAAAATGGAGCTAGCACCTTAGAACCCCCACTGCTCCTTGGAGCTCACCACAGCAACCATCTGTAGGCAGCAAGCACTGCCCTTGGCTGGAGCACCAAGCCAAACTTGATGTACAGTGACTCTCTTCCTCTATCCCTGCTTACTGCCTGATCCTTTATTTCAATTTTCTCTTTTGTTTTCTTCTTTTATTTATTTATTTATTTTTTTTTTTTGAGCAAGGAGATTCTGAGACTGCCAACTTCATCTGTATTCAGAAGTATGAAGTGCTGATGGCTTCTAGGATTCTGAGGTTACTACAGAATGTTAAGGAGGGGGTTCCATAAGTAATACATAATTACTGCTTTATAATGTGTATATGAAGCACCCGGGATCTTGTTAAAATGGAGATTCTGACTCAGTAAGTCAGGAGCAAGGTTGGATCGTCTGCATTTCTAACAAGCTCTCAGGGGATGTCAATGCTGCTGGTTCACAGATGGTGCTTTGAAAAGCAACAAAGGATGCAAAGAATGGATGAGCTATTGTCTCCAGTTCTCATGAAGTTCACAGTCTCACAGGAGGCACAGACATAAACTGTAAGAACTCAAATGCCAGGCAGCAAAGGGTAAGTAATAAAGAGAATGAAGAACCCTAAGCAGGTTGTAGCAGAAAATTTGCAACATGGGTGGTTTTCAAAAATCTCCCTGCAAGTACTTTAAGAAAGTGCTGTAGAAAAATATAAAGAGGACCATCAAGAAATCAGTCAGCAGGTCCCAAAAGAAATTAAATACATTCTCCCAGACTGCTGGTCCCTTTCCTGCTCATTTTCTTAGCGTTAGAGAACAGATATAACAGATATATATAAATATATATATATATATATATATATATATATTTTTTTTTTTACTATTACCAGCACACTTCTGCTTTCTTGTCCCACAGAGAGCAGTGAAGGAAGATGGACCCCAGAGAAAGGAAGCTGGAAAATGCTAGCTTCTTCCTGGTTTCTGAAAACAGTTTCCTAGACCAGAAGTATTCACCCTGGCAGAGATGTCACCTTGCATAGATAGTAAAATTATGAGGACAAAAATCTATGCTTGTTATCAAGCAGCCTGGCCCACTCTTCCGCGCAGGTGTCCAGATGTTTAGCTGAAAGGGAAGACAGATGCAGATCTCCCTGCACGCATAGCTGCGAACTGCTTTGGAAAATTCCATCGTGTGTGACAGGTCCTTCTCTGTTCTCTCACATTTTGTTAACAGGCAAACAGCTGTGCTTCCAAAACATACGTTTACAAACCTGGATGTGTTTGTCAAGACCACAGGATGGAAGGGCCACATGAATACGATCCTGCGAGCGTGCATCAGGATTTCACTCTCAGAACATCTGTTTGCAGGAAATATATACAACAGCCAAACGAACCTGCAGCCAAGCAGTAAACATACAACTCCCTTGCTGAAGGAGGATCTATTTCTCAGGAAAAAAACTCTGTCTCGGTGTTGTTCCCTCATCTTTTTTTTCACACCAATGATACTGCAGGGGTGCGCTGCACTCTGTAGAAGAAAACACACAGTTTTCTTCGTCAATATTACTTTGCCTACTTGGTGTCTTTTATGGTTCCATACAAATTTTAGGATTGTTTATTCTAGCTTTGAGAAGAATGCCAGTGCAATTTTGATTGGGATTGCATTGAATGCAATAGCACCACTAGGAATTTACCCAAGGGATACAGGAGTGCTGATGCATAGGGGCAGATGTACCCCGATGATTACAGCAGTGCTTTCACCAATAGCCAAATTATGGAAAGAACCATCAACTGATGAATGGATAAATGTCCATCAACTGATGAATGGGTAAAGAAGATGTGGTTTACATATGCAACACTATTTGGAAATGAGAAAGAATGAAATCATGCCATGTGCAGCAATGTGGATGGAACTAGAAGGTATTATGCTGAGTGAAATAAGTCAGTCAGAGAAGGACAGATGTCATATGTTTTCACTCATATGTGGATCTTAAGAAACAACAGAAGACCATGGGGGAAGGGAAGGGGAAAAAATAGTTACAAACAGAGATGGAAGGAGGCAAACTACAAGAGACTACAGAGAACAAACTGAGGGTGGATGGGCGGTGGTGAGGGCAAGGGGAAAATGGGTGATGGGCATTGAGGAGGGCACTTGTTGGGATGAGCACTGAGTGTTGTATGTAAGCCAGTTTGAAAATAAATTCTATTAAAAAAAGAAAGAAAGAAAAAATACATGGGGTTCGGAAAAACAGGCTTTAGGCTTTGGGCAATGCCTCTTAAGTCCAAGTTTCTTATCCTATCCTTAAAACAAAGAATATAATCTATTACAGTTACCTGATAAAATACTGCGAGGATTTAAAGAGGCAAATGTATGTGAAAGAACCACAGAAAGCACAAAATAATGATACCAATCCAATATGTGCTGAGTGAATACTACGCACCTGGTATTTTCTATGTATTACCTTATTTTATACTCACAGGAACCCAGTAAGGGAGGAATTATAATCATTTTACAGATAAGGAAACTGAGGCTAAGAAAGGTTGAGTAAGTTGACAATATTACATTCCTAGTAAGTAACCAAGCATAATGCACACTTGTCATTTTTCGGTCCCCAGCATCACTGACTCTTTCCCACAGCATTCCAACTTCCTTTTAGGGAACTGTATCTCATTCATTAAGAACAGTCTTCATAGTAGAAAATGGTTGACTTTCATTACAAAAGTTGAATGGCTAGATCTGTCTTTCCACTAGACTGGCACTGGAAGAGGGACAAAATGTAGCCACTCTTTTGTGGGACTTTGACCTTTAAGGAAGTAGTGCAAGGTTTTAAAAAATGGTGAGGTCCCATCCGATCAGAAACAGCATCTGGATCTGACTATTCCTATCTTGAGAAATTTCCTTTAGTTTTTGCTTCTCTGACGCGCCCAAAACTACTGGTTTCTGCCTATGTCAAAATACGATTCTCCAGTCTTCAAATAGGTTGTATCTCGACAGTTTGCCAATAAATCTACTTTTTGCTTAATTTAGCCAATATTTCTTCGTAATAAAAAGAAGTTAACTGATATACCACGCCAGGATCTCAACCCTGGGCAGCCTGAAATCAAATGCCCATTCACTGAACTGATTAATTATACCACCTCTTAACAAAGTCACTTTAAGTATTAAAACATACGGTGCTTCTCTTCTCAAACCAACAACTGTATTAATCCATAATCGACTTATAAATTCATATAACTTCTGCTTTCTAAAACTAAATGTAGAAATTATTTCTCAAGTGATAATTTAGAAATCCTTTTAAGGGCCATAGATTTAAGGCAAAATCATTGAGTCATTTGGGACATGGAGCTGATAGGAACCTATGAGATCATTTTCACCTAACTTTGTATAAATAGAAGTACCAATAAGTAAATGA